>CM037877.1:176560734-177279332 GCA_021292165.1 Shinisaurus crocodilurus | reverse complement strand
GGGGGTGGGGGATGGGTGAGAGAGGCGCCCTCGCAAGGAAGGAAGCCTCCGTAGCATTAAGGGACACTCAAAATGGCTGCCCCATAACAAAGATGGCGGCCGCCATTTTGTCCTCACATTCAAAATGGCCACACCCATAACCAAGATGGTGGCCACCATCACATTAAAAATGGCTGTGCTCATAACAAAGATGGTGGCCATCAGCCCTATCGCGGAGGGACACCCAAGATGGCTGCACCCATAGTTAAGACGGCGGCCGCCATGCTGCGCTTGTTGCTGCCGCTGCAGGCACTCACATGTACCCAGGGGCCCAGACCGGAACTGTCCTTGAGCCGCGCACCCCCTCAACGTAAACCCATGGAGGGGGGCGTTGGGGGCAGGTCTCAGGAGGCCGAGTGCCCTGATGCTGGCGGCCACGTGGCGTGTGAAGATGGAGGGTGGACGAGGGGTCAGTGGCTCTGCCATGGCAGCGGCCGCCGTGCCCAAAGGCTGCCGAGACAACTGCACAACGCTCGGATGAGGGGGGGGGAAGGTCCGGGATGCCTGGGTCGCGATTCCCTCCCCCCTGGGTGCACCCGACTCCCTGTTCTCCCCCTTGCTGCAGGTCTCCAGAGGCGGCTGGGCCAAGCCCCTGCAAGGAGGCCCCCCCTGGAGTCTGGCCGTCTGCCCTTCTGCTTTAGAGCGGTGCCGTGGGGCTCTGTGACTCCCTCTCTACCTCTCTGAGTCTTCTTTCCTTCTTTGATTGAAAATTATTTATTTCTTCTCTTTTCTTTCTTTCACGCTTCACGGAGCGCGAAAGGTGTCTGCCTCCCACCGTGAGGTAGGAAACGAAACTGGAGCTTCCTGGGGAGGCCCTGCCTCCTCCAGGAAGCTCAGTACAAAGTCTGCCTTCCCAGCCTCGGAGGCGGGGCCTACCCCAATTCTTGCTGGCCTCTGACACTCGAAGGAGAATCAAATTTTATTTATTTATTTAATGCCCCGCTTTTTTTCCTGCAAGGAACCCAACATGGCTTACATCATCATCCTCTCCGTTTTATCCTCACAACAACTCTGTGAGATAGGTTAGGCTGAGAGTCAGTGACTGGCCCAAAGTCACCCAGTGAGTTTCATGGCTAAGCGGGGACTCTAACCCAGATCTCCTGAGTCCCAGTCCAACACTCTCCCCACTATGTGATAGCGTTACAACAGATAATTTGGGTGTTAGATTCCCTCAGAGAAAGAGAGAGAGAGAGAGAACCCACACTCACAAAAGGTTTGGGATTTTTGGTTGGGGTAAAAATGCGTGCTGCTGGTGGAATATGCGCTTTGCCCTTTTACACTAAACAGACACACGCACACACTGTCAGAAACAAGAGAGTTGTTTATTAAAGATGAAATATAGAGTAGGTACAGCATCTTACTGTTGGTACAGCAAACCCAGTGATTTCAGGCAGCAAAATATCCTTATGCTATGGTTCAAACACACTCTATATTCTGGAGAGAAAAGAGTTCCTTTGGGCCTTAGTAGCCTAGATAGAAAGGGGGTGGAAGAAAGGCTTCTGTCTAGAGCAGGGCTCTCCAACCTTGGGTCCCCAGATGTTGCTGGCCTACAGTTCCCAGTATACCAGCCAGCATGGCTAATGGGAAGGGATTCTGGGAGCTGTAGTCCAGCAACATCTGGGGACCCAAGGTTGGAGAGCCCTGGACTAGAGGGATAGTCAAAGAAAGAAGTCCCTGGTTATTTTTATTACCTGTCTGCTGATAGCTCCCTGCAGTGGATTCTCAGCTGTAGTCCCATGGAGGGGGGGGGGATCAAGAGGCCTGTGCAAGCAAGCTTGGACAGCTTATGGAGGACTCTCTCGACCCTCCCCTGACACACCTTCCATTGCAAAAACATCTGTTCTTACACCTTTCTCCTGCCCTCCTGCCAACCTGAGAGCAGCAGGGGCATCTTTGTCCCATGCTCTTAATCCCTGCTGATTGCCCTATCTTTTGTGTGTCTGCATCCCTGATGGGTGTCATAAGGAAACCTTTTGTGGGCTCGACTTTCCTGATGAGCTTAGCCTCTGGTTGAGTCAGTGGGGGGGGGGGAGCCATCTCTCTTCAGGGCTATATTTAGGTTCTTTTCAGGAGAATTCCTCCTGTGTCTTTAGGCTATGTGTGTGTTAATCTGATCATTGCAAGACCATGGCCTATTCATTCATCAGGCTCTCAAGCACTCTCCATTTGCACTTACTCAGCTCCTATTGGGGCCTGTTGTGGTCTTCTTTGTGAGCCATAATCATAACCAAATGATCATAACTATATCCACTCATAACAATAGCCCTCAAATAGTTGAAGGTGGCAACCATAACACCTTTTGACTATTCTCTAGGGTAAGAATACACACTTTAACCTTTCCTCAATGGACTGAGTTTCCAGGCCCTCACCATATTTGTCACCTGGACATTTTCAGGTTTGTTGATATCCTTCTGTGGTGTCCAGAACTAGACACAGTATTCCAAAGTGAGGGCTGACCAAAGCTGACTAGAATCTTACCATTACTTTTTGTGATCTGGATACTATACTTCTGTAGAGAAGGTTGCATGTCTCTCAAATTTGGGTTAAGGATCATCCAGGTCCAACTCCTACCATTACATATTTAGTAGAGCTGTAAATAGACATGGGCACGTGTGCATGTATGCGTATGCACACATACACGTATAGGAATCATGCAATCTTATCCTTCATTTCCCCTTGTTCGATCACTTTGTCCCTTCTCCCTGCCCAGGTGTAGGACACAAAACAGCACTACATGGCAAAAGTTAATTTTGTTTCGGATACTCTTGTAACGGTTCAACAATGTTTGGGAAACACACACTCCTGTCCATTTAAGAGCAAATTGGGAGTGGAAGACCGCCAACCTGGTCTTCTGCGCGGGTTCAATACTAAGGGGGTAGCGAGTCCTGGGGGCGGGCCTTCTCCGAGGTCCCCCAGCGACTATCACCCTTAGCCTAGAACAAAGGGATAACTTATAGCCACAAAAGTATCTTTTATAAAACAAGTTTATTTACAAAATGACCTTCACAAACCCAGACACACGCCAGCAATACAGCTTATCAGTACAGCACAAAGTAGCAAGCAAGAAGTCTCAAGGACACCGTGATTTCAGGGCTCTCAGCTAGTTAGTTCAGCTCGGGCTCCAGCAGAGGCCCGGTCAACCGCATGCTGCTAGCTGGGTTCCCGGCGGAGGTCCGGTCTACCCAAGCGGCTAGTGAGTGATTTCAGCTTGGTTGCCCGGGGGTCCGGTCAACCCAAGCGGCCAGTGATTTCAGCTTGGTTTCCTGGGGGTCCGGTCACCCAAGCGGCCAGTGATTTCAGCTAGCTGGAGTACGCCGGGTGCTGCTACCCGGGGTTGCCGATCCCTTCGTTCCCTTACCCCAAGCATGGGGCAAGGCTGCTGATCAGGTCCAACAACTCAGTTCCCTTGCGCAGGGTGTTTTATACCTTGGGTTTCAGGTAGCCCCTCCCTCTGCAATCAGGTGGGTGGCCAATCAGGTGGGTTGCCACCCTCTTCAGGTGGACGGCCAATCAGGTGGGTTGCCACCCTCCTCAGGTGGACGGCCAATCAGGTGGGTTGCCACCCTCCTCAGGTGGATGGCCAATCAGGTGGGTTGCCACCCCTCCTCAGGTGGATGGCCAATCAGGTGGGTTGCCACCTTCCCCCTGTGGGGTGGGGTCCCTTTGAAGCCACTTGCTTAATGGTCCCATCCTGTGGTGTTGAATGGCCCTTTCTTATGGTGCCGAAGTGTCTGCTCTGGCAAGGAATTCAAGTCTTATGTAGATGGGGCTGATATACGAGAGCATTGAGGAACCTGGGGATGCTTCCTGCCTTCCCCCCTGGGGTGATTCTATGCAGATGTTGTTTGTCCCCTTTTGCATCTGTGGAGACTGGCTGTCTCCCCTCCCTGGGCCTCCTTCCCCCCTCCTTGGTGAGTGTGTGTGTGTCAGACAGGGGTTTTAGGTTGGCTTTCTCCACATTGGGAATCTAGATGAAGGGTGCTTCCAGATGGAGGATTTTGTGAGCTCTAGTCATGCAGATTCAGAGCATGTGACACACATGCTGCACAGGAGTAATGCCAGTCTCCATGCTGATCTCCTGCTAATCTAAGTGGTGGGCTGCCATCTGGATTCAACCAAAGGCAAGTATTCCTGAGGCAAGTATGGCAGGAGCCATTCAGAAAATAACTAAGGAACAGAGGAAGACTGCAAGAGTTCTGACTCATTGAAAGGAATAAGATTACTTACAAAACACTGGAGTGCCGCTTCTTTGTTTCAGAATGAGTCTTTTGTGCTAGCCCCAAATAAGAGATCTCTTTTAGTTAGAAAGGAGATTTTCTCTTACTCTCTCCTGTGCTCCGCCCCTTTCAATTCTGCTTCATAGTTCCATCTAGTCAAATGTCAGGTTGCTGCATGCAAACATTCCCTTTCAGAACTCCATCCATTGCCTGGGTGACTAAGCTCTTTCAACAGCTGTGTTATTGCTGGAAGACAGTCAATGTTATTCACACAGAGTATTTGTTTCATGCGGCTTGTGTGAAATGTGACTTGCTGCTGCATCAGAACAGAATCTGAGATGTTGGGAGATTCTGAAGGGGAAAAAATGACTTAAGTTGCACAAAAACATTTGACACATTTCCCTACTTAAAAGCAGATGAAGAGCTAGTCACTTCAAGGGGACACCAAACAATTTCTTCCACCTCTCTGGCAAATGGCATTAGATTAAAACAAAACTCGGTCTGTCTGGAAATGAATATGGATTATGACAAGGAAATTCATTTTCATTCATGCAGAAGAATCTGTGTATGTTCTGGCAGGCAAGCAGTAAACCAGCCTTTGACAGCCTGGTGCCTCCAGATGTTCTGGACTACAACTCCCAACATTCCTGACCATTGGTCATATTGGTTGGGGCTGAGGGGAGCTAAAGTTGAAAACATCTGGAGGGCACCAGGTTAGGGAAGGCTGCACTAAACACTTAAAATCAATGGAAACTCAGCAGGTTACCATTAAAGTAGTAATCAATCTGTCATTTATGATAATCCAATCTGATCTTGGTTTAGTAGCTAAGGTGTTTCATGTGAAGGACTACGTTCTGTGCAGATGACATTACTAGACACAATGGGCAGGTCTGCATGATCGGGGAAGGAAAATAAGCCACCGTAGCTTATTTCCTGCCCCGGGTTTGCTGGTTGCACACTGCCGAATTACCATACTTACCCTTGGAGGGCGTGGTTTGTCTCGTCATCTAAACCCGGTGAGGTTGGGGGCAGTTTAGAAACTACCCTTCAAGTCTAGAACAAACCATGGGTTCCGAGATGGTTTGTATACCCCCCACAAGGAGAGGTTAATTATGGTAATTTGGCAGAACATGCAGGGCAGGAAAATAAGCTATGGCGGCTTATTTTTCTTCCCTGATTGTGTGAACCCAGTCAATATCTGCCAGGACTCTGGGCAGCATCTTCATGCTATTTAACCCTAAGACAGGGGTAAGCAATGCAAACAACACATGATCCTTCTTCCCCTTTTCAAGGCACTTTAGAGCAGCCATAAGACGCTTTCTAGAATCCTGAGAGCTCCTGTTTTTCTCGATTCCTCTGCACCCCCACCCCAAATGCATCATGGTATGTAATGGGAAATAAACTTAAATTCATTGAATTTTTCAACTCATGGTTTCCAAATGTAACAGAACAATTTGTCAAGCTCTTTCATGCTTTTCCATATTTGATGGCTAACCATGGTGGACTTAAGTCTAGGTCACATGGCCACAGTTACCTCCACACAAAATATCTCTCACTTGGACCAAGATAAAATATATCGCTGGCCTGTCCATAGACACACTGACCCACTTGTGGCTTGACATATCTGGCAGCAATCTCCATGACTATGGGGTGCAATATCCTGGTGTCATGGAAAATTGCTGCAGCTTTAACTATGAATGAGATAGACCAGTGCTCTCCAACCTTGGGTCCCCAGATGTTTTTGGCCTATAACTCCCAGCATGCCCCAGCCAGTTACGCTGGCTGGGGCATGCTGGGAGTTGTAGGCCAAAAACATCTGGGGACCCAAGGTTGAAGAACACTGAGCTAGACACATTACATCTTCCATGTTATTACAGACAGTCATGTGACAGCTAGGGCCACGTTCTGTGCAGCAGATTTTAACGGTGTACCCATAAGGGCGAATTCAGAACACAGGGTACTACTTCTGTGCCCCACTGAAATTACTAGGATATGTGCAAGAATGGCTTTCTGAATTAAGAGAATATTTGGGGTGAGTGAGAACTGCACTCCCCATAAAGGACTGGGTTCGCAGTCAGTGGATGCTTCTAGATCCAGCACTGGCATTGGAGAATCAAGTGGCTGAGAGTGCTTTTTACCAGCTGAGCGGGTACACCTGCTATGGCCCCTTCTGAGCAGAGATAGGTAAGTCACAGTTATCCACATCCTGTTAACCCCACACTGGACTACTGCAACGTATTGTACGCTGGGCTGCCTTTTGAAGACAATTTGGAAACTACAGTTATGAATCAACTGCTAAAGCTGCTCACTGAGACTAGGTATCAAGATTTCTATTGTAGAATTTTAATGCTGCATGCCACTTTGGGGGTTCTTTTGATGGCTGAAAGGCAGGATTCAAATATTAAATTAATTCAATATTGTATTTTGCCAGTGTGGTGTTAAAGTAGTTCCACTGGCTCCTCATCTGATTCTTGAGCTCAATTAAATG
Organism: Shinisaurus crocodilurus; assembly: GCA_021292165.1. Lineage (NCBI taxonomy): Eukaryota > Metazoa > Chordata > Lepidosauria > Squamata > Shinisauridae > Shinisaurus > Shinisaurus crocodilurus. The sequence continues at coordinate 177,272,588 of CM037877.1, read as the reverse complement.
TCAGCACCAGAACTTTGAAAACCCTACATGGCTTAGGGCCCAGGTACTTATTGGACTGTCTACTCACACACCAGACTGCTTGGTCACCAAGATCTTCATCTGAGGTTCTCTGCTGGGTGCCGTCGCCACCACCACCATCACCACCACCTAAAGCAAGGTAGGTAGTGACTAGTGAGAGCCTTTTCAGTGGTGGCCTTGGAAATGCTGTCCTCACAGATTCTAACTTGGCACTTATGATAATGTCCTTTTGCTGCCAGATGAAGACCTTTTTATTCTTCCAGGCTTTCTTGAGTTGTTCTTTTAAAAAAGATATTTAAACCCTTTTAAGTTGCTGCTGTAGTTATCTTATTGCTGCATTCTAAGATGTTGTCTGCTACTTTATTCTGATGTTTTATTGTGATCATGGTTTTGTATTATTGTTTTGTTTTTATTGTAACCTGCCCTGCTGAAGGTCAAGTTTATAAATGTAATAAAGAAAATATATTTATTTTTTATATGGTTCCCAATGACAAGCCATCCAACAATGCAGGGTTCATCATGCTGGATGCTTTTAGGGTGAAGACCAGGAATTGCTCACTCCCACACTTCACACTTAAAATCAGTATAAATATGCTGCCCAAACAATAGTTTTTCTTCACGTCAATCACTTGCATTTATTTAGAGATAATTTATTCATACATTTAAATATTACAGTAATTAATTTGTTCACAGCAATAGCTAAATTAACTTGAAAAATATTTAGTTAGTGGAAACACCCGATTTTCCATAACCATGCATAACAAACGTATCCTTCAGAAAGACAAGCACAGCATCCTTCAAGGTCACTAACATCAGCCTCTAAGATGCATTTTAGAACATCACAATCAATCTGCATTATCTTGAAGGAAAAATAAAACCACTACAAAGATATTTCGGAGGCATCCTGCCAAGATCTCAATTTTACTCCACTGCCAGAAACCTTTTGATCATTAAACGATGAATTTACAAGGACTCAACAATATTACTGCCTAGTTCCTATATTGCTGCACTGTGCATAGTAAACAAAGAGACAGTAATTAAATTGTGGTTAAATGGTGACTTAAGCTTCCCATTATCTTCACTTGGTGATTCAAGTAGCCAAGGGATACTGGCCAAAGGAAGTGACTGGACTGAGTCACACAAGTGAGTCAGTGCAGCCATTTTTATTCCACTGGTGTCCCCCGATCCAAGTAGTCTATATATGCCTGTACACACCCTCTCTGAATCCTAATGTCAAACATCAAAATAATTCCGCCCACCAGGAAGCAATTCAGAATAAAGAATTACTGCAGACATTTTGGACCTAGGGTTCTGATTGCATACAATTCCTCCCAACAACAACAACAAAAAAAGGCTAGATGCTCAAATGAGAGAAAATACAGAAAAGCCAAGTTAGTAAATGACAGGGGAAATATCAAGACACAGGAATGCAAATAACGTTTGCAGACCATTATAGGTATTGGAATGAGTTCAAATAACACATCATGCGGAAGCAGCAGCACCATTCTGTGGCATGTAAAAACAGGGTTTCACTGAATTATAGAAGAAAAGCATGAACACAAGAATTGGGACAGTGCAGCAAGAGTGGTCAAGACAGAACTCCAAAGAGTTCTGTTCAGTTCAGTTCAGACCTATGCACAGGGGGCACAGCAAAGTTAAAACCAGAGTATCTCAGGAACATCTCCTGGACTCTTAGTTCATCTTTGGAGGCTCTCCTTAGAGTGTCCCCATCAAATGAAGTTAGCTGGGTGGATACAAAAGGGAGGTTCTTCTCAGTTGCAATGTCCTGCTTACGGAATAGGCTTGTCTGGTGCCTACACAGTTACCCTTTCAGTGCCAGGCAAAGACACTTTTCTTCTCCCAGACATTTTAGATTTTTATTATTGTGGTGTGAGCCACCCCAAGAACTTGTTATAGGGTGGTACATTAAATAAACAAATAACCCATAGAGCTATAATTCGGGGTGGGGTGGGGGGTATTTTACAGAGTCCAGCCCACAAGTCAAGGCAGTATTATTTCCATGTGACACATGGCAAGGCTAAGGCCTAACAGACAATGGCTTGCCTAAGGCCATCCAGAAAATTCAGTACTGGGCTGAGATTTGCATGGCAGGAGAGGGGTGCAGAAAAAGAAAAGAAAAGAGGAACAGCAATAGTTCATAGCTAAGCCCCCTTCAGTGGTTTGCTCCACACACTTCCCCTGTCCCTAACGGCGCTGCCCTAGATGTTACTGCTGGCTTTACCCTCCTGAAGTCAGCATGTTGGGCAAAAGATCTGAAACACACAGGCTCCCCCTTCAGACCTTCTGTCCATCATGTGGAGGTTCGTGTGTGTGTGTGTGTGTGTGTGTGTGTGTGTGTGTGTGTGTGCACACGCGCACGTATATAACCAGGTGGCACTCTTGGCAGTGGGGCCAGTATGGGGAGGGGGGGTCATTCCACTCTACCACATGTTCTTTGAATGAATGAGCAGAGCAAATGTCTGAACGGGAATCCAAAGCTTTTTAAATGCCATGTTACACCAGCTGCAGGGATTTCAACACACACAAAATTATGTTTTTCTCCCAGTCAAACGAGAACTGGTGTTTGACTATTATGAGCAGGGGGAAAGGAAGGAAGGTATATATGGAGCTAGTAGCACTGTAGATCGGTGCTCCCCAACGTGGTGCCTACGCCCCCAGCAAAGTTTATTTATATAAAAAAATTAATTTTAAAAACTTGAAAGACATAAGGGTGTCAGGTTTTCCTTCCTGTTCCTGTTGATCAGCTGTTCAGCGAGCAGGAAGAGAAGGAAAGAGTTGCTTTCTGGCCCCACCCAATCTTCTTCTGCCCACACAGACCTTTCCCCTTTGCTCTCTCCATTTCCAGCTCCTAGCTTCCCTAAATCCCTTTACCTTGCTCTCTCCCCTCTACCCCTTTGCCTTGCTATTTCCCCCACTCCCAGCCTCCTTCTCTCCCCATCACCTCTTTACCTCACTATTTCTGCCTTCTCCCAGCCTCTAGCCTTACTCTTTTTCTCTCCCTTCCCAGCCCGTTCTCTTTTTCACACACACACAGCACCTTCCCATGTGGGGCTCTGATGGCAGAGGAGGGGGTATGAAAGGAAAAACTTTCCTTTCCTTTTGGGGCTGGGAAAGGTGTCTGTGGATACTATGAGCATAGCAATCCTATGTAGGTCTACTCAGAAGTAATTCCCTTCGAGTCCCATGTAAACATATATAGGATTGCTACCTTAAATGGGTATTTTGTTGTGCTTCTGTGGGGTCACATATGTGGATTGGCTTTGGAGTTCAGATCCTTCCTTTGCTCGTACTCTAGTTTCTTGGGTGAATTACTTGTCTTTTGACTAGCCAGGCCCCCACAGCAGCCATTATGTGACTAGCCACATCCACCATGGGGGCCATTTTGTGATGGTGCCAACAGCAGTTTCTGAAATTCCCAAATGTGCCCACAGGTCCAAAAAGGCTGGGGACCCCTGCTGTAGATTAGAATGACTTTATCAATTACATTTACTTTTATAACACTCTAATGGTCACCATGACAAGGGGCATATGCATTATCCCCACTCAGCCAAGAAGCCCACTGGGTGTGGCTTTAGGCAAGTCACGTTCTTTCAATCTCATCTATATCACAGGGTGTCTGAGATGACAAAATGACAACCTCACTGCTGCCCCTTAGAGGAAGGACAAGTTACATTATGGGACGCAGAATCAATAATCAGGTGTTACCTGGCCATTAATGGGGAACAACAGATGCTAACGGCTGCAGGCTTCAGTGGCAGAGGTTAAATAGCTAGGGATGGCACTGCCAACTATTACCTAATGTCAATACAAATTTAAGCAAGGGATGTGGATTAAGAAAGGGGGAGTATCGGATGACTAATAAAGCCTACAGAATCAGGAAAGCTGCCAGACTGAATTCTGGCCTGGAGTCAGGCCAGTCTGTACTCTCATTCGCTGTCTAGAAATGGCAAAGGCAGGGCAGAGTTATATTCACTCAAATTAGAGCAGGAGAATCATGCCAAGAATGATCTCAAAGTGACTTTTACCTTCATACTTCTCCTTGATTCCAAGAGAAAACTACACTTGTATTTTTTTTATTGTGTGTGTGTGTGTGTGTGTGTGTGTGTGTGTCCTCAAGATAGAAAGGAAAAGGCTATTTGGGGCTGCTGATGTCAGATGAATGTGAATAAGCTATTATTCTCCCGCCCCTAACATAGCAGCAAAACTCCAGTTCAGTGATTAACAAAGGAAAGAAAATCAATCATCCTAAGAATTTATCTCCCTTGCCTCCATACACCTTCCTGCAAATGCAGAAAGGAAATCTCTCAAAATCATTGCACTTGTTGACCAAACGGGATTTTAAAAACTGAGCAAACATATGGCCAATCAATAATAACCGGACTGGAAAGTGTGGTTCGAGCAATCTGCCACATGTTAAACACAACGCTTAGAACAACTAAACACACTGGCCTTAAGACTTGAGGCAGCAGCAAAGATATATTAAGGAAACTAGATACTAATCACTTACCAAACAACATGGCAATTTACGGTACTGGCTTTGTCCCAAGCATTAACACAATTGTTCAAAACCACACAACCAGCACAGGCCTAGAGTGTAGCTTTTGAAATGCTAATGCATTGTTAGGCATTTGTATTAAAAGCCTGTGCCTTGGTCCTTTCTAAGCCTCACCACAGGAAGCAGTCTGAATCAAACCATGTTGCTAAATTCAGATTAAGTTTTTTAAATGATCCTATCATGATAGATGGCACTGCATCAGAAAGAGGCACTTCCACTCAATATTGCCTTTATAAATCTAGGGGGTGGGACCATTAAACACACCCTTGCAGAAAGGCTTAGTGCTTCAAAATGAATATTGTTACTTGATATGGTGGCTTTTCATCTTTTCAGAATTCAGCCAATTAGCCTTCCCAACTGCATGAGGATATGTTGGAGAGGAAAAGAGCTGACCCCTTCCCTGTCTTCTTCAGCTCCACTAGTCACAATGGAGACAAACTGGAGATGGGAAAATGCAAGTATGAGATGCTGGTGACTTCAAGACCCCACCCTCAGTGACTTGCTCCAATGTAGCGCAGGGGTCAATGAAGTTGTCTATACCAAATTTGATATCCAAGACTAAATCCAAGCAGAAAATAAGATATTGGGTTGGATCCAGGATCTTCTGTGAGAGGAAGGGCTCTGCTCATGGAAGCTCCTTCTGCCCAATTTTTGGGAATCCCTCTCTCTCTCTCCCACACCAGAGCTCACCCCATTCAGTAGGGTCGCCTGACTCTGTGTAGTATTTTCAGGGGGCTGGAGGGGCTGCCATGGGAATGAGGATATCCACATCTGCCAGCAGTGTAATTCTGGATCCAACCCATTGCTTTGTTCTCATTTACACATACATACATACCCCTTCATTCTTATAGCAATTACATTAATTTAGTAATTTTTCTAGGTACTTACTAATTTGGTTGTTGGCCTTGAAGGCAATGTCCATATGCAAAATGTAGAGCATGAACTGGAACCAAGGGCTCATCTCCTTGTTGGGGAGAGGCATGTGAACTGAAAACACAATGTCGTTGGCTTCTATTTGCCTGCTCATAGCGTCATCCAAGTCTCTTATTTTTTCACACTGGTTAGGTCCCCAGGGCATAAACCAATTGGTGCTGTGGTGGTTCCTCCTCACATCTACGCACTTTACTGCCACATAGGGCACAGCTGAAGTGGGACTTGGAGCTGATAATAAAAACACATAAACAACATGTTTAGCATCCACAAATATATTATACAATGACAGTAACAGTGAAATTGCAAGTGGATTCCCCCCCCCCATTGAGATCTGTGTACATCCCCAGTTTGTGTACTCCCTCCTCTGCTTACACGTTGTACTTCCTGGTTGGCAGCAAACCATGGTTTGCCAGTTCAGTTAACAAACCAGGAGCTAATTTAAAACACATTATTTGGAAATACATCACATTGCGTACTACTTCTTTCCAAATGCTGGGCATCCAGGCTCTGAAACCCTTTGTTGACCATCAGCTGAAGTTACAACACTCCCCACCTGCCTTTCCCACAGGAAAGATGGATGGGGAATCCTTTGCTGTTGTGCCGAGGTGCTTGCCTTCAACCAACCAGCAGTGGGGAAAAACCTAGCAACTACATTTTAGCAAATGCAGCCAAAAATGGCAGATCTATGTTTAAGGTGCAAGTTCTTATGAAATCAAGGTATAAGTTCTTATAACTTATGCATTTATGATGCATGCATTAATATGCAGTATGATTAATTTAATCTTTTACTCCCTCTGGTGTTCATATGACACTTACTGGTACAGTGATGATAGATTAAGAGTCCAAGACTAATTAGGTTTACTTCCCATTAAGATGCTTCTGCAAACATACTCATGATTGTTTTAATTAAAACACATGCTGCTCTGTGTTCACACATAAACTTAATTCTATAGTATGGATGCATAGTATGGACTGATTTTGAAGACTTGTACAAACATAGCCAGCATAAGTGCCTTATTCCATGCTATGCACTCAGTACACTGTAATGAGAAGCGTGGTCAGCCCAGAGATTCAAGTTACTGCTAAATCTATGCCAGTCATAGTGATCAGAACAGGATTAGAGGATAGAAAGGGATTCTGCTACAGTTGGGTACACAAAATAGCCACATGGTTCTCAAAAGTTCAGAGGCAATGACTGGCTCCACACATCCTGCCTTTTGTTTTGTCCCATGGAGCACATACTTGTATCAGTAACTCTAGTCAATTAGCTGGTCATATGAGCCTCCTAATCCTGCACATCAAGCAACGACCTGCTCCAATGAACCAAACAAAAGCATGTTCCTCTGCCTGTAGCGTCTAGCCCACCAGAGGGTAATTTTGTTTGCTGCTAGATCACATACACTTCTTTTAAAATAGGATGCACAAACCAGTTAGCATTTGAAGCTGAATCAGTGTAAACCTCATTGAAACAGGTGTGTGTGTGTGTGTGTGTGTGTGTGAGAGAGAGAGAGAGAGAGAGAGACAGACACACACACGCGTGTGCACACACCCGGTCAAGGCTCCACAGTTTTTGGCTTGGCTCAGTAGCTAGCCCTTCTTCGTGACTGCCGCAGACCCTTCCACTACACTTGGGGAAGGGGCAAGGATCTTGTGTTGCGCCAACAGGCCTGTGGCTTACGCTGGCTCAGCTTGTCTGAGCGTGGAAAGCTAAGCAGGGTCAGGCCTGGTTATTACTTGGATGGGAGACCCCTCCTCTAGTTTCCTGCATTGTGCAGAGGGTTGGACTAGATAGCCTTGTAGGCTCCTTCCAACTCTATAACTCTATGATCTATGAAATCTATGAAACCTGTGCAGCAGGCAGAAGCTGCATTCAGACCAAGGCTTGAGGGGTCAGCACAAGAGAACTCCCCTCAGTTATACGCAAGTGGGGGCAAACCTGGGGGGAGAATATGCTGCTGGGCATATGGGCAACCAGATTTGTGGAGACCTGTACATTGCAAAATTTAATACCTTTAACTGTATTCATAAAGCTAACTGACAGAAACACAGCCATACCCGCAGCATCACAGATGGTGTTTCATGTCCCTGGCAAATTACCCACAATACTACGGTAGTCAGTATTCTGGTAAGACTCCTATTCGGGTACGCCCATTTTTCAAGCCTCATTTTTTAACAATCTGCACTAATGGGTGACTAAGTGTGTGTATTTTCTGCACTTTACAAAAAGCATCCTCTAGTCTAGGAAGGACACAGGAAAAAATGTATCATCTCAGGGAAACTGTTGTCCAGTAATTGCTTTTAAAGAACAGAAATGTTAAACAAAACCAGATATTACATTTCTCATTCTAGCTCCCCCCTACCCATTTGAATTCACCCTGTCAAATTACACACTGGTCATTTGTAACTCTTTTTTTTTTAGTTCATGCTTTCCTTGTTATATATCCAACCACTGTGAATATCTAATAAGCAGTAACAATGCAAAAATGGTGTGTAAAGAAATGGTTATGTCCTCCTTGGCACCAAAGTTGAACATGACACTCTCTTCTTGTTAGCTTCATTTCATATAGCACTTTACAATCCCCTTAGCTGACTTATCCGCTATTCCAAAGAGCCCCTCTTTTCCCCACTTGGTCTAACACCCTTCCCTACCGAATGGGATGCTCATGTAGTGCGCCATCCCCAACAATAAATTACCTGTTCTTCATAGCTGTAACTTTGCTTAGGAAGATACGGTGGGACAGTAGAAAACAGTGTGAATTTATAAGCGGACATCTAAAGTTGCATTTTCATACACCCCCCCCACAGGGGCATTAACATTTTCTGTACAATAGCATTTGTTTAACTGAGAACTGTCTACTTCAAATACAAAGACTACACTGAGCTTTATCTGAAGAGCATGTCTGGAATGTCTGGCTCTTCTTAAAGAGTATTGCTTGAATTCAAGCCATTCATGCAGAGTGGTGGCTGCATATTGCCCCTTTAGATGTTGGGGGATTTGTTGGGCAATAAAATGAATCCTGCTTGGTAGGTTTCACAGTAAATGCAGGTGGAACAAAAAGCTGGGGTGGGGGACGTTTGGACCCAATGTCTTTAAAAGCTTTCATTCTTAAGTATTGTGTTTATTAAATTATCAGCTTAGTAATTTTAGCACTAAATCAGGGATAGGGAACCTCCAGCACAAGGAGATTCCTCATCCGACCTGCACAGCCTCCCTGGATTCCTCCAGGTGGTGGGGCTTGGCCCATAGCCTGGAGGAATCTCTGACATTATCTCTGATTGGAGGGGAATCCCCCTGTACATTGGAGATGCATGCGAACTGGGGACTTGTCCAGTGCTGGGAGGAGTGGCTCCTCCCAGTGCCAGCCACCAAGTCTTTCTTCCTGTGTCTCTTCCCTCCTGGATAGGGATGGCAAGAGGCACACAAAGGAGACGTCCAACTCAGCTGGCTCTGGGAGTAGCCAGCTCCTCCCAGCACCTTTCTCTGAGCACCAAGAAAGGCAAAATGGATTGAGGGAATCATGATTAACATTATCCAGCATGTGGAGAGTCTGGTGCAAGGAAATCCAGTCCCCCACCACCTTAAAGTGGTACAGTCTCTGCCATTCTTTGTTTATACCTATATTTATCCATGATTCATAGAAGAAAATCCTGTTAAGCAAGTAATTAACAAATATTTTAAGTATTCTTTTTTCTTTTCTTTTCTTCTCCTGCGAAGGTGGGAGAAACTCAGTTACACCCTTTCCTGCTAGCAGATCCTCCTAGGGCATATCATGGGGTAGCCAACCTAGTGACTTCTAGATTTGGGAAGGGCCATGGCTCTGCAGTAGAACACCTGCTTTGCATGCAGAAGGTCCCAGGTTCAACACCTGGCATCTTCAGGTAGGGCTGGAAAAAACCCTACCTGAAATCCTGGAGAGCTGCTGCCAGTCAGAGTCAACAATACTGGGCTAGACCAATTGTCTGACTTGGTATAAGGCAGCTTCCTATGTTCTGGACTACAAATCTGATCAGTCCCAACCAACACTGCCAATGGTCAGGGATTATGGGAGTTGTAGCTCTAAACATCTGGAGGGCACTGGAGTGCCTACCCCAAGACCTGCCTTTCCCCACTAGAATTCTCAATTTAAATGTGAATAGCCTTTTTTTAACCTGGAGGAGGTGCGACCCAAATCCATTGTCTAGAGCAGGGCTCTCCAACCTTGGGTCCCCAGATGTTGCTGGCCTACAGCTCCCAGAATACCCAGCCAGAATGGCTAATGGCAAGGGATTCTGGGAGCTGTAGTCCAGCAACATCTGGGGACCCAAGGTTGGAGAGCCCTGGTCTAGAGGGTGGGTGGTAGGGGACACAGAGATCTAATCTGATTAGCATGATGGCAGAATTCTGGCTTGTTTTGTTTTTTTAAATAAGACTGTGGAGTTAAGAAATCTTCATTTTATCTATTGGTTGTGTAGGAGACAGACAAGTCTGCTCAGGGACATGGGGGACTTTAGAAGGCATGTGATCAATGCCACATTGGATTCTTTGAAAGGCTTTCAAAGGGACTTTCAAACTTGCACATTTTTAAACCCTCCTTGACAGTCCACCTAAGGCAGGCAGAGAAGTGAACAAGCTTGAAATAAGCCTTTGTTCTGCTGATTTTTGTATTGTGCTCTGTATTGTGTTTTTCTTGATTCTTTCCTGTAATAAAGTGGATTTTGAAATAAGGTTTGTGCATATAAAGCAGACTGCCTAGATCAGCCTTTCCGAACCTGGTGCCCCCAGCTGTGCTGGACTGCAGCTCCCATAATTCCTGGCCAATTGCCATGCTTGCTGGGAATTATGGGAGTTGCAGTACATGGAGGGCACCAGGTTAGGAAGGCTGGCCTAGATTGCTTGATTATACACTTTCTTGCCAAGGAACCCAGAACTCTGGCTGGGACAAACAGACATCGCCTCAGGCCTGAAAGTACTTCCACAATTTGTGCTTATTTCTTGAGGTGACAGTTTTTGGTCGGTAGCACTCTGGTACTGGTATCCGTTAAGAAATAATGTTTGCTAGCAGACGTTACTAGAGGTTCCAGCTGAATGTTTCCTCCCATGCAAGTTAAGTATACATGGTGGTTTAAAGGCAGGAGAAAATACTCCTGTACTAAAGGTTCTGCTTAGAGTTGTATAAACGAGCCTCGCCGGACAAAACGGAGGCCGAAATTGGCCCTGCTCACGCCCGGCGAGGCCTTACCTTTTTCTTTGGGGCGGCGAGCAGCCCGCCACTTCCGGGACCGGAAATGACGCGACAGGCGCGTTCTGCGCCTGCGCAGGGTCCCATCACGTCATTTCCGGTCCCGGAAGTGACGCGACGCTGGCTCACGCTGGCTCAGCTTGTCTGAGTGTGGAAAGCTAAGCAGGGTCAGGCCTGGTTATGACTTGGATGGGAGACCCCTCCTCTAGTTTCCTGCATTAAGCAGGGGGTTGGACTCGATGGCCTTGTCTAGGCCCCTTCCAACTCTATGATCTATGAAATCTATGGATCGAGCAGCGCGGAGAACTTCTCCACACCGCTCAGAAGATCGGGTCGGGGCGCCCCCCCCGCGGAGAATCAAGTCGGGGGCACAGAGGGCCCCCGATCCAGGTTGGATCCACCTCTAGCTTCTGCTAGGGATGGGAGACCCGCCCAGTACTTGACTCGCAGTACATGAGCCAAGCGCTTCCATAGGAGCGCCTCCAGCAACATCAAGTAGGCCGCTCAACAAGGTCTGCCACGGACGGCCTTCTCCTTATCCCATCAGCCAGAGCAGCCAGGCTAGTGGGGACTAGGAAGAGGGCCTTCTCTGTGGCGGCCCCCACATTATGGAACTCCCTCCCTAGTGACCTTCGCCATGCCCCCTCTGTGATGAGCTTCTGCAGTGCATTAAAAACATGGCTGTTCAGGTGGGAATATGGGGTGGGTTAGGATTTTAAAAGAATTTTATACTGTTTTAATTATTATATTTTATTGTATTGTTTTTGTTGTGACATGTATCACAATCACCAGCTGTGGCACATTGTTTACAAATGAAAGGAACAGAATGGCTGGTAAACAAGTTATGTTTTGTCTCCTACTTCCTGTGTGTTTCTCATGGGAAAAGTAGGTGTGAAAGAAATACGAGCTGGTCACGTAGTTTGTATGTTCTGATGACGTACTGACTTGTTTCTCTGTCTGTAGCCATTTTGAAAAGATGTTGAACTGTTCTCTCTTCTTCACTCTCTTGTCTTCTGACTAGTGCTTGCTGGACTAAATGCAATCATGTAATGTCTTAGCTGAGGTGGAGTAAACACCTTGCTCCACTGGATTAAATGCTTGCTATGCATTATACTCTGCACATGGACTGTAACTAGGAGATGTATGCTCTGTAGAATATACTTGCTAAAGTAAATAAACAGGTAGAATAGACCTGTGGAGTTTACAGAGTTATTTCCTTATTACTGGAATCTGCAAACAGGAGGAAGCTGAGCTGGCTGACATCCGATACGCTGGATGTGCTGCGCTGGGAGTGGGAGAGACAGATCTGAACTTCTGTGTGTGGATTTATGGGCGTCTGCACATGGGAATAGGATTTTAAATCTTCCATCTCACTCGAGCGAGGCGCTCTGCTTTTCCTCACGCGCCTTCAGTTTTATTGTATTATTTTAATTGTACATCGCCCAGGGTGGCTGGGTGACCGGCCAGATGGGCGATTAATAAATATAAGAAATAAATAAATAAATTGTTAACTGCGGCCAGGCTAATGATAGCGAGAAATTGGAAAGTACAACATGTTTTCCTAATAACAGACTGGTATAAGGAAGTTTGGGACATAGCCCTAAATGATAAACTAACTAGTAGTATCAAATGCAAAAAAGGATTGCTAAAGAAGAATAATTTTATGGAGATATGGAATCAATTACTAGACTATGTTTTAATAAAGGGGAAGGGTAACATGCCTTGTCAGGATATGTTATATTTTTGGAATTTAGACTTTATTTGATCAAGAGGATAGAAGTATATTAATTGGTCCCTTGAAGGGTGGGGGGGAGCACTTTATGATTTATTGTATGTTGATTATGTTATATTTGTGTGATAATTTTGTATTTTGCTAAATATATTTTCTGTGTTATAATTTGCTTTGAAAAATAAATAAAATATTTAAAATAAATAAATAAATAAATAGAAAACGGCCTAATTTGCACAAATTAGACCGTTTTCTACGTAATCAATGTAGCGCCGGAACCCGGAAGTCACTTTCCATGATTTGAGCCAGGGAAAAGGTAGGGCGAGCGGAGCTTGAAGGGTCGAGCCCGGTGAGTTCAACGGACTCCCATCCCCCAATCAAGCTCAGCGCACATCCCTAGGTTCTGCCACTCTATAGTATGACCAAGAAACAAGCATTCTAGCTGGGGGTAGAATCTATTTATTTTATTTATTTAATACATTTTTATACTGCCCAATAGCTGAAGCTCTCTGGGTGGTTTACAACAGTTAAAATCATAAAATACAATATAAAATATAAAATTTAAAACCACAGATTAAAAGCAAACAGCAGAGCTAGCAGCAGCAGTTACAATAACGGAATTAAAAACAATTACAAGATTAAAATGATTAAGATGATTAAAATGATTAAAATGCCTGGGAGAACAGAAAAGTCTTCACCTGGTGCCGGAAAGAACACAAAGTAGGAGCCAGGCGAACCTCTTTGGAGAGCGCATTCCATAACCGGGGTGCCACAGCAGAAAAGGCCCTCCTCCTGGTAGCCACCTGCCTCACTTCCTTTGGCAGGGGCTCTCGGAGAAGGACCACTGATGCAGATCTTAGTGTCCGGGCAGGTACATATGGGAGGAGATGATCCTTCAGATACCCCAGCCCCAAGCCGTTTAGGGCTTTAAATGTTAGTACCAGCACTTTGAATCGGGCCCGGAAACAGACTGGCAGCCAGTGCAGATGAGAAAGCACTGGCATAATATGTTCTCTTCAGCCAGTCCCGGTTAATAATCTCGCTGCCCTATTTTGGACCAGCTGAGGTTTCCGGACCATTTTCAAAGGCAGTCCCACGTATAACGCATTGCAGTAATCCAAACGAGAGGTTACCAGAGCATGGATAACTGTAGCTAGGCTATCTCTATCCAGATAAGGACGTAGTTGGCATATCAGCATAAGCTGATAAAAGGTGCTCCGTGTCACCGAGTTGACCTGTGCCTCGAGTGACAGTTGGGGATCCAAGAGCACCCCCAAACTATGAACCTGATCCTTCAGGGGGAGTGCAACCCCATTCAGAACTGGTTGAATATCACTTAGCCGGGCAGACGAACCACCCAGAGGGAGAGGGCGCTTGGACGCGATCGTGTCAACCGCCTGGGTCATCTCTGCATTCCAGAGCAACCTGGGCTTCAACAGGACCACCAGTCATACCAGCAGGAAAATCCCCCAGAGCCCTCTGGAATCCATTAACCTCTGGGGGCGGACCATTTTAATAGGCGCCCCACCCTTGCAGAGGGGAAAGGCTGCTGAAAGTCTAAACCTCAATAGGAAGTGATCTGACCATGACAGAGGGACAGATGTTAATTCCCCCACTTTCAGATCACCATCCTCCTGCCCAGTCGAGAAGACCAGATCAAGTGTATGTCCCCTTACATGCGTTGGGCCGATGACATGTTGGGACAGCCCCATGGTCGTCATGGCAGCCATGAAGTCCTGAGCCGCCCCGGACACAGCAGTCTCGGCATGGAAGTTGAAGTCCCCCAGAACCATCATCCTAGGGGTCCTCAACACCAAGTCCAAGACCACCTCCGTCAGCTCAGGCAGGAAGTCTGCTGGGCAGCGGGGTGGGCGGTACACCAGCAGAATTCCCAGTCTGTCCGGAGTACCCAACACAAGATACAGACACTCGAGACCTGCACTCGAATGAACAGGAAGCCTAGAGAGGGAGATAGAATCCCTACAGACCACAGCAACACCCCCTCCCCGACCCTCGAGTCGATGCCGGTGCTGCACTGAGTACCCAGTAGGGCACAGCTGGGAGAGAGTAACCCTATCCAGTTCCCCCACCCAGGTCTCGGTAATACATACCAGCCCCCTCATCCACAATCAAATCATGGATGAGGGAGATTTTATTTTGGACCGACCTGGCATTCAACAGCAGCACCACCAGACCCGAGGGCAAGCTGGTAAGGCTACCAGGAACCATCTGGTTGGGGGAAGAACCAGAAGAATCTAACATGCAGTTCTGATATAGAGGACAGTCTATACTGAGAAGCCCTATGGGGCGGGGGGGGAGGTGTGCATGCAGAATCACACTGTATTACCCCATCCACAAATGTCCTTGTAATCTGCAGGACCCTCTTTCTGGTCCTTTCTCCACTGCATGGCATACAATGGGCATTTTTCTAGTTACAAGCTTCCCAAATTCTCCCCATGTTAGCACTAACTCAGCTATGCCTCCATTAGCTGTCAAATATGGAAGTGAAGAAAAGTTCTTCGTCTCCAGATATGTTCAACACCTTCTCAAATTTATACAGGGCAGTCTAACCAATATGGTGTAGATGGCTATGAATTAACCTGTGTTGGGAGTCAGACTTTCATTCCACCATTAGGCTTCCCCATGCTTGTTAACAAAAGATTTTGCTGTGCATGGCATTTTAAAATTTGTAAATTGTTTTAAATAGTAAGTTGCCTTGAGCTTTTTCTGGCCAAAGGATGACTAAGAAATACTGAAAGTCACTATCCCTACTTTTGCTGCAGGGAGGGTCTATCAGCAGGAGTAAACTCAGGATCCTGGCCTAAGTTTTCTATAAAGAGCTGTTCAGAAAGTAGCATACGTGACTCACTTTATTTGCCTGAACCTGGCAATGTTTACAGTAGTTCCTAGTATCTCTTGTAAGTGTGACAGAATTCTTGTTCCCCCAATAATGGTCCTTACCACGTTTTCCCAAATGCAGAATCTGAACTTGAACATTAAGAACATTGCCTTGTAGCACTATAGTAGCATACTGCAGAGAGCGCTTTCACAAAACTCAAATAAGAGCTTTCTAGCACACTATTCTCCTCAACCAAGCCCTGCTGCAATGATTCATGGCCCCTAGGCCACAGCTCTTGAAGAGGCAGGTTTCCTTGAGAAAGCAGTAACAAGCAGCTGCTTCGCAACTCCTTTTTAGATCTATGTTTGTATGTGGCTTGACTGGGAGTGAAATGCTTGGCATTCCCCACCTAGTTCCAGCAGCATAAATGCAAACAACTTACACTGCATTAGGCATGGGTGATTCAGACCCTCCTCTACCTTAGCTTAGTCTTCTTGAAGTGATTTGTGACAGCAAGGTCATAAGAACAAAAGAGCCGTGCTGAATCAGACCAAAGGCCTATCTAGTTCTGCATTCTGTTCACACAACATTAAACTGGATGCCTGTGGGAAACCAACCAGTAGGACATGAAAAGAGAACCTTCTTCTGGGGCTGGGCGGGCAGTTCTTATGGCTAGATATCTGTACCTTCCCTGGATGGGAAGTTGTTCAGGCAGATTTTTCTGACCAGCCCCTTCCGGATCATTCCATGTAAAATCAACCCAAAAAAATGAAAAATTTACCTCACCATCTGTGATTTTTTAAAAAACTGGCATACTGGTAGACCAGCATGAGAAATGAACATACACCAAATTATAGGTCATGGTTCAAAAGTACAGTGTGCTCAAAAAATGCCCAAAACACCATTTTTCAGTGTTTGTGACTACACAAAAAGTATCATAACTTCCTTCAGAATTGACCTAGAAAGTAAATCATGGTGTCATATGAAAGCTCTCGAACTACCCTTTTATTTGATATGTAACATGAAGCATGCATGTGAAATAAAATATTCAAGGTCATAGTTTCTTTAATTTGACCTTGAATTCCAAAAAAAAAAACACAAATGGGTTTTTTTGCTGATTTTTTTCCTCAGATAACCCATGTTTACCTTGAGCACATGTACCGATTTCCAGAACGGGGTTCCGAACAGTTCAGAAGATGTGAATGTTCTTATACATGCACAGTGCCTCCCTACAATAACTTCACCCCATTATACACACTTAAAACAGAATTTTTTTGGAGGCAAATTAAACTTAAGCCCGCCCCCTCCCTTCTGGGGCCGTCAGGCTGAAACCAAACCAGGCATGGGTAGGCCTCAAACCTTCACAGGGATATATCTCTTTGGATGTCAACATTAAATCAAGCTTTATTCAAAGATTCTGATAAGAAAGAAAAAGGCAGGCCTGAAGCCATGACAAGTGCCGACCCCACTTCTGCTGCAATGTGTTCATGACTTTTCAAATTGTTGAATTCCTGCACACCATTTCTACAGGTAGCATAACTAAGATCTATTATTTCCCTGATGGTGCAGCAGCACAGTATAAAAACGGTAAAAATTTCAACAACTTAAGTAAGCATAAGTCAGATTTCGGTATCGATGCAGAATGGCACTTCTTTGCCACATCGTATGGAAAAGGGCCTTGTGATGGTTTGGGTGGCACTGTGAAAAAGTTAGCAGCTCGAGCAAGTTTGCAGCATCCGTATGAAAAACAAATCATGACCCCTCGTCAGCTCTTTGATTGGGCAAAGGAGAACATCACACAGGTTGCATTTCAATACACCATAAGTAAAGATTATGAACTGGAAGAAAAGCTTCTGAAATGTCGCTTCGAGAATTCAAGACGATTCCTGGGACACAGAAAATTCACGCTGTAATTCCATTAGCAAAACACACTGTTGCTACCAAAATATATTCATTTCAATGCGAAATGAAGGAGAACTGGAATTGCAAGAAATACGAGGATTTGTTACATGTGTTTATATCTCACAATGGTGGTTAGGTTGTGTTTTAAAAACAGATGATCAGAGAGCAGAAGTGTTAGTGAGCTTTCTTCATCCAGCTGGACCAGCAAAATCATTTATGTATCCAGATAAACAAGATGTCCTATGGATACCATCTTCAGATGTTTTGACAAAAGCTGATCCTTGTTGCCCAACAGGGCACTTCTATACACTAACAGACAAAGAGTGTCAAGCAGCAACTTCAAGACTAGAAACTACTGTTATGAAAAGCTCCTTAATTTAAGACTTGTTAACAAAATGTTAGTGTGGAGAAAGACTGCAACTGTCTTTCTTGGTGGGTTCGGCCACTCACGGGTTAACCCGGACTCGGGTAGCCCTCTATCAGCGGTACGCAGCTCTCTGGCAGAAGCCGCGACCAATTATAACGCAGGCAAAGCGAGGAGACCGAGTTTCGAATGGACACTACTACACTGTTATGGGTAAACAGAGTTTAATGGAGCGTAACAGAACATATACAAAGCGCCACGCTAAGCACACACCTACAATTGAGCTGGTAGCGAGCCGCAAAAGCAATACAAACAGTCATACCTGGAAATGCCTAGAAAGCCGCTTAACTCCGAAAGGGCTGTTCTATGTTAGCGTTGTTCACTGGGAGCTCCCCAGGGTTGAAGGTGGTTTGACCTGAGCCATGGACCTTCGTGCAGCTTGCTGCCTCACGACCAACAACCCTTTCCCCGCCACTGACCCTAGGCTTTATACCCTCCGTTGGGCCCCCTCCTTCTTGTCGTGCCCCCTCCTGGCACGACTGGTTTTTCTTGTTTGCCCAGCACCTAGGAGTCTTTGGCTGTTCCTTTCTTCTATCCAACACCGGGAATGAATATTCCACAGCTCCTTTGGCTGCCAGACCAAAGACTTGCCAGGGGGCATGTTAATGACTCCTATTGTGATTCTTGGGTGTCTGATGCTATCTTGCGGTATGCAGTGCATATACGTGTGGGGGGGGGCTATGGCTTTCTCTTCACAGTTAGCAAGTAATCTTTGAACTGCATAAAATCTGATCAGTATATATAAAAGTAAAATGGAAAATCTCATCTATGCACAATAATGGTTTTTCAAGCCCACATCTAAGTAAATAGCGGTCTTGGAAAATAACTATGCTAGTAAGAGTCCCATTTTGAAATAAAGTACATGTTTCCAGGGATGTTAAACGTTATTTAAAACAAAAGGAGTTTTTTTTTGTCATTATTCAAGGTCAAACTTCTGTATATTTATTTGAAAAAAATAAAATGAACATGTTTTCCCCAAGCATACTGGTGAGTACCTTTTATAAAGTACCGTACATATTTTAAACCTCATTCTTCTGAAAACAATAGGCCCTGCAACTTATTTTTTAATACCGGTAAGCTGAACAAGTTCACCAAATCTTAAGCAATTTACTTTCAGTTGGAAATATTATTTGATTGATTTTATACCAGAATGAAGTATCCACCCAGAGGAAGTATCATTATTCTACACAAAATGTCAGAAGTAAGCTATTGTGAAGAAGAATACCTAATTCAGAGCTGCACAATTATGACAGGGTAGCTTGTACTTGTGCACAATGTTTTATTCAAAACCTAAGTGATAATGCATATTTTCTTAAGATTCATACAGTGAGATAGCAAATGCAATTCATATGAACTATGACGCATACACACAGAGCGCCCCAAAAGATGTAACTCGTTTTCTGTTAAGAACCCCATTTTGAAAATTGGTACATGCATTAAGCACTGTCAGATGAAATAATAAAACAAAAATCATGGAGAATTTTTTTTAGTTTTTGCAGAATTCAAGGTCAAATTTTACTATTTGACCTTGAATATATATATATTCCAAAAAACCACTTATGTTACATATCAAATGAAAGAGCATTTCAAAGGCTTTCCATCAACACCATGATTAACCTTCTAGGTTCTGTAGAACTGGAATTACTATAATTTTAATGTTGTCCGACACACAAAAAGTAACATTTTTCTTCATATTTTTGATTGCCATATCTCCAAAAGTTTTTGTCCCAGAAGTCTAATTTTTGGAGCAGCTTATTTTCTCAGCAGACCAAACAAGTTCACCAAGTTTTTTCAAAATCGGTGACGGTCAGGTAAATTCATTGGTTGATTTTACATGGAATGACCCTTCCAGCCTTTGCTGGAGTTCCACCACACAACTGTAGCCAAGTTCATAATGCAGTAGTAGACTTATGTAACTGCAGTTTTCCCTCAAGACACCTTTTAGAAACCTCAACTCACTCTTTCCCAGCCTGGAACCCTCCAGATAGATATGTTAGGCTACAAACCCCATCATCTGCAGCCAGCATGTTCATTGGACAGGTTGGCTGCGGGTGATGGGAGTTGTGGTCAGACACGCCTGGAGGGCATCAGATTGGGGAAGGCTGCCATAACTTGTAACTTTTGGAAAACTGGTGTTTACTCCTATTTAAACATCAGTGGCTTATTTAAACACACACTATGGGCTCTCAGCCCAACATTTAAGTCATATCCTCCTTGATATTAAGAAGATAGCTACAACAGGAGTTTTGCCTCTTGTTTTCTATAGCTCCTTCAGCATTCCAGATTTTCTGAACCTCGTTTCACACCCCAACGGGTCCTTTAGAAAAATCTCAATTGCACAGTGTCTACATTGATTAAAACTTGAAGCCGAGTGACCTCATGTGATGTTAACTACTCCCATGCTCCAAGAGCATTCTGCTTTTCTGTTCAATTACCCCCTTCTGTGCAGAGCTATCACCACCAAATGAGTCCACACAATGGGCTTCTGCTTCATTACACTAACCAACAGCAGGATAGGAATAAACAAGCTAATTTATCATCCTAGCCTCTCTCATCACTAGGCTTCTCTCTTTTATGGAAAGAATTTAATAATCCGCTAACTCCCAACTCACATCATTTAAACCATAGTGCTATGAGTTGCTGGGAGTTAGTGGATGCGGTTACCTTTTGGCAACTTTTATATAAGGCTTCAGTCCTATATACACCTACAGTATATAGAAGTTCCATTGAAATTGGAGGAACTTACTTTTGAGTAAACATGTTTAGGACTGTGTCATTATGTATCTTATTGTTTTTATGATTGTGTTTTAAAATGACATTTTATCTGTATGTACTTTATTTATTTATTATATTTATATATAATAATATATATATTATATGGAGCAGCTAATTTATTATATTTATAATATAAACTTTTGAACATATGGGAAAGAGACCAACTTTAAAAAGAAAAAAACGGAGTAGAAATCAGTTTGTGGTCCAAAAGAAGGGTGCTGCTTATCTACCAAGAGTGCATTGTACTGTCAGTTTTTTTAATAGATGTGACCCAATACTGTATTTTCTAGGTTTTCTATAAACAGTCAAAAACCTCCAATGAATGGGTAGTATCCAACTGTGTCCCAGAGCAAGTGCTAATGACATTGTGCTAGCATAAACCAGAGCTTGTGCAATGTAACTAGTGCAACAGGAAGTCACCACTGACTTTCAGTGGCAATTTGTCATTAGTGCTAGCAGTGGGACACAGTTGGATGCTACCCATTGACAGGAAATAGAGATTTCCATTAAGTAAAGCCAACAGCATAAATGGCTCCTTGTTTTCACAACTGGGAAGGTCAAGAGTAACCTTCAGACAATCCTTCATCTTAGGTGCATCAGGACCAAAACCAACAACATCATGGTCTCATGGTTTATAAAACTGCCCAAGGAGAGAGGATTCTATTTGGTTTATGGAAGTTTAGACCTATCCTATCCCAGGCACTATAAAATGGAGTCACAACAGCAAGGAATAGTGAAGTGTCAATCAAGTTTTAATTTGATTCCATTTTATTCTGTTCTGCCTTTTTGTTTTCCTTTTCATTACTCTCCCCAGGCTGCCGTCTCCCCTGGAATGGAGCAGGCTATAAATAGAAATAAATAAACATGTACCAGATAGAGCTGGGAATGTTAAAACAAGAAGTTATGTTAATTAAGAGTATCTATTTTACAATGTGCAGAGTTTCAAGGCTCAAAACATCAGGGGTGTGCTAACATAGAACTGAAATGGTAGTTTAAACATATCATATAGCCAAGACTCAACCATGACCAGACAGCAGGAATTAATTCAGTTCTAGTCTAAACTAGGCAAATGTAAGCATGAGAGAACTGAAATTAAAAATCTTCAGGGAACAGTGATCTGCTGCTTACCTCTGCTCAACAACCAGCCAGCCAGCCAGCCAGCCACACACACACCCCTCATATTTGTTGCACTTCACAAGCAGGTAATGAGACTTGCCAAAGGTCATCAACTGGGATCAGTGGCAGAGCTGGGAACAGAATTCAGGTCAATTTTCTCTTTCCTAGCAGCTTGTTTGTTTTAACATACCACCTCTACTGGCAACAGTCTTAAGATTTTTGCTGACTTTTTTGACTTGGTAATATAGTACAGCTGGGATTCCACTCTAATTTGTAGATTTAAAAAAAAAACAACCTGTTAGGATTCCTACTTCCCAGCTAATATTCAGGGGCTGCCAGCTACAAAGTCAACACCAGACCCAGAGTGGCTATTTTAGCAGTGTGTATGCTGTGTGTATGCGTCATAGCTTCTCAACAACAAACACAGGGTTGGAGAAGTCTCAGGTACTTGGGACACCTCATTTTAATTTTTTTAATGCTGACATACAAGGATTAGGGCATTTTTTCCAGTCCTAAACCAGTGCCATTATAGCTTAGTATTTTTACATTTTTCTGCCTATACTGTAAAGTACAAAAACCTTTTCCAGTCTTCTTTCCTGTACATGCAGTATACCAACCAGGATTGCGAGGTGAGAATTTCTCGAGGCATTATCGTGACACAGCTGATTTTGATTTTAGTCCCCAAAGCAGCACTGTTAACCACCATCAATGCAATAAGTGCTCCACAAATCTGATTAGATATCAAGTTGACTACTGTATACTCACTGGAGCAGCTAATGGCTATACAGAATTCAAGCAACTTTTTTTTGCTTTTGTGTAGTGTGTATATTTTCACCACTTCTAAGCCTGTCCAACCCAAAAAATGGGGAGACATTTGCTAAATTGCAGCAAAGCATGCTTCGGCCTTGTCCAAGCCTTTCTTTTGTGGCTCACAAAAAGGCCTGTGGCTCACGCTGGCTCAGCTTGTCTGAGTGTGGAAAGCTAAGCAGGGTCAGGTGTTTCCCCCACCCAATAATCTTATTACTGATTCCTCGCCCTCTTGAAACTTTGCACCAGATAAATTTTCTGATACATTTACCAATTCAGCTGCAATTATAGCTCTTCACAAAAGACTAAAAATACATGAATTAGACATGACCTTTCTTGTCTCTTTTCTCCAGCTCTCCCTGCAAGCAAGCATCAATTGGGCATCACAACAAACTGTAGTTTAACAAGCCAGTACTTTGCATTAAGGCACTCCTGATCCAACAAACCATGGGTTCAGATGACGTCACAACTCATCATGGGTACAATAATGCCTACTGCAAGCCATGGGTTATCAGGGTGGCTTGTTGCCGACAAACAAGCCACCCTGTGGGAAGCAGTCTGGGTTTGGACAACACACCAACCCATGATGCAGTAAACCTGGGTAACCTGAGCATTAATTGATAGGCGAGACCTAAATTTGAATGACTAAACTTTAATCTTTTCAACAGAATAGCCACAAAGATAACTAAATTTTCACCACTAGGATGAATGCATAGTAGACATAATGGTGGCTACCAAGAACAGTGTTTATCAGTAACAGTAACTTTTCTCATGGAGCTTCTTATCAGGAAAGTTTATCAAGCCCATTCACTGTTCACACTTAGAAAGTTGCTCAAAACTGTTTTTTATTCTGCCAGGCTTTGGGGCTGGACAGATAAATCAATTTAGTGAAAAAGCAGCAAAGAACAGAACTTAAAATAAAAACAACACTGTGAGATCCTAAAAAATTATTACAGTTTTTCCAATTAATCAGGCCACCTGACCCTTGAATGACAGGTATCCACTCCCTGACCCAGCTCATATGTAATGACAATCCATGGGTTGTTTAAGCCATGGGTTGTCAGGAGCAAGCAAGCGCACTGCCTCCCAACCACTCACCACTTCAGCTTTGTTTCCTCTGGTTAGGTTTGTTTGGTTGTTTGTTCCCTATGGGAGGGGTCCCCAACCTTTTTGGCACATTTGGTAATTTGAGAAACTGCTGTGGGCACCACCACAAAATTGCTCCCACAGAGGATGTGGCTAGTTACATAATGGCTGCCATGGAGGCCTGGCTAGTAAAAGCACAAGTAATTCACCCAAGGAACTGAGTACAAGAGAAAGGATTTCATAGATTTCATAGATCATAGAGTTGGAAGGAGCCTACAAGGCTATCGAGTCCAACCCCCTGCTCAATGCAGGAAACTAGAGGTGGGGTCTCCCATCCAAGTAACAACCAGGTCTGACCCTGCTTAGCTTTCCACGTTCAGACAAGCTGAGCCAGCATAGTGAACTTTAAAGCCAATCTACATATTTGACCCCACAGAAATACAACAAAATACCCATTTAAGGTTGCAATCCTATGCATGCTTACATGGAATCCAATGGGAATTACTTCTGAGTAGACCTACATAGGATTGCTCTGCTCATCCTATCCACACACACCCCTTTCCCCAGCTCCAGAGGAAAGGAAACTACCCCCAGCCTCAAAAGGAAGTTTTTCCTACTTTGACGGCAGCCGCAGCCACTCTATTACCCGCTCTGTGTGTGTGTGCGCACACACACATGCACACGTGTGAAGAATGAGAGAAGGGGCTGGGAAGGGAGAGAAAAAGAGCAAGCTGGGAGGAAGAAGAAATAGCAAGATAAAGGGTTGAGAGGGAGAGAAAGAGTGAGGCTAGAGACTAGGAGGGTGGAAGGAACAGTGAGGTAAAAAGGTGTGGAGGAGAAATAGCAAGGCTTGAGGCTGGGCGGGAGGGCAAAATAGCAAGGCAAAGGTGAAGAGGGGAGCAACTGAGGAAAGGGCAGAGGCTAGAGGCTGGGAGAAGAGAGACAGAGCAAGGGACCCCTACACAGGGGCCCCCTGCCCTATGGAGTAAGAACCCACAGCCAATTCTTGCCATGTTCCCTTTTTCCTAGGTCGAGTTGACCTTTCTTACTGGCAGACTAGGTGAAGAGCAAAACCTTGGTTCAGAAAGAGCTTATTTAAAGCTAGGCCTCCTCAGCAAGCCTATATAACCAACTTCTTGATAAGCACATGCATTTGTACCCCCTACAACAGCACTCCATACATTAGAAATGCTTAATTGAAATAAATACATTAGTTTACTGCTTCTTTGAGAGAGAAGTTGTACTGAAATACAAGTATGTTCTCTGCTATGAAATACTCTGGAAGATTCCATCTACCACAGTGAAGATTGGCTGTTGCTGTTTCAATCAAGCTGCAACTGTTGATGCTACTATATAGATACAATACAGTCAGTACAAGCTTTGCGATAATTATGGGAGAATACAGCAGGGAAGTCTGGATCCCCTGATTTCCTTGAACTTTATTGATCTAAATGATCAATCAAGGAACCTTAAATATTTACCAAGCGTTCAGAAGTTGGAAGTGGAAGATATTTTAGCTAACTAATACTGTGCATTATGATACAATTAATTTACTTTTGGGGGTGGGTGGGGGTGGAATCTAGGTACAGAGGCCACCCATATGGAGATCAGGTGAGATAAACATGTTAGTATCATCCTTGAAATAAAAACCTGTGCAAAGTTTGTTGTAACATGTCTCAGATTTGCCCATAAAAGCCTATTAGTGGTGTCTGGTCTAGTCTTGGGAAAGTCCTTAGCAGTATGAAAAGCACCTTTAAACTGAGAAAGAACAGAAAGGGTTTGGAGTAGGTTCTCTCCAGGGTCACGCCACAAATCCTCTTTAACAGATCAGTTAAAGGTAATCAATAACAGGTATCTACAGGAGTTTTGTGATGATCAGAAGGGTTGGAGAAACCCTGTTATCCTGAGAATATTGTTCACAGATCATTGTTTAGAAGGAATTGCCTAGTCACTTTTTTTTTTTTGGAAGGCTCAGCAAACTTTAGCAGGGTTAGCTTTTTATGTTTGTCTTTCTCCTTCCCTCTAGGCATCTGCTATGGAAGCCTTCCCTAACCTGGTGCCTTCCAGATGTTTTGGATTTCAACTCCCATCTATCCCAGCCAGCATGTTCAAGAATGATGGAAGTTGTAGTCCAAAACAGCTGAAGGGCACCAGGTTGGTGAAGGCTGTTTTACTGTAACATTCTGAAAATGGTCACTCCTTATTTTGTTTCTTAAATATATTTGTCAGGAAATGTTTTCTTCTCCATGTGCTAATCTCTTGAATGGAGATAGTATGTGCAGGTAATCAGGATTTGAGTTAATTAAAAAACAACAACCCAAAAAAGCTATTTCTGGAACAAAGCAGGGACTAGCCCATTTGGCATATCATCTGCATGTAGTGTGTCAACAATGGTGGTGAACCTGAGATATGAGATTGAAAGATGCAAGTCTTGGGGCAGCAGATGGATGAAAACAAATAATGGGCACCTTTGTAAGCTGTAAACAAGGATAACATTTGCTAACATAGGAGTTAACGTACAGGTTGGGGATCTGAAGAGAATAACGCAAAATAGCATGGAACATTATTTTCACTTTTGCTAACAGTTTGAAGTGAAAATGGCAAAAGATTTGGGAACCTGTGCACTTAAATGTTTTGTTAAAATCCCTACAATTTTGGTATCTCTGAAGAGAGGGTTTTGAGAAAAGGCTGTGCACTGGAAGCAGTAATCCTAGAAGTTCAACACATTCAAAGAATGAGAACTGAGCAAGTATTTTCTGGGATTCCTGTATGCAACCTTTCCATAGCCCAGGAATAGAGTACTGATGGCTTATTTTGTAGTAATGAACACCTGCAGCACACTTACTGGGCTGGGAACGAGGTGGGGAGCATCAAAGAGAAAAAAACCTGTCATGTCCACAAGGCACATTTAAAAAGATCCCTCTCAGCAAAATCTCAGGTAAGGCGTATAAGCCTACATCAAGCTTTTCATAAAAGAAGCTAAAAGACTGAGTGGAATGAACCAAAGAGAGTGCATAGATCGAGGGTGTTGTTGCACTCATGTTCTGCTTATGGGTTTCCCATGGGCAGCTGATTGGCCACTGTGTGAACAAAATGCTGGTCGAGATGGGTCTTTGGTCTGCTCCAGCATGCCTCTTCTTATGTTAACTAAGAAGTCAAAAGCAAAACTCTTCACCGCCCCTAAGGGGGGGGGGTGATCACTCTCTCCTTCCTCCTAAGCTTCCTCTTCCCATTCTGCTATAACCCTTCCCCGCCCTTACAGCCTGAAATCCAATCTAAAGAGAGGCTGCCTAAGCAAAATCAAGCCGAAAGAGAGAGAGAGAGGCAAAACAACATTGAGACACAATGCACAAACATTCCTTTCGTGGGCTGGAGCAGCTATTATTATTATTATTATTATTATTATATTTGAAAGAGATTAGGTCTCTTCCTGCAGCCCGGTTGGAGAAAAGAAAAAAAGGCGGGGGGGGGGGGAGAGAAGGCTGAAGTGAGAGGGGAGAGACCGAAATCAACTTTTCGACTCAACGCTTTCTTGCACCAACGAAGTCGCCATGCTTAGACATTCTCCCTTCCACTCGCTTCTTTGGAGTGGGGATCCTGCAACCGAAGCAACCGCCCCCCCCCCCGCTACACACAAACTTTTTCTCTGCCCCCCCTCCCACTCCTTTCTTTTCTTGCAGCCACTAGAGTGCAGTGGGCACAAAGAGGCCCGTGGCGCGGTGTTTTCTTAACTACAATAGCCGGGCTAATTAGATCATAGAAGCAAGCCAGGGATACAGTAACAAGTCTCCAAACGACAGCAGAGAGAGAAACCAAAGCGAGAGGAGGAGAGAAAGTTTTCCCCTGGAACACTTACCGATCAGACCTCCCACCAGAAAGGCGATGACTTGGAAAATCAGCAAGATCCCTCCAACAATGCAGAGCTTTTTGGAGCTCATGTTTTCGATAATTGCCCCAGCCATTTTTGCAGAGCTTTCTCCTTTGCACTACCTACGACGGCGGCGGCGGCAAAAGTTAAGGCTGCAAGGGATGGGAAGGAGGGAGGCAGCCTCAGCTCTGATTGTCCAGGCAAGCCCGGATCTGGCTCTCCCTCTGCCGGGAGCTGTGATTGTGGCCGCCGCTCGGCTGCATGTGGCTGCTTTAAAGGAGCAGGAAAGCGAATCACATGATACCCAGCTCCCTTCTCCTCCTCCACCCCCCCCCCCCGCTATTCAGCAGCAATTGGTGTCAGTCTCACATAGCAGTGGGGGAAAGCCGGGAAAAGGTCGCTTAAATTAACAAATTGAAGAGGACAGGATGGATTCCCACCACTCGAGAATGGTCTCTCGGTAGGTTTCCCAGGACCTACTCGAGTTTTACGGACAAAAAGTTCAAAAGGTTCATCAGATATTGGAAGAAAAGTGAGGGAGGGGGACACGAAGATGTAATTCAAACAATTTTATTATATATTCGGGGGGGGGGAGAGATTGAACACTTTGAACTAGAAGGAGCAGAGTTCGTTACCTTTTCATTCTATTTGATGAAGACTCCTGCGTAATTCAGAAGCTGGCTCAAAGGCAAAAAGCACAGTAATACTCTTTTGCCATATGACTGTACAACCCCAGCAACTGTCTACAAGTTTAAGAGCATGGCTAGAAAATGGAAGAGTTGATTGCATCCAATATTTTCCATCTGCCAACAGGACACTATCTGTCAGCAGAACAGATTCCTCCTGCTCTTTACACACGCACGCGCACGCGCGCCCCCGCCTCCGCAATCTACTCCAGTCTTGGGGGAGGCAGGGGGGAAGTGAAAGTTCATTGCATAAGCAGAAATTTGCTTGTGCAGCACTGGATGTAATATCCAGTAAAAATATCCAGTCACCAGACAAAATGTCTACAAATCATTCACCTGTTATGAACTAAGTTTAAATAGGAGGCATCTTGAAAGTTATCAGATTTCCAGGTGTTTTAAGATATACTGTGGTGTAATTTCCAAAATTCCAACAAACTAAACACAAAATATAAGAAGCTCAGGTGCACGAGAAGTGCTGTACAGTTGCACTGTCTTGGGCATTGTTACAGCTGTGTCAAACGTATCAGTAGAATCCCCATTTTTACAGGTAAGGAACTGAGGCAGCAAAAGCTTGGCAAAAGCTCCCCACCAAGCTTCAGAGCTGGTATTCTCAGTATTACTGCATCAGACTGTCATCAAAAGCCTATGCTAAGTAGATACCAGTATTTGCCTTGGAAATTTCTCTCTTGTCCTGTACTATGGAATCTATAGAAAAGGAATGGGTAAACTTCAGACTTGCGGGATCTACTCCAGTTTTCTTACTGGAACACTGAGGTCCACCAACTAGAGCCAGGTGCAAAATACTGGCTTAGGCGGGTGGATGTACACAAAGAAATAAAGACCAGGGTGCCTCCAAGCACATGCTCAGCCCAGGAATTCGTAATCAGTACCAGAGCCAAGCTCAGAAGTCTTTTCACAGAAAAAGCCACTCCTGGTCCTCCCCTCCTCCCCCCACATTCTTTTTCAGCAACCTAACTGGGGGGAGTGGGAAAAGCTTTCTAAATGTTGATATTGTTAGACAATTGAGAGTCAGAGACCTTTCCAATCTACTGCAAATCACTCCAGAGATCTCAACCTATTGTCTACCTACCCCTGCCATAGAATGGTTGTGTAAGGCAATGCAAAACAAACCTTATAACATTAGCTAACTTAATCTAAAATCCTATGCACCACTACCTGAAAGTAAGCCTGATTGAGCATAGTGGGACTTCCTTCTGAGTAAACATGCATATGGCACCATTAGTGTTTACCATTTCTGGTAGGAGACAATGCTGTTGAAAGGAAATTGAACTGATTACCTAAATACTAGGAAGGTTATAACACTGAGCACTCAAGAACATTACTTTCACAGAAGTTTCAGGCATAGCCATATATTGTTTAAAAAGTGGTTTTTCCTTTGTTTCACTGTGAAGTTTCCATTTGGCAACAATGGAAGAAAGCAGTCACTTCAGGAGGAAGGATATCTGGGACACAACCCTCTATCAAAACAAGACAAAATAAAAAGGATTAAATCAGTAACAAGCCTTTCACTCCCACCTCTCCATTTGTCCTACTCTCCCCCTCCCCACCATACTTGTGCAGCCCCAGCACTCTGCTTGGTTCGAGTCCCACTGAATTCAATGGTTCTTACTCCTGAGTAAGAATACATAGATTGCAGTCTTACAGCCCAATCCTATGCACATTTTCTCAGAAGCAATAAGCAGGAAGTATGCTTTCAATAAGCCTGATTCACAAGTAAGCATGGTTAGGATTTCAACCTTAAATTTATAAAGATACAGTATTCAAAAGAAAAGGAATATTCCATTCTCATAGCTGCTCAAAGTGAAGGCAAAAAAACAAACTGTGCTTCCTTTTTTTTTTTTTTTTTTTTGCAGATTCAGGCCATTTTTACCTGTGGGGGCCCAGACAATACAATATTTGCATTTGTATAGCATTCTTACAGTACAGAATCTGTATCTTTTGCAAGTCCCATGATACTGTTAAGAGTTACTGATTAAAGTTCAGCCCTTCTGAGAGCTCTGCATTTACCATTTGTATGGACATCTGCTGGTTCATTTGAAGATTCCAGTCTGCATGAATGCCTTCTGTACTTGCCCAAGACAAAAAAGCCCCTAAAGCCATACACACACACACACACACACACACACACACACACACTTTTGCTGCAAAGGTCCTGGCAATCCTTACTTTTGCTGCAAAGGTCCTGGCAATTCTTACATAGGAATTTACAACCAACCAGGAAAATACAGCCTAGCCTGCTTTGTGCCTTTAACAGGACTTGACCTGCAGAAATCAGCAGAAGCTTCTTACAGTAGGGAGATAAGCATTATAACTACTAATGTATTTGCTGTTAAAGGCACAGGAGTAGGGACTGATAAATTGTCAACCCTATCTCCTACAGACAAAAACTCGCAGATACCCTTTTCTCTTTAGAGTGCACCATCTCCCTTTTATTTTATTTTATTCTATTTAAAAAGCCAAGATAGCTGCATTGGTCCATGGGGGGGGGGGAGTCAAAATCCACAGTAGGGCAATAACTTTACCAGGACCAACTAAAATGTCACAATAGTGTCTACAAGCATTTATTTCTACACAACTCTTCATCAGGTTAGGTGGTACAAATAGGAGATGGGGAAAGAGGAAGAAGCAAATAAGTTCACAATTTGGCCAGAAGTTGTTGTGACCATGACATCTGCTTTAGACCCAGTCTCAAGATGGAGATTGTAAACTGGATGAATTAGTCATTGCTAGGTGCTGCAGGTATCAGATTACACCTAGGATTTTGGGACAAGCAGCAATGGCTAATCCCTATTTCTGAAATCATAAAAGTCTGGCTCTAACCCAATTTTATCTCGTCTTGGGCAAACACATACGTTCCTGGGTAGTCCACCACTTCACACTATCCTATCCAATTTCTCCACATGATGCATAATTTTATACACCTTTATCATGTCCTCCCTTACTTGCCTTTAAAAAACCTGAACAGTTGTAACCTTTCCTCATATGGGAGCTGCTCCAGCCTCTTAATCATTTTGGTTGCCCTTTTCTGCATGTTTTCCAATTCAACAACAGCCTTTTTGAGGTGTGGTGACCAGAACTATATACACAGTATTCCAATTGTGCTTCCACCATAGATTAGTATAGTCATTAAGATTATTGGCAGTTTTATTTTAGACTCCTTTCCTATTTATCCCCAACATAGAATTTGCAAGCTCAGAAGCTCATCAGCATATATATGAAGTTAGGATTCCCCCCCCCCCCATGTGCATAATTGTGCTTACACTGAACTGCATTTGCCCCATGTGTGGAAATAGCTTTTTAGAGCTCTTTATTTATTTATTTCATTTTTACACCGCCCAATAGCCGAAGCTCTCTGGGCGGTTTACAACAATTAACAGCTCTTTGCTGTCCCTTTTTATTTTAACCACCCTAAATAATTCGGTGTTGTCAGCAAACTTGGCCACCTCACTGGACCATACCTCCAGATCATTTATGAACAAGTTAAAAAACACAAATCCAGATCCCAATACAAATTCTCGTGGGACCCCACTGTTTGCATCCCTCCATTATGAGAACTGACCATTTATTTCTACTATCTGCATTCAAATCTTTAACCAGTTACTGATCTATAAGAGGACTACTTCTTATCCCATAATTGCTAAGTATTTGGTGAGAGACTTTGTCAAAAGCATTTTGGAAGTCCAAGTAAACAATGTCTACTGGATCATCTTTGTCCACATACTTGCTGACACTCTCAAAGAACTCTAAAAGGTTAGTGACACCGGACTTACCTTTGCAGGAGCCCATGTTAATTCTTCTTCAGCAAAACTTGCCCTTGTTTATGCTTGATGATTTTATCTTTAATAATGCTTTCCACCAATTTAGCCAGAACAGTTGTTAAACTGACCAGCCTGTAATTTCCTGGATCCCCCCCTTGATCCATCTTAAAAACTGGTATTATATTGGTCACTTTCCAGTCCTCTGGTATAGAGGCTGAGCTTAGGGACATGTTACATATTTTTGCTAGAGGATCAGCAATTTCACATTCAGGTTCTTTAAGAACTCTCCAATGGATACCATATAGACCTGGTGTTTTGTTTGGTTTCAATTTCTCAATAAGGTCTAGAACTTCATCTCTTGTCACTATTGCCTCAGTTCCTCATATTCCCTTCCTGAAAAGATCAATTCAGGCACAGATATCTACCAGGCAAGTAATTCATTTGCTCTCTTTAAAATTTTCAAATGTATGTACAGTAATACCTTGGATTGCAAGTAACTTAGTTTGAGAGCGTTTTGCAAGACAAGCAAATTTTTAAATATTTATTTAATTTTTTTTTACTTGATATACAAGCGACGTCTTGCAATACAAGTACTGTAGTACGGCTTAAATTAAAAATCTCTGTACAAATTTTTTTGGGGGGGATTTCATTTTGATATAAGAGTGTTTTGGATTACAAGCATGTTTCCGGAACGAATTATGCTCTCAATCCAAGGCATGACTGTAAATGTATTCTTAGGTCATATCCACTGACTGTTCATTTTTACATTCACAAATGTTATTTGATATCTGATAATACGGGGAACTAGAGGAGAGCCATTTACTCTTTAAAGATCTTATCATTTATTTATTTATTTTTAAAAATCTATTCCATGCCTACCACCCAAATTGCATCCTTAAAAGAAGTTGACTAGATTTTGTCCATTTTAAAAGCATGTTCAAATAATGGAGGATAGTTCTCTCACATTGGCTAGTAGCCAGGACAGTAATATGTAATCTATAGGTTCAGAGATAGCATATACCTCTGGTAGCCAGATGTTGGCAACAACCAACATGGAATGACTAGCAAGCACCATTGTACCCTGTATTTGTAAGATTTTCAGAGAACATCTGGCTGGGTATTGTTGGAAACTGGACTACATGGATCTTTGGCCTGACCCAGCAAAACAATTCCTGTTGTATTATTATATGAATATATTACACCTATGAATGCAGCTTGGCTTCTTTAGGATTAGTTTCACCCTTGCTTTTGGAAACACTGGAATTTATCTCAGCAGTCAGGAAATGGGTTGTTCTTTGCACTACTTGGCAATATTGTAGTTCCATAAGCAAATGAATCATTTGCACATTGGTTTATGAAGCATATCTTTCCAGTAGTATGAGCTGCCAAAAGATAAATAGCATCCAACTTAAACCAGGTTGCTGGTGCCTGGCTAATTTTGAAAGTCCAAAAGGACTGAGGTTGCCAGGTCATGACGCAGTCCCTTTAACAAACTCTGAGGCACAAGAAGGGAAGTAGCCCGTAAGAAGGGATGCAGTCACTGTGCCACTTGTCTCTTCACCCACATCCCTTTACAAGAGGAGAGAGGGCAAAGGGACTAGTGAAGAGGAAGGCACAGCAGCTACCTTTTAAAAAGGGGATAGGTGCCATTTCTGGCAACTCCAGAAGAACTGAAGATTTAGACTCCACACATGCCTTGGAAATGCCTACCTCCTGTCCCTCACTGATCAATCTATGATGAAAATAAAAGCCAAAAACCAAGTGGTATAATGCACTCCTGAAACTGCTATCCAAGATATTCTCTTTAAAAGAACACAACACACAATTTCACTGTTGCCCAGGGGTGGGGAAAAGGTAGATCTGGATCTACTAGCAGATCTCCAGGCAATGTGCAATAGATTAGCAAGGATTTCCAACTCACAATTGGTTAACAATGACAGCAACAAAATGACTTCTCCACACACCTAAAATTATGCTGCTGAAACGAAGTAAGTTTAGGGCAATCAGGGAATGGATTTTTGTGTAGACAGACTGTGACCACCATTCAGTTCTGGTACTTAAAACCAATTCCTGAGCTCAGAGTTCTTTTATTCTAAGTGCATATCTTTTGCGCTAGGGTCCAGTTGGTGGATCTCAGGGTTCTAGTAAAAAACAACAAAATAGATCCCACAACTCGGAAGTCTGCCCATCCCTGTTGTAGCTAATAATGAAACTCACAATGCAGCCTGAAACTAGCCTCTTAGGAATGTGCTTTCCAAGCAAGAAAAGGGTGTTAGGCTTCATTAAGGCCAATAATTTCATTTTAAATGTTAAAGAAGGATTGTATCTTAACAGTGAACTGCATGGTAAAACCGAAAAAAGAATTCACTTCTTAATCCCTCCATTACATAAACTGAATGAAACATGCCAGGCATAAATTGAAATTTTCTTTCGTTAAATTCTCTCATTTCCTGGTACAGTAAAAAATGGACTGAAATGAGTTTTCAAACTCTTCCACCTTTTCAAGATTGATACCTTTCATAATATAGCCTTAAGAGAACTGGCATCAGCAAGTGTGACAGGATTTCACAGTGTGGGGATGCATTTGTTTGGGGAGGTTTGAAATGCATTTCTCTGTTGACAGAAATAAATGCCCTGTGAAGAAAGAGGTGGTCTAGAAGGATAAAGATGTGAACACCCCCTGCTGCTAAGAATATGAACAACCCATTCCAAGGCTTTGTGCATTTTGCTCTATCTGAGCTGCCAATATGAATTTTACTCTTTACCTCTTCTAGCAGATTCTTCCAACACACGTTATCTCACTCTTGCCTCAATTAAGCTACAGACAGTTCTCTCTCCAAATACAGAGACATGCTGGATTATCTGTGTCACTGCTTCAACTGAGCCTGACCAAATGGAAATGTAGCAGAGACTGAACCGACAACAGTCTATGCTAAAGGGGAGAGTATTACAAGTTGGTGGTAACCTTATATATATTGGTGCGCACACACACATACTTCTTCTTCTTCCCAGGTAATGGGAAGTCTTACAAAATCTATTTCCTCTAAAGGATGGAGCACTGGGGCCTGGGGGCTTGTGGACATCTTAGTACATATTGGTGTATTATATATTGAAAGAGATTTCATAGATATATATATATAGGAGCCTACATGGCTATCGAGTCCAACCCCCTGCTCAATGCAGGAAACTAGAGGAGGTGTCTCCCACCCAAGTAATAACCAGGCCTGACCCTGCTTAGCTTTCCACACTCAGACAAGCTGAGCCAGCATGAGCCACAGGCATGTCATATGCAAGAGGCAGAATCATCAGGCTGCTCCTCCCCAGCCTGTCCTCCCAGCTCAGTAGACAATTTTTAAAATCATTTGTCAGACTCAGCCCCACATCTTCAAGTCCTGCATTTGTTTTTCTAGGATGATTCATCATGCCTTCTGTATGATTGGCCTTGCCTTACAACACAATTCGAAGCATGTGTGCTTGGAACTAAGTCCCCCCCCCCCCCAAGTTCAAATGAGACATTCTCTAGTAAGTGTGTTTAGGATTGGAATCTTAGTAGATACAAACTTCTCGACGGACAGATTTTCCAGTGATCAGGCATGCCCATTTGTATAGGGAATGTGCTGATCCTTACTAGTCTTCTAAAATGGTAGAGTGACACTGCAGGATTAGTGGGCTCAGTGCAAGTGGCAGTATCTGAACTCATGTAACTTTATGCTTCTTCCCCTAACCCCAAAGATTGTTTCCTACAGTTCCAGGTTAGTTCCAGAGCACATAGCCAACACTGTGGGAAACTGTTGTCTGCTTTTAGTGGCTGATCCCACCCAATTAACTTGAATTATGCCACTTAATCAGTGAATTCCACCTGGCACTTCTTCTGTTTACACATGCCCAAGCCATCTGTGGTAGAACTAGAATGTGTATAGCTGAATATCACATCCCTACCACCACACACACACCTTTCTCTACAAAACTAAAGGTCCCAGTGATGGACAATGCCACCAAAATTCATACAGGATTTATTACTCTTGTAGAGCCAATTAAGTGGGCTCTGCTGTATTCTGAAATTTCACACAAGTGCAAAAATAAAATAAAATACTGAGTTTGGTATGGGATGGAACAGAATTCCTGTGAAAAATCACTTACATTACAAAAACATTATTGGCTTTTATTGGCTACAAAAATAGGCTTGAAAATGTAAGGATGTACGGTACTTGTTGATACTTCAAGTGGTCAGGACTGCAGTGCCCTGCATAGCTCCTTGCCCTTGAGTAATGCAATGTAAACAAATATACGCAAATATGCTTAATTTGAATAATTTACACAGATCAAGTACAAGTTTTGGCACAGGATCTGAGCTACTTTGACACAGGGTATTCATAGCCCTTGCCAATAACTGCACTTCATTAAAAGTGGTCCTCACAGGAAGACCTTGGAGATAGCATATCTATATCACACTAGGTACTTACTTTATAATTTTACTGAATATATGAGATGTACACAAATCTTTTTTTTAAGTGTATGTGTATATGTGTATGAATTCCAACTACTTTGAATGTCAGTTCAGATATCCATGCCAATGTATAGCCATTCAGTGGTGTGGGGCCAGCAGTGCTGTCCCGCTTTGTGGTAATTAACTCACATGTGAAGGAGGCTCTAGTCTACATATGAACTGGAAGTGGTGGCAGAATTCTGAGATGATTACTTATACTGTACCACATCAAGCTGCAGGAGGGGATGTCATTTTTCCCCATGTACAAACCTTTCTACAAGTAAAACAAAAACAAATAGCACATTATGGAAAAAGCTTCTAACAAACTATTTCCCCTGTTGTGCTATATTTCTACTTGCAGGAAGGGTTTGTTTTTTAAAATGCAGGAAAGCATTAAAATGTCATCCCTCAACTATAGTCTGAAGTGGTACATTCCATTCTATCACCTCAGGATTTTATCATCTCATTTCCACCCTTTTTTATTGCATGTGTAGACCAGGCCATAAACATCAGATGTTCTGTCTATGACCAGAAGAGTCTGTCACAAGGATACAACTTTCCATTGGCCGTCAGATTCCTGTTCTCTTGATTTGGGTCCAGAAATTAGCTGCTGAAGTAAGCAGCTCAGCAAACAAGCTGGTCAAGTATTTTTCATTATATGCCCTTTCAACACCTTTGCTCCTTCCTCTGCTTTTACCTGTCAGTCAAGAGGATAGTAGTCCACATTCATGTTGTCCGTAGTCCTACACTTACCTATCCTCCAAACTGAAAGCATGGGGATAATAATATTAGCCTGTCTTAGAAGGAGGGAGAGCGCCAACATTTGGAATTGGGTGGCTTGTGAATCGAGCTTAAATTCCCACAAAAGCGGCCACTAGATGGAGCTGTGGCGCTGCGCTGGCGGAGCAGATCCTGACAATCTGCTCTGGAAATGACATACTCCAGACCTCCTTGCGCCATGTGTGTGACAGTGTTTTTCAGATCTATTAACATTCCAAATGGGCTTTGCTCATAATGAATTCACTCTGGCTTCAATTGCTCCCTGCCACAGCAGCTGTCCCCTTTCCATTCCTCAAAATATAACTGGTGGTTGTAGCAGTACAGAGGCCTCCATGGCTTCTAGAACACCAAAATGGCAGTATGACAGGTATCTTGGGAAATGTAGCTTTCTAGGGAACCTGATTTCTTAGTGTAGGCATCATCTGTGTCAGGGTCCAGGTTGTGGGCAGTGAGGGTTCAGGGCTGGAACACCAGGGCCAGGAAAGATGGAGGCGGAGACAGATGGTAGGCCCAAGGTTCTGCACGGGTTCAGGGCAACAGAGTCCAAGCAGGGGCCAGAGGCAGAAGGCAAGTCCAAGCAACAGGCAGAAGGCCCAGCACAAGTTAGAGCAACAGAGTCCAGGCAGGGGCCAGAGAGAGGCAGGAACAGGAACCAAGACGTACCAGGCTGAGCAGGGCCAGAGGCAGAAGCATTGGTCAGGGACAAGCAGGAGGTCAAGCAGGAGGTCAGGCACGGCAAGGCAAGGCTGGATGTGGCAGATCAGGAACAGGCTGCAGCTAGCATGAAAGACCATGTTGCTGTGGCAAGGACTGCAGTGCAGAGGCCCTCTTTATATAGGGCTTCCAGCAGCTCCCAGCTGGGCTGCATTAGCAGACCTGGGACAGCTGGAGGCCTGGGGCAGGATCCTGCAAAGCCAGCAGGAGGCTGGGCTGCTGTCCAGGCAGCGGCCACTAGATGGAGCTGTGGCGCTGCGCTGGCGGAGCAGATCCTGACAATCTGCTCTGGAAATGACATACTCCAGACCTCCTTGCGCCATGTGTGTGACAGTGTTTTCAGATCTATTAACATTCCAAATGATCTGACAAAGTGGTTCAACTAACTTATACCACAGTAATAAGGCGCCAAAGGATTATTTTTAAATAACTTTGCAGCAGGTTTTGTGACGTTTCAGCTCAAAGCAGATATTTTTTAAAAAACAGTTTCACTCTTTAGTGGAGGGATGGGCAACATGTGGCCCTCCAGATGTTTTAGCCTGAAAGTCCCATCAGTCCTAGCTAGCATATCCAATAGTGAGGGATGAAGGGAGCTGAGCCACAAGTTACCCACCAGAATGAAGGAGACCTTGAATTTAATTATGCCTAGTCACCATTTCATTTTGATTAGATCACTTGTATTTTCAAAGGTGTCCAATTTAGAGTAGCCGAAGTTAACATTATGGAAACCATCTAGAATATCTTACACACACACACCAGATCCCTTTCAGCAGTACAATGATTTCACATGATATCCATTCTGGTGAACAGCATATTACCACAAATTGTTGTTACTGAGAACATGCCAGTATATTTCATTTTAAATGTGTCCCTTTTATTTATGCACAGGCTAGAAGCCACAATGCCTCACATTGAAGTGAAGCTTGAAAGGCATTTGCTAACAGCTCACAGTTTTTTGGTGGCCTTTTTAGATTCATTTATATGATTTAATGACTGACTGTTGAGGCTGAATTCTAGAGGAATTACTATTTTTCTATTCTATAAGATGTGCTTGAATGTTGGTGCTTAATGGTAGCAATAAGTAACCGTTTACAAAATAGTCACAAACTGAAGATGGAGATGAAAAGGTGTACGTCTGGCTACAGTAACAACCCCCCCCCCCCCCCGCATGCACGCACATACACCTGGGCTATTTCTGAAGCATGGGCAGCTGGTGCCGCCTCCAAAACAAAGATGCTGCTAGTTCAACCAATCCTGCCAAGCTGGTCTTAGCCACACCTCCTCTTGGTTCCACTCATGAGTTTTTCTAAGTCACCCTAGCTGTGCCCATGGAAGCCTCTCCCATCAGCAGTGATAGTTAAATGGGGTTTCCATATTCAGGGGAATATACCTCTAATTCAGGGGAATATACCTCAAATAGGAATATACCTATTGGGGGTCCTGTAGCCCTCACACCCTGCTTGTAGGCTTTCCAAAGGCATCTGAACACTGTTAAACACATAATGCTGGACTAACGAGAGAAAAGTGGCTTGCTCAAGGCCACAAAATGGGCCCAAGGAACAAGTGAAGACTGAGCCCCAAACACCAACCTTTGCCCTTCCAAAAGTTATCCCTCCTTTAAATCTGTTGCAGCACCATGGTACCTAGTGCTCCCTAACTGTTTCTCTTTCCTGTCCCCAAGACTTCTCAGGTTTGTAGAGGCAAAAGGGGGGGGGGGGATACACACAATTCAGACTGTAGACTTGTGTGACAGCCTCACACAGAGTAATTTTGCTTATATTACTTCTTCATGTAATGCGTAATTAACTGATGGAATTCACTGTTGAATGGTCTGGTGATGACCATTAGTTTAGAGGTCATTGAATCCTCAAAAAGGATTAAATCTATTTGTGGAGGAGGAGAGGTCTATCAACTGCCACAATTAGCCAGACCCAAGCACACAGCCTTCCTGCTCTGCTTGGGAGCCGCCAGAGGCATCTGCTGGTTTTGGCTGGAAACTGAATGCTAGACTAGATGGAGCATGGTGTCTAACTCTCCAGGAATCCTCCTGTGCAGCAACCCAGTCCAACCCAAGCACCAATTCCTCTTCCCCATATGCCCTGAAGATATATTTTTCCTGTCAAGTCTACAGATGCATTTGGTGGAATCTGATTCTGCCCTTTCATTCCACCAAAATAGTTTCTCCTTCCCAAAAATTATATTCCTCCCAGATCACTTCACCATCCCAGACTTTCTCCTCCAAAAAAACATTTCTGACCCAAGCTTCCCCTTCCAAAAAAATCATTCCAATTAACTGCCCTTCCTGCATCCCCCTCAAAAAAGAAGGAAAACCCACATTTTTCATACTCATGGCAGCTCTCTCTCCTTTCAGTCTTCTTAACCCAGATAACTCCATCTCCATTTTTGTCACTGACTTTGCCAGCTCTGTCTCCACTTGGTCCTCTTAACCCACATTGCCTTATCCCCATTTTTATCAATCAGTTCAGTTGCCAGTATAGACAATACAGTCATCTTCTTATGCTTGTATTTTGTTGCCCACCTTGTGTGGCCCTGGTCCAGAAAGGCAGCCTATAAACATGTAAACAATAAACACTTTACTGCCAGCACTGTCAATTACTTTGAATAAGCGGCAACAAAGCTAAGTTCCTTTTTACTAGGAAAAACAGTAATATCCGCAGTCCAGTGAAGTTTTAGGCTAGTCTTTGAAGTAAATCCTCCAAGTTCCTAAACTACTGTCCATTTGTCCTTATGATAGTAATTTCTGGCACACCGGCAATCTGAAAGGAAAAAGAGAGAGCCAACTCTATAGTTTATATTCTACGCCTGGAGATAATTTCTACTCACCATAGATGGCTAATTAACTGGCTGTTTCCAAGCCTGATTTAGGTTATGCTACAATTACTCAACTGATATACAGGCCTGTGGCTTACGCTGACTACTTAAGCCCTGTTCTTGCCTGATCTCCATGCACAAACTGGGAGTGTCACACTGGTTGGTTCCATCTCGGAACTTTACATACTTGCTAGTGCCACCCTTGACCTCTGCACCTTTGGCCAAAGATGAAAATAGGGGCTATGCACATAGGGTGGAAACATGATCAGGAACCCTGAATGTGCTATGGTTCCCAATCATATATACAGGTCATATGCATGTGGGATCTATTTCCACCTTTGGCCAAACATACAGAAGGTGGGAGCAGGGCCAGCTGACATAATACTGTTCCCCTCCACCCATTCAGTCTATGCCGGGAGATCAAGTAAGAACAAATATTTGATGATGTCCAAGAATGTATGAAGGCTGCAATCCTATGCATATTTATTTGGGAGTTACGGACTCATGTGCACATTTTGCTGCATTTATTCCAGGCTGTCATATTTCTCCAATGTAATACTAAAAGTGTTCTTCTTGAGCAATTTCCTGGTACTTGCCTAAAGAAAGATGTTTCTATCTTGAAGACAGAATTCCAGCTCCTATAAAAAAAAAACTGTTAGCAGTTTACTTTATGAAGGCTAAAGTTTCCTTGGGCACAGAGTGTGGAAAAGTGGGGTATAACATTTAAATAACAACTAAATGCCTGACTGCCGTCTCCCAAAGCAGTTACTTTACTCCCAACTCAAGGATGGAAAGCGGAATATCGGTGTGGTCAATATAAGAGGTTTAAAGATGTTCATAAGGCTAATCTAAAAAAATGCAATATAAACCTCGAAAACTGGGAAGCTCTGGCCCATGAACGATCTAAATGGAGGTTGGCCTTTCACAAAGGTTCCATGGACTTTGAAGAAGCCCGAGTGCAAGGTGAAAGGGAGAAACGTGCTAAGCGAAAAGCACGTCAAATGAATCCTTTACAGGACCATCTTCTATCTGGTAACCTGTGTCCTCACTGTGGGAAGCTGTGTGGATCTAGAATTGGCCTCCACAGTCACTTACGGACCCATCGCTAGAGTCTACACAATCTTCTTTAGAATTTCCTCCTTTTATCCCGGAAGACAATCTTACTCGGTCACGAGTGATCGCCTGATGAAATAACAAAATGTGACATGTTTAATTCATTCTCTTGCATGAGTATATCACCCCAACAAAGTCAAACCCAGATGTTTTGACTGTTAATTACATTTTTTTGGTTACATGTTTTAACTATTGAGAAAACTCCAAGTCTTTTTTCCTTAATACAACAGCCTTCAAGGACAGTCAACAAAAAAACGTAGTTGTTTGCCTTCATTAATAAGGCATTTAATCACAAAATACCTTTTAAGTTACTGTCATGAAGTAAGCAAAGTCCCATGAAATAAGCTAACACTTAAAATAAAAATAAAACAAAGTACAGCCCTAATGGAATTAAATGAGCTAACAAAATGTCTTGTTTATGGAGTCTGGCTTTGGGGAAGTAACATGAGTGGAATAGTTAGGCATTGATGCATAGTTGAACTCTGTGGTTCAAAAAAATATATCACTGGCTTTAATAAAAGGCATGATTGCTTTGGATTGGTCCACAATGCAACAACAAAAAGATATTTTACAAAACAGAACAGGGGCACACAGGGAAAACAGAGAGAAAATGTTCAAATAAAGGGCTGTAGATCCTGGCTAGACCTTAATAAAAACATGCAATTTTCACTATAAATACAGCTATTCTTTGCTTCAGAAAAGAGAGAATACAAACATAAGTGTATAAGGATCACTGCTAAAAATATATGAAGATGATTTTAACTATAAGGGAAGTTCTATCACAAGGGTCGGGAACCTCTGGTCTTTGGGGCCTCCCATCCAGCCTTCACCCTCCCCGCTCCCCCACCCCTGCAATTAGGCTTTTAAAAAGGAGATAGCAATTTTAGAAAGTATAATAGTATGAACTGTTATTGGTCTTTTAGCAGTTCTGAGAATCCCCATTCAGTATTGCAACCATGCTCTGCTAAGTACAACCCAGCCACAGAATAAAAGTTGAGCTTCCGAAGCCTTAATGTTAGTGGTTCTCAGTATTCCTTGGATCAACTTTATGGAATTTCTGAGGACTGGCCCATTAAGAACATATTTGAGGCTGGCAACATATTTGAATTGATGGGATTCTGAGGAGCATATCACTAACAACATCAAGGTGAACAATAAAGAATTATTTAAATATATGAGAAGCAGGAAACCGGCTAGGGAGGCAG
The DNA here is from genome assembly GCA_021292165.1 of Shinisaurus crocodilurus. Lineage (NCBI taxonomy): Eukaryota > Metazoa > Chordata > Lepidosauria > Squamata > Shinisauridae > Shinisaurus > Shinisaurus crocodilurus. The sequence continues at coordinate 177,229,701 of CM037877.1, read as the reverse complement.
TTGAACTGTTGGGTGACAACAGTTAAAGCATTACTAGAGGAGGATAAGATGAATGAATTATTTTCACCTATCTTCACTACAGAAGATGTAAGATAGATGCCTGTGCCTGAACTGATGTTTTCAGTAAGGGAGTCTGAGGAACCAATACAAAAGCTGGTGACAAAAAGTGGTGACAAAAGATGACATTCTTGATCTTATTGACAACTGAAAGTTAATAAATCAATAGGCCCAAATGGTATCCATCCTAGAGTTCTTAAAGAACTTAAATGTGAAATTCCTGATCTTCTAACAAAAATATGTAACATGTCCCTAAAATCAGCCTGTGTACCAGAGAATTGGAAAGTGGCCAGTATAACACCAATTTTTAAGATGGGATCAAGGCGAGATCCAGGAAATTACAGGCCGGCTTAGTTTAAAAACTGTTCCGGGTAAATTGGTGGAAAAGATTATTAAAGATAAAATTAGTAAACATATAGAAGGACAAGCCCTGCTGAAAAAGAATCAATATGGGTTCTGTCAACCCAGTTTGCGGCTGCTGTGAAAACGGCAAACTTCATGTCAGGGATAATTAGGAAAGGCATTGAAAATAAAACTGCCAATATCATACTCCCCTTATACAAATCTCTGGCGCGACCACACTTAGAATACTGCGTACAGTTCTGGTCACTGCACCTAAAAAAGGACACTGTAGTGCTGGAAAAATTGCAGAAAAGGACAACTAAAATGATGAACAGCCCGGAGCAATTTAAAGGGCTGAAGATTATAATGTCTGGGACGATTTAGCTTAGAAAAAAGGTAGGTAAGGGAAGATATGACAAAGGTGTACAAAATTATGCATGGTGTGGAGAAAATGGATAGGGAGACATTCTTTCTCATATAATACTAGAACCTGGGGTTATCCCATGAAGTTGATTGGTAGGGTCATTTATAGTTTTCTGGCTTTTGTGAATCCCCCCCCCCCCCAACATTCTAAAAGTTTTAAATGCCTCTCCTAAGTCTTAGTTACAGTTAAGAGTGTTACACTAAAATACACTGGTATTTTGGCCACACACATTTTCCTTTGGCCTCATCCCTTTTGCCTTCAACTCGATCCACTAATGGAATGCAGTCCCCAAGAGCTTCTCTGAAACAGAATTTAGCCCTTGTGCTGAAAGAGGTTCAACATCCCTGCTCTAAAAAGATATCATTCTGCAGCATGTGTGGGCTGTATAGCCAAAGATTACACTCACTGTATAGACTCTGAGTAGTTGCAGAGACATGTACCTATGCAAATACTGCTGATTTGGGGTTTGATTGTGTGTTTGTATTTCAATATTATTGTTACAGCTTGTGGCCAAGCAAATAAATTTAAACTCTATATTGCTGCTGTTAATAAAAACACGTATTGGTTTGCAAGCAGTTAATATGTTCACAAGTTCAGGAGATACATGAATTTCAAAACAGGAAACATGATTTTACTCTGGCCATTTCTTCTTGGTGATTTAAAATCAATCCCACCCTGTCTGTCGATAGTTATGAGCATACAGATGCCTCCCACAACTAGTTTATATATCTGATATATCTCAACCCAAATGATAACTTGTGAATTCAAGGTGAATTTGAATTCTCCCCAAGTATAATCCAGGAGAGGAGAACAGGGGTAGAATTACCAGAGGAGGCCAATTCATTTTCTGGAATGTAACAGCACAAGTAACAAGGATTGATCCTGACAGGCTGCTTTCATGTAGCAACTTCATCTGTCACTAGGAAAGAAAGAACTCTCTAGAATTCACAACATTCCCTCTCCAACTAATCCATAGCTTTCCTGCTGTGTGTGAATGAATAGTACTAGGTATTGGTAGCTGTGGTGCAGGAGATCTGCAGATTTCTTGGAGTCCCCTGAGGTGGGAAATGATAGAGAGAGCAAAAAACCAGCATGCAGTGCTAAAATAGTGTAATGGACCTAGGTAAAGAGAAGCTAGATCCTGACTACACACAGTTTACATGCCGGTGGACTTGCAGGTGGGTGTGATGGCAGAATCGCCTGCCTCTTCCACATCCAGCTTTGGGACCCCGGCATGGGAAAAAACTACATAGGAAAGGTGCCTCTAGTGAAAAAACATAGGAAAGGTGCCACCCTAGTGAAGATGCACATTCAACAAGGCTCCAGAAGGTAAGAGCACATGCTTTTGCTAGCTCTGGGCATCTTAGATCATATGGGAAGGACAAGTTGTACTAACACAAAATGCACTGGAACACCAATACCAGCACTAGAAAGACAAGAGACTGTTGCTCTTACAACTCTGCCACCTTCTTATGCCAAGGTCCTCAGTTGCTCATTCTTCTATGCCAGTGGTTCTCAAACTCCACTGCACCCTTTTCACCATATGTCACTCAGAATGTCATTTCCCCCCTTTCCAAGATTGTCTGACTTACGCTGGCTCAGCTTGTCTGAGCGTGGAAAGCTAAGCAGGGTCAGGCCTGGTTATTACTTGGATGGGAGACCCCTCCTCTAGTTTCCTGCATTGAGCAGGGGGTTGGACTCAATAGCCTTGTAGGCTCCTTCTAACTCAATAATCTATGAAATCGATTTATCTTTATTTTTAATTTAATCTGTGCCATACAATAAGGTGTGATGTCGTGTAGATTATGTACAATCTGTAGAATTGTAATCTGTAGAAAGATCAGTATTCCAACAGTTTGAGTCTGTGGTCCCAATTCTCCCCCTGATACCCTAAAATCCCCCCCCTGGGGAAATTCCCCCCCTGGTTGAGAACCCCTGTTCTATGCTCTGTCTATTGCCTGGGAACCCCTTCAAAGAATACTCAGGTTGCAACAACCTACCGTATTTTTCTGTGTATAAGACGCCCCCATGTATAAGATGCCCCCCCTTTCTTACTCCAAATTCAGAAACAATATTTTTAACAGCTCGCTGAGCTGGTCAAGGGCAAGCAGGAGCTGGCAGTGAGAGGCCGGCGGGCAGAGGCCGGCGGGCAGAGGCAGGCGAGGCCTAGGCTCCCGCGGGCGGCCTGCACAGCGGCCCCGAGCACATGCACAGCCTCCACGGCGGTCCGCACTGCACAGGACCGCTGACCGCCCTGCAGGGCTCTGGGAGGTAGGGCGGCTCGCGGCTCGCACCCCGCCGCCGGCTCAGCGGCCCATCCTCCCCTTCCCCTGCTGGCTCAGCTGGCCACAGGACAGCCGCCCGGAGCCCTGCAGGGCGGGCAGGAGGCTCATGCTCCGCCGTTGGCTCAGCCGGCCCTCCTCCCCTTCCCACACCGGCTCAGCTAGCCACAGGACAGCTGCCCACCCTGCAGGGCTGCGGGCGGCTCGCGGCTTGCTCCCCGCCGCTGGCTCAGCCAGCCCTCCTCCCCTTCCCCTGCCGGCTCATACCGTATTTCCGTGTATAAGATGACCCTCAATTTTTCTACTATCAATTTAAGGGGAAAGTATCATCTTATACACGGAAAAATACGGTATATCACCTTTCAAATTCTCTCTCAAAACCTAACTCTTGCACAAAGTTCTTTAACTCTTCTCACTCTATCCATATTTGCTCTTGCAACCCCTTAGCTCTCCTTTGCCTCTCCTTTACTTTTACAAAACTTTCTTGGTTAAGCTTTGCTTGTAAGCAAAACCAGAGAGAGGTGAAAGTTTTGTTATGATATATGCAAATCATCCATCTTCCCCTTTTTATTTTTGTAATACATTTTGACTATGATCCTGTTCACATTTAAATCATAGGTACGTTCACACAAATAACTGGGTACAGAGCAACAATAGGTAATTCTTCTTGCATTGCAATAGCAATGGTAGATAGATAATTTTTAAAAGTTGCAAATAAGAAAATTATTGGAGACAATCTAGCCATTGCTAGAAAACAAAAAATCTAACTACCACTACTTTCCCCTCACTATGAAGAAATTGATTTTTGTGAGGTAAAAGTTTAATGTGTTTATATGTACGGTGTGTAAAACCAGGGCGGAAGATGAAGGGGTAAACAGTATAAGGTAAAAATGTGTATCTTTTACTTGAGGCTTGTGCCAGAGGAGTGATACATTGTAAACATGGTGTGCTGGTAGAGTGGCAGTTACTGTTACGGTTACCATTGAGAAGGGAATATGAAGCCAAGTTTCTGGTTTGTATATAGTATGGTTGGATCAAATTTTGTACCATCTGATTGAAAGATGGCTAAATATTCTAAAGATATCTATTGGTCCTGAGTTTGAACAGAGGTGGTGTGATAGAATGTTGACCACACCAAAGCTGATTGACTGGAGCAAATATAAGGAGCTGGGGAGAGACATCAGGAAGAGTTTGAGGAAATTTGTATGGAGAAGAGGTGTGCCTTCAGAAGAGTCTAAAGGGGGGGGGGGGAGAGAGACAAGACAGGATCAGAAGAAAGCCAGTTAGTTTAGAGACGAAGGCTCCAGGAATAGCCTTCAAGGATAGCGGAGGCATGGCAACAACAGATGTTGGAAGTCTGAAGTCAAAGCAGCTGCAGGACCAGAGAAGTCTGGTAAACAGTATTAAAGGTCCCAGGTGGCCATCAAACCTTACCAGAATGAGGATTACTTATCAAGCCCTCAGCACCAGGCTTGTGATTTAAACTGGGGTGGAGCTTGCTAGGGGAATTGGGTTTGGTTAGGGTTAGGAACTGTAGCCAATCAGGCTATAGGTGGTAACAGTAACACAAAAACCTTTTTAAAGTGACAGTAATAATAAATTATAACCTTTCTTGTTTTCTTTTTAATAAAACATTCCATACCTTTATTTATCTCTGATTTGTTTGTCTCATGCCTATATGCGGCTACCTTAGGTAAAAAGGATATATTAAATAAAAGGGTACAGATTTATCATGACAGTGGGAGTGAATGGTGAGATAATCTATGTGGGATGTTCTCCACATTTTGGTGCCCCAGTGAAGGGTGTTCCTCTACAACTACTATAATATAATTTTTACTTAATTATGATCCTTCATTAGATGGACCTTTGTTCAGCACTTAACTTTAAGACAGGTAATTAAATTCAAACCTGCCTAGTGTCAGAGCCTCTGTTCCAGAAACCTTCCTCATAGTTTCAGAGATGCAAGACTAGGGTGATTCCAGTTATTCTGCACATGTTCAGATACTCTACCATTGCCTCAGAATTAAAAAGATTCCAGCAAGCCTCAATAAAATTAAGCTTGGACTTTATGGAATTAAGTCTATGAATGGAATTAAGCTTCGGTTTATCCAAAGCCTTAGTGTGTCTCCGTAGCACACTCAATCTCATATTACAGTACAGTCCTGTGTGTCTACTCAGAAGTCCCACTAAACTCAATGGTATATACTACCAGGTAAGGGTGTAAGAAATTATCTACAAGAAGTAAGTCCTGTTGAACTCAAAGGGGCTTACATTTGAGTAGATATGTATAAGATCGCATTTTTAATCCTGTTATTGACATCAGGGGGTTATAAAGAGGATTCTTCTATTCTGGCAGGCATTCAGCACCAGTTGCTGACCTGGTTTTTACATTTTTACCGGTGGATTCATTTTATTCCCTCCTATTTAATCCAGGTGTTATATTGGCTTTTAGCTGCTTCTATTTTATACTTATACTTACATTATAGCTGTTGCTTTTTAAAATATTATTAGTAACCAACCTGAGGCATGAGTGAGCTATGTGGCAGAATACAAATGTGAAAGTAAAATAACTCCATTTACAGGACTCTCATTGTTACCAGTCTAAGTATTTGATGTTTTGGACGGATCCCAGGCCTTTTGGGTGCAGCTGAACAAGACTGTATTGCTGTCCTAAAACTGCTGGTATCACAAATGCCAAGAGCAAAGGTTAAAACTGTACCGATGTTTCCATTCTGTCTCATTATAATCATTTGTTCACAGATCCAAAATGTTCTTTTACTATACTGGAAGCTCTCTGCTGTGCATGGCTGGCATCTTGAAAGATTACAAAACCATACAGACAGTGAAGGAAGAATCTTCAACATTAAATTAGGGGGAAACGTTATGACCCATTTTATTGAACAAAGATTTCTAAGTGCTGCAAAGAAACCATAGGTGACCCTTGTTGAAAAGTAGTTCAAACCCACATTTCTATATAATGTATCTTATGCGGCACACTAAAGCAATAGCTATGTTTTACAGCCATCTTGCACAGTTCTTGCAATTCCTGTGTTCCATTACATTCCAGTTCAATTGGCAAGATCCCTGTAGAATTGCCTCTGGCAATTACTAGTTAACAAATGCTTCTCTCACTACATTTCCATAGTGTTACGCTTACCTGAAGAACATGATACAAATAATGCAAAAACCTTTCCATCACACATATCCAAAAGGACATTTCATATAGATCTTTTTTTAAAAAAATATAAAGCCCTGAAAACTAGTAGTCTGATCGTATACCCTGGTTCTCAGCTGTCCCAGATGACAACACTGATAAGGGGCCTAGCTACAGCTATGTAACAAAGCTGGGTCTTAATTGAAATGGTGCTTACTCCTTCACTGTCCAACTGTGCAAGATGTTGAGATGGCTTCACTACACGTGATCCTAGTAGCTGAAAGATTACCAGAAAGTTTAAGAAATCAGCCTTGATGCCCGTGTATGGATTTCCTGGAAGTAAGCAAATGGGCAACAGGTGCCCACAGGGCACCGAGCAAGGATTGGTAGGAGTGGGAGTCATTTGGCACCAATCAGTAAGCATCATGCAACAATGACAGGTCCCAGAAGCAGGATTTGGGTGGGAGGTGAAGGTCAAGTACTACAGAGCCTGGGACAGCTTCTTTGATGGCCTCTGCCGTAATGCTGTACAATCTGGCACTGTTGAGGAGCCTGCAAGTGCACCTTCTGTCTTCTCTACTGGGTATGTTATAGGGGAGCAAGGGGCCTTGGGAAGTTAGCATGGATGGTGGAGCTATGGTTCTTTGCTTGAGGAAACTGCAAGGATTTAGGGGCACTCAGGCTTCCACTATGCAGCCTGCATAGTATTTTCCTTACAATTGAGCCTCAGATAAGCTTGGGGATTTCCGATGACCCACAGGATCCTCAGAGGACCACTCTGCTTTGAAATTATTGTCTGAAGGCTGAGGCTATCTGGGAACTGGGGCAGAACAGGTTTCCATGGCTGTAAAAATAGTTAAGGAGTCAGGAAAGGTGGTACATTATTATTCATGGTGTTCCTGACAGTTAATAGGGAGGCAGCTTCCATAGCAGGGGTCTCTGCCCCCACTTGCCTGAGTTGTGATGCGACTATTTGTGCTGCTACATGTCAAGCAAATGTATAGGATTGCAAGCATTACCAGCCAATTCATTCACAAAATATTATTGTGTTCTAGGTCCAGTGTACAATATATGAGACTACACTTACTGTTCCCTAAACAATAAGCATGGTAATTGTGAAGGATCACCAACAGGATCCTCTGCGTGAGTTCGGCACTTAACGGGTTAACCTGCCTTGAGTTACAGCATGTACAAGCGCTGGCAATCACCCACGAGGCTTTCGCGCACAAGAGGAAACCGCAGCCCTTTAAATGACCAAATAAGGCTTTTGTTTACATAAAACACAGAGCGGAACTAGCAGCTTTCCAGGAATACTACAGCATCAACACAACCTTAGTTGACCCCTGGGTTTCTCAATGAACAGGCTTAGGCTAGCGGAGTGAATCTAGTCAATTACCTCAGACCAAAGTCTCTGCGCCTAGTCAGTTTCAGCCTGGCTCCGGGTCGGCCGATTCGTGGATGAGAATGGCGTACTCGGCTGCCGCTTGGAAGGTGAATCTGGCCCCAAAGTACCCGTGGTTCCCAACAACCCTAAACCGGGAGAGGGGTTTTCTACCTCTGAGTTCCCGCTCTCCCCGCCCTCCAGGTCAGGTGGGGGCTTATGCCTGCCCCTTTGTTGAGACTGCCCTGCTAGTTTGATGATCCTTGATGGTCCTTCCTTGGTTTTGTGGATCTCCACCGAGACTCTCCTTTGTTGGGGGATGATGGTCTGTCTGCTACTTCTCCTATGACTTCATCCCCCCTTCCTTGCCCCCTCCCTTGGGCGAAAACCGTGTGTGTGTGTGTGTGTGTGTGTGTGTGTGTGCGGACCTGTGTTGGGCTTTCTCCACAGTAATCATGATTTTTGCTCAGCAACTCTGCTAGTAAAGGGTAGGTAGGTAATGTAATGTTAGATCAGTTTGTGCTTTCTGAGAGATGCTTAATGAAAAGTGGTCTCAATACCATATTTCTACCCTCTCAAGTTATTTCCCCGTTTTTCTCTGACATTTCTGAAACAGTAGCATGGATGTGAGAGTGTATACATTTATTGTCATATTATTATGTCAACTGCTTTGATAATTGTATTGGAAAGTGGTATACAGATTTGTGTAATAAAATATATTTTATGTCTATTATAAACCTGCCAACACCAAGCACAGCCACGTTTTAAGTAAGCATGCTGTGCAATTTCTTAATTGTGAACAGAGTTGCAACTCACAAAAACTGCTGCTGCTTCTAGTCCAAACATCCATTAGTACGGTACTTGTTTCATGGGTTGAATGAAACATATTTGCAACTCAAAGCACCTCCATGCTCAGACAATGTTTAATTTCGTTTCCACTTTATTTGTAAACAATAAGGGCTTGTAGAAAACTAAACCATTTTAATGTAAATTTCATGACCGGAAGATTGTCGTTTTCTAGCCCCAGGGATTGTGCAGACAAGCATATGCAGCCTAGATGTTTTTCTGAAAGTGGATATAAAAGCACAGTCCTTTGGCTAAGTTTCTTCTTCCATAGACTAGTAAAATTTGTCTGCTTAATAAATGCAACAGCAAGGAGTCAAGAGAACAGTAAATATCTGAGGGAATGGCCTGTGGAAGACAACACTTCAAACGCTGGTATTACGAATTGCAGATGGCCTGCGGTAGTTAACATCCTCATATTCATCTTCCTTATCCCTCTCATTTCCCCTTTCAAATAAAATGACCTGCTTTGAGCATATAACAAACAACTGCCTTGTGATGGAAGCCAAAGTGGCTGAAGCACTAATGCACACAGGTTTTTCCCAGCTGGGAAAAGTCCATGTGCAGTGAAGTCCTGACCAAGGCACTGACTGGAGAAGCACTCCTCCGGCGGGCACTTCAGTCAGGGATCCAGCTGAACTGGGGGCATGTCTGTCATGTCACCACACCCCCAGCATGTAAGAAATGCAGAGAACTTATGGTGCATGAAAGCAATGACAAACACATTCAGGAGATTGTCAGTTCGAATCCCCTCACAGGCAAAAATTTTACCTTCCCCCACACAACAGGAAGACCAGGCAGCAACAACAAGCAAGGGAACTCCATGATGATGCAGTCTGCAAAGAAACATGCTCAGGAGGTTGCTGTTTCAATGCACATGGGGGGGGGGGGGAATCCCTTTTCCAGTAGCCACTGTTTATTGCAAAGGGATGGCCAGTATAATTGTGGAGACCACAAACGAAGGCACAGATGTTCTCAGGGGCACCGATTCAAATACCCTCAAAGGAAAATGCATTACACCCACCCACACCCAAATATTGATTGGGAAGGTTTGGGACATGATGTTTTTGAGATCTCCCTAGTTGCTTAAAAGAATCCAGCATTGCAGCAGAGCCAGGATCTGCATGGCATCATGGTCCAGAAATGCATTGCCAGCAATGTCTCCAGGAGCTGAGAGTAAGCACGTAGTATACAGTGGGAGTAGCCATGGACATCAGGTTGAAGGCAGCAGGGTGATGGGGGTTCATCCTGGCACCAGGCATGGCAGGGCTGTTGGGTACAGGGGGCATTGTCATGATATGCTCACAATATCACTGGGTGAGACCTTGCTGTGAATGACCTGGTTCTAATGAAAACAGCAAACCGGAGACACCTGCTGCTTAATGATGACCAGAACTTTGTTGGCAGTGATGGACACCACATGCCACTAGGATGGTCTGAGGGGGCATGATTAGACATGCTGCTGCAGGCATGTCCTAGTGACTTCACCATCCAAGATGGCTCCAAATCAAGCCTGGCAATGGTAGCAACCCTGATATGCATAAAACACACCACAGATATTACAAAGGTTATAATTGTTGTGATATGTATCACATTCACAAGCTGGAGCACATTGTTTACACATGGAAGGAACAGAATGGCGGTAAACAAGTTTGTTGTGTCTTTCTAGAATCTCGTGCTCTTGCAGGGGTTACTAAAGTGTGGGAAACAGTATGAGCTAGTCACATGGTTTAGATGTTCTGGTGACGTACTGACTTGTTTTTCTGTCTGGAGCCATTTTAGAGAGGAGCAGGACTGTTCTCTCTTTCATTCTTTTCTTCTGACTATTGCTTGCTGGACTTATGTAACAATGTAGCGTTTTTGCTTAGGTGGAGTAAAGCTCAACCTACTCCACTGGAACTAATGCTTGCTATGCATTGTACTCTGCACATGGACTGTAACTAGGAATGTATACTCTGTAGAATATTACTTGCTAAAGTAAATAAACAGGTAGAAAAATAGACCTGTGGAGTTACAGAGTGTTTCCTTGCTACATGGATTAATCTGCAACCAGGGGAAGCTGAGCTGATGTCGGATTACAGGCAAGCTGGCTGGCAGCTGCAAAACCAACACGACACGCTGGAACGCTGCACAGAGAGAGGGGGGTGAGATCTGGAAGATCTGTGTGTAGAAAAATGGGCTTCTGACACAGAGACAGGATTTTAATTCTCCCATCCAGCACACACGTGTCTCTGCTTTCACACACGCACCTCCAATAATGATACACCTCAAGACCCCATTAACAATTGCAAAACAATTTGCATTTAATTTTTTAAAAAATATTTTCTATGGAAGATTATCAATGGGTGTGCATTACCAATTGTTTGGCTCAGACTGGTACCCTTAAGCCATGCCGGCTGGAAATGATGCCAGTTGTAGTCTGAGAGATCAAGGGCATCAGGTTGGGGAAGCCCGGCAGTGACAGGAATAGGTAATATTTTAAAGGAAAAATTAGGAGAGAAACCCCATAACGCTTTGGCAAGAACTAATGGATCTCAAATTAGACATCTTTAAGTCAGAGATGCTTTTGCCATGAAAGAGAACAAGAAAATTCAATTAATGTCATGTTTTTATTCCTTCAAATCTGAAGAAAGGTTGTAGCTTTGGGAGTCAGAGACCAGCCACTTCTTATCCCAAGTTCATTGTCATGTTACCCTTCACAAATAAAAGACAAGAAGTGAAGAGAGATGGGATAGGGAGAATGTTGACAGCTATTCACCCCTGCACAGAAGCTATAGACATATCCTAAACATCTAGAACTTAAATTATTATTAATAACCATGTGAGTTGAAATTGAATCAGGAGTGTTTATCAAAAGGATTTGGAAGTGTTGCTGTTGTGACAAATATTTTCCCCAGAAGCTTTTGCTTCTGGCAAAACTCCTGCAGCAACCTGCATAATGGGCTACCTTGGAAATATTTATCCAAAATACTTACAGTCATGCCTTGGATTGAGAGTATAATTCGTTCCGGAAACGTGCTTGTAGTCCAAAACACTCTTATATCAAAACGAAATCCCCCCCAAAAAAATTTGTACAGAGATTTTTAATTTAAGCCGCACTACAGTACTTGTATTGCAAGACGTCGCTTGTATATCAAGTAAAAAAAATATTAAATAAATATTTAAAAATGTGCTTGTCTTGCAAAACGCTCTCAAACCAAGTTACTTGCAATCCAAGGTATTACTGTATTTGGTCTTCTATATTTTCCTAATAAGGAGCAAATCTCTCCTAAGCTACAATTTTCATAGAGAAACAATTGTAATAAAGATATATTCATGTATTAAGTTTGAATCAGTTTGAGTCTAACAGAGGCATTCTTAAAAAAGCATTTGTGCTGACATACTGTCAGCAAATGCAGTAACTTGTGGCCATCCAGATATGTTGGCCTACAACTCACATCAGCCCTAGCCAGCATAGCCAATGATGAGGGATGATGGGAGTTATATGCCAATACATCTGGAGGACCTCACCACTGCTTCTTTCAAAGCTGTGGGAACATCAGCATCCCTCAGGAGCAGGGTAAATTTGATTTAAATCAATTTGATTTAAATCACCACTCAGAAAGACTCGATTTAATCATATGACTTCCTCCCCAAAAGTGCACTCTTCCTCTCTATAAGCTTAATACATATTTTACACAACTCAGAGTTACCAAAGACTCATTCTTGCTGGTATAATCTTAATATTTACAACCAGATGAAGGCTTCATATTCAGAATAACAACTTTACAGATTAGCCTTACAGTTATATCAAAAAAAATACTGATTTGGTTATACTGTTAGAAACACATCATAGATAGATAATTATGAAATTATTGCGAGGTGGACTATCTCCAGTTTAATAGGTTAATAATTCATATTTGGACAACTTTTCTGCTGTACTTTATTGGAAGGAGAAAAATAATCATTACCTTAATAATAACAATTTAAATAGTTTTATTTAACTAAAACAATCACATTATAGCATATGTATTCTTGTATTTGCTTAAACATCCATGTTTGTTAATTGATGTGGTTAAACAAAATATCTTGGGGGGGGAAAAACTTAGACTATCTGCCTGGTCCACACATGAAAAACTTAAAATACTGTCCTCTGTAGCTCACTCAGAGGTAAGGGGTTGATTCTGTGTACATAGATTTGCAAAGGAACAATGGGATTAAGGTCTTTTTCTCAACTCTGTATGTTTATTTTTTTAACCTTTTTGCTTTGAAGAAGAGGCATGTGATCTCTGCAGACACAAATTCACAGTTTTGAGAACTGTAAAACCAAGCATCTGTGATAATATCTTCTAGATAGAAAAATTGCCCAATAATATCTTACAGAGACCTCTGGAAGAGCATGACATTGTGAATGGATTAATGGAATTCATTTACCAAAAAAATTAAACATTGCATGAATATACAGCCTCATGCTACATAATTAAAAACTAATCCTTATTTCATGATGAATAACCTTTGGACTATAATGTATCTTAAATAGAAAACTATCTTTACATAGACTTTTCCTCAAAAGCATTTTATTTAAAAAATCCAATTTAAATAAAACAAATCCATTTAATATTTTTTTAAATCATTGATTTTTATCCACCCTGCTCAGGAGACATTAACCACCTGAGGTCCAGGTACCCAGCCCAATTCTGGCAGATTCCCACAATCCACAACAAAATCCGTCTTCCGGGTTTCATAGAATAGTAAGTTGGAAGGGGCCTATAAGACCATCGAGTCCAACCTCCTCATCAATGCAGGAATCCAAGTCAAAGCATCCCTGACAGATGGCTGTCCAGCTGCACCTTGAACGTCTCCAGTGTGGGAGAGCCCACTACCTCCCTAACTAGTTGGTTCCATTGTCTATTGCTCTAACACAGTCAGGAAGTTTTTCCTGATGTCCAGGCGGAATCTGGCTTCCTGTAACTTGAGCCCATTATTCTGTGTCCTGCGAGAAGAGATCCTGGCCCTCCTCTGTGTGACAACCTTTCAAGTACTTGAAGAGCACTATCAAATCTCCCCATAGTCTTCTCTTCTGAAGGCTAAACATGCCTAGTCTCTGTGTCTCTCCTTATAGGGCTTTGCTTCTAGTCCCATGATCTTCTTTGTTGCCCTCCTCTGAACCCTCTCCAGTTTGTCTACATCCTTCTCAAAGTGTGGTGCCCAGAACTGGACGCAGTACTCAAGATGAGGCCTAACCAGTGCTGAGTAGAGGGGAACTAGTACTTCATGCAATTTGGAAGCTATACTTCTATTAATGCAGCCCAAAATAGCATTTGCCTTTTTTGCAGCCACATCACATCGCTGGCTCATATTCAGCTTGTGATCTACAACAATACCAAGATCCTTCTTATTTGTAGTATTGTTGAGCCAAGAATTCTCCAGCCTGTAACTGTGCATTTGGTTTCTTTTTCCTAGGTGCAGCACTTGGCATTTATCCGTATTAAATTTCATTCTGTTGTTTTCAGCCCAGCGCTCCAGCCTATCACTTTGAAATGTTTTCCTGTCTTCCGGAATATTGGCTATTCCACCCAGTTTTGTGTCATCTGCAAATTTGATTCCCTGCACCTCCTCATCCAAGTCATTAATAAAAATGTTGAAGAAAAATGTTTGGACGACACGACAACCCATCATGGATCAAAAACCCCTAGAACAAACCATCGATTTTGAGGGTGGCTTGTTGCCAAAAAATAAGCTACCCTGCGGGAAGCAGTCTGGGTTCAGACAACACAACAACCCACCATGGCTAGTTACTCACAATGTGTTGTCGTGTTGTGCGAACCAGGTCATTGCAAGCCTCAGTTGACCCCCCTCCTCAAAGCTCAAACCCACCTGACTGAACTAACAACAGTAGTTGTGTGACCAGCAATTTCACACAGCAAGATATTACAGGGGGAGGAAGGGGGAAGAGTATGGCCCTTGCCCTTGGTCCTCCCTACTTTGGTGTTCCCCCTCCAGTGATGCCACGCCACCAGCAGCAGCCTTCCAGATAAATCCCATTTGCCAGGAAGTTCCTATGCCTCCAACAAACAAACAGAGGTAAATCCTTCATGGATGGGGCCGGTCCTCTAGGCCTCTCTTGTTGTTTTCCAGAAGCTGGTGTTGATAGCCAGTGTAGTTTTCTCCTGCAGCAGCATTTACCCCTTGGATGAGGCAAGATGGCAATATCTCCAGCCAGGAGCAGATGTTCCTGCTGCTGAGGGTGCATAGGATTGCACTCTTAATGATTCAGCTTGTGTTTATTTACCAGCCTAACCACATCCATTGCTGCTGAGTGTATACTGGAAATGAGCTTAGATTGCTACACGGAATGGGAACATGTAGTCAGAAGAATGGGATAAAATAATAAAATTAAGAGCATATGAATATGCACAAAAGTTAGTAAAACATGTTTGTCAACTGAAAAATACTTGAGAAGACACACACAAAGCTGTAATCTTGTATCTCACTGCTTGCAATTTTATGAATGATGCAAGATGATGTTGAAGCTCATATATTACAAAGACACCCTGTTTTGTTCTCTGTTCAAAATAAGTTTTGACAAAAGGAAGGATATTAAGAGAATAAAACAGGAACTCCCATTTGGCTCTACATGATGAGGCAAATCCATTTTAAATGTGAAAATTTAGCTTTAAAAGCAGCTTGCAACTTTAGCAGTGTGAGCAGCTGCAGTGGAAAGCAGAGAGAAACCAGTTCCAGAGTTTGGAATTCTTGAACAAGATGCAAGCGGAGTCTCTTGCAAGACATCTGTTAGAGAATTCTTGCAATACATTGAGGAATGATCCTGATGCATGAGAGTCAAGAGAGCTTCAGGTTCCAGACTGGGAAATATTTGGGCCCATTAACAATACCTCTCTTGTAAGGGCAAAGCATAAAGTAAAATACTGCATAAAATGAAACATGGTGGCAGAGGGTTGTCTTTAAAAGCACTGGAATGCTTTTAAGAACAAGCAGCTTATGATACATAAGCTAAGCCTATTTAGACAGTATCAGGAAGGAAGAGTTTAAAGTTTAAACAGGAGTTTAAACAGATGACTGTTTCAAAAGGGATAGAAGGAAAGCAGATTCATTTTTTAAAAAGTCATCTCATTGAGAAGCAGAGTAGAAAGATATGAGCTAATGACACTGGGGCTTTTCACATGATAGGACAGTCCACTGTGGCTTATTTAACCCATGGTGAGGCGGCGGTGTGTGCGGACACAATTTTGAATATGCAACCCCCTCTCGGGAGCCGTTGTATCGTGCAAACCCAGCGAGCATGGGTTATGCGAGGGTTAAACAACCCTCGTATAACCCATGGTCTGTTTTAGGGTCATGCGAGGGTTATTTAACCCTTACATAACCTATGCTCACCAGGTTCACACAAGATAACAACCCCTGAGTGGGGGTTGCATAAGCAATATGATGCCCATGGGCACTGTAGCTCATTGTGGGTTCAATACAGTCAGCTCTAATATAAGCTGAGAGACCTGTTGCATCCTCTCAGACCAACATGTGACTAGAGCACTTGTTATTTCATAGGAATTCTGCATCTATGATTTCAAGCTCTCTTTTTCACAAGATATCATTGCAGACTCAGATTTCTGGTATTAACTGAAAATAGATAGGACAGTATCCTTAGTGTGAGAGGCTTTGGACTGAGATTTTCATTTTCTCTTTACAGATACATATTTCTAAAAATCACCTTGTCTGCCCCCCCCCCTCACAGGGGTGGGTCAGTTCTGAGATTAATAGCAGGGATAAGAAAGGTAGATTGAGAGAAGTCTCTTGAGAAGAGCAAGATATTGTAGAAATGTTTTACTTGTTTTATGATTTATGAACTTGGTTGAGTACCCTTAATTAATATTTTATTGAAATTGTTTTATATAAATGTTGTGAATGTGCCTAGAGTATAGGACTGGTACACTTAGTGAACAAATCTGAATGAATGAATAAATAAAGCAGCTACTGCCTGACCAGGCATCACATCTTCCAACCTTGAAATGAACTGCAGGTAAGCATTTAACAATCCATATACAGTAATACCTTGGATTGCAAGTAACTTAGTTTGAGAGCGTTTTGCAAGACAAGCAAATGTTTAAATATTTATTTAAATTTTTTTGACTTGATATACAAGTGACGTCTTGCAATACAAGTACTGTAGTACGGCTTAAATTAAAAATCTCTGTACAAATTTTTTTGGGGAATTTCGTTTTGATATAAGAGTGTTTTGGATTACAAGCACGTTTCCGGAACGAATTATGCTCTCAATCCAAGGCATGACTGTATCTAACATCAGATTGGTTCTACACAATTCGTAATATTGCAAATGATGTATGCTGGCTATTTCCAAAGACTGTTCCTATTTACATGCAATTAAATGGGTTACTTTTAACATCTAAAATAACAAAGATGGCACTATACTCTATAGAACTCTTATTTTTTTCTACTCATATTTTGTCATTTTTATTCATTCTCACCATTGACCTCCCTAAATTGTCCCAGTTTCCTGATCTATAGCTCATTTTCTAATCTTCCAATACTGACAAGCATTCAATTGCCCTGAAGGACACATTTTCATTATTACATTTATGACCAATCAGTTGAGTGCCTGCTTTAGAGTTACAGGAGCCAAATTTTTTTTGTTGGTTTGGAAGAGTTTTTGGGCTTCTCTAGGTAAATAAACAAAACTGTTCTGTAATTTAGACACAGTTTCCATGCAATTATTGTCAGAAGGGGGCTGAAAGGCCTTTGGGGATTTAAAAAAAAACAAAACTAAATAAGCAACAGCATGAAGAGTAGATTTCTGTGGGTATCTACTTAGGTTTCTTAGGACATTACAAGACAATGTCCTAGTTCCAGTGGTGAGGCGTATTGGCGACTAAATAAAAGTGAAACAAGTGTTAGAGAATAACAATCATTCATGACTGTGGCAATAGTGGTTTGTTTGTTTTTAAATCCACTCTGAGCTTATCTGAAATCCTCCTAAAAAGTAGCAAAGATTAAAAAAAAGTTGTTGGTATAGTCTTCCTATCTCTAGACCTTCTGTTCAAAATATTCAAGATAAACAAAAAAGTTTTACAAGCAAAGCATCATAGGGTTCTATTCTTCCAGAGTTTTTATCTAACCACTTCCCCAACAAAGAATTACAATACGCTCCTCTGTCAGTCAGGTTGAACCATCCGGATGCGCTTCAGATGTTTTGGACTACAACTCCCATCAGCCCCAACCAGCATGGTAATGGTCAGGGATCATGGAAGCTGTAATACAAAACATCAGGAGGGACCAGGTTGGGAAATGCTCACCTAGGCTGTCCAGCTGATTGGGGAGTTTTAAACCATGCTGCCAAGGACTACTGCTTTCAGCCCGGCTCTAGGGAAAAATAAATGAAAGAAGGCACTTTGAATTTACCCAGAGCCCAGAAAGCCTCGTGTACTATCACTGCAACACAAGGGAGTAGCTTAACAACTGTACTGACTTAACACATGGGGAAGAATAAGTGAAAAATTCCAGAGAAAACCCTTTTAAAAACATTGAAACCAAATGTTAAAGTATGAAAAAGAAAGGTTTATTGAGGATAAATAGAAAAAGGAAGGCAGCAAATCATGCAGTTTGCACGTAAAATCAATAAAGTCAATCTAACTTAGCTAGTTACACTTTGAGTAGAGTCTTGTGTTTCAGAGCATGTGCAGAGTTCCTTTGTAGGAGAGAGGGTCTGTGAGAACATCCCGTTTCCTGATTTAGATGTTTCTCAAGAGACAAATTACTGAAGTGAGGCCTCACCTATTATGAGAATTTGAGACCTGTGAAAGGTGACCCTCTGACAAAGATGTTGTTTTGTCCAGTAGTGAGAGCAACTACACAGTGAGAGCGAGTGGTCTAGGATGGTAGCAAATTGGAAAAATGTTTAGGGATTACTTCTGCCTCCAGTTTCACTAGCTGAGGCATTGTAAAAAATGGATTAACCTCAGAATGTTTATTGGGGAATAAAAAAGGATCTCTGTTGTGGACTTTCAAAGAAGTGGTCTAATTGCAGATGCTCTAAGGAGCACTGTTGATCTGTTCAGAATATAGGATTTGTCACATCAGGTATCTTTCACTTGGTGTGTGTAAGTGTGTGTATGTTTAAGTATGTTAAATCAGCATAGTCCTAATGTAACATAAATAAATGGAATATTTGTGTCTAATACAGTACATTTGCTCTCCGTAATTGCCTGACAACTGGAACAGCAGATTCACAGATTTTATTAGAAGGGGACAAATATTCTTACATAATCTTTTCTATTTTTAATACCAGACTTTAGTATGCAGTGTATTGATAACAGTGTTGATTTCAGGACCAAAGAGTGCCACAATTAACACATTTCAGGCATGCATATTTAGAAAGAAAAAAACATACATGCAGGCTGGGGAATGCTGGGAGTTGTATGACTTTTTTCTGTCTAAACATGCACAGGATTGTGCCATTAAATAAAAAATATGCTGAAGGATAAGACAACATAAGTTACTTGAATAGGTATCAGACAGAATAAAGATGTTTACACAAGATATTCACACATCCGTATTTAATGATTAGCTATCCAACTGAAAGGAAGTGTGATGTTAATTGTGCACACTCACCAAGAATCTTGAGAATTATGGGGTACTACAACTATGAGATCTTCTGCTACTCAAAGGATGCAGTACTGTATATCCAATGCTTCGCGTCTTTCATTTGTGAGAAAAGGAAGAAGTAGGAAATTGCTCTGTCTCTCCCATTTGAAATACTGGACACTGTCACACAATTCCAAGGCTACTGAGCACTCTTCACACTTTTACTCAGACAGAGATATTTTTTCCTTTCATGATTCAACAAAGGAACATGCAAACAGTACAAAATAAAAGGTTATCAAGATCACAGTTATTGAAAATTCTATCATTCTTATTACTTACTGTCAAAAAGCTATGCTCACCCATTACTCACTGCTCAATTACCTTTAGGAAATATTATTATGAGTACGTGAAGCTATATCTTTCTAGTTGCCTTTTAAACAACTTTCCAACCCACTATCTTTTCATTTCTAGAAAAGAGGTATGTAGTGACTAAGCTATAGCATACTCACTTAACAGGTTCATTTAGAAGAGCAATGAATTACAGAACAAATATATAATAAAATCCAATTCTCAAAATTAGTTTTAGCCATTTCCCTTGTATAGCTAACATGTTATACAGTAATACCTTGGATTACAAGTAACTTGGTTTGAGAGCGTTTTGCAAGACAAGCAAAATTTTTAATATTTATTTAATTTTTTTTTTACTTGATATACAAGCGTCGTCTTGCAATACAAGTACTGTAGTACGGCTTAAATTAAAAATCTCTGTACAAATTTTTTTGGGGGGATTTCGTTTTGATATAAGAGTGTTTTGGATTACAAGCACGTTTCCGGAACGAATTATGCTCTCAATCCAAGGCATGACTGTAATTTTGTAGCATTTCAGTCAGTACTCTTATTAAAGATCGTGCATTTCATCTCCCTTGTATATTGTTCGCAGGATAGATTAACAACCAACAAAGGTAAGGATGAATGGAAAGGTACCCATTCCAATGTCTGCTTATGAGTTTTATCCAGCATAATACTGCAATGAAAGCACCAATTATACTGTACTAAATATATCTCGCGTTTTCTCATGAAGTTCAGGGAAATAGAACCAAGTATTACACCAATAAGCATAACTAAAGCACCAATGTGGGAAGGCTACAATGTGCATGGTATAAGTAAGCAAATAGGAACATACGGTTTAAAGTCAACTACATCACACACAGAGCTTAATCTATTTTTCTATGAATGCAGACTGCTACCTATTTGGAAATAGTACAGGTAGAAGATGGCATCATGGCTCCATGCTCAATGTACACTTGAAAGAGTATGGAAAGAAAGGAAGACTAACAGTGCAATCCTATAGATGTCTGCTCACTCAGCCTAAGGCTGCAATCCTAAAACACACACTACTGAGTGAGCCCTGTCGAACACAATGGGGCTTATTTCTGAGTAACCCTGCATTGGGCTCCCTGGCAGCAGCCATTCCATCAAGCTGCAGCAGAGGGATATGGGAAACAGGGCCACTCCACCAGCTCTGCTGAAAGAACAACTCTATCGTGCCCCTGCTCTCTCTGAACTGTTTCCATTCCAGATGGTCATTATGAGAACTACTACTTAACTTTAAGAATTTTTGCCTGAATTTGCTTTTTCCCTCCCCATCCCTTTTTGTGACATGTCCTTTAGGTTGTAAGCCTGTTTTATTGATTATATGTAAACCACCTGGAGAGTCTTTTTGGGTGAAGAGCAGGATAAAACTACTTTAAATAAAGAAGTACATAGCTGCAATCCTACACAAATATTTTCCTGGGACTAATTCCATAGATTCCATATAGAGTTGGAAGGAGCCTACAAGGCCATCGAGTCCAACCCCCTGCTCAATGCAGGGAAATAGAGGAGGGGTCTCCCATCCAAGTAATAACTAGGCCTGACCCTGCTTAGCTTTCCACGCTCAGACAAGCTGAGCCAGCGTAAGCCACAGGCCTTTGGTTTTCTCAATGAACTTAGTGGGGCTCACTTTTGAGCACTTACAGTACTGTGCTGAAAAGCTACCAGTCATAGCAAGTAAGTTCTACTGAGGAGTTAGAAATTAGTTTCACATACGTAATACATTTACTATTAGGTTGAAAAATAGGAAGAAATGTACAGTAATACCTTGGATTGCAAGTAACTTGGTCTGAGAGCGTTTTGCAAGACAAGCAATTTTTAAAAAAATAAATTTTGACTTGATAAACAAGCGACGTCTTGCAATACAAGTAGGGATGTAACCACTTGCCTCAAGCAGGCGTAGCGGGCCAAAATCGGCCCTGCTCACGCCCGCCAGAGACTCGCTTTGATATAAGAGTGTTTTAGATTACAAGCACGGTTCCGGAACGAATTATGCTTGCAATCCAAGGTATTACTGTATAACAAAAATAGAATATGCCTGTCATAATTAAAAGGTTTCAACTAATTAACTACGCTGCTTTTAAATTATGTCAGGTTCAACAGTACAGCAATACAAATTATAACTTTGTGGACATTCAGAGTTGGTGATTTTGATTGACTAAGCACTGACAAATCATTCAGAGCTTGAAAAAGATATTTTTTGAATTCCTTTCCTATCTCAAGGTAGATGAAACTTTTTACAATAGTACCATCAACCTATATGGTTGGGTAGAAGGTAGATATGGTGGGTAGAAGGTAGATCAGGAGCTATTGGTAGATCTCTGGTGATTTGCCTTAGATCAGCAAGGATTTCTGACTCCCAATTGCTTATCAATAACTGCAAGAAAATGATTCCCACATACACCCTAAATTCTACTGCTGAAGTGAAGAAAGCTTAGAGGACTGTGAGCTCCATTCAGTTCTGGTATTCAAAACAAATGCCTGAGCTCAGAATTCTTTAATTCTAATTCTAATTGTACAGTCATGTACAGATTGAGAGCATAATTCATTCTGGAAACGTGCTTGTAATCCAAAACACTCTTATATCAAAACAAAATCCCCCCCCCAAAATGTGTACAGAGATTTTTAATTTAAGCCATACTACAGTACTTGTATTGCAAGACGTCGCTTGTATATCAAGTAAAAAAAATTAAATAAATATTTAAAAATTTGCTTGTCTTGCAAAACGCTCTCAAACCAAGTTACTTGCAATCCAAGGTATTACTGTACATCTTTTGCACCAGACTTCTGCTGGTGGATTTTGGGGTTCTAGTAAAAAAAAGAAAAAAAGCAAAGTGGATCCTGCAAGCCTTAAGTCTGTCCCTCCTTGGCCTAGATGCCAAAAGGGAGAGCAAGTAAAATTGTGAAGAATAACATGTTCCCTTAATTAATAGTTCATCTAGAGACCTCTACAGGACAGCTAACAAAATGCACGTTGGATTGCAAATTTCTCCCATTATGTCTCCCCACCTTTGAAAGGATTAAATTTTCTTTGGGTCTAAACTCTGGCCAGTGGTTTCCTAAAGTTATTGTTAGTATAGAAGTACACCATATTATATTTTAACATCAACACAGTCATTTACATTATATGTTCCTTAATGGTAACAGTGGTAAACATAATCATCCTCTTTAATAGCAAACTCTGTTGAAGAGTGCCAACAAGATCATAGCCAAAATGGTGCCACTGAGAAACAAGAGGGAGGTATCAGCATGCATAGGTGTACACGGAGGTTTGCAGCAGTACGAAAAAAATATTTACGAAAAAACCTAAAAGGGGGCAAAAAGAAAATCAAGCACAGTTCCCTGAAGACTGAGCATGCTCAGTAGCCAAGGAATGTGTGTGAGGAGGGAGGGAGGGGGATCAATAGGAGGGCATGGCTGGTTGGTTAACATAATGAACAGTAATATTTTGCAATACTTAGTATTCTTAGCAATCCTATGGGCTGCACCCTTGTTAGACAGAAGGCTCAAATCTCAGAGGTGTCCAAGTATCCAATGCCTTGCTGGGCTCCCCCCCACCCTTTCCCCTTTAGTTGGGCCTCTGAACCTGTCTAGAGTAGTTGCGCTGGCAGCGGTGGGGCTGGAGAGGCCATAGGAAACATCCTGGTCTCTCTTCTTCCCGCCCCACCTATCAGAACACCCTTGCAGGCCTCTCTGAGTCCTCCAAGGTGACTTTTGTGACCTCATAAAGCAACCAGCACAGTTCTTTCCACAGCAGCTGCAAGGGAAGGGATCAGATTCCAGAGTCCCCCTTCTGAGGTCGTAGCAGTGTCTATGCTTTTGGAGGGGGCACTCTGAAGAATCCTATGGGCCCTGGGATGCTCTCCCAGGATGATAAGATTGCTTTCTTATAGTACTTTCTGGGTGTTCAAAGTGCTTTACATACATCTCAGTAATCCTTACAACATGTATGTCATATAGGTCAATAAGGTAGTTATAACATGAATGAAGACTCTAGGGAAAGAGTCAAATCCAATCTTGCCTCTGCTGCCTCTGTATCAGGTATTGGTCTCCTTTCTGAAAAGGCAATAGCATACAATACTGCCTTTGAAGCTGGGTGGGGAAGAAGTGTGCATAGTGGTTACAATGGCAGAGTAGAACTGGGGAGACCAGAGTTCAAATCCCTACCACAAAGCTCACTAGGTGAACTTGGGCCACTCACTGACTAGGTTCAGACAACACAATAACCCACACTCAAGGGTTGAGTATGGGTTGTCATTGAACCGTGGGTTCTCGTGTTGTCTGAACCTAGCTAACAAACCATGGTGAACAACCCACAGTTCACAACCCAACACACCATTGACTGGGTTTGCATGACACACTAAGCCACAGTGGCATGTTTTCTGAACCTGGGATGGTTTTGTCAGGGTGGCTTAAGTTTGGCTTATAAGCCACCCTGAGAAGCTATGGCTTGTTGTAGGGTTTGTTTAAGCCACAGTGGCTTGTTATGTTGTCCAAATCCAGACAAAGCAACCCACCATGGCTAAAGCCAAACCGCTACAGAGCCACTTGGCAAGAGTGGCAAAAAAAAAACCCTTGCCACTCTTGCCAAGCAGCTATCTGGTGGCCACCATTGCCAGCCGCCCCCCACATGCCCAAGAGATCTAAAAAAAAAGTTTTTAAAAGTAAAGTCATGCCACAGGAAGCCCAAAATGGCTCGTGGTGGGGGGAAACGCCTCATTCTTCCTGCAGTGTCTGCTGGGATATCTGTGGGAGGACCAAGGGGGGGGAGGGGGCACCCTACTCACAATGCACCTCGTCTGACAGGCGCATATTGGACAGGGTGGCTTATAAGCTACACTGAGTAGATTGCTACGCAGTGTGGCTTATTGTGTTGTGTGAACCCGCCCACCATGGGTTCTCTTCATGGGTTGTTCGTGGACGTGGTTAACAAGTCAGGACTTGTTAGCATAGCTGGGTTCCAACAACACAATAACCCATGGTTCAACAACAACTCACATTCAACCCTTGAGTGTGGGTTATCATGTTGTCTGAACCACCTCTTTCAACCTAACCTTACAGGGTCATTATGTGTATAAAAGCAAGGGAGAAGAAAGGACCATGTATGCCTTGGGAGAAGGGTGGGGTATATTTGTGTTAATTTGTAAGGCTGTGAAAGATTCTGCTACATAATTTACACATCAAAACTCTCATCATTTAATTAACTTCTCCTTAGACTGCTTTACTCAAGTTGTCCCAGTGCTATTCCATCACTGTTGCCAAAAGACTAGCTGCCTTCGGACTCCCTCAACTGTCAACCAGCAGCAGTCATTTAAGTATACTGTTTCCATCCTAGCTAGTCATTATAAGAACTGTAACTTTAAGAACTGGTGCCCAAGCTTGCTTCCCCCCCCCCCTTCCCAGCCCCTTTTCTTTGCCTGTCATGTCTTTTAGACTGCAAGCCTGAGGGGCAGAGATTGTCTGTCTGTCTATTTATTTATTTATTTATTTCATTTATACCCCGCCTTTTTTCCTACAAGGAACTCAAGGCGGCTTACATAATCCTCCTCCTCTCCATTTTATCCTCACAACAACCCTGTGAGGTAGGTGAAGCTGAGAGTCCGTGACTGGCCCAAAGTCACCGAGTGAGTTTCATGGCTGAGCGGGGATTTGAACCCAGATCTCCCGAGTCCCAGTCCAACACTCTAACCACTACGCCACACTGGCTCCATAAAGTGTGAGTTTATACTGGCATAGTAAGTAAGCAGCTCTTGGAGAATTTTTAGTTTAAGTGTGGGGTGAAAATGCTTCAAATAAATACATAAATAATAGTAGACTGTAAGCAGTGATTCTCCCATAACTAATGATCTTGTATCATTATACATGCTCTTCCTTTTTGCTGTCAGCATTTTTCATTTCATAATTAGATTCCATGTAGGTGTTTGTTTGTTTTTTTAAAGTAAAAGAAGGGTAGCAGGAAGGCACTTTACAGACTAGGCCCTTCTACCACCTCAATCAGTTAAGATGCAGCTGCAACTGTTGAATTACATATTTATTGCTTAAAATGTTTCAGCGACCTACAGTACTATGAAAGGCAAAGAAAGAAGGCGCAACTCCACAGCTACACAAAGGGTTTTTAATTTAGTATAAGTACTGTTTTGTACAAATGTTAGTCCTACTTAGAGTAGGCCCATTAAAATGAATGCGACTCAAGTTAACATTGGCAACAACCCTCTTTGTGAAAAATTAATTAAAAATAAATGCAAAATTAAGTTTACGGAAACAGAGATGGGGAGATGGAATAAGATAAATTCGCATGGAGAAATGCGTGGGAGGGGGGAGACAGAGGTGACTGACAAAATCTACTCTGGTAAACTACTGAAAGCAGGCGGCGGGGGTAGGACAGCGCGCAGCGGCACTTACTTCGTCAGCGCGACCCACCAGAGCTTCGCGCCCATCACAGCAACGGCCAATCTTTTTCAAACCGGAACGTTGGAGAAGGAGCACGGCACGTGCCAATAAGCCGGCGCAAAGGGAAGCAGCTGAGGAAGAAAGCGAGCATGCGCACTTCGGAACTGGGAGGGAGTTCCGGTCGTATAGCCGAGGCTTGGAGTGGGTCCGTTTCGCGGCGGGTCGTGTGCTGCTGGAGCGGGACAAGGCTGCTGGGAAAGGCCAAACGGTTATTTTAAGCTTTTCTTCGCGGCGTGCAGTGGGAGGCGGCGAGAAAGCGGATGAGCAGGATCAAAGTTTCGAGCTGCGGAGAGAGCGTTATAAAGCGAAGCGACTGTCAGGTAGTGAGTGCGCGTCCAGCCACTGGAGCAAGGTGCTGAGCGGTGAACGAACTGCGGGCAAGGCCCTTCGCCTGAATTAGCCTGGGCAGCTGAGCCGTTTCCCTCGGAACTTCGCTGCTGCCTGTTTTAAAGTGACCTGAGGTGTTTAGCGCCTCCTTCAGGAATAAGAGAAAACAACAACAAAGAGTCTTGTGGCACTTTAAGGTGCAATCCTATGCATGTTTAGACAGAAAAAAGTCCTAGAACTCCCAGCATGTCCCAGCCGGCTATGCTCGCTGGGCCATGCTGGGAGTTGTAGGACATTTTTCTGTCTAAACATGTATAGGATTGCACCCTTAAAGACTTACGTGTGCAATCCTTTGAAGTTATAAGGCTATGGAGTGTTCTTGTAGCCAAGAAACAGAATTTGGCAACGTTAATAGGTCATAGAGGGGTCTCTGTTCGCTAGAAGATACTTAGTGTAAAATTCATCAGAATTACCTGGAAGATCAGTGTAACGGGATGAATCAGACTTGACCGGGCATCTAAATAGAACAAGCAATATAAAAGGATATGTGTAATTGTCTCTGTCTCACCTGAATCACATGGACATTGTACATACTGTACAGTCAATATCTGTTCTTCCCCACAAGTGTAATAGATGAAGAACAATGCAATGCAGGCAAAGTAGGAAGGATGTGTTGAAATTTACAAGTATTCAAATTCAATGTAATGCAGCTAAAGTACAAATAACTCCCAAGAATTACATATGTTAATAAATCCACCCTCAATGCAATACAGTAAAATGGAAATATTAATAGTAAAAGTATGTGATGAAAACAACACACAAAAGTAACAGTAGGGATAGCTCTAAGCTTCAGAGTCTAAGGGCTGGAGCAATGGAGCATCCTAAATGGATTCCCATGGTTTACCCCATTACAAAAGGATCCCACACTATTAGGTATGGTCTAAGATTGTCCTGCTTCTTGCTTACATTCTAATTCCTGAAATGCAATTAAATTCACTAGTAGAACTTTTGCTTAAGGAAAACTGTTTTATATACTTGAATCTATACATGATTTTAAATGGTTGATTATATGTTCTAGACATGTGCTAGATTACTTTATCTTATGATATTTATTGTTTTATGTTTGTATGAACTAAGGGGTGAAGTGGGGTATGTATTTTAAAAGTAAGATATGTTATATCATTCCAGAGTCATGTGGAACCATATCACTTTCACCTTGGTCTCTCGATATCCACGACACCCTTTGTCTGTATTCTGCTCCCCATTATTCCAAACTTCCAAGAACACGTGTCAGGAATTTGGCATGGGCAGACAGCACATATTGAATCTACTGAACTACAAGGATAGAATAAAATCTGTCAACATGGTTTCATGTAACATGATACACTCTTCTGTGAGCTTCAGTATAAGAAATAAACAGCATACAAAAGCCTTCCCAGTATTAGATGGCAGCATCCCTTCCCTATATAGACATGTATTTGAGGGCAATGCAAAGAATAGTGAGATCTGCATTCAGAGGTAATTCATTATTTTGTAATATCCTTACAACAGTACTTGCTTGTATATCTAATAGTTTGGGGCAGTGTATGCATTTTTAGGATCCAAAGTAATTCCGTTGACTTCAGGTGAGGCTGGAAGACTTCAGTCTTAATCAGCTTGCGACTCTGAATAATCTATAAACTTGAAATCTATTAAACATTTTTTCTGCCTTCTGGAAGGTTTCTCAGCTTGTATATACATGGTTCTTTATTGTCACAGGATGGAAAGGTATTAGAGCAATGCTAAATAATGTAAAGGCATCTAGCTTGATTATTTCTTTTTTAAAGGTTAACTGCTATATGCTTTGCATATGTTGGAGAACTATACATAAAATTTGCTCTGCATTGCATTTTGAATGCAGTGACATATATGATGGGTTATGCATTTCTAAAACCCAAGTGAATTAATGGTTGACAGTTATTTCAGTCAATTATGATTCACTGATAAAGGCAAGAAAGTGACTCACTACTTTTATGGATTGGTCCTGAAGGACCATATAGAAGCAGCCCGAAAGGCTTTATTCGAAACTATTAACATGAATAGAAAGGAAACTCATGAATATGATGGCATGGCTTTTCATGAGTACTTTCAATTTAATAATTTCTTTAGGGCGCAGTCCTACCGATTGCACTCTCAGTGACCAGAAGCCCCTGAACTTGGAGGCATCCAATCATCCGGTGCTGAGCAGGAGGAGTGGTGGAGGGAGTCTTCACCTCCTTGTCTTCCTGCACTGCAGATTTTGCACCCTAGCAAGGGTGCTTTGGAGGGGGAGGGAAGGAAGTTGGAAGAGGCTCAGGATAACTTGTATCCTGGCCTCTCTGGTATCCTCCTGTCTTTGCCCACCAGAATACCCCTCCCCCCCCGTCAAGTTTCCAACCTCAGAGAGGCAGCTGGCATGATTCTCTCTGCCAACTGCAAGGGGGAGGGGTCTGTGGTCCGATCTCTGACCCCTCCTTCTGGGGTTGGAGTGCTGTCTCCAACCTCAGAGGGGTTTTACGAGCCATCCTGTGGTCCCTGGGATGCTCTCCCAGGGGCCATAGGATTGCTCTCTTAGTGTCGTTTGAGGAAGCCAAAATCCAAATAGCAAATACATTAATTTCCAAATGGCAGATTGACATAGCTTTGTGCATGTGTCACCGTGATCACAACAGGGCTTTTTAGGGAATATACAATAAAATAGACCAAGTAGTTTCACTTTGGGGTCAGAGACTGGTTCCAAATAAGAGAAAACTTATTTGGTCTCTCATTTTCTGAATAAATGTAGTGAAGAAGAACCTGCTTTATTTAAGTCTATACTTTAAAATCTCTAGTTATAGCCCCATTAAACAAATATTTTCATGTTTTTGCAAGTTCAAGAGGATGTCTAAGTCATAGAACATTTCCCCAAAATTGACATGATTTATCTGAAGTGCATGCACACTTGTACATCTCCAGTTTAAATTCTTATTTAATTTTTCCTTTGTTGCTGGGTTTTGAATAATACAGTCAGCTAAATATAACTTTTAGCCATCTGCACAAATAGCAGTAGCACTATTTCCCATTAGTATGCTGGCAGGGTAGTTAATATATTCACTATATTAACTTGCTTTAAGTTCCCTATGTCTTTGGAAATAAAGATTGGATTTGAGCTCCTTTGAGCTTTTCATTTTGATATCAGGTACTCAGAGTTGCTTGTGAAGGTCAGTAAAGGAGGAGGAAAAAGTGCAGTATTACGTCACACTGAGAGGAACAAGAAGTTGCTTGTTCGTGAACGCATAAAGATGCTTCTTGATGATGAACATTTTCTTGAGCTCTCCCCTTTTGCAGGCCTTGATATGCCTTATGGTGACGTTCCTGCTGCAGGATGTCTCACTGGTAGGTTTTAATACAACATAATAATAGCAGCCTACATACATGACTATTCATTTCAGACCAATCAGGAGTTTTGGCCTGCCAACAACAACAGAGAAGAAAATTCATTTCTTCTGTGCTGTGTCTATTGGAAGATGTAATACTGAAAATGGAATGAGAGGAGACCTCAAGCATGGCTTTTTATTGATTGATTGATTTAAAATATTTATAAGCCACCTTTAAAGAAAACCCTTTCAAGGTGGAATACACAATTTATTTCATATTTTAAAACCACAAAACAAATGTTTGGGACCAGGTTTCGTTTGGATGTCAAATAAAACAACCCTAGGTGGGCACAAATCTATAGGAGCCTCAGAAATCTATATATGATCATCAGCTTTCAAGATAAAGGTAGTATTCATGGTATGGTATTGCTTTCATATTTAAAATATAATATTTTGTTGCTATATGCAGGACTAATGATTTCTGCGGGCAGCTTATGTTTGTTAACTAAATTAAGGGTGACTTACTGATGTGCTGTGGAAGAGAAACCAGGTGCTATTTTTATGTTCATAGCTGACCTCTTGCCAGTTCTTCTGCCTAACTTCCTGTTGACGCAGTGCATCAGTGACTCATATCTGGGCAATGAAACCTGTAGCTTACTAAGCTACAGGGTTGGGGGAGGAATAAAGGGAGTATGAGATAATAATTAACATTTAGACATTGGAAAAATGGAAAGCTGTTCATTTGGATTCCCCCAATAGCGGTTGTCTGTGTAGTATGTATTGACCTGATTCACATGTAATGGCAGCAAATCGTGGGTTAATTTATCCACGATTTGCAGGGTTGTGCACAAGCTGCTTCTAGTTTGCAGCATTCGTAGGAATAGTCCATTCGTAGGTTGTTGGTGTGATGTCCGAACCCAGACATTTTAGGTTATTTGTAGGTTAAACAACCCAAAGTTAACCTAAGAGTAAATCATGGGTTAACTTTGGGTTGTTTAACCCAAAAATAACCCAAAGTATCCAGGTTCATAGATTGTTGCTGCAAACCAGAAGCAACTTGCATGTATTGTGCATCCCCGCAAATTGTGGGTTAAACCCATGATTTGCCACTGTTACGTGCGAACAGCCCCATTATGTTGGGACCTCTATGCTGGGTACATTTCACCTTAATGCTTTTGAAATAGGACTGCATTTCATCATCTTAATTGGTAAATTTAATTGCTAATTCAGTCGATTAAGTGGTGGGGCTATGACTTAAGAACACACTTATTTTGAGGATATTTTGGATCCTTGTATGTTACTGTAATGAAACAAATGAAAAAGAAACTATTAAAGATTGCCTTACATTGTAATATCTCAAAGTACCCACTTTGAAGTTTTGGTAATATGCAGATTTATTTTGATTTTATTGATGGAGTGATCAGTTAAAAGGTAGATTATTAATTAATGGAAGGAGCAGTCCAATGGCCCCTAGACATCATCGGGGGCGGGGGCATGGGATACTTCGGATTCCCAGATTCGAGGCTGGAAACAGAACTCCAACCTTAAGAGCTGGGAATCCACGCTCCTCTCCCCTTGCAGCTGACGTGGAAAGAAGCGCACCGGCTGCCAGTCCCATGTCGGGAACTCAATCTCAGAGAGGGGGTAAAGGGGACATTCTGGTGGGCGGAGAGGGGAGGAGACTGCAGAGGCCAGGGTACGATGTAGCCTGTGTCCTCCGGAGCCTCCTTCCCTCCCCCTCCAAAGCACCCCATCTAGACAGCTGAAAATGGCCATCTAGCGAAAATGCAGAGCGAGAGGAGTGGGGAGGCAGAGATCGCCTCCACCACTCTTCATAGGATGCCGTAAGCTGAGTTCTCTACCATCATTGAAAATAAACCAGGATAGCTGAAAGTCAAGATGATGATGATGATTTATTCCATTTCTATACCACCCAATAGCCGAAGGTCTCTAGGTGGTTTACAACAATTATAAAAATACAATTTTACAATAAAATACAGTATATATAAAAAATAAATACAAACAATAAAAACATAAAACACTTCCTTCTGACTTCCTTGGCATTTCAATATGCTACAGGAAGCTTTCCTAGCATATTTCTGTACTTATATAATTGTCTTAATTTATGGTACACTTCTGAAATATTTCCATGTGGATAACTTAGACAATTTTTAACATGACATTCTTTCTCTTTGGAAGATCTTCTTTTCAACAGTTGTTCTGAACTTCATTTTAGGAATTGGAAAAATCTGTGGAGTCTGGTGTGTCTTCATGGCAAATGATGCAACTGTGAAAGGTGGGACCATTTATCCTATTTCAGTGAAGAAACAACTAAGGGCTCAAGAAATAGCAATTAAAAATAGACTTCCATCTGTTTACCTTGTGGACAGCGGGGGAGCATTCTTGCCACTTCAGGTAAAAGATACATTTGATGAAATCAGGTTTTTTTTATCTGTTGAAAAATTCTCTTTGATTCATGTTATGGTTAATTTTCACTTCTGTGTCCTACAAATGTTTGTTTACTAAAAAAAGTATTGTCTGAATAAATAACTTATACCACAAAAACATAATTAAATCCAGAATATGGATGAGCTGTTAGGGCCATTATTCTTCTCAAAGAAAGAATGTTGTATCAAACTATGCATTGAATATATACAATAGATCTACTTTTTGAAAAATCTAAAGGAAGCAAAAATAAAACAGATTTGCAGAGAAACAGTGGTTCATCCACTTTGCTTTAAAAAAATGCCAACAGAATTTTAAGCACGAAGGAAAAAACTGAGAAACATAAACTGCAGTCTTTGAAATCTGCCTAGCTGTTGAATTTAAGAGCTCTAGCTTCTCTTTATTGGAATGCTATTTAACCATTGGTCAAGCTACTTGGGGTATCATGGGATGTTTGTGAACATTAAAACTGTCACAACCAAGGGACCTTGCAAGATGGCATTACTGTTGCAGTAATCAACTACTAACAGCTTCGTGGTATTTTATATTACTTGGAAGATTTATACTCCATCTTTCAATCAGATGATCTCCAAGGAGGCTTGTTAAACAATACAAAAAATTACCCAGCACCAAAAATTACCCAGTTCTTCTGGGCAGTAGCAGAGGCCACAGTGTTCTTCCCCTTGCATTTGTAGTCCAATGACAACTGGAAGTTGGAGCAGAGTTCTTTCTGGCAGCTGCTCGTTCTCTGGCCAGTAGCTGAGGCAGCCTTGTCTTCCCATTTTCATGGTGTTCTTCCTGGGAATGAGGAGATGCAACCTCCAAGTGGCTCATGTTCCTCTGGCAATGGCAAAGTTCAGCATGCACTTCTCCTTGCCTCTAGTTCCAAGGCAACTTAGTTCAATAACATTGTTTGATCACTTTATCCTGTTGGATAGGAAAGCATTGTCTGGACATGTGAACCAGATCACCTCTGCAGAACTTGAGGAACATAAGTAAAGGAATGCAAATTTAAATCCTTATCACATTGGCTTTTGTTCATAAACAGATTTACTCTCAGTAAGCTTTTTTCCAGCCAAGAAAATCTCAATTGGTAAAAGAAAACCAAGTTTTAAATCTTGAGTTTAGAAATGGAAGGTG
Organism: Shinisaurus crocodilurus; assembly: GCA_021292165.1. Classification (NCBI taxonomy): domain Eukaryota; kingdom Metazoa; phylum Chordata; class Lepidosauria; order Squamata; family Shinisauridae; genus Shinisaurus; species Shinisaurus crocodilurus. The sequence goes on along the minus strand of CM037877.1, from coordinate 177,196,514 downwards.
ACAAAACAAAGAAGATAGAAATGTGACTACACAGAAACACTGAGCACAAGCTATTGTGTTCTTTCAGTTTTGCCCTAGATATATCTAAAATTATTGTAGCTGAATGGAATGTTTTTCCAGAGACCCAAGATGTGTAAGTTTCTGTCTTGTGCAGCTATCCAGTTATGGATAGCTTCAGCTTTGAATGGTTATTGCATGTAAAAAGAACAAATGAAATACCTTGAAAAAACTAATGCTGTCTAACAATGCCTAAGACCTGGTTTGAACATAACAGCAGCAAATTGTGGGGTAATTAACCTATGATTTATTGAGTTGCATGCTGCACACAAGCCACTTCTGCTTTGCATAATCAGCCTCTGATCAGAAATGGTTGCATGATGTACAAACCCAGACAGTTTGGGTTGTTTTTGGGTTAAACAAAGTTAACCTACAATTAGTTCTTAGGTTAACTTTGGGTTGTTTAACCCAAACAACCCAAAATGTCCGGGTTCACAGTTCGCACATCACAGAACAACCTATGATTGGGCCAATTGGAGGTTAATTACGCAACATGGAAGTGGTTCGCAACTTGGCAAATTGTGGGTTATCCCATGATTGCTGGCATTATGTGAAAATTAGGCATAATATGAAATATAGTGGGGTGTGATATTTGAGTGATTAGTCTAAAAGATAAAACGTTGAGTTTTGAATTTACTCTAATACTGAAATTTTCTCTCATTCTTTCATGTTCTTGTATTGTTAGGCAGAGCTGTTTCCTGACCAATTCCATGGAGGCCGAATATTCTACAATGAGGCTGTGATGTCTGCATTGAGAATCCCTCAGGTATAATGCTGCATTGGATAGTAAATTTTTTAAAATATTTTTCTAGTAGTATTATGTTAATGAGCAAAAACTGTTGAACAGAGCACTTCATAGTATTTCAAAAGAGTCATGCAGTATCTCACATTTTGCATCTATTGCAGCAATATTCTTTCTGCTGTGATTTAGAAACAGTATGGTGGACAGCACTGTAGTTAGTCATTAAGTGCATTCATCTCATTCTCGGCAACAGACTCATGAAGTATAGCTAGTGTGTCACATACAGAACCATTCCTTCTTTTTGCAGCATATAAGAAGATCTAAATGCAATTCACATCAAGATCCCTATGAGCTGTGCCTGACCTGGGCTGAATATCCTCTTCCTTGTGGCATGTTACACTGGCATGATACTGCCATCCCTTTACAGCAGGTGGTGCAGCTGGAGTGGGATCTGTCCACCTTCCAAAATGCAGTGACCTGGTTTGCACATAATGACAAACCATGGGTTAGTTAACCATGGTTTGTCAAATTGTGGGTAGTTGTTATGTGTGAACCTGGAACTATGGATTAACTATGGGTTGTTAACCTGTAACAACCCACAAAGAGAGCCCATGGTTTGTTGTTGGGTTGTGAACTATGGGTTGTTTAAACCATGGGTTGTTGGTACACGCAAACCCAGAATCGTGGGTTGTTCATGGGTTATTTCGCCAGGCTACAGAGGCAGTAGGCAACAGCAGTCAAAAATCCATCCGTTTTACATGCTAGTACTGCAGTGCTGCAATGCAGTTGGGATACAGGAGGGGAGCAGGCAAAGGAGGGAAACTAAGAACTGTGGTTTGTTTGATTGTCTGTTTGACAAATCCTGGGTAGGGCAACAAACCATGGTTTAAATAAACTGGGTTGATGTTACATGTGAACTAGGTCAGTATGGCCTGGTTCGTAAATAACGACAACCCAGAGTATGGGTTTAGTATGGGTTATTGTTGAACCATGGGTTGTTGTTGAATCATGGGTTGTCGTTACATGTGAACCCTGCACTATGGTTTAACTATTGGTTGCTAACCATGAACAACCCAGGAAGGAAACCCATGGTTTGTTGTTGAGTTGTGAACTCTGTGGTGTCTGTGGCTAACAACCCATATTTAAACCATAGTGCAGGGTTCATACATAATGACAACCCACGATTCAATGACAACCCATACTCAACCCGTACCCTGGGTTGTCATTATATGCAAACCAGGTCTGAGTGTAGAGTGAGTTTACAGTGAAAAAAAGCTGGCAAGCTGACACAAATCACAACATAGTTTTTGTTCCAGAGGTACATATTGAAAAGAGATGTGCACACATGTTTTCCTTGCCAAATTATAGATCATCTATCCTTTCTATGTAATGTAAAACTAACTAACTGGTACTGCTTCATAAAATAAAAATCTTGACTCCTTTTTCTTTTAGAGTTTTTCTGAGATGAGTAACTAAATGCTGCTTTTCAGTAGCATTGCTTCATGTTACTGTGATCATCTTCAGAATTTACAACAGAAATTAAAATATTCTGTCTATTCCTTCTTAGTAGTCTTACCTAGCTATCTTGATGTGTTCTCTAGGTGGCAGTTGTGTGTGGCTCTTGTACTGCAGGAGGTGCTTACGTTCCTACAATGGCAGAGGAAACAGTCATTGTGGATAAAATTGGTACAATGTTCCTTGCTGGACCCCCTTTAGTTAAAGCTGCTACTGGAGAAGACATTCATCCTGATGAACTGGGAGGAGCCAACCTGCACTCTAAGTAGGTATAATATTAGTTTCTCAGCTCTTAATATTGATTAAATAATACCTTCTGTCATAGTTCTAGAGCAGGGGTAAGCAATTCCCTCCAGTTGTTTAAACTACTAGCCCCAGCCAGCGTGACCAATATTTGGATATTATGAAAGTTTCAGTCCAAAACATCTGGAGAGCACCAAGTTGCCTACCCCTGTTCTAGCGGTATTCAAGTTCCTACTATGAAGAATTGCCTGTAAGACTGTTGAATTATCTAGAAACAGAGATGACGTTCTTAATTTGCACTGAGCTCAGCTCCAGAATCTATTTTCAGGCCACAAATCACCCCTAAACATACAAAAGATATTGTTAAGGACATTGACAGATTGGAGCAGCTAGAGGATGGTGTCCAGGATGGTGAGAGGTAGATCTAGATCTACTGGTAGATCTTTGGATGATAAGCCATAGATTAGTAAAGATTTCTGATTCCCAATTGTTTAACCCCAGCAGCCACAAAATTACCTCCACCCTAAAAATAGTGCTGAAATGAAGAAAGCTTGGGGCTAGAATTAATTTTTGTATGGAAACACCTCTGCAGGGGTGAGGGACCTATTAGGATGGTCTGCCCCAGGTGTCTTATGGATCCGGATGGATTCCTGAACGTAGACTGGTGGGGACGAGGAAGAGGGCCTTTTCTGTGGCGGCCCCCATACTGTGGAACTCTCTCCCGAGTGACCTCCGCCATGCCTCCTCTCTGCTAAGCTTCCGTCGCTCATTAAAAACCTGGTTGTTCAGGCAGGAATATGGGGTGGGTTAAGATTTTAAAATTTTTATATTGTTTTAAATGTATTTTATTGCTTTTATTCTGTGTACATTGCCCAGCCAGATGGGCGATAAAATAATAATAATAATAATAATAATAATAATAATAATAATAAGGAAACACTGTGAGCTCCATTCAGTTCTCTTACTCAGAACAAATGCCTGTATCCATAATTCTTTGATTCTAAGTATATGTCTTTTGCACTAGGCTCCCCTAGGATCTTGAGAGTCTAGAAAAAAAACAGTAGATCTCACAAGTCTGAAGATTGCCCTGCCCTGTTATAATTCCTACATGGATGCTAGTCACCAGCCCAGCCTACAATGTTGTGACCAGAAGCTGTTGGAGGTGTGCCATTCTGTTACGCTTCTGTTGGTCATTTCTCTGAACACTGTTAGACTCAACTAAGCCTTACATGATTGGACATCTGGCCTGAAAGGTGTGACTTCCAGATTGGATTGGTTTGCGTGATCAAAATAACGCTTGTTGTGTCATCTGAACCTGGGAAGCATGGCTTGTTTGAGGGGGAAGCAACCCTCCAATAACCAATGTGCTGTTGTAGGGTGATTGGAGGGTTGTTTCCCCGTCCAACAAACCATGTTTTCCGGGTTCTTAAAATCCTGCAATGATGGAGTATGGCGGACCCCTGATGGAAACTTATTCCAGAAGTGTGGGGCCACTGCAGAGAAGGCCCTCTCGTGTGGACAGATGAGAAGGGCCTCTCTTAAAGTGTGGGCAGGCTGATATGGGTGAAGGCTGTCCTTTAAGTAACTTGGTCCCAAATTGTTTAAGACTTTAAAGGTCAAAACCAGCAGTTTAAATTGGGCTTGGAAACACAGCAGTAACCAGTGCAACTGGCGCAGTATAGGTGTTATATGATTGGATTGACTTGCTCCCACCAACGCTCGGGCAGCCACGTTCTGCACCAGCTGAAGTTTCTAAACCGTCTTCAAAGGCAGCCCCACATACAGCACATTACAGTAAGCCAGCCTGGACATCACTGGTGCCTGGATCACTGAGGCAACGTCCTTTATGGAAATTGTGCCCTGCACCTGCCGTCATTTAAAATGTAAATTTCAATTTTGATTGTGCAAACCAGTCATTGTCTTGAGCTCAGCACATCTCTTTTTAGAAATGAACTACTGTGTTTCAGAGTTCTGAAGTTCCCATGTTGCATTGATGGTTTCACCTATATATTGAAATAACATATGAGAAAAATAATAAAATAATAGGTTTTCCCCCTGTAGTATAGTTATAATGCAAAAGGTAGAAACAGTCTGTTCAGACATTAGTATTTCCTTAACTTATTTTCTGGTATAAAGGATCTTGCCTGAGGCAAAAGTTTGTTCTTTCGAAATGCATGAAAGTCACAGTATAATTTTCCCCTTCAACTCAATAATATTTTGCTATGCTTATTGTCCTGAACTTAGTTGTACCTGTTGTCATATATTTGTGAAATCTCTCTCTCAGGATCAGCGGCTGTGTTGACCATTTTGCATCTTCAGAAAAAGAAGCATATGAATGTGTTAGAAATATAATTTCAACACTGAATTATGAAAGTCCTTTAGAAGAGACTCCAGAGTTTGACAATCCCTTGTACAGTGCTGATGAACTTCTGGGACTTGCACCACAAGATTATAGCTACACTCTACATATAAAATTGGTAAAGAAAACTTCAATTGCAATCCTGAGCACAGTTAAGCTTCTTAAAATAAATCCCATTGAAATAAATGGGATTAAACAGCCTGTGTAGTTAAAAGTAGTTAAACTACCATTCTTTTAGCTCTTAGTTTGCTTGGACCATTTATGTAAGTCTATTCTATTGGTGAAAACAACAAAAAGTTTTGTAGCATCTTGAAAACTAACAAACTTATTATGGCATATGCTTTTGTGGACTATAGTCCATTTCACCAGATGCATGAAATTGGATCCTCCATTCACAGGTGTGTGTGTAGAGGTAGGTGTAAAGTGGCACAACAGCAAAGCAGCAAGGAGGTTCTGAATCCACTCTGGATGCAGTCAGTCATAAGTAAAAATATAGAACCTGAAATATTTAGCACTAAATATTTTTTAAAATCACTCTGTTGTTAGTCTATCTACCTTTCATATATTTATCTAACGACACATGCACACAAACACACACACACACACTCACACTCTCCATGCATCTGATGAAGTGGACTTAGTCTATGAAAGCTTATACCGTAATAAATTTGTCAGTCTTGAAGGTGCTTATGAGAGTTTTTGTTAGTTTTGCTGCAACAGACCAACACTCCCAGTGCTGGCTCCAGGTTTTTGAGGGCCCTTGGACAAGACACCTTCAATGGACCTCCTCCCTCTGTGACTCTTAACTTCTCGCCATTGGTGTCACTAGCTGCTATTGCTCCTCATCCTCTTTGTCATCATTGCTACCATTTGCTGGTTTGGCAGGCAGGCACGCAGCCACTGATCAAGTAGCCAGTAGCTCCTCACCACCACCACCACCATTATCTGGGCAGGTTGCAATGGTGAAGAGGAGGAGCAACTCTAGGGGGCTCTTGTCAGTGGGGTCCTGCTGGAGTGTTGGCCCTCAGCATGTGCCCAATCATGCCTATGCTGGTCCTGAACACCCCTCTAAAAGTTGTTGTATTGGTGTTGGATTGTAGAAGTACTTCTGGATATGGATATCTGGTTGAGGTGACAAGTTAGAAAAAAGATCTTCAAGGCGGAAAGTAAAATTTACCTTTGGGTGTACAGTTGGTAGCTAAGGGCACAATCCTATGGTCTCTTTGGGTCCATAGGATTATTCAGAGTCCCAGCTCTGAGTCCTGTGAGCTCAGAGCTGGGACTCCGAACACCAAGCCCCCACCCTGCCCTCCTCACAGCTGGCGCAGGAAGAACCGCTCTGGCTGCCTCCCTGAGGTTGGAAATTCACCTTGGAGAGGAGGAAAAGGGGCATGCTGGGGGGCGGGGCGGGGCGGGGCGGGGCGGGGAGGAGGAGGCTGGGACCAAGGGCTTACACCATATCCAAATGGCTCCCCAGCCTCCTTCCCCCCCATTTCTGAAGAGCTTAATCTAGATGGCTAAAAATGGCCGTGTAGATGACATGCAGAGCACCAGGCACGGTGGCAGCTAAGATTGCCTGCACCTTGCATCGGATGCACGTAAGCCTCCATGTTCGAAGGCTTATGTGCATTGAGGATGGGGGCATTGGATCATGCCCTAAACAACTAAAACATTTTTTATGCTCACTTCATATTTTTATACGTAGTACTGTGTTAGATTTGAGAGTATAAATTTTGTGATCTAACATAATCTTTGAATATCAAGCCGTAATTTCTGACTGAAGAAAGCTTTTTTTAGAAAGTCACCTAATATTGATTTTCATTTCCCTTGATGATGTTTTATAGATTCTGAGTCGTATGATAGATGGCAGCAGGTTCCAGGAATTCAAAGCTAATTATGGAACAACCTTAGTAACAGGATTTGCCTACATAGAAGGGTAAGAGTGAAATTTAAAACAAATGGACTAAATTATTTTAACACTTTTTATTGAGTAGTTAAGTGTTTAAAATAAGACTACTTGATCAAGCAAATGAACTAATTCTTTTTATCCAGATCAGCTTGACACAGTAGTTATGCAGTCAGTTTGTTATTGTGATAGAGATGTAGCCAAACTACATCTCCCGGATTGGCTCCCAGGTTGACTTAATCACTTACAGAAATCTGTTCTATTGTGGCTGGCTTCATAGATTTCATAGATCATAGAGTTGGAAGGAGCCTACAAGGCTATCGAGTCCAACCCCCTGCTCAATGCAGGAAACTAGAGGAGGGGTCTCCCATCCAAGTAACAACCAGGCCTGACCCTGCTTAGCTTTCCACGCTCAGACAAGCTGAGCCAGCGTGAGCCACAGGCCTTTTAGAAGCCGAAGTCTTAGCTGGGAGTTTGATTTTGTTTGATCGATTATCATATTTCATGTACTTAGTACTTTGATTTGTAGGGTTTAAATTAATATAGCTTGTCTTTGGTCAGCTGACAGGCATTGCTAATTAATATTAAATTGCATCTACCATTTTCTTGCCCACTGTGTTTATAGAATCCTTTTGAAACGACTTAGGCAGCAGTTCTGTATCTACTTACCTGAGAGTAAGCCCCATTGAACTCAATGGAATTTACTTCTGAGTAAACATTGAATTGCACAGTAAGAGTGTCTCTTTTTAGATTTAACTGCACTGAATATTTTCATATTACTAATTACCATTGTGCGTAATTTTCTTGAAAGTAGGTGCTGGGACAGTTGTACATGCAGCTGAAATAAACACACTTTCCACATTCTTCCCCAGTTTGCCTTTGCCCCCAATTCCCTCTCCTTCCTCTGTTGTTTCCCTTGTGCCTATTTTTAGACTGTATGCAGCTTTGGGTAGGCACCTCTCAAACCAGTTTTTTAATCTGATGAAGAGGACTTTATGACCCAGTTTGCACATCACCAGGGCAGGAAATAATGGGCTACTTAACGATTCTTGGGGCGTACGCTACCTGCGAGCTGCTTCCTGTTTCTGTAAACAATCTCCAATTGGCCCAGTTGGAGATTGTGAGTGTGACATGTGAACCTGGAACGATGGGTTGTTTAGAAGCTAAACAACCCAGCAGTTAACCCACGGCATGTGTTTCCACAAATTGTAGGTTAATTACTTAATCCATGATTTGCTGCTATGACATGGCAATAGCCTCTATGAAAGCTAGGGCATAATAAATTTGTTATTCTTCAGGGTGCTTCAAGACTGCTGGTTTTGCAGCAACAGACTAACATAGCTAACCTTCTGGAAAATGGTGTTATATAAATAATAATTGTGTTCTGAATATGCACACCAGCTTTCATTCCGATATGTTAGTCTTCAAGGGAGTTACTGCACTGTGTTGTGTTTTTCAAAAGGGCTCCACAAATACATAAATAGATCTGTGGATTAGAGCTGAGACTTGTCCTTGAAATGCAGAACAGAAATGTGTATGCCAATTTTAATTCTTATGTCTCAGTCTTCATGGCAGGTATCAACTCGCATTCTTTTACATCTTTCCTGATCTTTTGAAAACATGTGCAGGGGTGGAGCTGATACTTGAACATGAATTATAGAATTTTGCCCTGAACATGTGTACCAAATTTCATTCATATCTCAATGCTCAAATATGATACCACATTGCTAACAAATGGCCAGACAGTTGAGTTCAACCAAAGAACTTACTACACTCAGCCAGTTAGCAATTTATTTGAGGTTTGTTAATGAACATATCAGTAGCTGGCTTTTAAGTTTGACCAAGACATTTATGTACCAAGTTACCAACATCCCAAAGAGATCATTCTGTGTGTCTCTGATTCTTGCTTTTCTATCCAGTTCTTTCTGCTTGCCCCCACCTTTAGATCTTTATGACGGGTCAGCAACTTGTGGCCCTCCAGATGTTTTTGCCTACAATTCCCATCAGTCTTAACCGGCATAGCCAGTAGTGAAGAATGATGGGAGTTGTAGGCCAAGACATCTGGAGAGCCACAAGTTGCCCATTACTGCTTTATGACATGGACCAAATATAGGTCTCTCACACAGACTAAAAATTCTTTATGGTTGGCTGTAAAAAGACTTAATTTAATATATTCCAATTGATAGTTTTGTTCTAGGTTCTTTCCATTTGAGAGTTGTCTTGTGCAAAGAATGTGCAATCAAGTTATCCTTCCCCTATATAGACCATCAATTTTGGGGAAATTACATTTACCAGCAATTAAACAGTACTTTGCTGTTGCTAAGGAATTGTGATTTCCCTACCATCAACCACCACTAACACTTCCACTGCAAACATGAGTGCTGTATGGACTCTGCGTGTGTGGCATGTATATGCAGGGCATTTGTTGGTTAGTGACCAGCAACAAAGTCCTCCCCTACCCCTTTTAAGGGTGCAATCCTATGCATGTTTAGACAGAAAGAAGTCTTACAACTCCTAGCATTCCCCAGCCATCCTTGCTGGGAGTTGTAGGACTTTTTTTTAGGTCTTAACATGCACAGGATTGCTCCCTAAAAAGTTTAATTTGTTTTTAATGTTTCATATGCAGGCTGAATATTTTCCACTGTACCACTGCAGTGGGAGTATTCACATGGCTTTTAAACAATTGGGCAAAAAATACCAGCCAAATCCTAGTCATCCCCTCCATAACAGTGTTCTGCTAATTTGTGATCCTTTTTTAACGTTAGTTCTAGGCAGTGCTCTCCAACATTGCAGCATACACAACTTCTTTAAAACAATCTCAGAATGGTGGACAGGCTGTTTCCACTAAAGCGCAGTATTCCTTCCTGCAGCTGGCCATCTCTTTCCCACCCTAATCCATTCAGTGAGGATCCAATACCATCTAGCCAAGGGGTGGTCAGCTTGTTGCCCTTCAGATACAACTGCCATTAGTTCTAGTCAGCATAGCCAATGGTGAGGGATGGTGAGAGTTGTAGGCCAAAACATCTGGAGGGATACAAGTTGCCCACTCGTGGTCTAGCCTTTTTTGGACTAGTGCTACTTTAGAGTTGAGTGCCACTGTGTTTTTATGTAGTGATTTATCTTGTAGGAAATCCCATTTCTAACAATAGCTCCTTAAGCTAAGTATAGGATCAAGAGGCTAGTAAGTGCTTGTGATATAGCATGAAAGAGCCTGAAGAACCCTTATGGGTTCTGTCAGCTGAATGGCTAAGCAGCAGACTCTATTCTCTAGAGCTGTTAATAAGGCTGCTCTCACTAGCTCTAGAATCACTCAAAGCTGAAATAAATATTTAAAGGCCATTTTGTATGTGAAAGAAAAGCCTCTGGTGGCCTAACCTTTTCTCTTAATGTTAAGCTTGCCTCAACAGCCTTAGAAAGCAAAGCATTTTACAAGGATTAATAAAGCATGCTACAGACTTGAGCTCTTTGATTTCCTCTGAGATGAAAATGTGATAGTTGAGATGCTTTTTCCATTATGACGAAAAGACAAATTATGCCACTGAGAATACGGACAGAAGTATTTTGCTCTCTGCTGTAAGTAGCTTGAGAACATTGTACACTAGGAATAGCAAAGAAGTTTCATATTCATTCCTTATTTAGGATTTATTTTGTCACAGACTAAATAAATTCGCTGGACTAGTCTGAGCTTTTATAGCCTTGAGTGGATACCATAATGTGCAACAGTACCAGTGCAGACAATAACTTGTTAGATTATTGTTTTATAGTTTAGTATCTGAACCATATTTGTTCATATGTTCTAAAGCATAAACAAACCTCAGCTCAGTAGAGACCAATGCCTCCTTCAAGCACTCATCCCTTGAAGGGCTCCATGCAATGACTGGTGAGTGAGGCTGCACTGCTGGCCCCACCACCTTGGTGTCAGGCACACCACTGCCCCTGCCTCCTGAATGTCCACATGGTGTGGATATCTGCAAGGAGGAAGTTCACACTTGAGCAGCTGCTTGCGTCCTCCATGCAGACATCCACAGCAACACATGGATCTTCATGGTGTGGGGCCAGTTGTATGCCCATAGGCAGGGTCAGCAGCATGACCCTGGTCCATTGTGGGACCCCCATCAGGCAATTAACAGTGAAGAGGGCTCCAGATGAGATGAAAATGTCAACCTACAGTTCCATTTTTTTCATTGTCATAATATATTTGGCATGTTTTATATCAGGTTTTCTTTTTTCAAAATGGCACCTTATGTGAGTAAACAGCCATAAATGTAACAAGAAAGATACGTAATAACTTATTGATTTTTTCCCTAATCTTTAGAGACTTCTTTAAGAAAATAGGCAATAGGTTCGTTACCTTTTATTGTACTGATATTCTTGTTTTCTCACTTCAGTAAACTGAGAAGAAATTTTATGACAGGAATAACATCAGATGAGTTTGGCCAATAACATTTATAGTTTTTTTTAACGTGTTACATTCGTCGCAAAACACACAATTCTCTTCCCCTCATGAAATGAAAAGAAAAATCTGTATGTTTCAACTTTATTGTCTTCTCAGAATTGTTAGAATTAACTTAATGTGATATTATATATATATAAATATATATAGAAAGAAAGATGTTGTTTCAAATATTTTTTACAGGCATCTGTTAGTCATAACAGTGTGACTACCATAACAATGTGTGGCTGTCATAATTACTTCCATGTTAATTTAATGTTCAATTTATACATTGCTTTCAGATGAAAGATAATGATAACATTGGGTAAAATGCAATATAAGTCCTACTTAGAGTCATGACTAACTTAAAACCCATTCATTTCCATGGCTTTACTCTAAGTAGGACTTATGTTAGATTTTACCCATTATATGTTAATATATTTAGTCATTCGAGCCCTTTTTATGTTGATTAATTATCAGTAACTTCAACCTGGATCAGGGATATTTGTCTGCTAAATGCAACCCCTTTTCTTAGAGCACTTAGAAACTTCTACCAGCTTGTTCTCATATCAAGAAGGAAGGCCCTTCCTGAAACTTCTCTCCCTGGTTAGGCCATCCAGAATGCAAAATGTCAACGCCAGGAGCTGTACAGAGTCTGTACCACAGCCCCTTCCCTTTCCTCTGGAAACAGTTTCAGTGACTCAGAAAAAGGTTGACGCCAGTCTTTGGAATACAGTCAAAGTGTGAATGCAAAAAAACTTCAGATCTGAAGATGAGGTGTTTGCTCCTCACTGAGAACAATAAAGAGGAAAAGAAAATCCTGACAAGTTGTTTGGAAAGTAAATCTAGTGAAAAGGGTACAATGTGGGATGATTTAAGATGTAACTTTATCAGAGCACAGGGAATTATGTCACTATGGGAAATGTGGTTGTCCTAAAAGAAATCAAGGAAGTAGAAACCCATGAGTGCTCATGAATGGCTGTGCATCAAATTGGAGGAAGGTCTTGAGGGCCCTGTACCGTTCAATATTTTTTTAATGATTTGGATGAGTGTAGGGGTGGGGGTGCTTATCACATTTGGAGATGATACAAAGCTGGGGGGGATAGCTAACACCATAGAAGAAAGAATAAGGATTCAAAATTATCTTGGCAGGTTGTAATGCTGGGCTGAAACCAACAAGATGAAATTTGACAGAGATGTATGTAAAGTCCTGCATCTACAAAAGAAATCAAAGGCACAAGGATAGGATGCGGGAGACCTGACTTGGCAGCAGTACATGTGAAAAGGATTTAGGTGTCAGGCAGCACAATCCTATGGCACTAGCCAGTGTCTAGATGGCCATAGGAGTTTTCAGAGTCCCAGCTCTGACCTCGCGAAATGGCTCCGAGGTTGGAGCTGGGACTCCAAACTTGGAGCGCCCCCCCCCCAGCAGCTGCATGGAAAGAACTGTGCCAATCGTGGCTCCAAGGTCACAAATGCCTTTACTGCCCACACCTCTGTGTAATAGGCACAATTATCTGCTCTAGAATGTGCTCAGTCATCTTCACTTTGAGACTTATGCCATTAGCACTCTAGCCAACAGCCATCCTGTTTCATTGACCAAGGCTCTCCAGTATACCAAGGAGCAGAGCAGGCTCTACAGCGCCAAGGATGGCACTCAGGTGCAATCAAGTCGATGGACCTCCGTATCTCACCATTTCACAGTGAGACTAGGGCCTGGGCTGGATCACCAGCTCTCCACTGGAAAATCCACAAGAGCATTCAGGAATCTATTGAATTTCATCAGTCTGCTGGGGCGGTCCCCCACCCCTGCAAGAGGGAATCATAGAACAGTAAAGTTGGAAGGGGCCTCTAAGGCCATCAAGTCCAACCCCCTTCTCAATACAAGAATCCAAGTTAAAGCATCCCTGACAGATGGCTGTCCAGCTGCGTCTTGAATGCCTCCAGTGTGGGAGAGCCCACTACCTCCCTAGGTAATTGGTTCCATTGTTGTATTGCTCTAACAGGAAGTTTTCCCTGATGTTCAGCCAGAATTTGGCTTCCTGTAACTTGAGCCCATTATTCTGTGTCCTGCACTCTGGGATGGCCGAGAAGAGATCCTGGCCCTCCCCACCTTCCAGCCTATATCGGTGCTGCACCAAGTACCCAGGTGGGCAGAGCTGAGTCAGGCCTGGAAGTAATGCCATGAGTTCAAATTTCTGCAGGAAATGGTCTGACCATGACAATGGGATTACTTGGATGCCCCCACTCCCCCCAATTTTCAGATTACTCATCTCACAGTTCAGAGCAAAGGCCAAATCAAAGGTATGCCTCACTTCATGTGTTGGGCCAGTGACAAACTGAGAAAGCCCCATTGTTGTCATGTTGGCCATGAAGTCCTGAGCTGGAGCTCCAGGGATAGCCTCAGCATGAAAGTTAAGGTCACCCAGAACCACTGCCCTGGGTTCCTCCAACACCACACTTGAGACCACCTCTGCCAGCTCGGTCAGGGAGGCTGCTGGGCAGCAGGGTGGGTGGTACACCATCAGCATCCCCAATCTGTCTTTATGCCCCTAGCACCAGCTGCAATCCCTTAAGGCCCACTCCAAGGTGGAGTGGTTTTGTGGTGAGAGAGATGGAAGTTCTGTAAACCACAGTGACTCCCCACTTCCCGGCCCTCCAGCCTATATTGGTGCTGCAGTGAGTACCCACGTGGGCAGAGCTGAGTCAGGTCTGCCCCACCCAGCTCACCCACCCCACCTTCAGTAATACATGCCAGATCAGCATCTTGTCCACAATCGTGCATGAGTGCGATCTTATTGCGGAGAGACCTGGCATTAAATAGGAGCACCACAAGACAGGAGGGCTCAGTGGATGGGCTACCAAGTACATGAGAGCTGGGGGAGGGGCTCAAAAGGGAACAGTGTATAAACATCTGTAACCCATTCTACTCTGATGTCCTGACCCCCCCCCCCCCGCTCCGAGTCATTGGAATATAGGTACCACCTCCATGGATTCCTGAGTTTCCAAGTACATCCTTACCACACCAAAACTTCCTACACACACTCAACACCCACTCACAACTCAAACATACTCTCAAACACTTAGAACCTCACACACTCCATCCAGCCAAACACACACAGCCAATCCAGCACAATCACAAATTATAGCTTGTTGTTAGAACCAGTCACTGGTCACATATATGACATAAGGCTTGCCAACTGACCAACAAAGAGAACAACCAAAACACCTCCTAGCCATTCAAACCCACTTCCACTAGTTCATGCACACTCCATCTCTCATCTGGAGTGTAAAGCAGAATTAAATACATTTTAAAAACTGAATAGTGAGCAAAGTGCATTGACTAGGCTCCAGAGAAACCCAAGTAGCGTTCTCGTCATACAATAGGGCTTTGCTGCCTGCATCCCTGAAAAGCTATTCCTGAGGGTTTTGGAACTTCCAGAATGGTATGAGATGTGGCACAAGGGGCTGTAACTGGAGGGGTGAACTGTTAGGGAGTTCCTTGATTGAGTGGACATGCCACCTTCCCCTTGTATAAAGGGCTGTTTGGATTTATGAGTACCTTGGACAGCTTTGAAATGAAAGAAGTGCAAGGGATTTCTTTAAGTGACTCTTTAAGATCATACTATAAAGTCATAGTGAAAAATACATAGAGGATACTTGCTGTTTTCATTTCCATGTTTTGACTACTCTTAAACTACAGAAAGTGTTTTATGTTTTTGTTAGACAACTAGTTGGAATAGTGGCCAACAACGGTGAGCTGACTCATGATGCGTCTCTAAAGGGTTCCCACTTCATACAGCTTTGTAGCCAACGAAACATTCCAATCCTGTTTGTTCTGAATACAGCTCCATGTGCAGCAGAGCCAACCAGTCTCGCACAAGTAAGGCAATACAGAGCACATTCCGATGGCCATAAAGTAGGGAATCAGATTTTCTATTCAAAAAACATGGTCTTGACCAGGTCCTAACCCATTCTGGACCTCCACTGTCCGTATAGCTGATAGTCAGTGCACACTGTGCAAGGAATCAGCATGAGGGTGATGTAGGGCAACAGTCTTTTTAAACTCTGTTTTAAGAAACATTCACTCAGGAGATTCATCCAAGAAGATAAGTAGTGGAAGGTAAACTTCCCTGAAAGACAGCTTGCTCACCACTACTGATCTTCCTTACAATATGTCCACAAATACTCTGCAACATTCATGGGAATATTGCATACAGTGTGGGAAGGGATCCCTGAGTGTAAGTTTGTAAATCAGTGACCTAAGCCTTTTCAGTTTGGAAGTGTGGCGGGGGGGGGGGGGGAGAAAGTGAGTGAGTGTTGGCTGAAGGCAAAGCACCTGAGGGAAGTGGCTGCTAAAAGGTGATCCTTGGCTGGAGCTGTTGTGGCTGGCTGGCTAGGGCAGCCCAGGAGGAGGGAGGCAGTAAACTGGTGGTTGTGATTAAGCTTATGCCAAGAAGTAATTCCATCATTAAAAGTTTTAGCCATCTGGGAAGGTTACAGCTGTTTGGCGCACAGCCGCCCAAGAGGTAGTGGGGGAAAGCAGCCAAGGGAGAGCAAGAGGCCCACACTTAAAAAAAATAAAAAATCTGGGAGATCTGGTATCTCTGGAGGTGACCAAAATACTGTATGCTGGTCTTGCCACTCCCAAACCAGGAAAATGGTTCTCTAACTTCCCTCCCTGCCTGTCAAACAGCAACAGAAAGATTTGCCCCCTTTTAACACGTGAACCAAGACACAGACAGCCATAGTCCCATTCTTTCACTCATCTAGCTATGTGTGATGCTCATTCCGCTTCTGGCTCTGGCCCTCGATTTTCCTGTGAGTCAACAGCCCTTCATAGAAAAAAGGTCCCCCCCCCATCTAGGGCAGCGTGCAGAAAGTGCGGCATGCCAAGCCCTGTTTGGCAGCCCCCAAACACAGTATCTGCCACTGCTGGAAAAAAGGGAGAGGGGAAGGAAAAAACAGTCTAGAAATAGGTTCTATGGTTCCTCATTCCTAGAGCATCTCAGGAAGTAGTGGTTGAAGATTTTTGCCTATTTCCTGGGATGCTCTAGGAATTAGGATCCTACTGTATGGCAGGGACCATAGAGCCTGTTCCTAGAGCATTTTCCCCTCTTTTTGGTGATTGTATTGGGGTGGCTGGGTTAGGGAGCAGGCTTCAGTACCTTGATGCTGTTGGTGCAAGACAAAATCTGTTGCTGCTTGGGTGGGTGTGTGTGAGTGTGTATGTGTTTGTGAGTGTACATGCATGTATCTATGTGCATGTACATATGTGTGACTCCAGCAGACGCCCGATACAGCCTTCGGGACCGAAAAAGTTAGGCACCCCTAATCTAGGAAAAAAGGGAACTGATTTTTCCTAGTGGCTCTAGTACTATGTTGGGATTTCAACAACTTACCGCTGGACATGCTGTAAGAAGTCTAGTTGTTGGCTTAAAAGATGTAACATCTTAACTTGGCTTAAGATGTAACAAAAGGATCTTTATTTAAAGTTCACAGTAGTTTATACCACTTACAGTGAACCATAGTTTTACCTACAGAGCTCAGTATTTCCCAGTAGTGTGGTTTTGTTTTGTTCTCGGGGAGGGGTGGGCTGGCAATTCTTGAAACCTTGTTTATAAAGCTTTCCCCCCACTTCTGTATGTACACACACAGCGAGCTTTGTTCTGTTTTGAAGAATAATGGAAGATTTTGAAGAATAGACTCTAGCAACAAGTTTCTAGCATTAAATCCTACCATCCTCCTTTCCTTTTCCTTCTTGCATTGGCAAGAAAATGAATTAATCAGTTTCATCTTTATATATAGGATTTTCAGATCCTTTATATATTCAGACCAGGAAGTAATGGATAGAACCTCTGTGTTTAAAAATGAAAAAAAATTAATAACTGTCTACACTTTTTCATTTTCATTTAGGCAGAGGATCATACTAATAGGTTAAAGGCACAAGCCTCTATGATGGCTGCAGTTGCTTGTGCTGCTGTCCCCAAGATAACCCTTGTGATTGGTGGTTGTTATGGAAATGAAAGTTATATTATGGTAAGATTGTTAAACAGGATGACCAGTATGTTAGCTCATCAGTTCTTAGCTCTTGGTGACCAACTTGTCTCTCCTCACCCACACTCCCAAGTACACAGCTCTACTATTTAACAAATGAGCAATCTGGCATGCAGTGAAAAAAGCCCAGAATCACTGATGGTATTTGACTTAAGTATGATTTGCACTGCTGTGTAGCCCAGGTGCAAAATCCAGACTTAAAGACACGCCCTGTTGTTGAAGTGATATTTGTGCTAACATTTGTACTTGTTAACTCATGAGATGATTATTTCTCATAGCATAGGCTTTGCATCTATGCCACACATTAATTTGTCTTAGAACTGATTTGTTACAATCACTTTTATGTGTCCATCTTGGAAGCACTAGAATATAACTTTATGCAAATAAACGCCCAACACTATGCATATTTAGACACAGAAAAAGATTTTTCTGTCTAAACTTGCACAGGATTGTGCCCTAAGTAACTTGAAAATGACAGTAACTTTACAATAACCTTACAACAGAGGTCCCACTCTGTAGCACATACATCTAGGGAGCAATCCTATGGTCCACTAGACATTGTGTGAAGAGCCATAGGATACTGGGGATTTCCCCCTCCAAGGCTGGAAACAGCGCTCAGACCTTGGAAGGGGGGGGGGAGTCAGAGATCTGACACACACACCCACAGCTGGTGTAGAAAGAACTGCGCCAGCTGCCGTCCAAGGTCAGAAAAGTGACCTCGGAAAGGGCTTCGCTTCGGTGGGCGGGGAGGGGAGGAAACGGGAGATACCAGAATACAAGCTATCCTGAGGTCTCTCCAGCCTTCTTCCCTCTTCTTGTGAAGCGCTGTCGCTACACTGGCAAAAAAAAGCCCATCTAGCGAAAAATCGCCTCCACTGCTCTACCCTTCCTGCATTGAATGATTGGAAGCCTCCAAGTTTGGGGGCTTCCAGTGAGGGGATAGGATTGCGCCCTTGATTCCTCATGGAAATGTGAATCTTAGTTGGATTGCATATATTTAAACACTTATATAGATTACCTATTTGTCTGATCTTTAAAATCAGTGCTCTGTTAGTGCTCAGTCTTGGAAAAAGTAGTATCAGTGAGAAGCATTCATTGGTCCTGCTATTAGGATGGAAACCTGCTCCTAGTGGGAACATAGGGAACTTGCAAGAAATTAGTAGAGAATATTAGGAGGGAGGAACGTTTTGTATGGGCACCCTCAACAGCTCCAAGATGGACTGCATAAAAGTGCAGCAAAATAGTAAGTTCCCAATGTTTTTGCTTTTGCTTGGCAAGTAAGATGGAGCCCTGCCATACCTGTCAGAATATGATGCTATGGTAATTGTAAAGGTTCAAGCTGTTGCTTGTGCTGTACGGTGCTAGCTACCACTGCTCCATAGGACCAGGCCGTACTGAAACCTGAAATTGGTATTTTAATTTATATGATCATGTTCCATTGTATTTCAAGAGCTTTTTTAATATCTTGTTTAGCTGGCTTAAAAGTGAGCTTTAATTTATGAATTCTTTTGGCCTTATGTTATCTTCCTCTAGTGTGGGAGATCATTTGATCCAAATTTCCTGTTCCTCTGGCCTAATGCAAGAATTGCCCTTGTGGATTCAAGACATTTCCCCACATTTTCATTGATTTGGGATGCTGACTGCACAGGAGCAGAAGTCGACTTAACACTATTAAAGGAAAAGTAAGTGCATTAAAAAAAAGCTTCAAAATTATGATTTAATTAATGGTACTGAAATTTTTCTTTAAATTCCAGGATACCACTTTTAAATTTCTAAAATATGAATTTCTGAAATTGCTTTGCTTTGTCTTGTATACTGGTGACTATCTTTTTGAAACGGAATGTGTGTCTTCCAGTTAAACTCAGATTTTACTAAATAAATATTTAAAAATTAAATTAAAAATATTCATTTCTTCCTGAAGGAGTGTGTGTGTTGTTTTATTTTTCCCTTCAGCATCTCTATGCAGAATCTCCATAAATGCATTAGAAGAGAGAAATATTACCTTTACATTTTACCAGTGCTTTTTTTCTGGAGAAAAAGGTACCGGAACTCTTGGATTACATTTCCACGGGAGTAGATGGCAATTAAATTGTAATGCAATTAATAGAAGAAAAGGTGCTGGAACTCAGTTCCGGTGAGTTCCACCAGAAAAAAAGCCCTGCATTTTACCTTTCTGAAATTCCTGTCTCTCCAGACTAGAGGAAGAAAGCAGTGCATTTTACTCTTCTGCCAGGATCTGGGATGATGGTATAATCCTACCTCAGAATTCAAGGAAGGTAGGCTCCCTTCTCTAAGTATATGCTTATAAAATGTGTTCAGGACCTACTCCTTCCCATGCCTACCTATCAAAAAAAACTTGTTCACGATCACTTTTCATATTATTTTTCCTTTTAAAATAGTATCACCTTTATAATTGTAATTAATTAATCCCTCCAGTTAGCTTATATGGAATCATCCAGCACTTGCTATTCCTTCTTCTAACATCTTGTACAGTGGAACAGAACTGACATGTGCAATGCAATCATAACTAAGCACATTTACTCAGAAGTAAATCCCACAGTTCAATATGTCCTTGCTTGGGATTGCAGCTTTAGCCACTTACCCAAATCTGGAACATGTTGAGTTCAGACAACACAATAACCCACACTCAAGTGTTGAGTATGGGTTGAATGTTGAACTGTGGGTTGTTGTTGAAATGTGGGTTAAAGCCACGAACAACCCGCAGTTTACAACCCAACAACAAACCATGGGTTCTCCCATGATTCTTAAGGTGACGTTCTGAGAACATTTCAGTTTCTCCAGTAATCACCTATCATTTTTATCTTGATAAGCAATGGCTTGTATCCAAAGATCTCACCTGTGTGAGCAGAAAGTATTTTCACTTGTATTGTGGAAGAGGGGTGGGAATCACTGATGTAACTACTCAAACTAGCTCCATGGAGTGAGGGTGTGCTAAGCAGCTTTTCATGGGCACAAAGGAGGGAGTACTGGTTGCCCAACAGTACCTTTGAATCCAAGCCACTGATTTTTTTTACCTTTTGTTATCTAAAGGAAGTGAAAAAAGCACTAATCTGAATTAAAAGGTTATTTGAGATGTCTTGCTGTCCCAGCATCTACGCCTGACACATACCGAGCTTTGTAACTTACTATATTTTCAGAAGGTAGTTGCCATTTCCCTAAAGTATATTGGAATGAGTGGGTTCTTTTTCCAAGAAGAAAATAAGCTCCATTGTTCTCTATGTCATGGTGAGAACAAGAGTGGAGGTTCAAAAAATTAATGCAGAAATAACAAAAGAGCAAGATAATCACACTGTTCTTAATGCTAATTAAGAATATCAGAACTGTAGAAAAAGTTTTTCATTACAGTTTTGTTTGGATAATCCATCAGTTGTTTCAAAGAACTGAATTCTGTGATAAAGATACTTGAGAAGATTTTGATAATGTTTTGTTTATCATAGGTTATACTAAACTAATTAAGGGCACAGTCCTATTGTGCTGCCCGTAAGCCCCTGAACTCGAAGGCTTATGGGCATCCTATGCGGAGCGGTAGAAGCGATCTTCACCTTCCTGTCCTCTCTCCCTGCATTTTCCGCTAGGCTGGCCTTTTTGCCCGTCTAGCTGGAACATCTTGGAGGGGGAGGGAAGGAGGCTGCAGTAGCTGCAGGATACCTTGTATCCTGGCCTCTCCAGTCACCTCCCCTCCTGCCAAAATGCGGAGCAACCTTTTCCCCCTCTCCAAGGTTGCTTTCCCAACCTTGGAGAGCAGCGCAGCGGGTGCAGTTCTTTCTGCGCCAGCTGCAAGGGGCAGGAGAGGGGGGTTGGAGCTCCAATTCCCAGTTGCGATGTTGGAGCACTGTCTCTGACTTTGGATCTAGAACTTCGAACTATCTTATGGACCCTAGACCGCGTCTGTAGGATTGCTTCCTAAATGTCATATGGACCTGAAGAATTACATTTTTCCAACCCAGTCTAATATTGATTTGGTATCCTTTTTTATGGAGGATTTTAAATTGTTAGTTTATTGTTATATCTTGTTCTTAGCTGCCTTGAGCTCTCCAGAGAAAAGGCAGGGCATGAATGAACAAACAAATAAACAAACACTCAGCCTTAGACCCCCTGTCTGCAGTATGGGTATAATAATGTTAACCTAATTTGCAGGTTTGTTCTGAGATAATGTATGTGAAGCACTGTGTTCAAAGTGCTATTGTTGTTGTTGTTGTTGTTGTTGTTGTTGTTATTTGATGTTGTCTTTCTCTTTTGGCAGGTTATTGCACAATGTTTAAGAATTATGAAACAGCAGAAATATCAGATCATGTCTCTGCAACAGTCACCTCTTCCTGTCATACGAATATAAGCAAGAAAGCATGCCTATAAAGAACTGAATTTGAACATCTATGTTGTCAGTAGAATACCCTTATGAGATAAGAGTATGAAAGTGTAGCTGGACTTCAAGAGATGTTTTATATATCTTCCCTCAATTATGCTTGTATTCCTGTCTCTACTCCATTGGCAGGATACTTTAATTGTATGTCTTTTCTGCTGAATATGACCAAGAAATTATTAATATCATTTTATTAGTTGCTTTTCCAAGATTCAAGACAGCCTCCATTAATGGTTCAAAACAAAAAAAATTAAAATACAGAAACAGAATAGCAGCAACAAAAAGTGTTAGAATTCATTACACTAGCAAAGCTGGAATTTTCAGTTTGTTTCTGAACTAATTATTTGCTGGATTAATATTTCTAACTGTTTGTTTAATAATCTTTCATAGTGGAGCATTCTTTAAAATTAAAGACTCTCCCCACCCCTATCCCTTGCTTTTAAAAGCTATTGGTTGCGTTCACACATCACGCTAAGCCACCCTGCAAATAAGCCATGGTGGTTTGGTTGTCACTGAACAACTCATGGTGCTCCCAATAGACAATTGGGCTCACCATGGGTTGTTCTCCCCCTCCTTCCTCCAGCCAATATCTCAGTGCCCTTTGCAGCAGAACTGGTCTTGTCTACCCTTCTCCGCTCCAATCACTACTCCTTTTCATTCTTTGCCACCAGTTTTTGTGTATGGCTTTTTTCAGAGCTGCAAAAATGCGCAATTGGGGTTGGGTGTTTTTTTTTCTGTCCCCAGAAAATTGCGCAGTTGTGTTTGTATTTATTTTATTTTTTGGTTGGTCTTTCACAGGTGCGCAAGTGCACTCTTATGGCTGTGTGATATATGTAATCTTGCCTGGTCAATTTCCTTGTTTGTTTCAGCTGTCAAAGGGAGTGGCAAAATGGAGTAGGTAACAGATTGACTGGGTTCGGACAACACAACAAGCAAACAATGATAACAGACAACCGTTGCTTGTCGTGTTGTCCGAACCCAGGTTGTTGTGAGCCACAATGGTCTGCTTTGTCCTCAGAAACAATGATAAGAAACAATGGCTTGTTCTAGGGTTTGTTCTTACAACAATTGTTTGTTGTGTCATCCGAACCAGGGAGAGCTGTTTTATCATTGGTGGTTCAAGAATCCTACAGAGTCGCATGACAAGAGTTGCAAAACAAGCAGCTGCTCCAGTCATCCGATCTCTATTTCCAATGTCTTCCCAGCAACACACACATTGCTACTTGCTTCACTTTTAATTATAGGATTCTTTTACAATCAGAATACCAAAAACTGTATTTTTCTTTCAAAATAAAGTATACTTTTAATAGAAGAGTAGATTATAATTGGAGAATTTTACAAGTATGTGGTGAGGGGAGGGGATAGTTGGGTAGTAAGCAGAGGGGTGGAAAAATGAAGTCAAGGCTAAACTCTGGCTGCAGGAGCAAGAAAAGCTTTGGGGTAGGGAAGGTGTGGAAAAGATCTAGTTCAGACTTGTAACACAGATGGGAGGCAGGATAGATGGGAGAACTGCTAGAGACAGCAGTTCTCTGCCATGCGTTGATGCAAGGCGGGGGGAGAGAAGTAAAAGAGGTTCAGTGCTAAGCAGAGCTAGGCATGGGGGGGGGGGAGGTGTAAATAACCTTCACCTGTCTCCTAGCCAAGATGGGAGTGAAGGGAGAGGGGAAAGCGAGAGTGGCTTTGGTGCCAGGCGCAGGAGGGGGGCAAGGATCAAAAGCCGCTGCTTAGACAAGGGGTGCCAGGCAGTGGGGGGGAGGGTGTATAAGGGTTACTGTTTCTTTAACTGTCTGGAAAATTTACACTTTTTTACACATAATGATTATCTGAAGACAACTTGACAGTGTGGTGCTGATGCCCGTTTTCACTTAAATCTCCATTAACAATAATTTTCATATCCATTTATTTTATCTGCAGTACATATCCATTTACTTTTATCTATGAGGTTCACAAAAACATGCTTAAATTCTGTCAACCTACACTTAAATGTAGGCTAATTTTACAAATCACTGGCAGTTTTTTAGTTTGTAGCTAAATCGATTATACTAAAAGGCAAACTTTAATAAAGTGTAGGGAACACAACGATCATGCTCTTTTGAAAAGGCCATGAAAAGTAACAGGGATGTTTATGTCCACTTCTGCCTTGGCAACTTCACTCATGTCCTTTGCACTCAAGATCAAAAGGTAGGCAGGTTTTGGTCCACTGCCAGGGCTAATGACAATGCTCAGGACAACACCTGAACAAAACAAAACAAAAATACGAGTTACCTAAATGAACAAGCACCAAGTACTTGGAGCATATCTCCACTACTTCATCTAAGAAAGTTAGAAATACAATTAATCAAAACTATAACATGTTTCTCTTAATTCCCTTGGGGAATGTGGTGGGTACAAAACAGATTTTTTTTCTTTCTTTCTTGGCAGTCCTGTATATCTTCAGGACATGGCTGGCAATTAGAGAGAGCCTGGATAGATTTCTAAATTTTTATAGACTTGAGTAAAGACATCATAACATTACCATCATCCTCTTCCAGGGCATCTGGGTGAGAAACAAATATTGGTTCAGAGGGGTATGCATCTGGTTCTTGCCATACCCAGGTCTCTCTAGTTTTAACATTCATTTTGCAAAGCTGGAAAGAGATTAAGGAGAGAATACTGACTTTTGTTAATTTCTCTTTAACAGGGAACATATAGCAGGGGTACACTACCGGTGGCTCCCCAAGGCATTAATTGCAGCCCTCCATGGGGCTAGTCTCTTTCTACCCCCTCCCCCAGCATTCTGGATACAGATCACTGTTTTCCCACTGCTGCTACCAGAGAGGAAAGAGCAATCTATCAGGATCTTGGGTGGAGGGGTGGAGAAGGCTCTCCACTCCCCCAGTGATCCTCACTCACACAGATCACTCCCTGCTGCTTCCAGCAGCAAAGACAAGAGTAATCTGTATCAAGATGGCTAGGATGTGTGTGCATGTGAGTAGATGTGTGTGGGCCCTGATCCCAGAGCATCATATGCTGCTCTGGAGACCAAAAAGGTGGTGTACGTGTACCCCTGAGATAAAGACTACGTAGAGACAAATGTGCTACTAGTGCTGATATTGTGAAGTAATCCCAAACTAACGTCTACCCATTTTCACATAATGTGCTTACTATTGGAATGTGGTATGAGATGTTATCACAAGAGTATGATTAACTGGTAGGAAGAAAGTCATTTTACCATATCAAAAGTGAGAGCTGGGCTTTAGAAGAAGTCTGACATTCTGAATGTATTATCCTACTTAGTGTGTAAAGAGAATAAGAACTTTGTGTAGACTGGATTTGGTCCAATGCACAGAAACAAACAGGTTAGATTTGGCTAGATGATAGGATCTATCCCAGGGATTCTCAACCAGGGGGGAAGTCTGCCCAGGGGGGAATTTTAGGGTTTCAGGGGGGAGAATTGGGACCACAGACTCAAACTGTTGGAATACTGATCTTTCTACAAATTACAATTCTGTAGATTGTACATAATCTACAGGACATCACACCTTATTGTATGGCACAGATTAAGTCAGACAATCTTGGAAAGGGGGGAATGACATTCTGACATGGTGAAAAGGATGCATGGGGCAAAAAAGGTTGAGAGCCACTGATCTGTCCTGTTCTGCACTGCATGCGTAGACAAATATTGATGCTAGTCTTAGAAGGCACTGATTGATGATGTGTAATTTAATACACTGAAACTTGAGCATTTGCTAGTTTGGGTAAATATTTCCTTGGTGGGCTGAGAAAATATATTTCAGATTTGAGTTAAACCAGATAGCTCTTTCATTAGTCTTGAATTAGGCCTGATGTTAATCGAGTCCTTGCTGGGCACTGGGACAGCAAAAACAGTTGTCAACGATGGTATTAAAACTGCACTCAACTGTGTTAACCTTGCATATTCACACCAATGCTGGCCCTGGCCATGTGAAGGAATCTAGTCTTTCACCCATCTTTACCTCTTAGCAAGAGTTAGACTAGTCCATTGCATTAGCATGTGATACTTACCCTGTCTGGAACGAAGTGATTCAATCCAAGGCCATATGCATATGTGTAGGGTTTCCCAGAACACTTTGTGTAATTTATTTGCGGGAACTCAAAAGCTATAAAACAGAAAAGACCTGTTTTCATGGATTAGTAGGTCATTTTGCATTTACTAACTAAGGCTGGTTTTGGTTGCTTCTGGCTGAGGTTGATCTTACCTCTTTTTAAATTTATTTTTTATTATAACATTTCGACAAAAGAAAAGAATGCTCTTACCTTGACGGGGCCCTGAAAAAATAACTTCCGGCTCCAGCCAGATGGATTCATCACTGTGCAGAATGGCAGTAGCTGTTGTATTAGGCAATGTGATTAAATTTTTGCCTGTGTCAGCCTAGAACCAAAAAAGGGCAACTAATAAGAAAGTAAGAAGAAGAAAGAAAAACCTCCAGCTTTACACTTTTTTACAAGACAGACATGAGGCATTTTCCAACATTCTACCCACTCTCCCAAAAGTGTGATTAAAAATCAGAACCCAGGATCAATTTATGTAGATAGGAGCAAGTCTGATTCTTAACCTGTTTACTTTCTCCTGTATAAATGAATGACTAGCCCTCATTCCTATGAGAAAATGTAAAGTGCTGTGATTGAGGACACTATAGCACAGTGTTCTCTCCAACCTTGGGTCCCCAGATGTTTTTGGCCTACAACTCCCAGCATGCCCCAGCCAGCTATGCTGGCTGAGGCATGCTGGGAGTTGTAGGCCAAAAACATCTGGGGACCCAAGGTCGGAGAACACTGCTATAGCAGCAAGTGAAAACTCAGCTCACTACCTCATATCCTGATTGGCTCAACTATCACCCATGGAGCTTGTGGGGAGTGTGATGTATGCTCACTGCATGCATACACATGCACACCAGAGATGTTTGCTATATAATAGCCGCCTTTACATAGCTGGCCTCAGCCAGCTATGCTGGCTGAGGCATGCTGGGAGTTGTAGGCCAAAAACATCTGGGGACCCAAGGTCGGAGAACACTGCTATAGCAGCAAGTGAAAACTCAGCTCACTACCTCATATCCTGATTGGCTCAACTATCACCCATGGAGCTTGTGGGGAGTGTGATGTATGCTCACTGCATGCATACACATGCACACCAGAGATGTTTGCTATATAATAGCTGCCTTTCCATATATACCTTGCATGCCATTGTGACAGGCACTTCACTATTTATTTATTACAATAAGGTATAATCAACCTTTCAGTTCAATGACTCTCAAAACAGAATAACAAAACCATAAAATACAACCCCAAAATATTTTTTTACAAATATGACTAGTGATTTATATCTGGCTCTTTTTGAACTGAAGTGTTACAGCTGACCTGCTGTCCCATAGTCCTGCAAGTATTCAGAGTTTGATATTCAACCAAAACAAAGCTTTTCTACGCCTCGGCTAATGTTTAATGGCAGTGTGTGTTGAAGTCAAGACCTTGGGTCAAAAATAACTCCATTTAACTGATGATGAAATAGGGTACATGCTTGTGTGTGTGAGTTTGGATGGGTGTGGGGGATGTGTGAGAAAAAAATGAATGGAAGAGGGGAATGTGGGAGGAATAAGGTGCATATTTGTTTTATGAATGGATGGGGGTGGGGTTCGTATGTGCAAGAAACAAAGAATGGATGAGATGTGTGAGAGACAGATGAGGGTGTGTGGGTGGGAGTGCTCTGGCCGCTGCCAGTATGAAGCCCCCCCCCCCCAAACATCACCTTGAGGGAATGTAGCCCTTGGCAGGAAAAAGGTTCCCCACCCTTTATTACATTTAAACTGCATGTTTCTGTACACATCCCAAATTGTACAATCTATAACATCTATACTGAAATTGCTTGGGGGATCTTAAAGACTAACAGATTTTTTTTAATAGCATAAACTCTTGTGGCCTGGACTGTAGTCCATGGAAGCTTATGCTAGGATAAATCTGTTAGTTTTTAAGGTGTCACGAGCCTCTTTGCAACTACTGCCTAACATGGCTACCTCTCTGGAAGTTATGAAAATCTACAGTGGTCTTGGAGATACTAGTGAATTTCCACTGAGAAGTGACTGCAAAGAGGTTTTCTACAACAGTAGTATGAATCCACCCTTGGAATCGTTGCCAAAATTCATCAATGAAACAGATTGCTTTGGGGGGGACCACTGATCTGTAGACAAAAAGACATGCAACATTAGCTATACGTGAACAACAAGCAACATAAGTGGCAAGGTTTTGGTTGCTGGGTTCCCCCCCCCCCTTTGCTGCTACACATTTCTAATCGAAGTATAATTGGTTTCTTGTTTAGGACTATTCTGGAATATTTTGTAGAAAATGTGGGATCAGGGCAAACGAGGCACAATCAAAAGTGAGACCATCTAAATGAGATTGTGAAGAAGTTCAGGCCTTGAGATAGCAGAGAAATGGAACTATATTTAACTATTACAGTTACCTTCTCAATATTTAGGGGAAGGACATATCGCCGAACTTCAGGCTGAGGAGCTTTTTGTGCGTTTCTCTTCACTTCTTCCCAGTTCTCCCGTAAATTAGCTAAATATAAGTAATTGTAAACAAACTCATACCTGTACAAAGACAAAAGTATCATCATTTAAATATTGGGGGGGGGGGAGCCATTAGTGGAATCTAAGGTGGCTGTTATTATGGCACCCTAGAAGCAAGATAGAGATGGACCAAATTTCCTTGGAAGTCCGGGCCCACTGAAACTTGCACAGCAAAGAATTATGCAGACATTGCTGCGAATCATCATCTTCATCAAGTGCATTACCAGGCTTCTAAAATTGGTGGCATGAGATTAGGCATAAAAATCTATAGCAGAATTGGATTAGACCTGCCATCAATAGCTAGAAATGAGATTCAGAGAAATCAGGCTTTTCTACATTTCTGGGCTTAGAATTAAAGTGCTCCATTAATTCAGCTGATCTCTTTGTCAGTGCAGGTAGTATATATGCTAGCATACAATCTACTCTGTTTCTCACTCTTAAAAACATAAATAAATCTGACCATACCCGTTGGTGCTCATCTATTTGATAGATGCTGCATGGACTCCTTAAGAGCTTTTAACACCTCGATTTGAATTCAATACTTGGGTTTCATTCAAACCATCCTGCCAACCATGGTTTGGAGAATCAGGCAGGAGTCCTGTGCTTCTTGTTCCCTCCTCCCCTCGTGTGTGCATCTAACAGCGCAAACAAATGTGGCTGTCCATAAGCCTCTGAATTTGAAGGATTATGGGCATCCTATGGAAGGTGGAAGGAATGCAGAGGTGAAGGTCGCCTCTGTGCTTCTCCTACCATGCAAAAGATTTAGGCAGCCGATTTCGGCCATCTAAGTCTTGCCTTGTAGCGTGAGGAGGAGAGACTGTGGCACTGCCAGGATACTACGTATGTTGGTGAGACTGACTCCTCCCCTTCCCCAGAACGCCCACAGAACTCCGGCTCCAAGGTCAGTCGTCTGACTTCAGAGTCGCAGCTGGTGTGGTTCTTTCCATGCTGGCTGCAAGGACAGAGGGAGGACACTCCGGAGCGTGTTTCCGAGGTTGAAGCTGGGACTCCGACTTCCCCTATGGCCATCTAGACTCTGTCTAGTGGCCATAGGCTTGTGCCCTAAATGAATTACTTCCTGGTCTGATCAAATGATAGTTTGTTGCATTCAAACAGAATAGCAAATTATGGTTTAATCAAACCAAAAGTTAATTTGCTAAGCGGTATCCACAGGAGCAGAAAGGACGGCGCATATGAGCACAGGAATTCCTCCCAATCCTCCAAACTACCATCTGAAGCAGTCTGCCCCAACCTGGTGCCCTCCAGATGTTTTGGATGTCAACTCCCATCAGCCCCGCCAGCATGGCCAATGGTCCAGAATGTTGGGGGTTGTAGTCCAAAACATTTGGAGGGTACCAGATTGGGGAAAATTAGTTTGGAGGATCACCCGAATGCAGCCTTCATGCCAGTACCCACCCCTTCCATGTGCATAGATCCACCACCAGAAATCCATTATCTTCATAGGTGTTGATGTGATGGAAGAGGTTAAAGGGTGAAGTCCTGTATTTGATATTGAGGTATTTCCCTTTTTTCTTGTCAGCTACATGCATCCAGACCTAAACAAAACAAAACCCCACACACATTGAAATAACACTGCTTAACAGTGTGAAACAATGACATTGTATCTACTGTTGCATGCCTTCCGATTATATATATTTTTTGGCAACAGAGCCTGTAAATCACAGGGCAGTATCACTTACCCCCATACTTTCATTTGACTCAAAGCAGTCCATGTAGTTGGCTCCCCAAAGGCTCCAGGAGGAAAGAAACTTGAGCAAGTTAATTTTCACGGGAGTTTCCACAAACACGATGTAATTTGGAGTCAGCCCAAAACTGTTCAAAAATATAGTCAAGGATTTATGTCAGGTGACACAGCATTTTGCATCTAAGAAAGTGACTGTATATTACAGCCTTCCCCAACCTAGTGCTTTGCAGGTGTTGTGGACTTCCACTCCTATGTACCCAGGCTTTTGCTGGTGTTTAGTTCCAGTAATTGGTATTTGAGTTTAACTTGCCCTGGATCACGGCTGTATTTTTATTATTTTGATGTTTTGTTTCATTATTTTAATGTTGCATGTTTTAGATTGTTTACTTGTTTGTAGGTTCTTCTTTCTGCTACATAACCTCTAGGTGGAGCTGTGCTACAGTGGAATAGCACATTTACACAAGTAGGAAAATAAATTTTCTTTTGCTTTTAGAAATAATATTCCATTTCCCCCACTCTAACACCACCACCACCACCCCGAGAAAGTGCTCTTAAAAAACCTAAGCGAAACTGCAGGGTCACGATGTCATCTAAAGAACCAGTAAACAACTGTGAGTAAGGAATGATGAGTGCACAATAAATGCCTCGTGTAGAAAAGTTCCATATTAAATGATAGCTCAGCAAGCGGTATCTTTTAGATATGGTGCAAGGAATGTTCAGCTAGAAATGGCTGTTTTCAAATGGGAAATGATTGTATGAATGGTATATTTACCTTTTATGAAAATATAGCTGAAGGTCATATATTCATATAATTGATTTATATAAGAAGTTGGAATTTACCTGTGCACATATGATGGCTTGAATCTGTCACTGCAAGGAAACTGAACCACCACCTCACATTTGGTCATTGGATCTTTCTTGTCTGGGGGGATAAAAGAGAAAGATATCTAATTTATTGACTAGTTTTCTCTTGCACACGCCAACAAATGAGAATTGCATACAAGAAAATAAGAACACTGGTGCTGGAAATGAAGAAACAAGCATTCTGTCTTCAAACAAAAGCATTGCTCCTCTGAACATTGGGGCTCATAGACAAGAGAACCCCTTTTGATCTGTTTTGCCACAACAAAAATATTTTCTGATGTTCTAGCTAGTTTATAAGATGGAAAAGCTATAGAAATCCTATGAAGAGTGAAAAGTAGAGCACAAAGTTAAGTTGGCAGATTTAACTAGTATATGAAGGAGTCACCACGCTGCAATATTCTGTCTAATCTAAAGTATGTAGATGCTGCTTGAAAGCAAACAGACCTGCTTGCAGGGGAGGTATCCGTACAATATTGTAGGCCAGGGAAAAATTCTTTCCAAAGCAGTTGCCAATATTGTAAACTGTCCCGTCATTTTCGATGTGGGGGTGTGCTGTGACCCCATTGACCGAAACATATTTGCTGACATCCACCTGGAGAACACAACGGAGAGGTGATTTGTTTGGGGAAGATCCATACGTTTGTCGAGGCAATTGCATATTGTACAAATAGCATGTGTCTGAAGGGGTTATTTTATGATTTTTCCATATATCATTTGTGTGTGTGTGTGTGTGTGTGTAGATATATATATATATATATATATATATAGAGAGAGAGAGAGAGAGAGAGAGAGAGAGAGAGATTCTCATTCTCGAGTGCTGTAGCCAAAATGGCAACACCCATGCACAAGAGAGAGATGCCAGGAGGCTTGATGTGGGGGGACACCCCGAAGTTTAAAGAAGTACCATAAAAGTAAGAAAAATAAACATTCTAGCTGAACCAGGTGCTTCCCAGCTCCTGTTGGCTTTCCCCCAGGGTTCAATATAAAAGCTGCTCTGCCACTTTTTAAATGTTTGGTGCCAATGTTTAACATCAGCAGTCTAGTTCCATTTTGGTTCAAGTGGCTTCTGCCTTGTACAGGCCCGGCTTGTCCCCAAAATGTTCCCCAGTGCCTAACAAATCTGAACTCCTCATCCATGCATTGGGACTCCTCAGCTCTGCCTGATTAGCTGCCCCTGTGCATGGAACAGGTAGCAGTTCAGAGAAAGCCACCATGGCGGTCCTGGTCTTCAACTTCCTACTTAGCAACCTAAATTTGGATTCCAGGACCTCATGACTACATTTCCCCATGTCGTTGGTACCAACATGGACCATGACCACTGACTCCACCCCAGCACTATCTACAAAACTATCTAGATGGTGTGTGATATCCGCAACCTTCACACCAGGCAGGCAATTTACCATGCGGTCTACACACCCCTGAATGTTTTGTTTCAGATCCTACTTGTTCTGCTCAGAAATTCAAAACAAGAACCTGATGTAAGTCATTTGCCAGTGCTGGAACCGAAGAAAAGTAGCCGAAGTTTGATTCCAAACCACTTTAGATACATTTCTAGAGATTTATATGGAGAAATGATCTCTCCACTGAGTTCAATAGAACTATTTTCAATCAATTTTAAGGTCAGCAGGACTCATGATGATAAGCTGGATTAACCTCCTGGATAACTCTGGTCACAGAGCAGCAATTCATCCAGACATGACTGCTCCCAACCCATACCTTAGAGATGAAATATCTGCTAGAAAGACATTGAACACAGCCACACACAAATATATATGGAAAAGCATCTATGATACCTATTGTGGCTTATACAGAAGAGGCATTGGGAAAATGATATATATTTTTAGCACTGCTTTTGTCCAGTGGAATACCTTTTAAAAGGCTGACATTGGGCTCAAATAATTTTGTTTTTCTCAAAGAATTACAGCTTTTAAAAGATGAAGTTAAAAAAAGGAGTTTTGATTAAGCCCAGTTTGTTTATTTATTTATTATATTTATACCCCGCCTTTTTTCCTGCAAGGAACCCAAGGCGGCTTACATAATCCTCCTCCTCCTCCATTTTACCCTCACAACAACCCTGTGAGGTAGGTTAGGCTGATCAGTGACTGGCCCAAAGTCACCCAGTGAGTTTCATGGCCGAGCGGGGATTTGAACCCGGATCTTCCGAGTCCCAGTCCAACACTCTCACCACTACACCACACGGGCTCTCAGTTCCCTTAACCTGGTAATTTAAAACTCTTTACTTGGGACTGGACTGGCATGTTGGAAAGTATTATAATCAGGGGAGGCTGGTGACTCCTATGTCAGTGGAGCTCCTTATCCATTGTAGCGTTTATTCTGAACTTTATAGAAGTTATCTGTGGTGCTCCACCTATTTTGGGGATGGAGTACAGCACCATGGATAGCTCCTATAAAGCTCAGAATAAAAGTTGCAATGTGTTTTGTCTATCAAAATGTTACCTTTTGAATTGTTTCCAGATTATCCGGGTTGATTTTTGTTATGAAGTTCGTCTCAGTACAGGCATAAAAATCTTCACCAACTGGGTACACATTGACCAGGGCATTGTCAGTTATCTCCACACCTTGGAAATAGGAAAAAAATCTGCCAAAGAGAACCCACAAGGGAATTAGATTACTTCTTCCGCCCCGATGGAAATATGGGTTAGCCTCCAGCAATAAACTGATTGTTTTCACCTGGAAAATATATTCTTGCATGGATCTGGGTAAGCATATGTGCCAAACTCTGTTATTACTACTCTTTTCTCAGTCATTGCCCTGACATAGGCATCAGTCCGGATAAACCTAGGAAAGAAGGAAGGAGAGCCACTTTATTCATTCATTCAACTTCTATTCTGACTTTCAGCAAATAAAAGGGCGCTCAAGGCAGCTAATGATAAAATCCAGATTAACAACATATTAATTAAAATGTGGCATAAAAACAAATACATTAGAAACACAACAATAAAAGAAATAAACTGCAGCAACCAATTAAAAAAAACCAACATTCTGTGACAGTCCAGCTTACATGCCAAAGACCTGCTTGAATAAAAATGTATTTGCCTGCCAGCGTAAGGTCATCAGAGAGGGAGCCGATGTAGCCTCCCTTGGCAGGGAGTTCCAATGCTTGGGAGCAGCCACCAAGAAGGCCCTCTTTCACCTCTCCACCAAATGTGCCTCTGATGGTGGCAGTACCAAGAGAAGGGCCATAAATGAATGCACTTATATGTTGCTAGCACCAGTGTGGTTGTCTCAAGGCTGCGCATGCACCATTTCTGTTAATGTGGGCAATATTTCACCCAGGTGTTTTAGCTGGATCACACGGTTATATGTGAAGCTGGTGCCGTACCCCTTCCAACATCCAATATGCGGATGGTGTGCAATTCTACCTCTCGTTTCCTCCAACTTGTCCCAGGAAGGCTGTGGAAACCCTGAATGGGTATGTGGAAGAAGATTTGGGGTGAATGAGAGCAAACAAGCTGAGGCTTAATCCATATAAGACAGAGGCTTTTGGGTGTGGAAACCTGCTGATCTGGATGAAGGTGTGAGAATGGTGTTGTGTGGTGTTGTGCTCCCCTTGAAGGACCAAGTGCATAGCTTGGGGGTTCTCTTGGTCTTGGCTTGAGCTACAGAAGTGGAGGTGGTGCTAGTGATCAGGGGTGCCTTCCCCCCCCTCCCAGTTTCGGCTGATTCACCTGCTGCATGCCTATCGAGAGAAAGTGGGCTTTGCTCCAGCTGTTCCTGCCCTGGCTACATCTAGACTACACTACTGTAACATACTCTGTGTGGGGCTGCCTTTCAAGATGGTTCAGAAGCATCAGATGGAGCTTGCAGGGACTAGGCAATCAGAGCATATAACACTAAATCTGTACCAGGAAACCATCAGCAGATAGTTTGTTTGCTGGCTTCCCAGCTTTTGCAGTTTCCCCCTCCATTCTAAAAGGTGGAAATGCCTCTCCTGAGACTTAGTTACTGGCAGGAAGAGTTTTAGGGTGCAATCCTATACATGTTTAGACAGAAAAAAGGCCTATAAGTCCCAGCATGCCCCAGCCAGCTATGCTGGGAGGCCCTTTTTCTGTCTAAACTTGCAAAAGATTTGCACCTTTAAGCTACAATATGCTGGCATTTTTGAAAGAGGTTTGACGTCCCTGTCAAGGATAACGGGAAGCTGAAACCCCAGCACCCAAGTACAATTCATCACATATCCCCTCATTCAATGTTTAAAATGGTTTACAATTCTTGTCTTTTCGTCCAAAAAGCCCATGAGGCAGAGAATTGATTTCCATTTTAACAAAATATAAGCAGTCCAAATTTGTATTAGTTTTGGAACAGAATGATGGTTAATGTGGATTTGATTTACACAAAGAGGTCAGTTGTTGGCGTGCGAGGTCTTCCATGGGGCTGGATTGTGAACGGTGGCGCATAGGAAGCCAACGGGGTGCGTGGGCTGGGGCTTTCTTACCTCCTGTAATAAGTGACATGCCCCTCCTTAAAGTCAAACTTGTGAAGAAGGGCTTGGCCATCAAACAAATGATAAAATGGTTCAGAGCCAACTTCAAATAAACCGGGGCCACATCTGAGGAGACTGCCTTTGAGCCAGACTGGAATCCTGCCTGTTGCAAAGACAGCAAAAAGGCTTGTCAAACATTGAGGAAATAAAGGACCTGTTGGAGTGGCAAGTGGTGGCGGCGTGGGCGGTGTGCATGTGTGTCTTGCCTCAGTCTCCGCTTATTCCTTCCATCTCCACCATCACCATGTTTGTGAGGGGCAAGGAGGGGCCAAGCTCTTCCGGGCTGGTGTAGCAAACCCTATTGTCCGGAAATCCATTTTCTTGTTAAGATTTAGCTGCTTGGAAGGAAGCTCCATTTCACGAAGATGGGCTTGCATGCAGTACTTAAACAGCCTGCATGTGTTATTTCATGTTGATCTAGTCTGCAGGCCTTCAAGATCAGAGCTGAATTCTTGTCAGTATTAGACTGACTGATTTCAGCTGGGCTGTGGTGAGAGCTTTTCACACACCCCTCCCTGCTCGAAAGCTGAAGAAGTTATTCAACCTGAAAAAACCATCTAGCCTGACAGCGATTGGCTAAGGAGGCCCACCTCACATTTATCAAGGGCCGGGGTGGGGGTGGGGTGGTAAACCAGGGGGGCTATTGTTGTCATTTTGGTCTTTGGTTTCATTTTCATTCTGATCTTCATTCTTGCCCTGTCCTATGGGAAGACCCTTACTTAGGTAAAGTATAGGATAAGGTTAGGTATTGTTTTGTTATTTTTTTGCCCTCCAGCATTGCTGCAAAGGATTTCTCTCTGGTCTCTCTGGGTTCTGATTTTCTCTGATATTTGTGTACACCTTTTACCCCTTTCCCCCTTCCATATTGTAAATAAAATTCATATCTATTTCAAAGTTTGTGTGTGCTTTATTCCATTTAAGCATCAGTACTAAATTTAGAGCCTTCTGTTTGGTCTTGCTACTGTTTAGCATTTTAGGCTTGGGGCTTGAAATAGAGGGTGTTAGCTCGAACCCTTATTTCTGTGCCTTAAGTGTGTCAGGAAAGGTCTGAGAGTATCCTGGCTCAGGCTGAGGTGGATGTAAGATGTGGTGGCAGCCTACCAGCAATTTATTTGCCTGCTGCCTACACTGCAGGGAGTTGGGAGCAGGGCAACCCCCTACCCTTCCACTCTCTTCACTCTTATATTCTGAATCTGAATATATCAATTGTGCCTCCCTAGAGCATCTTCATTTCAATATCCCCTGTGGAGTTCCCTCAGCAGGCAAATATCTTTGACCTTAGTGCCCAATGGGAGGGAGAGCGGTGTTCCGGAATCTGGCTGAGTCCTTGGTTTCACAGGCAGGCAGGGTGCTGCATGAAGCAACTCGGCTGCCACTGGAAAGGGTAGCTGCTCTTCCTGGTGGCTGGGTCTGTAGCACAGCATCTGCATTGGGGTGACACACACCATGCAAAGGAACTCTACCATCGCCTGCATCCCTGCTATCTCTCAGATCAGAGATGCCAGTGGGAATTCCCTCCAGGGGTAGGATTCCTCCAAGGGGAGGTGCTTAGCTTCCAAGCCCTGCCCATTGGAGGAATCCCATCCCAGGAGGCTCCTCAGGCCAGATTAGGGAGCCTGATGGGCTGGACTAGTCCTACGGGCTGGGGGTTCTGCACCCGATTTAGGGAGAGAGGACTGAGCCTGAAGTGTGAGATTTTTCATAACATAGAACAAATATCCATGACAGTACATATGCATAGACTTAATCCAGACAAGACAAAGGTGCTGTGGTAAGGAAATTAACTATTCTGGATGGAGGTTTGAAGCTGGCCTTACATGGGGATGCATTCCCCATGAAGGAGCAAGTGCACAGTTTGGGAGTTCTCCTGGACTCTGCACTAACTGGGGAAGCTCAAGTGGTGGTGGTGACCAGAAGTGCATTTTACCAGCTTTGGCTGTTATGCCAGCTGCAACTCTGGAGAGGTCTGACCTTGCCTTGGTTGTCCATTTGCTAGCGACATCCAAGCTGCAGTACTTTAATGTGGTCTACATGGGGCTGCCTTGAAAGATAGTTTGGAAACTTCCACTTGTACAGAATGTGGTCATCTGTGTATTCATGGGGGCCAGGCAGTCAGATCATATAACACCTACACTGCACCCAGGACAAGCTCCAGGTTCATTGGGCCCAAGGCAAAACTCCTTCTGGTGGGCCCCCTTCTCTACTGGTAGGAACCAGCATTCCAAGCATCACCAAGTTTCTTGGTCAAGGCACCATTTTGATTTCCCGCAATGCCTTAAGGATTCATTTGTTTACTGTGAGGCTTTCATACATGAGTTTTATCGGACTGCTGATGGTTTTAGCTGCAATTATTTATTAGATTTCAGTATTTTGTTGGGCAGGATTTTTTTTAAATATATATATATATATATATATATATATATATATATATATATATAATTGCTCGTCCTTATTCGTGGTTATTTTCTTTGAAGTTTATTACTGGACTGCTGGAAACTGCCTTCGAAGGGTAATTGCTCTTAAAGTATTAAAACAACAAGTACAACAAAACAGGATTCCAAAGGCCAGCTTTTCAAACCTAAGCAAATTTATACTTCACTCAGGAAGTGCTTCGGTCACCAGTGAAAGAAAGTTGCCTGTGAAATGAGAAGCAGCCGGGAGAGAATCCTTAACCTGGATTTACCAGATTAGTGTGGCGTAGTGGTGAGAGTGTTGGACTGGGACTCGGGAGATCCAGGTTCTAGTCCCTGCTCAGCCATGAAACTCACTGGGTGACTTTGGGCCAGTCACTGACTCTCAGCCTAACCTACCTCACAGGGTTGTTGTGAGGATAAAATGGAGAGGAGGAGGAGGATTACGTAAGCCGCCTTGGGTTCCTTGCAGGAAAAAAGGCAGGGTATAAATATAATAAATAAATAAATAAATAACATGCTGGGGAAATTTGCAAGCAGATTTGCTCAGGTAAGAATTCGACAACTAGGATACCGTAACAAAGGTCAGAGGAGATAAAGGTTTTGTAAGTTTCATTCCTGGGTGACATCGGGAAGATGATATCTCCAGCAGTTCGTTGCTTTGTAATAGGATTGCTTTTCTGTTGGCACGTGGGATGGTCTGCCAGGTTGACTTTAATGGCATTTTATTAGCCCCACTATGCACAGGATTTCAGCTTGACTTAACACAGAATTTGTGATTAGAGCAAGGAATAAATATAACCTTTTCATTTTTGAAAACAGCTTCAGCATTAGGCTATGGAAATTTATTTTTTGTATCTAATTAAAGAAATTAGCATTACAATAAAAAATGGCCAAGGTTTCCCCTCCCTCAAATCATTCTGACCTTGACAAATTCCACCCATTTATCTCACTCACCTTGGAATGGTTTGGTCATCCTGAAGGCATTTATCTCACTCACCTTGGAATGGTTTGGTCATCCTAAAGGCAAATCCTACTGATGTGTGAAAAGAGAGCATTAGAAATGCACAAACCTGTGACATGCGCAGTTATTGGTGAGGACAGTTCCTCCACGGTCTCAAAGAGCTTCTTGTATCCACCAGCTGGGTGTTCAACCCTGAAAGGTGTTAAGAAAGCCAAGGGTGAGCAACTCAGTATTCTCCTCAGCCATTCCCTCTGTTATTGGATGAAGGAAGGTAAAAACAAAGTTTTACACTGGACAGGAATTGTTTTGACCTGAATGAACAGAAGACGAGGTAACATCTGATCTTGCAGCCATTCCCAGAAAACAATTACTAGTCACTCTCCTTTAGCCAAGATGCAATTGCTTGTGTTTCTACTAGAGATATGTCCCAATGTTCACTTACAAGAGCAGACTGTAGCCAAGGGAGATAGCTAAATATATTTCCAGAAACCAGAATTCACACAGGCAAATTCCTCAGCCAAATGTTTCCCCAAGACCGAATCACATTAAATATGAACTGATGTGCACCTTTTCATCCTTATATCTGCCAGTCATTATCCTCCAGAAGCACTGCAGCCCTGGCCCTCATCACATGTTGAACACAACACAGATACCCTCCCTTGCTGGATCCGAAACATATCGGTCACAATCCAGTAAAGCAGATGTCCAGTTATGCTTGCCCAGTGGAGCTTTGGACATACATATTTTCAAACAGCAATTCTCTCCATGTCCCACAGCAAACTGCCTGTGAAAAACGGAGGTGCCGAAGGGGCTTGTGATATGGGGCCCCTGCTGTTCAAAAAGAAAGGTATCAAATCTCACTAATCTCACACATAAACCTTCAAGAGCACCTGAAGCAACTTTCTAACCATTCCACAGAAGTTTAATAGGGCATACTTTTATGTAATGGGTTTAGGTTTTGAGAATCAAAAAAGCATGGAATTAGTTGCTTCCTATGAGTGTCCAGCTTTGGTGCTGCCTATTGCTCGCTTTCCCACATAATATTCTCTGGATTCTTGTCACAATATTGTACAAGTCCCATAGATGACAGCAGGGGAAGATGCATGCCTTCTTTTCTTCAGAGAAATATGCCAGCCTCAACCACCTGGTATCAGGATCACACTTGCTTTGTCAACATTTAAATCTCTGTGCAGAGAAAATCTTAGAGGATACTTACTGACTGGACATTTTCTCCCCAAGAAAGGATTTGAACTTTCCTGAGCCAAATGCAGAGTAAAGCAGACTCAGAGATGTGCTCTGGGTATTTATATGAACATTTGGCCTTACTGACAGGAGCAATAGCTTTAAGGAGACACATGAGCCAATCAGCTGGGCCCCAGGGAACAGAAGTATCTTTCACAACTCAAATCCTCCTGAAGCTTTACGAGATTTTGTCCTGCTGTTCAAAGGTCTTTGAATGTTTTCCAGAGACCTAAATCCCCATGCAGAAGTGGATTACAAAGAAACAACAAGGGGAAAGAGAGCAGACTATAGTCACACAGCCTGTAATGTGCTCTCTCCTTTGCCCCGTTACCCAAACGTCCAGCTTAGAGGAACTGGCCCCTAGGCACACTGCTGGCTCCAAGAGTCAAGAAAATAATGTGCTGCCTGCCTCCTGGTGCAGCATATACTCAATAGACATCCTGTTCTATGTAACAGAGAGGCTCTGATAAACACAACACGGAAGATGGCAGGAGCTACCTGGGTCAATTGCTAATTTATCAGTATGTAACCTCCCATGCATCCTTCTCAGACATGTAAGCTAGACATTATTACAGAACAAAGCTTTCTCTTAAGTCATATTTAAAAAGCAACAACTCCCCAACCCCATGTCAGGAAAACCTTTTATTGAAAACATGACACACACATATCTACAGTGAATCTATGTCTATCTATCTTTGGGGAAACAATGCAAACAACACCTTTATCAGACAGCGCAAAATCTATTTAGAGTGATATTGTTTTTAGTGGCAGAGAGTACCATTCACACACATCATCCAGGGAATAGAAAAAGAATAGAATTAGCTTACTATATTAATCAGTGAAAGGTCTGTCTTCCTTCAAAGACCCTCTGAATGGAACTGAAGGCGACCCTAGGAATCTTGAATGAAGGCAGAACATGGCATCTGGGGTGTGGCTTTGATTTATACTGTTGTATTTTGCCAGCTCCTATGCCCATTGCCATAAATGGAAACTCTGTTTTAACCTTACTGATTGGTTACAATACGGTGATCTAGCCTCCTCAAGGACCCCTCCTCAACTTAGGGTAACACTTACATATTTTCTGATGCATCTTGTTTACCGTTCTACAGAATTTTCTCAACTTCTTCTTTGTGGGTTTACCCTGTTTAGGGCATGAACCCAATGGGCCAAGACTTATTTTCATCATGTTCTCTTTTCCCCAGGTCAAGTTGGCCTGATAAGTAATAGAAATTTATTATGGTCCCAAAACCAGCAAATTAAAATAGCACGGTAAATACAATAATATTCACAAGGTCAACCAAGAGAGATAGCACAGTAAATACAATAGTATAAAAATAATAATGATTAATTAAAAATACAGATAGGTAAGCAATCTTTAACAAGTATGGTGTTGTTTTTTTAAAAAGAGAGTTACACATGTCCCACTCGTGGTAATATAAATTTTTGCAAATTAAAACATTTTCAGGCAATTGACATAATCCCACACGGACAAGCAATTGCAGCTGCGCAGAATCTAGCCGCCTTGGAGGTTACCTGAAAATTCTGACTGGCCAAGAGATAATCTATATAAAACACGTTTTATCATAGAGACTACAAACGAGAATAAACAATTGCCTATTAATGTTAGTGGCCTCAAGTTTTTGCCATAGCCTATCCTTTGGATTTATTTATTTATATTTATATCTATATTGATTGATTGCATTTATACCCCACTCTTCAGCCAGAAAAGGCTCTCAGAGTGGCTTACAAAGATTAATAATAAGACAGTCCCCGCCCTTAGGCTTACAATCTAAAAAACATGACACAAAAGGAAAAGGGATTGGGAGGGAGGAGGAAGAATGCAAAACT
Organism: Shinisaurus crocodilurus; assembly: GCA_021292165.1. Taxonomy (NCBI): domain Eukaryota; kingdom Metazoa; phylum Chordata; class Lepidosauria; order Squamata; family Shinisauridae; genus Shinisaurus; species Shinisaurus crocodilurus. The sequence goes on along the minus strand of CM037877.1, from coordinate 177,154,703 downwards.
CAGGCACCAGTTCTTAGTTAAAAAGGTTCTCTTTTTTCTTCTTCAAATTAAATCGAAAGCAGACTTAAAATCAATGAAGGCTGTATAAAGTGCCCCCACCAGAGACAGAAGAATATTTTTTGAGCAGGTATTGTAGCACAAGTCCCTGGTCAGCTGTGGAACGCCCTAGTCAAAAGCCTGCCTGCTCATCTTCCAAAAGGTTTTCCTCCTCCATCCAGCTTAAAAGTTTCTCAAGGAGGTGACTGGCATACAACTTGCTAACAATGCCCAGTATACTAATTGCGGGATCCACTCTTTTACTTTTTACTTTTTATATATCAGGATAATGGTGGCAAGGCCCCAATCCTCTGGTATACATGCTGACCAATCGATGCAAGTAAACAAGACTGCTAGGACCAGGGGCCACCACTCCCTCTAGTTTCCTGCATTGAGCAGGGGGTTGGACTCGATAGCCTTGTAGGCTCCTTCCAACTCTATGATCTATGAAATCTATGAAATCTATGTTGGCCTTGAGCAACTCGGGTGGAATGTTATCACTCCCAGGTGCTTTGCCCAATTTGAGCTTAGAAATAAGCCTGCTAATTTCAGAAGTGAAAACAGGACACCAATCAGGAAGGTTGTTCAATTCAGTTCATGGTAATGGGACTTCAGATTGTCTTTTTGTATACAGGTCACTAAAATATAATTCCCAGGTCTTAACGGGAATATGAAAATCCATTCTACCTAATTTACTTTGCCAACCACTGGAGAGAATTCTCCAGAATGTGACTGCATCGTGAGCCCTTGAAGCAGCAATTAAATTCTGCCAGCCTGCTTTGTGCACCTGGTTCTTTTTCTCCTCTTAATCAAGTTTTTGTATCTCTTCTTTAAGATCAACTATTCAGAAGGTATGGTTGGCAAACCCAATTTCCTGTATAGCTTATATTTATCTATTAAGGATTTCTTCATGTCCACTTGGTCAAACCAAGGTTTGGAAGTGCAGAGAGGGACATGTTGTCTTACAGGAATATTATGGGTCAAGTAATTTTGGAGAAGAAAGACCATTTCTTGGTATAAATCTAAAACATTTTGTGGGGAACCCGCAGTTAGCAAAGTATCCCACAATCTAAGACAACTTTCTGAGTATAAAAATAAAGATAAATTGTGCTCTAGTTTGGCAGACCTTTAACAGATTATAAGAAACAATGAAATAATCAATTGTCGATGCTCTAGAACCTGATAAAAATGTAAATTCCCCCTCTATGCCACCATTCAGCAGCACTAGATCTAAGCCATTCATCATATGTAAAAGGCACAACCCAGAATAGTTGCAACCCTTATTTTTAGACTGCCTTTCAGGTATTGAATGGGCCACCTCTATTTCCGGAGGGTATTCACCAAAGTGATGGTATAGTAGAGAACTTTATCATTCTGGCCAATTCTGGCACTGAAGTCTCCTGCCAGTATCACAAATGCTTCTGGGTGCAGGGTTATCTTTTTGTTGATGAACTCTTGCAGCCTTAACCACCTGTCCTTATTCAGCTGTATTTGGCGTAGCGAGGGTAAATAAACGTCTATTAACAATAAGAAGAACGAACAGAATTTAATAACTAGGGAGATTGCAATATTAAGCAAGGAATCTGAACTAATAGGGGTGGCTTGGAGTTTAGTAGAAACCAATACCCCAAGGCCTCCTTTAGGACGACTTCCCCTAATACTAGTCTCTGCTTTTAATGAATAAATTGCAAAGTCATTCAGTTCTAACTCCTCCCTTGCCCAAGTCTCTTGAAGCAATAAGATATATCATAACCACTAATAAAATCCCGAAAAGAGGGGTAGCAGCCTTACTCTGCCAGCCTGCAACATTCCAAGAAAGGAATGATAATTGTGGATTCTGATGGGGTAAATTGGGTCAATCCGAAGTATATTGAATCTTTCTGGTAGAGGGACCCGGGGTGTGTATGTGCACATTACCATAGGGCCTACAGGATTCAACCCTTTCACGCACAAACCCTCAAGGGTTGAACAAAAAGTCCGCTCAGCTGCTCTGAAGGCATGGTTCATCAGCTTTTCCCATGGAAATAGCCCCACTGCTTCCCTGGATCTGCTCTTTTCCCCAGTTGATCCTGCAGCCTCCATTACTTCCTTGACATATTTGATGGCCTCCATAGATGGGCTCATTTTGCTCACATTTATTTATTTATTTTATTTTTGAATCGCCCATCTGGCCAGTAATCTGGCCACTCTGAGCGATGTACACTCTAATTAAATACAAAAACAAAAAACAGAGTGTCACTATTGGACGAGCAGAATTTTTAAAAAATGTCCTCCCATTTTAATTACCTTCTTGGGGGAACCCATTTCTGCCACATCCAACTCACCAGGTCAACGATGTAGTAATTGCTGTTTTTGCCATAGATGGTGGGGGAACAAGATCTTTAAAAGAACATTGAGGATCAAGTTTGCAGTAAAGTGGATTTATCTCTGCGGTAACCTGTTGGTCCGGGGGGCATATCTTCTTGCCCAGAGATACCAGCTCAGCGCACCCCTATCTTCCAACGTTGTTTACTTGATGGACTGTTGCTGGACTCTTTGGAGTTCAGTGGACCTCCCTTTGTTTATCTGGGCCTCTTTGCCCCACCTTCATACTTGTCAAATATGATTTTAAAATATCAAGTCTGTTAACAATTTGATTTCGTGCGTCATGAAGCAGAGTGCAGGAGGACTCTAATAGCTTCTGTTCCTTGATGTCAGAAAGTTCATCCCCCTCCTGCAATGCCAACCATTGCCCAAGGTCAACAAGATGTTGAGGCTCCCATAACTCTCTCTTCACAAATGTGAAGTGTTTCCAGGACTGTCAAGATCAATTAAGTTTTTATGACTAAGAGTTTCCTCAATTTGAGCACTTTTTGTATGTGCTGCCAGATGGGGGTCCAGAGGGAGGGGAGATGCCCAATTCTCAAATAATCTGGAGACAAATATACCACTTACATAGATCCCTACACTCATACACCATCCTGGCAGAGTTCCACTTGCATGGGCACTAGAACCATTGAAGTATAAGTACTCTTACCCATGCTAGGTCCTCTATTGTAAAACAACAACAACCTGGGAGAGCCATTTCCAAAAATTTATTTATTTATTTGTTATATTTATACCCTGCCTTTTTCCCTCCAAGGAACCCAAGGCGGCTTACATAATCCTCCTCCTCTCCATTTTATCCTCACAACAACCCTGTGAGGTAGGTTAGGCTGAGAGTCAGTGACTGGCCCAAAGTCACCCAGTCAGTTTCATGGCTGAGCGGGGACTAGAACCCGGATCTCCAGAGTCCCAGTCCAACACTCTCACCACTATGCCACACTGGCTCTTTCTGCTCATCTTGTGACAAAATCCCCCTTGGTTTGGGGTAGTTTGAGAATACCAGTTTTTGTCGATTCAATACTAGTCTCCAGGTACAGTCTTTTACAGACATCTTCTGAGGTGTTTTAGTTTCTGACAAGACTTGGGCCCAAGGATCCTGCATAGCATGGCCCTGCATTTGTGTTGGTGTGTGTGCAGGGGTCTGGGTTAAGATCCCCACTGCAATATCAGAATGGGATTTAATGTTATCCTGATTTGCTTCCCTTCTCATAGGTTTCTCAGTTTTGGTTGGATTCAATTTTGGACTATTATCAAGTGATTAGAAGAGTTTCTTATAAACCATTTTTTAAATAACAGACTGGCTTTAGATTTTTTACATTTTTACTTTTCTTCGTAACTGTGACCTGCCTTTTACTGCGCACTCCCCCCCCCCAACATATTTATGCTGCTTGTAAGGGGGCTGTTATTATTGTTCACCAAACCACAGGCCTCTTTATCAGATCGATCTTAACCATTTTTACAAACTTCTCCCAAAATAGTTAATTGCACTCAGCTATATATGTTCAGTGTCTTCCATTAGCATTATAAGACACCCTACAACTGATATACCTCCCTCATTTATCATGCAGGGTTGAATTGATGCCTCTTTCTTGCTTACTTTTCCCTTGCTTGAGGCCAATTTTGAAATTTGCCTTAGCATTAATTCTTCTAACTGGTTAACTTTATCAGAGGATTTGTCCGGAGACTGATTAAGCTTGTTAGGACTGATGCAGCCCTTGGAATGCCAAGTTCTCAGTGAGTGAGCTCAGCTGCAAGACTAAGAGAGTCAAAGTCCTCTCTATAACCACAGATTCCCTTTAAGATCCAAGGTCCAGTACAATTTAGAATCTGGGGAATCTAGGGAGTGTGGTTTCCCATCTTCCAACTTTACCTCCCTCTCCTTATCTATGAGGAACTGGGTGATTTTTTTTTTTTAGCTCTGTGTTCCTTTAAGAGAATCCGCAGCAGAGGGAGCAAGTCCAAGGGTTTTGTAACCTCTTCTAGTTAACACCATCGCCAATAGTTTTAAAAAGTTTATCTCCTCAGCTGTAAATCAAGTTGATATCTGGATGTCCGAATATACAATAAAGCTATTTGATGACAATTTGTTACTTGTGCTTGTTCTTTCAATTCATAACAGCCAGCAACTGTCTTTACATCTGCTCTCTTAATTGCAAACCTCCTTCGCAGCTCCTTTGTGGTTCAATTATTATTCAGTCATTATTATAAACCTCTCGTTGTATCTGTTAGTAAATAGATTATTACTTTCTCTTCAAGGTTAGTAGTAGCCAAAAGCTCAACAAATCTGTAGGAAGAGTACCCTTAGGTGGAGAATGGCAGCAGCAATCACTGCAATCCACAATAAAATCGGTCTCCCAGGTTTGGATGACACAACTCATCATGGGTAAGAACAACCCTACAACAAGCCGTGGTTTCTGTGTGGCTTGTTTCCCCAAAATAAGCAACCCCGCAGAAAACACTCTGGGTTCAGACAGTATGGCAACCAACCATGGCTAGATGTCCATGGTGGGTTGTTGTGTTGTGCAAACCCAGTCATTGTTAAACTATAGTATAGGGTAAACACGTAGTGAAATGCATTATTCAACGACCCACAGTTCAATGACAACTGATACTCTGGATTGTTGTTACGTGAAAACCAGGCCTCAGAGTTGAATAGTAAACTTTTTCTCCCCTCATTCACAGATCTGCTGCTGATTATGAAAACACAAAATCACCATTATGTATATAAACAAAAGTAATTCACTCAACTATTAAGATATATACTAGCAATATATTTGTTAAGTAGGATCCCATAGAAAGCTTTAATCAGTACCAGTCATTTTAGCAAACAGCATATATGCAAATAATTTTAGTGAATTTTGAATCAACTCGAAATAAATTCAACAAAACAAAAAAATTCTTTTTAATGTGAAAATATTTTTTTAAAAACAAAACAATAAAATTGGCATTTTAACATAACATACCAGATGTACAGTACAAAACATATAGACATAATACAAAACATGAAACATATAATGTAGATGGCTTATTTTGGTAGTCATAACTTTTTCTTATTGAACTTGTTTTATTAATTCTGTGAAAGAAAAAAAACCTAGCCCCTCTTTGATAGGGCTTAAACATTAGTATAGTAAATATTCAGAAAAAACATTGGCAGCACAATCCTGTGTGGCTGCCTGTAACCCTCCAAACCCAGAGGATTGCGGGCATCCTATTGAGGGCGGGAGGATGGCAGAGGCAAGGATTGCCTTCATGCTTTCCTTGTCCTCCAAAACACTTAGATGGCAGATTTTGTCTAAGTGTTTTACACCAGCTTGCGAGGAGAGGAGCTGGAGGCACCGCCAGGATTGCTCGTAGGATGGCAGTGCCTTGATCCTCCCACCCCTAGTGCTGGCTCCGAAGTCAGTCTTCCATCTTCGGAGCGGCAGCGGAAAGAACTGTGCTGGCTGCGAGGGTTGCTCTGAAGTCGGAGTCCCAGCCCCGACCTCGGACTGCTTTTCCGATGTTGGAGCTGGGACTGCAACCTTTCCTATGGCTGTCTAGACAGTGTCTAGCAGCCAAAGGATTGCGCACTTACACAATTATGTTTTTTGAGAGGACTCCTTTGATTGCTATGTATTTTATTCTTTAAAACCCCAATGAATTTTGAAGAGGAAACAAAAGTGTCTGGGACTACCAGACTCAAACAGATTTACAGTGTAGGTTTCTTCATATATTTTTCTTCTTCTGACTTTCTGTTCTCTGGCAAGACGGAAAAGAGGAACTGCTTCACAACTGTTTTATCTTTCTGCTTTCACAAAAGTGAAACCCAGTCTTCTAGGGCCATTAAGCCTGAATAAACACATACAAGCTTTTAATGAGTTTAGTCATATTAATTCTAAAATTCTTTAAAAGTTTTTTATATATATTGAATAACAATGTATTTCTGTATGTGCACAGAGGCACTGTTCTTATTTCCACTTTCTTTTAATTCCCCCTCCCATCTCTGTTAAAACTGTTTTTGAAACGTGGAAGAACAACTTAAAATAGAAAATGGTGTGGTAACAAACTGAATTTCTGTTCAGATCGGTAGTATTTTCCTGCCCAAGAGGGAAACAATCCTAATAATAAAAATCTTATTGATGCCAAAATATAAAGCCAAAGTTTTACATCTAAGCAATTTCTGGCTTCCAAACCTGCCCCCCCCCCCTTCAATGCTTGCTCTTTAAACTCTCCCAATATTTTTTGGCTCCATCCTCGCCGTCTTTTCTTGGACAATCTAAAAACCACTGTTACTGCCTTTCTTAATTTCTAAAGAAAATTCTTTTAAAAATAACAATGCTCTGTATATTAAACTGAAAAATGATCCAGCTGGAACTGTGACCCCCCTTTTTCTTTTCATATAACACCTTTTAACAAGTTCATAGCCAGCATAATTCCATACATACACACTTACACGCACAGGCTATATTATTAGTAAGCTCCAGCCACTTCCTTTCTGTTGCATTATTGATTTTTTTCCTATGACATAATTACTGTTTTGCAAATTTTCTCCTGTAACCCAAACCCCAATCCAGAAGTTATTCCAGCTCACAGAATTCTGTAATTTTTAAACACAAAACCCTAAAGGGCAGATTTTGCTCTAATTAGGAATGGTTCATATATATATATATATATATGAACCATTCCTAATTAGAGCAAAATCTGCCCTTTAGGGTTTTGTGTATATATATGTAAGTGTATGTGTATGTATGAGTATCTCTCTCTCCCAATACAGGTAGAGACTTTTCTTTCTATGCAAAAGTTTAACAGGTGTGTGGTCTCTTTGCACTTATCTGCTGATCCTGCCAGTCCCCTTTAGCCTGCCACCCTCTGCCTGGGCCTGTCAATCACAGTTTTTCTTTCCTATAGATTGTTCTGGAGAAATTACGTTCTATCTTGCTAATTCCTCCATTTCACAGAGCTAAAACACTCTGCAAGGCAATGCTTTGCACTGTCAGGGCAGAAGGGTGCACAGCTTGGGGGAGGAGGCGGCAGCACAAAAGGGTTCTATCTAATGGTGTAATTCCACTAGCACAGCCTTCCCCAATTTGTTGCCCTCCAGGTGTTTTGGATTACAACTCCCAGTACTCTTGACCATTGGCCATGTAGGCAGGGGCTGATGGGAGGTAAAATCTAAGGTATCTGGAAAGCATGAGGTTGGGGAAGGCTGTACTAGTGCACAGGTCTCTACCTCTTGCAGAAACCCCATTTTCATCCTTGTACAGGTGAAGTCCAATACTTTGATTCAATTTGTGCTAGCCAGCACACAAGCTGTTCCACAACGTATTATACAACCTCATAAGGTTAGGCAATGCTTGCACTAGTCGTTCTGCCAGTGGTTGTGCAACCATTAGTAGAACTAGTGCAAGCAAAACCTAGCCTTTATTTGCTTCTGTTGCAAGCAAAGCTCTGAAACAGTAGTGATTTTTCTTGGGAGCTATATGCTGATTCTCTGAAAACAATGTACGGTAAGTGCTTGAGTTACAAGGGGACTGGGGAGCCTGGCTCCCTTACCTTCTGTGACATCCCCCACCCCTTAGCTACTGTTCTTATGAAGAAAAAGAATTGATCATGCCTGAAATTCATGCTTCTGAATTTCATAATTAGAGCAATGAATAGAAGTGTCACATCTAGGCTTGTATAAAACCTAGCTTCTGCTTCAAGAGAAGGCCCACACTTCACTGGTAGAGCAGATGCTTTATATATAAAAGGTCCCAAGTTCAATCTCTGATATTTCCAGACAGGGCTTGGAGATTCCTGCCTGAGTCCCTGCAGAGCTGATGCCAGTCATTGTAGACAGTACTGAAATAGATTAGCCCACAGCCTGATTTACTCGAAGGCAGCTCCATGTCTTTAAGTCAGGGATGGGCACCTTGTGGCTCTCCAGTTGTCTTAACCTACAACTCCCATCATCCCTAGTCATCATAGCCAATGGTAAGAGATCATTTGAGTTGTAGGCCAAAACATCTCAACGGCCACAAGTTGCACACCCCTGCACTAACTTTAAAAAGTGTGACCAGCTTGTTACACATAAGCCTCTACTCCGGAGATGTCTGTATTTTCAATACATTTGCCAAAATCTCTGAAAACAGCCTAGTGTGCTCCATTGAAATAATGATGTAACTTTAAAAAGAAAAGAAGTGATAGTCCTGTCAAACATTTGCACAGAAAATGAAGGAATCCCAACCCCAGTAAGCTAATAACTTACATGCCACTTCATGATGATATATTTTTGATGCACTGATAGCTACAGCCAACATGAAACAAAAAGAGCCTTATGTGGAAAGCTACCACATGATAAAAACTTAACATGAGCAGACTACTACATGACCATTACAATAACCCTGAGGAATTTAGAAAGATGATCTAAATACTGTGCTTAGCATCAGAAAAAGTACATAGTATAGACATAGTATAGGAAGCAGCTCTATACTATAGAGTTTCATATGCTCCTTATTCTCGCTCCCTTTCTATGATATCAAGTCTGGGGGAACAACTTCTAAACTCACAGATCCTTCAGCTAATATTCAGTTCTGGCAGTTGGACACACACTTTCTGAAACATCCTTCTGAACAAGACACTGAGTTACCAGCGTTAAGGCAGGATTTACTGAACAATCTTTTGATAAGATTTTAAATATCTAATTAACTTAAATACTGAGATGCATACTGAGTCATAGAATTTATATACATAAAGGAGTCATAGAATTTATATACATAAAGGGGGGGGGGAAGAGAATCTGGACAGCCTAGTCTTACTACAGAACACACTGGACTGGATCCAGACTATGTTAGATCCCACTAAAACCAATGTGAAAAGTTAGCCACAACTTAAGTTCAACTAACTTAATCTGGATCTGACCAGTAACCTGAACTGAAAGAAAAAGAACAAAGACAGTACAGGAGCAAGGTTTAGCACAAGTAATTAAGGGCACAATCCTATACATGTTTAGACAGACAAAACTCCTACAAGTCCCAGCTATGCTGGCTGGGGAATGCTGCAAGTTGTAGGTCTTTTGTCTGTCTAAACATGCGTAGGATTGCACCCTAATTAAGTGACCATTAGCCATGCATTTCAAGTATTTCAAAAGACTACAAGTGCAACATAGTTTCATTGGTATCTGTGTAAGCAATCAATGAATGCATTTCTTTATGGCTGATATGAAGAAATATAGTCCTTTTTTTCTTTGAAAGCCTTGACTTGCTCCAAAATGCCCAGTTTTATGATTACTATCTTCTGTACAATTGTTGTGACCATGCTTCACGACTCCTATTCTCAGCCACGTGTTACCTTACCTTTTAAACAACTGAACATACATCCTTTGGAGACCAAATATGATTTACAGTAAGTGCAAAATGCAAAAAGAGTTGTATATATTATCAAGTTTCTTGCAAGCTTTTTGTTTTCAACTCATCAAAACCCCTACACTTTCACTTTCTTTTTGGCTATTCATATATTTATTATTACCTTCATTTGAATCTCACCCAACTCAGTTCATTCAAAAAAAAAGAAAAAGAACAGAGTATTTACAGTTGTTGGGTTATTTTGTAAACACTGATGTTGTCATTTCCAGATAAGGGAACTACCTATTCTGACACATTTCAACAAATTCACATTTGTGCATACCCGCTCACTTATTGATATGCATTTCCCAAAGATGTTGCTTCACAAACAGACAAATGAGTTCTCAAAAATTATAAATTAGTTTCTCATGGTACGAAACTTTGGCCTGCGCAGGCTGAGCATTGGCTGCTTAATTGTGGGCTTAGTCTTCAAACAAAATGGCTTCACTTTCTGTGGTTGGAAATCTGTTCCGATAGATCTGGGGATATTCTTTCTGGAACTGAGAAACAAGATATCAAATTATTTTTATTAACCTTAGTTAAAAACCAGTGCTGGAAACAAGGGGCTGACTGAAATAGACACTTTCTAGTCAGGTCAGGTAACAAGCCTTGTAAAGATGGAGATTCCTCTTAGTCTCAGTCAAAAAATATGAGAGCTGGCTAAAGGACCAATATTAGGGGAGATCTGCTGGACAAGGACTAAGTAATGCTTTTATAGCCTGGGATGCTGATGGAAAAGGCCACGTTCACACTCCCTTCTGCCCACAAAGCAGGTACTGGAAGGGGTTTCTACAGACAGGCATGATCAACATAGAAGCAAGCATTCCAGCAAGCAGCCTAAAATGCCCATAATGCACTTAAGTGATAGTATCTTCAAATCCATTGAAGGAACCTGAAAGGCTCACTCCTGCTTTTGAACACACTCCTAACTACACCAGTGAAGTCATCTAATCAGATGGAAAAGAGGGAATGGTCTTACACGGGTGTGTGCCTTGGATCCTTTTTGAGCCTATGGAACAAATTAATCCCACCCACCCCATCCTGTTTCTTGGGTGGAATCCAATTGAGTCCTACTGCTGACAGGGCTACATCCGTCAGCAGAATAGGGAGGGGGGCACATTTCCCCCTCTCCTCTGCAGCCCCCCAAATCTGCTCCAGAGGTTTGGGATGCATAGCCATGTTTGCTGATACATGTTCTGGAGCAGACTGTGGGGAGGGCACATGGGGAAGAGTAGTCATGTTGCGCAAGCAGAAATCCATTTGTGTGCTGTTGGATCCCACCCCTTATTTTTAATAGGTTTTCCCACGGGCCACATTAAGTTAGTTTCACCATTCTTTTGGTTTGGCCCACAAGCCGCCATCTTCACTGGCCTTCCTATGTCAGACCAGTGACAGGGTTTCTATAGGAAATGGGCATAGCAAGGTTTATTGCGATTTCCCAGTGGTGAGAGGGACCCAGCTAGAAACCTAGAGTGAGGAGCGGCTTACTAGGCATGTGTAAAAGCTGTTGTATTCCTGGGGCCTTTTTTTGGCAGCTGGTGAATGCTTATTCAAGCAGCTCCAAGTAGGAAGCTTCCCAGGGCTGAGAAAAAGAGCTTTGTCAGCACTTGGAAGAGAAACAATGGTTGGTCCTCTCTTCTATTCTATGGCTATTGGGGGGGGGGGGCTTGTGCCCATGTCTCCTTTGTGTATAAAACTGTGTAAGAGCATGTGCATTTTGCATATTCATAGTTATGCACAGCAGTGTGTCTGTAAATAGTGCAAAGAGAAGGCATATACATAAGCTAATATGACCGTGTGGACACAGAAATAGATGCTCAGTGCCAACTGTGATGACAGCCTCCAAATCAAACCCCTCTTTCTGCCCATTACTCCTTGATGTTTTGCTAAACACCCTCCTCTGGGATTTCCCATCGACTTAGAATGGATCTAACTACATCTGTGATTAAATGGTCTGACTTTTATGACTGGAGAAGTGAATGTGCATCAGCCAATATGGCTGTGCATCCCAGACATAAATGGCTGGCCATGGCATTCTGGGGCTAGGGAAAATCAAAACATGATAGCTTATGTCATCAGACTTTTAAAGTCTTACTATGCTGCAAAAGATTGGCTTTGGAACTTTTTTTTTTTTTAACTATCCAGAATAAAATAACTTCAGTCTATTGAAACTTTTGGCTGAATTTAAGAAACATTTCAAAGCCCCAAAGTATGCATTACTGCAAGAGAAGAGTACAGAGAACAGTAACAACAACAAGAAGGTAGTGATTTAAAAGCTGCTTGTTTAGAGCTGGGCTCCAGTCATAAGACTTGCTTAGTAAGTTCTGGAACAAGTACAGTTCTGTGCAGTAGTTTTGTTTAGAGAAATTTCCCAAAGGTTTTCTGCAGAAGGAACAGAAATCCTCTGTATTAAGCTCTGCCAAAGTGGTTGCACTTTACCATAAAGCAGATTACAATGAACTGTGTGTCTGATGACCTTGAATAAACCAAGTTAAGCACTGAGAAAAGCAAATATGTATTGCACATAATATGCATTTTTTTTCATAACAAAAAGGTATTCGTTTTAGGGCACAACCCTATGAGACAGATGCCCATCGGATGGAGGGCTCTAACTCCCTTTGCTGGGAGCTGAAAGGCCTTTGGATCTGGCAGGTCCACAGCCTCTCCTCTACCTGCCTGCTGGCCTGCCCGCAACACGCCCATTTGCTCCCCAGGTTGCAACACTAACCTTGCAAGGGGAAGCTGCCATGGAGCTTTCTGTGGCAGCTAGGTAGGAGATCCAAGGCTGGAAACAGAGCTACTGTGGAGAAGATCTGCAGCATCTATGCCCCCCACCCCAAGACGCCATCTAGAGGCCGTAGGATTTCCCTCAAGAGTACTAGTAACAGCAAAGGAGAGGCCAGTTGCTAAAACAGCCTACCAACCTTCAAGACTGCAACAATGAAATGAACTTATTTGGGAATATGTCTCACTGAACTCAGTGAGATTTATTTCCAAGTTAATGTGCATAGCATCGGGTTGGAGGGAAGAAAATATGACTAAGCTCTATTGCTCTATGGTGCCATATTAAAAAAATAATAATCAGCCAGAACATCCAATTTGTAAAATGGATTGCCAATCAGCCCTATATCTTAAAGCAGGCCAATAGTACGATTCTTCATGCCATTGCCATGAAGGCTCCAGCCCTGTAACAAGAGGATGCCGATTTCTTCCCATTATGAGGCTGCAACTCAGTCTGACCTGCATTGGGATAGTAGCTCTTACCATGAGCACTGCTGCCCTAGGATGTTCCTGCCTGTTGCAGCTCTGCAAGGAGCTTCTGGGGCAGAAAGCAACCTCACCAAAATGTCTGATTGTGGTGCCATCACCTTAGTGCAGGTACAACTCCACCTCAGCAGAACACCAAGTTATTAGCAGCAAGATTAAAGCAGCAACTTGGGACAGAGATGTTATGTCTTTGTCTTAGTTGTCAGGGATAAGATGCCACTTTAGTTGTTGCAGCATGAGCCTTATTTGCATCACCATAGCTAATGTGGCAACATCAAATGGAGCTGCAGCAGCGTTCAAACACAGATTGAGCTAAAAGAGATGCAGCCCTGTGTTCCCCACACCTCAAGCATTTATCTCCAGACAGGCTGTTTTCCAGCATGGACGTCCCAAAGACAACTTAATTACAGTCTCAAAAATATACATATAAATAAATCTGAGGATGACTAAAGGACCGCTTGCTTAGTAATAAAGTCTAAGCAGGTTTTACCAAAGTTATGTTCCATTACCTGCTTAAGCTTTTTCTTCTTGTCTTTCAGAGATAAATTTCTGTCCTTAATAATGTTTTCCAAAAGCTCAGCAATTGCTGCCTGAGATGTATAAATCTTTTGTTCATCAAATTCCTCAGATGTTATCCTTTTGCAGTAGGAGTAAGTTGGGAATATGGTGCTCAGTTCTTCATCTAGACATTCCATCTGCAAAAACAAACAGGGTAACAAGAGGCTCCTGGCATTTTAAGCAGTGCTAGTGCAGCACATTTGTGAACAGCAAGAGCTCAGAGTTCAAATCTAAGCCAGAAGCTTATTGGGTGGGCCTTCAATAAGTCAGTATTCTCTCAACCCTCCATCTCTAATATAGGGATAATACAATTGACCTGCTCACAGTGGCTGAAAGCCCTAAAAGGGGTAAAACACTGAAGACAACAATAGAATCTTCTTTTTGACATAGAGGACCTAGTGTAGCGGTTCTTAGTCTTTAATGCATTAGTCCACCAAGTACACAACATTAGCATCAAATGCCCCCAAGCAAAAAAATTAGAACGTAACAAGAGTATTTGGGACAAGGCAAATTTATTCTGAGATATATATATGATACACAGATCTCAGGCTTACACTCAGTGAGATCCTTGTGCCTGATGGTCATCAACCAATTCCTTAATGGTAGGTTTGAGCTCAACTGGCACTTCTCTGAAAACTTGTTTCTCCCATTGTTGCTATTGAAATGCCTCCTCTGTTTTATCTCTGGAAGCTAATCACATACATAGTTAATTCTAAATGGATGGAGAAGTATTATTTTTTGTTGATTTTTGCCCCAAGCAACAAGGGGAAATTCCTGTTTGATTTCTCTTTGCTGTGTGCCACTTTTTTTTAAAGAACTGGGGGAGAACTGGTTCTGGGATTTTATCCTGAGGGTGGGGTGAGCAGTATGCAACATCTCTCCTCCGCTGGCTGTCAAAAGCAATTGCGAGATTCCAAGAGGCAGCAAAGCAGGAGAAAAGAGAAGCTGCACTATTCCATTGCCTCTGCTGAGAGAGCAGGTGCCTTTGGTCCTCCCTCAACTATCACCTAGAGGCAGTCATTCCATCAGGCTACGTGAACTGTTTTCCTCCCAGCTGGTCATTATAAGAACTGTAACTTTAAGAACTGGTGCCTGAGCTTGCTTTTCCCCCCTCCTCCTTCCCCATCAGTCTTTTCTTGTGTGTCATGTCTTTTAGAATATCAGCCTGAGGGCAGAGATGGTCATGCTACCTATTTTTGTAAGCACCCCTGGAACCCTTTTTGGCTAAAGGGCAGGATATGTATAAATAAATAAATAGAGTCAAATTTTAAGTGAAATTTGCCAATCTATTGAAGAACAACAGTGATAAAAGTCCTGCAGTAGCTCAATGCTAGTAATAGTATCAAACACTTTGTTTTAGCTAAAGTAAAAAACTTCCACAAGAAGCAATCTTCAATGTTCAAAAGCCTCAACCTGTAGAAATAATTATGTAGTTTTCTCAAACCAGCCAGCTGTGATTATTCTCAACAGCCCTTTGTATGTACTTGCTCATATATTATAAAAATTTGACAGATCCAGTTCTGTAGCTTGTGTAAATACTAGATTCCATTGTTGTCTCTGTTGTTTTGCATCTTCTACAGTGAAAACCCATATATGTGCTTACTCAGAAGGAAGTCCTATTGAGTTCAGTGGGGCTTACTTACAAATGTCTTGTGGGACAACCTTCCTTCTAAGAGAACATAAGGACTGTGATCATTTACGTGAAGCACTTAGAACACTTGGGAGAAAATGCTACAAAATTTTAACACCATATTAGAGTGTGCAGGGTAGGTATACAAGTGACAGCAGTCGAATTAGTGATAATAATATCCAATGTAAATCCAATAATATCCAATATACTAATATCAAGCTCATTCTCCATTTAGCAGTCTCAGCCAAAACAGCACTATTCACACACAAGAATGAGGTTTGAGCAGGCTCAGAGGAACTCCAGAGTTTTTCCTAGCCCTACCTGGGGATGTCAGGGATTGAACCTAAGACATTCTGCATGCAAAGCAAGTGCTCTGTCAGCCACAATCCCACCCCCACATGTACTTCTTTGGATCATTGCCATTACCTCTATAGAAGGAAGGGAATCGTGTGTGGGTTACAGAGTAAGAATAGCACACTAATGCAAAGCATGCTGTTTCAGAACTATCAAGCCCTGTATTTTAAGTAAAAGCCTTAAGTAAGGTAACTCAGGAGAGGATGTTCCAAGACTAAAGCTGACGAAAAAGACAGCGAGTTCACTAGTTACTTCTCTGGATCATAGGAGCTTCTGTTTGAAGAGTAATAGACATGCTGCTTTAACCTTTTCCCTCACCTGAGTACTTTTTAATGTTTCTATGTGGTCTTGCACCGCAACCAGTAAATAAGCTGGGACTTCTAGAATTTCTTGATGATGGTCCATTAGAAAGGAAACTAATCTTATGGCAAGCAACTCGTCGAGGTCTACTTCTTCTTCACAGCACAATACACATCGTGAAAATGTCTGTATCATCTGGAAGCATTTAAATGAACTGTTATGAAACAAAGAGATTTATACCAAATATTGCATTCCTTACCAAGTCCTACAGCCTTAACCTTGCCTGGTAGCCACAGAAGACAAGGAATTGCATGCAGGCAAGTGAGCGGGCACCCAGCATAAGAACCAAGCATGCTGTCAGGGGAGGGAAGCCGCCACCACCTCCCCCCAGTAAAGAAATAGTTTAACTATGTGCTGCAGTTTTCGCTCCACAAGACACACCTGACCATAAGACGCACCTAGATTTTAAAAGAAGAAAATAAGAAAAAAATATATTCTTTCCCCCGCCCCGGCGACGCGCCGGCCTCTTCCCGGCTCCCCCACGCCTAGGCAGGGGCTTGCCCCGCTCCGCCCAGGAGCCCTCTGCTGTTCCGCCAGACCGGTTGGAGGCACGCAGGGGGAGGTATGGTTAAAAAAAAAAAAATTGAATCAGCTGTTCCGCAGGGAATCAGCTGAGGCGGGGGCTTGCCCTGCTCCGCCCAGGAGCCCTCTGCTGTTCCGCCGGACCGGTTGGAGGCACGCAGGGGGAGGTATGGTAAAAAAAAAATTAAAAAACTGAATCAGTTGTTCCGCGGGGAATCAGCTGAGAGGCGGGGGCTTGCCCTGCTCCGCCCAGGAGCCCTCTGCTGTTCCGCCGGACCGGTTGGAGGCATGCAGGGGGAGGTATGGTAAAAAATAATAATTAAAAAACTGAATCAGCTGTTCCGCGGGGAATCAGCTGAGAGGCGGGGGCTTGCCCGGCTCCAGCCCAGGAGCCCTCCGCTCTTCCCTGGACCAGTTGGAGGCGCGCAGAGGTAAGTTAAAAAACAACAATATTTTAAAAAACAATATTCGCTCCATAAGACGCACAGACATTTCCCCCTATTGGGGGGGGGGGAGTGCGTCTTATGGAGAGAAAAATACGGTACTTAGTTTTAAGTATGGAATTCTCTATGACAAGATATGGTGATGACCACCAACTCAGATAGCTTTAAATGGGGATTGCACCAATCCATGGATGATAAGGCTATCAATGGCAACTTGGTTGCTCCTGCAGCAGCCTGCTGTATTTAAGAACATAAAAACAGTCCTGCTGGATCACATCGAAGACCTATCTAGCCCAACATCCTTTTCCCAACCAGGTGCCTATGGGAATGCAGGAAATGCAGGTGGTAGACCTCTCCTGCTGTTCCCCACTAACTGGTATTCAGAGGCATGCTGCCTCTGATTCTGGAGGTTGCATAGAGCCAGCCCACAACCCACAGCCCACTGGGCTTCTACCAGCCCACAGGAGGCTATGCAAATTTTTGCAGGCTATTAATTTTGGTGGCTTCTTTCCAATGACAGAGCAGAACGGAAGATCAAGAACTGCAGAGTTATTATTTACAAAGGAGACATTAAGCCCAATTTAACATGTGCAGATACAATTGAATCATATAAAAAAAATTCGGGAAGGAATCCTACCAAAGACCTGGTGCCCACTGCATCGTGAAGGCGTGGCATATCCACATTTTCGCTCATTCGAGAGATCATGCGCATTAAGAGTTGAAGTTTTCTGCGATTTGGTGGTGGAAGCAACAGGCAGCAGATCTGCAGTGCTTCAATAGCAACTCTTTCTAAATGAGGTTGCAACAGATCTAGGGAATTAAGAATCAGGTAGAGACGTTACCCTCTGTAACTTCTGTAGAAGTTAATAACTTCATTTTGCTCCAATAATGCAGGTGAAGACCAACTGAAGCGTGCTCTATAATCTAATTACGTGAGTCATCTAGCTGGTGCTGGGAGGCTAATCTAGTGATTTAAAGTCAGAATCCAATTTCTCTCTTCTCTAGACACTGTTTAGATGAGAAAGAATCTAAGTTACTGTACCAGTTACAAATATGAATTATAGAAATATCACAGCACTGACAGAAGAACACACGCTTTGCATTAGCATGCACTACAGAAGATACTGATGCTTGCATTGCAAAATATTAGTTTAAAAGTTACTTAACCTCACAGGCCATAGGATCTCTTTTGACCAATCTTGTTGAACATGTTTATAGCCATTTAAAACCCTGGGATTGGCAAAAAGCAGAAAAGCAAACTAGTTAGTAAAAAAACAAAACAAAAAAACCCAACATGCCCTGGAAAGCAATCTTACGTGATGTGCCAGTCAACAGAAAGGAGCTGGGGGAAAACATGTTTTCTGAAAGTTGTGTTGCACTTCTGCAGAGTCTTTTATTGATGGCCATATCAGAATCCCCAGGTTTACTCCCTATTTTAGCAACCACTCTATTAGTACTTTGGGGGTTTTGGCCAACGGGGACTACTTGATGTGGTCTTACTGTGATCTCCGCAACTGGAGCATGTATGCCACACCAACTGGAATTGCTATTTCCATATAAACTCTGAGACCTAAAAAGTTGATTTGATTTGTAGTTAGCACTTGATAGCTCTTCGTCAGGAACACTTGATGCAGAAACTCTCTTGGCGACACAGTGCTGGTTTTGGTTAATGTTATCTGAACAAAGATCTAATGAAGAGTTTGGCTCACACTCGGATTGCAACAGTTGGTTTTCATTACTTGTGAATGGCATCATGTGAATTCCAGCTTGCGAAAGTGTTTTTAATCCATCTTTACTACACTTGCTTGAGGCGGTCTCTGCAATTCCCTCCAAAGAGTAACATCTCGCCTTAAGTTTGAGAGGCAGAGCTTGTTCATTTTTCAATCTTGAAAGATTTTGACAACTGCCACCTGCTAGTTGGTGAACAGTGGCACATTTACAAGCCACATTATAGTGCTGCAACTTTACACATCTTTTTCCAGCTGTGCACATTTTAGAAACTGTTCCAGAAGTCTCAGGTCCATCTTTTTTGTCAGTCTCACGATGCAGTAAACTTAGCAGAAGACATTCAGTTGATTTGAAAGAGTTTAAGTGCGGAGTTTTTGAAAGCTCCAAGTCATTCCGGGTACCGGATTTTCCACTGGATCTATATGGAATTGTGATGTAGCCACACAAAACTATCAGAAAATGAAATACAAGTTCAGATGCAGGCAGTGTAATAGGACAAAACAAGACAAGCAACAAAATGAGAAAAGTCAAGGCAGAGATTAAAGTGCAATGTTAGTGATGTTGAAATTACACTTGCTCAGTCAGAAGATATTCAGAAACATACATGCAACAGTTAGCCCATATATGCAAGACTAAGGACACATAACAAATCAGTCTATGTTCAGCCTGCAGTACAAAGACTAGGATTACTTTATGTTATTGCATACAGAACCAAAGCTCATCAACATTTACAGAGGATTATTTATTCCAAAAAGGCAGCCATGTTTCACTCCGAAAATTAACATACAGAGACTGAAAATTAAGATACACAGAGTGACTCAAAGCTTCTTAGTCCACCTTCTCAGTCGAACATTGTGGCATCCCAACCTAACTATATACATACCTAAGATGTTCACAAATAATTCATAGTACTGAAAAGTAAGCAAAGGTTCAGGGAGACTAAGAAAATAGTCAGCAACTGTTTTGAATACATCTCGTTCAAAACCCATGTATGTTGGCTGGCTCATGTCATTACTTCTAGGCCCTAAAGTGCAGAAGGAAAGAAATCTCAGTAATATTGATGTCAATGACACCTCAAAAAGTACAACAGTAACAAGAAACAGTAAGAGGAGGAGCCCCGTGTTGCTTTGGTAAAAATCTTACATTAACTATCATGTGTATCTAGTTTTATTCCAATGGAATTGTCTTTCTGAATGTGCAGCAAAAATAAAAAATAGCCACAGTTAATCTGGCTAGGACAGTACTGGATATAGATTAAATGTACCTTATGGAACTATGCTGCCATTACTGCTATCTTATTTTTCTGCCTTTCTGCCTTATTGTTTTCTTCATACCCCTCTTCTAAAAGCAGATTATGTAATGCTCAGAATAGAAGAACCTAATAAATGTCATCACTGTGGCATTCCTATCCTCCTCCTCCTCGTATTTAATTTTCTGAGTATTTGACATTTGAAATAATATTTGTCTTAACTTACAGTTCGCTAAACACTTCATAGCTGACAGCACCCAGTGAGGGAGATCTTCTGCAAGAAAAGGGGAAAAAAGATTGATACGTTCTCATTATTGTTCCCAAGAACCAGCTTCATATATTCATCCTATTTGTATTCTATCTCTCATCCAAACAGTTCAATAGCATACAAGGGAAGATACCAAGATAATATCTCATTTTAAACCTCACAATAACCATGTGACCTAAGTTCGGTTGGGAGTCAGGCCAAGCGTTATTAACCTGCCCAAGGCCACTTTCTTAATGAGCTGCATACCTGAATGGGGATTTGAACATAGATGTCCTAGTCACTGTACCACACTGGCTTATTTTGAACCAAGAAGCAGATTAAAAATATGTACAGTAATACCTTGGATTGCATTGAGAGCCAGTGTGGCGTAGTTTAGAGTATTGGACTGGGACTCCGGAGATCCGGGTTCTAGTCCCCACTTGGCCATGAAACTCACTGGGTGACTTTGGACCAGTCACTTGACTCTCAGCCTAACCTGCCTCACAGGGTTGTTGTGAGGATAAAATGGAGAGGAGGTGGAGGATTATGTAAGCCGCCTTGGGTTCCTTTCAGGAAAAAAGGCGGAATATAAATGTAATAATAATATATAAGTAATTTGGTCTGAGAGCGTTTTGCAAGACAAGTAGTGTAGGGATGTAACCGCTCACCTCGAGCGGGCCGAAATCGGCCCCTGCTCACGCCCACCAGAGACTCGCTTTGATATAAGAGTGTTTTGGATTACAAGCACGGTTCCGGAACAAATTATGCTTGCAATCAAGGTATTACTGTAGCTTGAGAAATGGCACAAGTTCTAGACCTCAACTCTATTTTATTTATTTTTCCTACTTCTCACCTGCTTTTCAAAATATTTCTTTTCCTAAAGATACTTTGGAAAAAAACTTTGTTCCTTCTTCCTTAGGTGTCAGACTGTAATGCTAAAGAATATATATACCTGGAAGATCTAGTGAAGTCACTGCAGCACCCCAGAAAACATTTCTGGGTTTCAGTTATTAGATTTTAATATTCCCAAGAAGCTTTCAGATGGACAGCTTATAGGGCTACCAATCAAAATACAGTGTGCAGTGACTCAATTTTTTCCGCCTTAATGTTTTTTTTTGTAGAAAGAAAAAAAGACGGAAGCAGTGAGAAAATATGGGAGGGTTACAAATGGAAGATGATAACATCTGGGAACCCCCCCCCCCCACACACACACACTATTTACATGGCAGTTGCACAACAAAAGCCTTGCCTGGAAGCACCCTCAAAGAGAAGACTGTTAGTTTGATCATGTTTTTATTTATTTATTTATTTATTTATTATATTTATACCCCACCTTTTTTCCTGCAAGGAACCCAAGGCGGCTTACATAATCCTCCTCCTCCTCTCCATTTTATCCTCACAACAACCCTGTGAGGTAGGTTAGGCTGAGAGTCAGTGACTGGCCCAAAGTCACCCACTGAGTTTCATGGCCGAGCGGGGACTAGAACCCAGATCTCCCGAGTCCCAGTCCAACACTCTCACCACTACTGCCACACTGGCTCTTTTTGGAAATCTTCCCCAGATATTTTAAAAATAATGTTACACAACTTGCCTGATTTGTCATGTAGAAGGACGATGCCATGTTTACTTGTATTAGTCATGTTGTATATTATGTACCGAGGAACTACTTGTGCTGGGTGCAAGACCTCTTCTAACGATGGTATAGCTAAAATAGTTTGCAAACTGTGGGGAGAAAGGACCAGACAGTTCCAGAAATTAGCAAATCACTTTTGGATCTTCTCAAGAAGACAGGATTGTGAAAAGATTCAACATATCTTGGGGTTTGAGCAACAATGAAATGATTAACGTGATCTTTTTACAATGTTGTTCATGCCACTGGCTGTGGGTCAATGTCATGTCTCATGTGGACTTCATCACTGGGTGACAATAGAGAAATAAATAAAAAACCAAGATCTTAAAAAGTAGAGGGGGAAAAGGTAGAGGAAGGGTGGCCATGTGAATCCACCTTGGCATTTAACATGTCGTCAGAGGTAGGCAACTTGGGTGCCCTCCAGATGTTTTGGACTACAGCTCCCATAAGCCCTGGTCAGCATGGCCAATGGGCAGGGATTACTGGTCTTGTAGTAAAAAACATCTGGAGGGCACAATATTGCCTACCTAGGCTAAAACTAATTCCCGTGTAGAATCTGAAACATCGTATTGAAGGGATAAGGGAGGAGATATTCGTTAGAGCAGCTGGGAAAATGCTGAAAGGACCCAGAGGGCTGGTATCTTCAACGTCCAGGAGCATTTTCATGAAACATTAGAGACAATACACACAAGTTCTTCCCCAGATAAAGTAGTTCCCTCTACTAAATACATTCTGTATTTAACAGGTCAAACTATTAAAATGTAACTGGGAATTTTTAAAGTTTTGTAGGTGTACTGATCTTTAGAAATGCAACTATTTTTAACCACTTTGCTGTATAAGCTTGCAAGTTCCAATCGTCAAAATTCTCTGCCAACAAGGTTGGTACTGAAAGACTGCTTTGAAGACCTGGGCTGATCATTGGGACACCACAATTATCTTTGGCCCAGAAGCTAAAAATTCTGTCCTTTGGTACAATGGGAAGCGATGGGAGGGAGGAAAACCACACATCACTCACTGTATCAAAACATAGTTTCTCCAGATTTCTTCTATGCCTGCTTGGGTTATTTGCCTGCTGTGTGCCATCCTTCTCTCCTCTTCCATTGTTTCACTTTTCATATTTTCTATGTTCTCCTACAAAAGGACAATAACAAATGTGTTATAAATGTGCTCAAGAGCTGGAAAAGGGTCATTTAAGCTGTATAATAATATCCATCTTCTCCTTGTCCTGAGGAATTTGGAGGCTAGTAGAAGACTGCTAGTGCTCATTTCCACACTCACTCATTGAGCAGGTGGCCATTCCAACATTAATCCCACAAAGCAGGAAGTCTATCAAAAGTTCATAATCTGCCATTACCTTTTCTCCCTTTAAGAAAACAGGCTGCACAAAACAAACAGCAATCCTGCATGACCATACAGGGCTCAGAAGCTGTTCACAGTGCACAGCACCATTTCTGCAAGCAATACTACTGTATCAGTCAGATCAGGAAGATTTGGGGTTTGTTGCAGAGGACCTCTCTTTGTCGGGGGAGGCATCTCTGGATCCAACCTATTAAAAAAAATACTCCTGGCCCAAGTAAAGAGGCTTTTAAAATAAGCAAATAAGACGGCATGTAGGTGTTAGCCAAACAGATTTTTCATCACACCATACACTGGTCCCCAGTCTGTAGAGTCTCAGGGCAAGGATGGTGATCTACAGAAACCAACTCTTAGGGCAGGGGGTGGGGAACCTCTTTCAGGCTGAGGGTTGAATCAGAGAACCTCTTGGAGGGTGCATTCCAGCAGTGGGCGGGGCTGAAGGTGAAGGGGTGGGGCCAAAAGAAAAAGGGGTGGGGCCAAAAACACCAGCATATCGTAGCTAAAAGCTCTTACTGCCAGTAACTTAAGCTTTAGGAGAGGCATTTCAACCTTTTACACTGGTGAAAAAACTACAAAAGCTGGGAAACCACCAACCAATTGGTGGTGGGTGGGGGGGAAGGGGGCGTGGCCATCTAAGGAACCCTAGAGGGCCGGATTGAGACCCCAGGAGGGCCTGAGGATCCCCACCCTTGTCCTAGGGACTCTAGGAGCACCTCTTCCACAATCAAAGGGGAAGATACCCACCTGCTGAATTCTGATTCCTGTGATTATTTGATTGGATAGGCCCCTAACTTTGTACCCAGGGTAGGATAATAACCTTTTCCTCTGGGATATCCTAATCTAAATGGGCAGGTGTGGAGAATAGGACCAGTCCTTTCATCCACATTTTGGGTTTAGTTGGGATTGCGGACACCTCTGAGTAGGAATTCTCTCCCGCAGATCCAAGAGCAAATCTCCAACGGTCTGTGGTTAACACAGATTTACGGATGACTCAACCATGAGTTGCCAAGGGACACTACTGGTAAATGGATCATGCACACATAGTACACAGTGAACCTGTCTGCTAATTAATATTAGCTAAATGTCACATGGGCTAAATGTTAGTTAAGAATAATCTATTACCTGACATTTCTGAAATGCATATTTTTGGGGCGTCCTCCTGGAGTAATGTGGTAATTTAAATATACTTTCTGTCCCTTTAGTAGCATTATCAGTGTTCTCACTCAGTGGACACCGACGTGGCAGAATTCTGATTGGAGAAACTGGAGGAAATCTATAATTTCACACATAAAAGCTCAACATTACAATTTATCAGTTTAAACCAACTTTAATTTAACTTCCTGGACTATCTTGAAGAGAGGTTTGCCTTTCAAGGCAATAAAATATTTAGGAAAGCAAAAGTATTTGCTGACAAATAACTGTTGACAAAGTCAACCATTTTAGACGTGAATACATCTCTCACATACACGTACTGTAAGATAGGAAGAATTATTATTCTGGGGTTTAAAAAGGCCAGTATACTGTCCCTGGTATTTTGCGATAGGCATAGTGAACACTAGGGGTGTTAAACCTACCTTCGGGGGGTGCCTGCCTTTTCTTGGCAAGCACCCCCCCACGTCGCCAATCCCCCACGCCACTCGATCCGCCTCGCCGGCAGCGTGGAGTCCCGTTGGGTCACTTCTGGCTGCCAGGAAGTGACACGACGGGACCCTGTACTGCGTTTTTAGCGTAAAACCCAGGGCAACCCGGTTTAAAACGGCCACGAATAGCAAATTGCGGCCGTTTTAAGCTAGGTTGCCATGGTTTTTACACCAAAAACGCAGCACGGGGTCCCGTCGTGTCACTTCCTGGTAGCTGGAAATGACGCAACGGGACCCCATGCTGCCGGCACGGAGCAATGGAGCGAGCGGCGGCCAGGTAAGGCGCGAGAGTCTTGCCCCCCCCCCCCGAGCGGGCTGATTTTGGCCTGCTTTTAGCTCCCCCCCCCGAGACACGCGGATACATCCCTAGTGAACACTATGACCTGGTTCACATGATCAAAACAAGCCATGGTGGCTTGCTTTAATTCTTGACGCACGCTGGGCACCCTTTCCCTAATTACCCACCCAGGCGCAGCTTGTCATGTTGTCTGAACCCGGGTGACATGGCTTGTTTGAGAGGGAAACAACCCTCAAATAATCCACAGGCTGTTGTAGGGTTATTTGTGTTAGGTTTTGCATAGGCAGAACGAGATTACCACCTGACATCGGGATTATCACCTGACCTGGTGGGTGTTACTTGAGTTCAAGTATACAAGGCCTTTGGTCAGGAGACATGGTCTCAAGGTGATGTGACTCAGCGGCCTTGGACAGGTTTTAGCAGTAAACATGTTGATGAATAGGTTATACAACTGGGGTGAGTAATATCCTATTTATAGGTGTGGTATATAAGCTGGCACACTTGCTGATAGCTTCACTTCTCTCACTCGTCTCGACATGTGTATTGTTCTGGACTTCACTTCATCTAGCCTTACCACTAGGGGACTGGATTTGAGTCTGCAATGATGTAGTGAGTAGAGATGCATTGTTTGCCTTAATCCCATGTAATTGGGTCTTACAAATAAACTCTTTAATCTTTATTAACTGCTGTTATCTCCTCCTTCCGCCTGCGTGACTGGGACTGAGGGTCATTGGCTAGGGGAGCTTTTGAACCCGGGTCAGTCCAACTCTCACATCTGGTTATGGGCCCAGATAAGGATCAGATAACGATCTGATGGTTATCTCAGATGGGCAGATAAGCCACAGAGACGCAGTTCGGAGAAATTCGGCAGTTATAGAGTTAAAGGAATTTGTTTACTATTTGTAAGAACGGTTTGTAAATAAACCGGGGAAGGCAATGTTGCTAGAGCTGATAACAGCGGCTTGGAATGCAGCACAACTGAAAAATGCAGAAACAGAGAGACGGAGGATTTTTCGTTTTGAAAGCAGCTGAAACGTGGGTGCCGGTTCGGGCAGCTACTAGGCTGAAAAGTGAACAACGCTGGACACAAGGATTTCGTTTTCCACAGCTTGCTGGAGTGATTGTCAAGGAGCTGCATCGGGCAAGGAAATAATCTTCAGGAGGCTCTGTGTCTAACTCATTTGAATCAAGGCTACAGCAGGAGGATCATATTTCTTTTACAGTTTGCTTCACACAGCAGCGGATCAGCTATCTTTTGCATTATATCAACAAGTGGCTTGGATTACAAATGCGTGGATTACGTCTGACGTGGGCAAAGCGTCTGGAGCGTCATGTCGCAGCAAAGTCACGTGTGACTGGAACGTATCTCGGGAAACCTGATACTACACGGGAGGCTGTATCAAACCAGCGGAGGCGTGGTTTTAAAACACAAGAGAAAAACAGCGCGGCAGTTTTGAACAGAGAACGCTGTGCTTAAAATGAGAAGCTGTTCTTCATTTTCTTCATGTGGGATCACAGAAGAAAGGAGCTTGAAATCAGCAGGGGTGCTGCTGATGGACAAAACTTTGTGTTTTAACCCTGGACATAACAAAATGGACATTATTTTGTTGGAAGCAGAAAACGGTGGATTGTTTAAACGAAGCTTTCTGTGTTGGACATGAATAAACAGGAAGAGGACTATGCAAATGGTCAGGGGTTTGACAGTCATGTTTTTGAAACTGTATTTCTTGAAAGTTTGGATAACTTGGACTCAAGAAAGTGTAATATATGCTCTCTGAAATGTCAGGAAATGTACTGAATGTATATATGACTTGAGTATATTGTGGATTTCTCTGTAGCAAAATGTAAAATACTGAATAAGTAGGTATGTTTATATGGCAAAGCTAAGAGATGGATTATTTCTTTTATACTGTAATGATGTAATAAAGAAATGGAAAGTTGTACTGTTGCAACTATAAAAAGGTTAAATGCTTACATGTATGACATGTACATGCGTGCATATCACATGATGTTTGATCATTTAGATTCACAGGCCTGTGAAAGAAAATGCAAACTCTGGTGGGGAAAGCATTTGGAAATTGTAATTTTCACATGAAAGGTAATTTTGTGCACATAAACAAGGGATGCTAGCTTCAACAGGTAACCTGGAAGGCAAGCTGTAAAACCAGTTCATTTCATTTAAATTTGTTCTTGGTGATCTTGTGGATACTCTGATGGTCTTTAGAGGAAAGGCACGTTATTTCATGATGTTAATTGATCAATACACGAAGTACAGGTTGTGTACATGTTAGATAGAAAACTGTAGTATTGAACAAAGTCAAGGTGTTTTGTGCTTGAATGGGAAACAAGCATATTACCCATGTTACCTATTTCTTTTGAGATTTGGGGAAGTTCAATTCAGTGCATGTTTTGATGAATTTCTAACAGGATGTGATATTGAACACATGGATTGTGTGGAAGAGTAAACAAACACTCAAAAGAGGTGATACTAATTTAGATAATGAGGTTTGGGTAGAAGCTCTTAAATGTTTTGATTATGTACATGATAGAAGTTTTAGTTCTGTGTATTGAACTGTACACCTTATAGAAAGTAGTGTAGAAGGAGGAATCTTCTGGAGAAACATTTCAGGATCTTGGATCTGATATGTAGGTACATACACCTCAAAGTTAGAAGAAATCTGTAAGGGAGCTTACATGAGATTTTCTAGAAATGAGAATATTGTGTTTCACATGAACAACACTTGGATAGTGAGATTATCTAGAAGTGTTTAGTATAATGCTGAATGAAAAGGTGAGATCATTTTTCAAAATTAATTATGTTAATGCAGGGGATGCATCAAGGTCAGAGTCAGAATAGAAAAGCATTTGCTGAAAGACAGTCAGGTAAATTTGACAAATCTTTGATACACATTTGGTTTAGCGGAGACTAAACAAATGATTGTTCATCATTGGTGCAAATTTATTGGAACAGGAACCTGATAACTGATGAGGTAAGGAACAGGTGAGTCAAACAACCTGTGAGATATCAGGATGAATTTGCAGGAAAAGCCATTTGAAACTTCAAAATTTCAAAGAGGTGAAAAAATTGTCTGTTAAGGAAGCTGAACCATAGCTTCAGGCTATGCAAGCTGAGTTGAATTCTTTGGATAAAGAACAAAACATGGAAGCTGGGGAAACAAACAGCAGTCCATGGAACTCATTGTTACCAGATAGATTTTTAGGTGAAAACTAACCAGATTGAAAAAGGTTATATGTGTAAAATAGCAAGATTGGTTGCTTGTGATTTTGCTCAAGTTAAAAGGAGCAGGATAATCATGAGTGAGTGCAACAACAATTTGCTTTGAAACAGTTAGACTGATATTTAAGAATGTAAAAATGTATGAATATTTCACAATTGGAAATATTGGAACATAAGCATTTTAAATGAGAGGAAGTCTTTGGAAAACTGTCTGAAAAACTGTCAGAGATTTTCTTTAGGAAAAGCTAGAAATCAGCTGGAGGCTGGAATTCTGTTTTGAACTCAAACATTGTTGAATTGAGATTTGCACAGAGAGGCAGATCAATGTTTGTTTGTTAAACAGAAGGAACAGGGACATAGACTGTACGTACTTTGTTTAGTTGGATGATCTATTGTTTTTTCTGGACAGATAAAAGCAATATGATATAATTGATCCAGGGTTTGGGATTTCATTGAAATGAAACTGCTTGGTGGTGGATCAACTGTTTATTTGTAAATAGAAGTTGAGGGAAAAGAGAACCAAGAGGGCAGTATCTTACTGCAACAAACCAGAGAAATATCATGGATGTGATTGAGAATTTTGGAGAAAGTTAACTCAGTGAGAGACTCCAAATAATTGAGGATTTTCAAGCACATGCTGATGGAAAAGCAGTTTGAATGCTACACAGAAGCATTGGGCTGTTGAGCTTTACTGTACAAGCAACAAGGCCAGGTATTGCTGTCAGTGTAATGGGCAGACTGTTAGACCAACAGGACATGCTTGGAGAGCTCTGAAAAGGAGTTGAGTGTTATCTGGAAGGAACATCACACTTCAGACTAAGAGTTACAAATCAGAGCACAGGTGGCTTACAGATTCACAGAAAATGCCAGTTGTGGTTGTGATAGTAAGAACAAGAACACACCTGAACTTTGTTATTTTTATAACCATACTTTGTTTGATTGATTTTGTAGGAACAATCATCTAAAGGTTAGAGTTCAACTGAAATTGAACTGAATGCATTGTATTATGTATTGTGCTATTATGCTATTGTAAAGCTTGAATAGTTAATGCATTTGTTTAAATAGTTTAAATTGTATAAAAATGTTTAAATGATGCTGGGATTGATGTGAAAAACCTATTACAGTTTTTTCAGGAAACCAAGGCAGGATTGCTATGCTGCAGGCAGATAGCAATACACAACGTTTTGGGTTTACAAATAAAACTGTGTCATAAGGAGGGATACATCAGAAGTGATTTGATGGTGGTTCAAATTTCTGGCAGGTAAAGTCATTCCTGCAAAAGTTTTTTTTATCAAAGTCCATAGATGAAGGAACAGCATCAGATGTCAACAAAGCTGTTGCTGTTGTATGAGGTAAATAACCACGTTCTGCGCAAATGCAAAAGCAGGGGGATGTTAGGTTTTGCATAGGCAGAACGAGATTACCACCTGACATCGGGATTATCACCTGACCTGGTGGGTGTTACTTGAGTTCAAGTATACAAGGCCTTTGGTCAGGAGACATGGTCTCGAGGTGATGTGACTCAGCGGCCTTGGACAGGTTTTAGCAGTAAACATGTTGATGAATAGGTTATACAACTGGGGTGAGTAATATCCTATTTATAGGTGTGGTATATAAGCTGGCACACTTGCTGATAGCTTCACTTCTCTCACTCGTCTCGTCTCGACATGTGTATTGTTCTGGACTTCACTTCATCTAGCCTTACCACTGGGGTACTGGATTTGAGTCTGCAATGATGTAGTGAGTAGAGATGCATTGTTTGCCTTAATCCCATGTAATTGGGTCTTACAAATAAACTCTTTAATCTTTATTAACTGCTGTTATCTCCTCCTTCCGCCTGCGTGACTGGGACTGAGGGTCATTGGCTAGGGGAGCTCTTGAACCCGGGTCAGTCCAACTCTCACAATTTGAGGGTTGTTTCCCCCTCAAACAAGGCTTGTTTTGATCATGCGAACCGGCCCTATATCATACAATTAGATTTTGATCTTATGCTGCAGCTAATTTTCAATTTTATATGCTATTTAAAAGTGGAAATTATGAATAATTTCAAACCACACTACTCACAAAATAGGAATTGACCTTTTGTATTCAATCAATCCATTTTTCCCCATGTGCTGTTCATATGATGGCATATTACCTGTACAAGTTATGGTTGTCATCCAGATTTTCTGAGCCCCATCTTCCTTTGATATCCTCAATCACATGATTTTTAAGAAATTTCCTTAACAGTTGAATAGTTTGCTGCCTAGTAACTTCTGGACCAAAATTTCTGTTATTCCTGAGTAATTGATGAAGCCAGTTGATTGCTTCTGCTGCAGTAAAACAATTCCCATATTTTTTGAAGTGTTGCCTGTGTTTCCTTCGTGGCATTTCAGCTCGAAAATATTTAGTAACTTCATTCCACTGCAAGGAAGGAGAAGTGAAATGTAGGTTTTAAAACACCCCAAAAAGAGCAACAAAAACTTCAACATAATCTGTAAGTTGGAACAGGGCTTATTACACTATAAAGTTCCCCACCACAAACGCACAAACCCCCAGGTGTACAAGAAGCCCTTGTGCCATGTATCAAGGAATTACTGTACTAATGCAGGGCAGAATTTCCTCAGCTGAAAAGACAGTCAAAACTGTGCTAGAAATCCACCTTTTAACCACTGCAGCGGCAAATAAGACAGTCCAGTTAAAAGGGTGTTAATAGTTAACTAAAGGCTAACTCACACAATACTATAAAAGTTTATAGTCCAGTTTATCTCAAGGAATGCCTCCAGCAACATCAAGTAGGCCGCTCAACAAGATCTGCCACGGACAGCCTTCTCCCTGTCCCATCAGCCAGAGAAACCAGGCTGGTGGGGACTAGGAGGAGGGCCTTTTCTGTGGCAGCCCTCAATTTATGGAACTCTCTCCCCAGTGACCTCCACCATGCCCCTTCCTTGATTAGCTTCCGCCGGGCATTAAAAACGTGGCTTTTCAGGTGGGAATATGGGGTGGGTTAGGATTTTTACATTTTGTACTGTTTTTAATTGTGTTTTATACTGTGTGTGTGTGTGTGTGTGTGTGTGTTCCCCCCCCCCCCAGTATTTTATTGGATTGTACATCGCTCAGAGCGGCCGGATGTCTGGACTGATGAGCGATTCATAAATATAATAAATAAATAAATAAATGTGCTCTGAAACATGGGTTCTGTAGGTGTGCAAAGAGGTAATCATGTGATCACTTCAAAGTTCTGGTTTTTCAGTACAGGCTAACGTTTTGCCATATCACCACTAATCAACACTCACTGCACATTACTCCTTGACACCTTGTCAATACATGCTTATAAGTGATTCTAATGTGGATTAAAACAAGAATCCTGCAGCACTGTAAAGACTAACACATTTATTATGGCATAAGCTTTCATGGATTGCAGTCCATTCCATCAGATGCATGAAATGTAATCCTGAGATATATATGGGTGTGTGGGGAGGGCTTATCCATGGTGGGGAGGGCTTATATACAGTGAAGTCAGAGGGAAATGAAAGGCAGGAAATACAAATAGTGACAATTCCTCACTGTTCACAATCCCCCAACCCCAAGCATGTGCATTTACAACACTTCGAGTATACTGCAGTCCAGTAATCTTATGCCACAATACTTTTGTTAGTCTTTCAGATGACACAAGCCTATTTGTTGTTTTTGCCACAACAGATGAACACAGCTGCCTCTCTGGAAACAATGTGGATTAACAGTCACCTTGCGTGTGTGATTTTAAGCGTGCACTCCTAGGGGAAAGGGCAAACCAAATTAAGAATACCTACTTCACTAATGATGGACTTTGAATCATATATGTGGGCTTTACACTGCACGTATATGTGGTGTTTGTGGGAGTTGCAGCCAAATGTGGCTTAACTAGCATATGGACAAAAGAGGGAGAACCTGCATGTGTGATGACTGTAACAGGCACAAACCCAAGGCATAGACCAGGGAATAGGCAACATGGTTCCTTCCAGATTTCGCCCCCCCATCACCCATAACCATTGCGGCTGGGGCTTATGGGGATTGTAGTCCAAAACATCTGGAGGGCGCCGGGTTGCCCACCTTTAGCATAGAGCCCGACCACACTGACTCCTGAATGTGGAGCATCTCCCGACGACAACTTTCCACACGCTGGATTTGCTAGTTCAGGCACCGCTCTGCATGAATAAGGGGCTGCCGTGGAAGCAGCCCTGAGTGACGCAGCAACGTGGACCCCCGGCCCCAAGATCTGACAGCCCAAACTCTTCCCCCTCCTCCTCTCTCCCTTCGAGGCTCTTTGCCAGGAAATCCGTCCCACTTCGCCAACATCTCGGGACGGAACCCCTTTCCTCCGCCCTCCTTACCAACTTGGTGGCGCGGTAGGGACCCGGAGACACCACGCGGCTCTCCATAGCGCGGCCCGACGGTGGGAGAAAGCGAAGAAAGAGCGAGCGACGCCAGCCAAGGGCACGGCCACTCCGACCAACCGCCTTACCTGACGGTTTGAATTGCGCCCAGGAGCTTCTGATTGGGCGAGCGCTGGAGCACGGGACACGCACACTCGCGCGCACGCACAGAGCGGAAGGAGCGCGCTCTCAGCCGTACAGGTCTGTGTGACTGCGAAGGACGCGGCTCTTGGGGCTGCAGAGGGAGATGGTGCGCGCG
Source organism: Shinisaurus crocodilurus (assembly GCA_021292165.1). Lineage (NCBI taxonomy): Eukaryota > Metazoa > Chordata > Lepidosauria > Squamata > Shinisauridae > Shinisaurus > Shinisaurus crocodilurus. The sequence goes on along the minus strand of CM037877.1, from coordinate 177,121,769 downwards.
CGGCCGGGTTTTGCTTGTCTTCTCCTTCCGAAGAGTAACGTGGGTGGGAATCTCCGGAGCTTCTCTGCTGAATGGCTAAACTGTGTGAGAGCATGTAGGGGACAGAATGAAGAGAAAAGGAGGAGCGTTTAAGATTTAAGAGCATGCTCAGCCCTGTTTCGGGAAACCCCAAGGTTTGCAGAAGCACAAAAACACTTTAGAGGGGAATGAATAATAATAAAAAACCTCCACCCCCTGCAAGCAGCCTGTCAGGACTGAGGGTTTTATTCTAGTTTTATTTCTTAGATTTCTTAAAGGCGTAATCCAGTGGGGATGACTGTAGCCCTCCAAACTTGGAGGATTACGGGCATCCTATGGAGGGCGGGAGGAGCGCAGCAGCAAAGGTTGCCTCTGCACTTCTGTCCCTACAAAGCACTTAGATGGCCGATTTCGGCCGTCTAAGTGCAGCACTTTGGAGCGGGAGGGAAGGAGGCTGAGGTGCCGTCAGGATATGTCGTATCTTGGCTGCGCCAGTCTCCTCCCTTTCCCGCCCTGTGCAGCGCCACCAAAAGCCCTTCTAGTTTGCTCTTATGACCTTGGAGAAGCAGCTGGTATGTTTTTTTCTGCGCTGGCTGCATGGGGGTGCTCCTAGTGTGGATCCCCAGCTCCGAGGTCAAAGCTATTTTCCGACCTTGTAGCTGGGAATCCGAAAAGCAATTATTCACTAAAATTCCACTGCCCCACAAAACAGCTAAAACATCAGTGACGACCATAAAGCAGGTAGCCCTGTTAGTCTATTGCAGCAAACACAACAAAAGTCTTGTGGCACCTAAAAGACTTAACATTTATTCTGGCATTATAGCCACTTCATCAGATTTATGGAGAATTTCAGGTCAGGATTCAAGTAATTCAGGTTTTTACAATTGAACTAATGCTTTATGCAAGTCCACAAGGCCGCTATTTAGCCAATCATAGTGACATCTCCCTCTTGTCAATCTTAACAATTTCATCCTCCACTTTGGGGCTTCCTTTGCTAGCAAACAGCTTTTTTGGGGGGGGGGGGTAAGGCTGCTTCACATTCTACTGAAGTAATAACACCCACCTCTAAAACTCTTGCTCTCCTGCAGCCACCAGCCATTTTTGGATCCCACCCCCCACTTTGTGCTCCTCGCTTCCCTCCACTGGTCTCCTTGCTAGCTCTCAGCTGTACATGAGGGTTTCAGAGCAGTGAGCGGGCTCACTAAGCACACAAATTTCAAGGCACAACAGGGACTGAGTGGGTAAACATATGTAAATTTCAAGGCAGAACAGGGACTGAGTGGGTAAACATAAGCAAATTTCAAGGCAGCATGGGGACTCTGGGTAAACATGCAAATTTCAAGGCAGACAAGTGAGGCAGATTGCTAAAAATACACAAATTTCATGGCAGAGCAGTAAAACTGAGGGAGAAATCGCTCAAATTTCAAGGGAGAGCACAAAAACTGAGGGGGAAATTATGCAAAATTCCTAGCAGTGGACATGAAAATTTAAAAAAAAATTGCAAATGTGTTCAGGATACACTCCAGTGTCTTTTCTTCAAGATTTCTATGGGAAAAAAAAATTAAAAATCCATTCTGAGGCGGAGGGCATTGAGAAGGGATGAGGGAGAATGGCAGCTGCACTAGCGAGATCGTGAGAAGTGGCAGGGGTTTTCGCTGCTCTTGCTGGGCAGGTCTCTAGCCATTTTTTGACTACCCATGATAAAATCACTCTGCTGGGTTTGGACATCACAACAAGCTACGCTGAACAACCCTACTAGCCATCAGTTCTCAGGGTGGCTTGTTTGCAAAAAACAACCCATGAAAGAAAAAACACTCTGAGTTTAGACCTCACACTAAGCCACCCTGCAACCACCCACAATAATAACCCACCATGGCTTAGCATGACATGTGAACCAGGTCATTTTGTTGCAGGTCCCTTCTGTTTCTGACCCTATGCAGAATTTAGGTGCATCTAAAGCCGCTGATTTGCTTGCATTGGAGCAACCTTTATCTTCTTCTGGTTTGTCCTGATAGAATGGATTGTTACTCCCTATCACACATTGTGGATGCTTCCAGATAGACTGCTCATAGTACCACTCAAAAGGCACTGTTGCTATTTTGCCTTTCCCTATTTAACAGATTTTCTTGGGAGAGAAAAAAGACAGGAGAAAACACGGGAGGGCTACGAATTGAAGATGTCTTTGTCCGGACCCCCTGCAAAATTCTATGAATGAGGCAGGGCAATTGCACAATAAAAGCCTCATCTAGAAGCACTGTGTTGTGGATGCAGCAGTGACAAAACTGAGTCTTTTCCAAGCAGGCCTAAGTCCCAGCTGTGTTAGGGTGTGGGGAAAGACAGCAGGCCTGTTCACACTTATTGGGGAATCAGTTCAGCTGAACCTAATAGAACTTGTTTCCATAGCACTGGGCTGTTAAATAACCAACTGGTTATATGTCCTTGCCTCTGCAGAAGTGACAGTAATTTACAGATGTGAGCAAGCCTTTTATTTAAAAATAAACACCCTTTCCTATCCCAAAGGACCCAAGACCCCCAGAGATCTCAAGGTACCAGATTGCCAGCCTCAGCTGTCTGCAATCCTACTTGAATCTCTGTTCAGGGACTTGCCCTTTGTCTGTAACCTGGATTTAGATGCTGAACCAAGCAGAGCAACTACAAAACCCATGTGGGGTAAAAAACCAAAAGAAGGTTTATTCAGGTAGCATTTTACAACAAGAATAGGGAAATGAGAGAAGCACAAAATAGAGAGACACTTTGGTACAAAGTAATAGAGCTACAAAAATAACAAAACCTGATTCCTTATATCTCCCAGGCACACACTCTGTTACCTGGGGGTCAGTTCTCTTCCAGGGTTGGATCCAGCACAGCCTTGCTGCCCGGGAAGACTACACACCTACCCAAAAGTCCGAGATGGGTAGCCCTCCACAAGGCTTGCCTTGCCAAAGCCCTCATTCAGCTAATTTCACCAGGAGCTACCTGGGGTCGGATCCTGAGGCCACCCAAAGGCTTGGGCCTCTGCTTGGCTTGCCACCATTGCTCCAACAGCCGGCAGCAACCACGCGATGACAAAGACCAAGACACAAAGGCTACACTTTGGGAATATACCTTTTCCCCCTCCCCCCCTTCCTGTAGCTCTGCTGCCTCCAGCCAATCAGGATGAACTTCACCTGGCCAGGCAGGGAGGGGAACTCACGACTCATGACATTTGCATCTGAAAGCTGGGTCACTGACTAGACCAGCTTTTCCGGACTTTCAGGCGCCATGCCCGTCCAGCCCCCCAACTGGCCTTACTTAGTTTACACATGAGGAGGCATGTGTGTGTGCGTGTGCGTGTGTAGGCGTGTGAGTGTGTGCAGGAACCCTCAGAGGCTCTTTTTCTCCACAATACCAGGTATATTTTTTTCCATTCCTGATCCTGACAAGTAAAAGGAAAAGCTGGACCCCAACCTTTGCCCAGACTCATGGCTGACCTTTTTAAAAAGACTGCACACACAAAGGCCCTTTGAAATGAATTGTAGTTGTCATAAGTGGGCAATATTTGTTCAAATAAGTGTTCAGTGGAGCTAAGGGAAATGATACTTACATAAATCTAATCTTAGGATTTAAATGTGCTGCTAACAAGAAGGGGAATTGCTCGCATGCTTAGAAGTATTTTTGTTTTGTTTTACACAATAGACCTTGATTTCTAAAGTAGCGTTCAGCGACACTGTACAGTCTGTCTGTGCCATTTTCTCTAGAGGAAGTCGTTCCTGAATTCACAACGTACTATTTAATATACTGTGTCTTATGTATAAAATCAAGAGACAGAAATTAAATAAAATATAAAATGGTCTAAGGCTAAACATTTAATATTGAACTGAATGCAAGATCCAGTGGTGTTCAAATTCAGCATTCTTACTATATCTAAACAAAACCTAGTAATGCCACAAATAGAATAGCTAGAATGTAGGAAATGCCTGTTATTTTCCTAATATTCATTTAGCTCCAGGAAGTTGTACTTTTACTTCTGGATTATGAAACTCTTTATAAAAGCTTGCAACATGTTTTGGAGGACTTAACTTTATCACTGAAAACTGAATTCTCAAACATTACATCCTGTGTGTGAAACAGTAGTTCCGTTCCTAGAAAATCTTCAGAAGTTGAGTGTCTTAAAATGAGGATAGTAAAGTGGATTCAGTTAATTGTCTCACCTGTCAGAAAGCAAGCATTTAAGTAAGTTTTCAATCTAAACATTCAAATTAGCTTACTGGCCTTTCCAACCATTCTCTGCAGGTAATATTATTGAGCATACACAAACTGGGAATTTAAAAAGGCGTGATAAGGGATAATTAGTGTTGTCTGGGTAGAAATACAATCTGTTATTTTTAACTAAGCAGTGATTGCCTAGTCCCTAGGTAATCTCTGCTTTGTTAGTGTCTTTCTTAATTGATTTTTTTCATAGACCAAAACTGGAATTCTTTCTGCTGGCTGAAATACAAACATTTCACAGCTCTGCTCATGGCTCTAAATTCCCTCACATACATTCCCTCATATTTTGAGTTCTGGAGCTAATGTAATCAGGAAGGGACGTAAGAAATGGTAGAGTGCATACTTTGCACGCAGAAGTTCCCAGGTTAAATCCCTGCTACCTCCCGTTAAAAGCATCCGGTAGATCTGGAAGAGCCATTGCCCATCAGAGTCACAGATGAGAGGTGTTGAACCTCGTTCAGTCGAGTGCCAAATTTAATTTTGGAGAAGTTCTCGGGCTGTATTTCAGTGAAGAACAGGCCAGAAATACCAAAAATCTGGCACATTGTAGCTTGAAGCTCTTACTGCCAGTAACTAAATCTAGGAGAGGCATTGCAACCTTTTTGAATGTGGGAAAAACTGTACAAAAGCCGGGAAACCACCAAATAATTAATGGTCAGGGAGAAGGGGGTGTAGCCATCTGGGGTACCCCAGAGAGCTGGATTTGGCCCCTGGGCCTGAGGTTCCCTACCCTTGTTGTAGACAATATTGGGCTAGATGGACCAATGTTCCAACCCAGTACATGGCTGCTTCATAATGTCGCAGTTGGGCCATCTTTAATATCTAACTAAATCAATAAAATTTGAGTAAGGTGTAGAGAACATTATACAATGTAACGTTTTAAAAAATTAAAACAAACATCTTCCTAAGACTACACTAATACATAAAGTATTAGTATCAGGGACTGCTCCAGTTGGACTGCCCCCCCCCCCCCCAGGGCTAACTGACATCAACAGCCCTGTGGGAAAGAGGAAGGAGCGAAGGAGGCAGGAGCAGGCAGAGGGAACATCAGGGTCTGCTCCAGCTGAACTGCCCACCCCCCCCGACCCTGGGAGATGAGAGGGGATGCAGGGTCAAGGAGAAGCCAGTGTTTTTGTGAATGGTTGTGAACTGCCCAGAGAGCTTCAGCTATTGGGCGGTATAAAAATGAAATAAATAAATAAATAAATAAAGTGAAGTATTTTTGCCATAGGCACAAATAGCAGCCATTCATTTATATGGAAGGAAAGTAAGAGGTGTGCTTAGCAGTGTAGTAAGGTAACTTTATGTTGTAGATTTGGGGGTGGGGCTTTAGTTTATATCATATTGTAGATGGATTTACCTATTCCAGATAAGAAACGCAAGATAAACATTCCACATTGTAAGGGTTAAGCCCAGGCCCAGCACCTCTGGAGAGGCACCTCAAGAAGATGTGGAATTTGATTCTGACTCAGATGAGTGGGAGGAGGTGGCTGAGGCCAAGGCCACAGCAGCTGGAGTTAGATGGGAATATCGTTGATAGTCCAGCAAACCATTCTGAAACCGTGGGAATGCTGGCGCAGAGTGAAGAGGAGAAGGAGGAGGAATTAGGGATCCCAGGGTTAGACATCAAATGAGGAGGGAGGGGCAGTGTAGGGCAGTATGCCAGTCAATGTGATTCACTGCCAAGAGACTCCTCAAGGAAAGGATCTGCCTTGAAGACAGGACTTTGTTAGCACACCTAGCTTGAATGGGAAGGCTGTAACAATCTCCCAATAGCTTGGTATCAACTCTCTCTCTAGCTTGCCACCTTAGATTAAGAAGCAGGTTTTCTCAGCTGCTAAATCAACTTGACTCTTTTCTAGCCATTGACTGGGTTTGCATGGCATGCTAAGCCATGGTGGCTACAAAGCCACTGTGGCTTAGCGTGCAGTCTGAACCTGGCGTGCTTCCCACGGAGTGGTTTGTGGGTGGCTACAAAGCCATGCCAACAAGCCATGGCTTGTTGTATGGTTTGCTTAACCCTCTGTGCCTTGCTGTGTCGTCCAAACCCAGATGACACGATCCATGGGGCGGGGGCAAGCCCCACAACAAACGAGCTGCTTGGCAAGAGTGGCACAATCCTGCACCACTCTGGCCAAGCAGCTCCCCCGCGATCGCTGATGACAGCTGCTGGGAAAGTGCTCAAGTGGCACTTCCTGGTGGCTGTCACCAGCTTCCCCACAGCCGCATCTTAGGGAGCAATTCAGTCTTTTCTGAGTCATCCTTTAATTGGACATGATCTTGCTTCCATTTGGACAAGGGGTATTATCCTTCCTGTCTCAATGATGGCAATACCTTTTTCTTATTATGAAAATGAAAGCAGAAACTTTTTCAACCTGCAGTTAACCAGATGCCTGTTGTTTCCAGCTGTGAGATTATGAAAAAGAAGCTCTCTCAACACATTGTCCCATTTTGAAAAAAGAATGACTTTTCAGTCATTGAAAAGTCTGTAACTGACCGCACTATGTGATTTGAATTAAGGTGTTTTCCTTGATCACCAGGAAGAGTAGTACATTTCCTCCCAGTTTTTGGAATGTTAGTAGGTGGTGGCTTCAAGAGTTTGATCACAATTGTATAGACAGCTATTGACATTTATGTAAGTTTTGAAGCTTGTCTCAAGAGCTTCTTTGATTTGCTCAAAAGTTGCCAGTTTTTGAACCTGTTAGCACAGTATGCACTTTTGGTAAGCTTTGCCTATGCTATTTCTGAATTCATTTATAGCAGGATATTTGACCAAATGATCCCTCATACAAGAACTATACAAAAAATGGGTAAGAATCACATAAGAACCTTTCTCTTGTGTTGTATGTGTGGAGAGGTCTTCGTATGTTTAAGGGGAAGCAGGGCTGCACTGTGGAAGTTGACGTGTGTAGGTATCTCTCTTTCATGATATCCATGGTCACTGTGTGGGGACAGGGACAGTCAGTGGGGCTTACGCCCCAAGCAATTTTAGGGATGAGTGGATCCAAAAGATTACTAACAACCAGGGCCGGTGCTACCATTAGGCGAACTAGGCAGCTGCCTAGGGCGCGGGGCTAAAGGGGGCACAGAAACGCCTTGAAAAAAAAATTGCCGAGCTTAACTAGCCTTAAATCCTCTTGCTCCCCCCGCAGGACCGTCTGCCTGCTTTTGCCTGCGTCGTCGGCCCCTTCACCTCCTCCTCCTCCACCACCATCACCACCACCACCACCTCCTCCTTCTCCTCCTCGCCAGCCACCAGATTGGTTCTGGAGTTAAGCAGCCACAAATGGAGACTATTTTCACAGGGCGTGGGGGATGGAGTAGAGAAGAGAAGCGATAGTCGCTTCTTGGAAAGCGCTCGCTAAGTTGAAGCCCCCAATGTGCTGGTTGCTGCAATGCAAGCCCCAAAAAGAACTTACCCCCAAGTTTCAATGAAATGACGCCATAGCAAAGCCGCTTAAGGCGGAATCCAGCGCGCACGTCCCCTGCACAGGTCCCATTGAAATTCATTGTGCGAGGATAGTCTGCTTGTGCAGGAGAACTTCCCAGCTGTGTTGCGCCCTTAGCCATCAGTCCCCGCCCCCGCCCTGTAAAAGCGAAAATCAGAACAGCCACCATCATCCTCGGTCTGTAAAACTACCAGCTTCATCTGAGAGAGAGAGAGAGAGAGAGAGATCTCACGTCTTTTAAAAAGAAGAAGAAGAAAAACACCCGATCAAGGCAGCAGACTTCAATGTCATAAGAGGCGCTATGTGACAACCATCTTCAACCTACTTGATCAGGGAGTTTCACATTTAATGTGAAATCTATGGCCCCAATCCTATCGTATCAAACACCAGCAGTTTCTTCTACAAAGCCTTTTCTTTCGGCAAAGTTTCCCTAGATTTGCATTTCCAGCACTGGTTGTGTGGGAAGTGGTCCAACGTGTTTTTTTTAAAATCTTCACGTTAGTCCTTTTGGAGCGCAATCCCACGCAAGTCTACTCAGAAGTAAGCCCCACTGAGTTCAATGGGACTTACTCCCAGGTAAGTGAGTTACATAGGCTTGCAGTTTAAGGGAATGTGTATAGGATTTTTATTTCATAATGGGCATAGGGCTGGAGGGAGGGCTCAAGTGGGAAGGGGGGTGCTAAATATCTGATCTTGCCTAGGGCACCAAACTGCCTTGCACCGGCCCTGCTAACAACCAACTTTGTGTTAAGGCAGTATTCTCCATACCTAATTTAGCTCTTGTCAGCCTAATAATGTCTTACAAGCTGAGCACAGGAATTTGGGGGAGCAAGCAGGGCTGGCCCTATCATTAGGCAGAGTGAAGCAACTGCCTGAAGCAGCAGATGCTAGGAGGCAGCAGTGGTAGTCCCCCAGCCATTCCATTCTCTTAGGAGGACAACGCTGTGTGTGCCTCACAGCCTGTCCTACATCCCCTAAACTAGCCTGCTTCCCTCAGGTGTGATGAAGGACTCTATCTTGTTGCCAGTGTTGAAGTAAGGTTCAAGTGCCAGTCTGGTTGGTTTCTGTACCTGGAATGGAAGGGGGTGACATCTTGTCTGTTGCCTCAGGCAGCAAAATGTCTTGGGCCAGCCCTGGGAGCAAGTTATCTCTTGCCAGAAGTTTCACGAGTATAAAGAACATATGTATTTAGTAATGTGATGATGGAAGTAAGTAAATTGTACAACATGCTAAAAGGAAAGGTGGCAATCTAATGAAAGCCAGCCAATCTTATCTGACAGAAAAGACCTTCTTCATCACTGTCAGAAAGATTATGATGGATCTTACTGGTTCCAGTGGATTTAATTGCCTTGCCACATACTAGCATTTTCCCCCTGTAAGCCTAAGTAGGGATGCTTCCAAATGAGGCTTTTGTGGTGCCATCGCTCTGCCACATTCATGGAATTTTACGGTGGGGTTTCCAGACGAGGTTGTCTTCAACTTGTAACCCTCCAGTGTTTTCCCACTGCTGCTTCTGTCTTTCCTCTATCCTCAGCTAATCCGTTACAGAAGAAAAGTTGGAATGGCTGCACGGAGCCTTCTCATTGGTAGTGTTAAGAGCCCTTCATCTGGAGGCACCCAAAAGTCATCATAGTCACTGTCACCCAAGCATGGGGTAGGGGTGAACAGGTGTGCTTTTTCAGGTCTAGGAGGGTTAATAATGTTAAGGATCGGTGGGAGTAAGTAACTGCTGCTGCTGCTAGGATCTATAGGCCCAGGAAAGCAAATGAGCTAGGCTCTGATCTGCAGAGTGCATAGAAGACAATCCTTGTCAACAAGCATTGACACTGGATCCCAGCGAGGGGGAACAATGCTTACAATGCATTTGTCACTTGTGCAGCTCAGGAGGCAGAAAATGTGGCATGTTTCAAATGCTTCCTGAAAACGCACTTGTTCACCCAGGCTTTCCCTGGCTTGTAATTGATTGTAATTAATCATGCGGCTCCATCTTACTGCTCCTTGTATTGCTCTATACTATTATTGTAATTGGAGTTGTTTTTAATCATCTACTTTAAATGTGACTTCAATATTTCTATGTGAACTGCTTAGGGTTTTTATTACATTAAGTGGTATAGGCAGGGGAGGCAGCTGACTCCTGTGTCAGTGGGGCTCCTTACCCATTGCCGCTTTTTGTTTGAGCTTTATAGGGCCTATCCACGGGTGCTGAACTCCACCCCCAAAATAGGTTCACTGCCAAGGAGCACCATGGATAGCTCCTATAAAGCTCAAAATAAAAGCTGCAATGGATAAGGAGCCCCACTGACATAGGAGTCACCAGCCTCCCCTGGATAAGGGAATATTACAAATAAATACATCACAAATAAATAAGTAAATAAAGTATATCTATGCCACTGCCATGTCTGACTTATGAACAGAGAAGAGATCTGGAGGGGGTGGGGGTCTGTTACAAGTTTGTACTGGGCCACCCACAACCCTCCAGCCTCGAGTCTAAGCAATGCTTGCCAAATGCTGATTATTTTAACTGAGACAGAGAAGGGGCTAGTAGGGAGGCTGTCCATCCCAGCTGAAGCCAGGCCTAGTCACATCAGCAGCAACAACCTCAGTTCCCGGGAAATCTCCGTGCAGACCGCTCCCTGAGGAATCCAGTTGCCTTAGGCTGCAGTCCTACACACACTTTTTTGGGAGGAAGCTCATTGCAATCAGAGGGTTTGCTTCAGGGTAAGTATGGGTAGGATCAGGATACCCAAAGATAAGGAATGAAATGAACGCCCTTTCCTTTCATATCTAAATTTGCAGTTTCTTGTGTTTGTTTTTGCCACACGGTGGTGCTACTGAATTTCTTTTTAGGCACTCAAATGGATTTTTCAGGAGCTGAGCTGTTTGAATGACATTCAGCTAATACAATAGCACCATAGCTGCACACAGTTATATTATTAAATATGAATCAGTTTTTAATTATTAGCATTCCATTTTTATTGCATACAGGCTATAATAAAGCCTTTGGGGTTTTTTTAGGCGAGTTCCTGAGGAAATGTCATTGGAAAATATTTCCAGGATGTTAGGTGGTTAAATGATCATCCTTATCTCTTGTCCCTTTTCTGCTCAAACCAAACCATCTGTATATGCTGTGTTTTGATTGTTCTGATGAGTTATTATGAAAGAAAACAGTGTTGTTTTTCATTGGGAAAGAAATATACACAAGAGATTTTTTTTGTCCTTAAGCCATTTTAACATAATTTTACATAATTAAACATCTTGTTCATATAAATTCAACTTGTTAGACATTGTGATGCCTAAAGGGGCTTCATTTTATCTCTGTGCAGCCTGTGTCTTGTGGTAGCTCAACAGGGATCACGCTTGTCTGTTTAATAACCATCGTAGAGAAAATAATTCTTAAAATGTAATGGGGTGGTGCTGGGGCTTAGCTGTAGTCGCAGAATGTATGCTATGTTCTGCTTCAGAGTTTTGGAGTTCCTGAGCTTGTGTGGCATAGAGGCCAAGAATGAGCTGTGAGCCAGGCGCACCTCAAAACCTCACCTCAGCTGTGTGCTCACTAGGTGGATTTAGTCCCGTCACTATCTTAGCCCTTTTTCTGCAATATGGGGGTTAATCACTCTGGAGGTGCAATCCTATGCATGTTTAGATGGAAAAAAGGGCCTACAACTCCCAGCATGCCCCAGCCATGCTGGGAGTTGCAGGCCTCCCCCCCCCCCTCTAAACTTGCATAGGATTGTGCCCCAAGTTAAGTTACAAAGTTGTTGGAAGGATGATTGAAATAATGTGTGTACACACATGCCACTTTGAACACTTAAAATGCACTGTCTTAAATGCTAACCAACCATTATAAAATGTAGAACATTTGGGTGAAGAATAGCCATGACCCGATTTTTCCTGAGAACCAAATTACTTCTGAGTAATTAATTACTTAGAATGTGATTTCTGGATGATTTATTGCATGATTCCTGCCTCTCATTTTATACATCCAGATAGTCCTTTTGTTTTTATCTTGGCTTTGAATCAATTTCTGCTGCTGTTCCTGGTTTTTAAAATGTGGATTTTCAAACAGTTTTGCCTTTGTTTCCCAACATGTTTAATAAAAAGCTTTGTATTATCATACTAGGAAAAGTTGCAAAAAGCTTCTTTCTGGACAACCATATGGGGTAGTCCTCTTGCAAGAGATATAAGGAGAATATGATCCTTTACTGTACTGGGAAATAAAATACCCATTCTAGGTGAAGTGTATAGTGTCATAAACTGAAGTACATTTCATTTAAGTCTCTCTCAGATGGCCCTCCACACAAGGATCAGTGGATTATCACGGAAAATAAATATGACTATGGAAAAAATGGGAAAATGTTTTATAAACTTCTTATCTTCTAGAAAAGAACTCCAGTATAATTCAGTAGGCTGCTGTGAGTTATCCATTTACTTTGTTGTTTTAAAATGGCTTCAGACTCTTAATCTGTAATGTGTGAAGTGGCACTAATAAGAGTTTTTCTACATGAGACATTTATTGTGCGCTTGTGATTCCTTACAGTTGTTTACGGGTTCTTTAGACAATGTCATGATCCTCCAGTTTCACTTCTGTTTTTAAGAGCACTTTCCCGGGATTTTTTTTTGGAGCAGGGAAAATGGGGTATTATTTCTGAAGGAGAAAGAAAAGGTATTTTCCTCCTTGTGTAATTGTGCTATTCTGCTATAGCACAGTGCCACCTAGAGGTTATGTAGCAGGAAAGGAAAAGCTCTTTGTGTAGAGCTCAGGTCTCAATTCTACAACGAAACCAACAGTAGGTACAGTAATACCTTGGATTGCAAGTAACTTGGTTTGAGAGCGTTTTGCAAGACAAGCAAATTTTTAAATATTTATTTATTTATTTTTTACTTGATATACAAGCGACGTCTTGCAATACAAGTACTGTAGTACGGCTTAAATTAAAAATCTCTGTACAATTTTTTTGGGGGGGGATTTCGTTTTGATATACCGTATATACTCGAGTATAAGCCGAGTTTTTCAGTACATTTTTGTGCTGAAAAATGCCCCCCATGGCTTATACGCGAGTATATACGGTAATTCCCCCCTAACAACAATAGCAGCTTCAGGAATGTGATTTGTGCCAGCCCTGGAGCAAGTCTTCAGTAGCTGGCTCACAAATCACCTCCCCCCTCCCTGCTCGCTGAGTCAGGAACAGCAAAATCTTTGCTTGAAGTTGAAGCTTGAGAGATAGCTGCCAGAAACTCAAGCTTTTGTCTCTTAATTGGTGGTACATCTACATAAACTTTCTTAAATCTTCTAACTCTAAGGAAAACCAAAACCTCTATGCACATGCTAATCCTACTAACAAACACCAGGATTTGTAATGCTAATTTAACAGCCTCTGCCTCTCTGGCTACTAGATTGAAAGGCTAGCTAGATTGAAAATATAGACTTGCATTCCTACATTTTACTGAAGCTGAAGCTCTGTTTGGACATACAGATGATGATGAGGAGAACTCCAGTTTTGAAGGATTTTAGCTCTTGTGTTTTAGCTTGGTTGCTGATTGAGCTAAGGTTGTTGTACTTTTAAAGTTACGGTATTTTTGATACCATATTGTTTTTGTTGACCCCCTTTTCCACTTACAGAGCTAGTTTACTGTTTTTCTTTGAAATAAATATTCAAAAACATTTAACCTACTGATGCCTCAATTAATGTAATTTTATTGGTATCTACGGTATCTTTATTTTTTAAATTTACCAATAGCTGCTGCATGTCCCACCCTAAGCTTATACTTGAGTCAATAAGTTTTCCCAGTTTTGGGGGGTGAAATTAGGGGCCTCGACTTATGTTAGGGCCGACTTATACTTGAGTATATACGGGTAAGAGTGTTTTGGATTACAAGCATGTTTCCGCAACGAATTATGCTCTCAATCCAAGGCATGACTGTATAGCAATTAACAGCTTCATGTTAGAAAAGTTCCTGGGAAAAAATCCCAGCCTCCAGAGCAGTCCTATGCAGGGATTTCATGCAAACTGAATGCTACCTCCCCAAAATAGAAAGTGGCATCCAGGAATTAGAAATATTACATGCTTGTTGCATGATATGTTTTTGGCATGGATAGGGGTCTGATGCAGAGACCATCGGTTTAGTTTGTGCCCAAGCAAGGATTTAGACTAGGGGTGGGAAATATCTAGAATAGGAGGTGATTAACTCCCGGGTATGAAGCAAATGCCAGGTATTTTATTACATGGCCAATTTCATATTTCAGTTGGTCTGTTATTTTCAACAGATCTTTAAAAATTACTTGAAGAGGTACCTTTTTAAAAAACATATTATCTTGCATATTCTCTTCTTGCTGCTCTTTGTTGTTTCTGCATTGTTGCTTATCTGGAAGGTGCTTATTTAAGCTTTCATACAGCGCTATGAAAATGTATGACATTATATGCAGTTTTAATTAAGTTGGTTTTTTGATGCATGCTTCCCTCCCACCCCCACCGCCCAATTTCACTTTCGACAGGTCTAATTTTAGAATGCAAGTGAATTTGAAGTATGAGAAATGTCGGAGATGGTAAGAGTAATGTAATAAAGTGAAAATAAAATCAAGGCAGATTTGAGTAATGCCACAGAAGTGTGCCAAACTACCCACATCCATCTAGTCAGAGAACAGTTGCTGTGGGAGTGAAGCTTCATGGTAACTGTTAGATCTATTTTTCCCCATTTAAGGGGGTATTGAGAACAAGTATCAGGTTAGCAGAGAATGTCTCTTGGTTTTGTCCCTAAACTGAGCTCTGCTTGCAGTCTAAGGGATGTAATTCTCCCTTTGATGTGTGTGAATAGCTTCCATTAATGTTAATATTACTATTCCTGGGACATTAATATTGTTGTTAGGGATAGTTAGGCATGCGAGTTCATAGAGCTGTAATAATCTGAATTCAAATTGAGCATTAACTACACAGGGAGTTAACACTAGATGATCAGACAAAGTCATGCTGTATTTACATTCATCTTCACATTTCCAGGTGGAGTTTGAAGCTGCACAGTTGCCAATGACTTCAAGTCCCATGCAGCATTTGGACTTTTTTTTTTTAACCCTTAGGAATTCCAGTTACAGTAATACCTTGGATTGCAAGTAACTTGGTTTGAGAGCGTTTTGCAACAAGCAAATTTTAAAATATTTATTTAATTTTTTTTTACTTGATATACAAGCGACGTCTTGCAATACAAGTACTGTAGTACAGCTTAAATTAAAAATCTCTGTACAAATTTTTTTTTTGGGATTTCGTTTTGATATAAGAGTGTTTTGGATTACAAGCACGTTTCCAGAACGAATTATGCTCTCAGTCCAAGGCATGACTGTATAGGCAGCTTAGTTTCCAAGCAGTATGGTTTGAATATAAAGAATTATTTTTTTCTCTGCCTTCTGCCAGGCACTGCAGCTAGTACAAGCTGCTTGATCTGGGGCAGTGACACCTATGAGCGATCAATAATTGGTGTTCTGGTTGCTCCCTGTGTTCCTGGGGGACTTTAACTTGCTAGGGATCTTGTTCAAGGGAAGTACAGTACTACTTTGACAGGACCTTGCCTATGGGGTGTTTGATAGCTAGTGCTGCATTTGAACATTCAACTCCTCCCTTGAGCAGTTGTCAAAAGATTGGGTCACATTTCCCTTTACTTTAATGATGTCCACGAAGTTTTGTAGGGGGTCAGACAACTGCAAGATACTGCTCAGGGTCTTCCAACATCTGGCCAGGAACTTTGGGGTCTCCTTTGCAAGGAGAAAAAAAATGGAGGGCCAGTCAAGCAAGATGTATTGAGTTGGATTCCATCTCTGCCAACTTAGGGCTGCTGGAAAACAAGGTCCTGAAGCTGCAAACTCTGCCCTGGTTATGCTGAGCAAATTGAAGGCTACCTCAAGTACTTCTCGGTCATCCAAATTTTGATTACCCTTTTGAGTGATGGGTGGGAAGGGACATGTGTGATCCCCAAAGGGTGTAGGTGTCTCTCTGTGTGGTTCCTTAAGAGGCTTTGGAGGCCAAACTTACCCAAACTTGGGAAAGGACTGGCAGTGCAGTGTCTGATGTGTGTTGGCCTCTTCTGATGCCACCTCCCTCTCTGTTTGGTTATCAAGCTTGTGGTCTGGGTTACATCGACAAAATATCAAATCTGCTCCTGCTGGAGTTGTCAAACTGTTTTGGGTTTTTTTAGTATGAAAATCATATCATCATATCCATTGTAGACAATCCATGATAACGCTATCAAATCCAATTCATAAAAGAAAACAATCATAATAAACATCCTCTTCTAATTATGTCAAAAACAGTGTTCTGTCAAGATTTATATAATCACAATGACTATTCCAATGAAGAATAAAACTATTCCATTTATGCATCTGTGTAAACACTCAGTTAACCTATCCATTTCAGCAATATCCAAACAATAAAATATTCCTGGATTGAGGGGTACACGTTCTTCCAGTACTTGTCCCAGATAATTTTTGCAGGAATTAATGCATTCATGATCAATAATTTCTGTGTGTATGTAATATCAAAATCCGTAACATTAAACAAAACCAACAAAGAAAATAAAGAGTGGCCAGACTGTCTACATTTGCAATAAAGTTGTGGATTTTTTTCATCCCAGATTGGTGTACAGCTCTCTCTGTCCCTACTTCATCTCCACTCTGGGCACAATTCATTGGCAATCAAGGGCTTAATTCCATAGTGCTGCACTGTTATCTGTCAACCATTCATGCAATTACGAGAAAATATCTACCAGTGTTTCCATGGCACTAAAACATTTCAGTAGAACAGTCAGCCCACACAGGTCCCAAAAGCTGTAAAACATGAATTCAGTACAAGAATACACTGGGTCATCTCTACATTTATTATAGGTTCTAATAATTCACTCTTAACAAATTGTCTGGCTAAACAGTATTCTGCCAGATGCTGTTATACTTGAGAGCTACCTAATAGTACTGAAATGTTCATTATCTAAACATTCAACTAATCAATCTTTGAATAAAGAGGGATGAAAATTACATAGGAATAGCACAATGCCTATCATTACCAGCAGAATAGGTATGAAGGGATAGCCTGTATACTGTGGGGGGGGGCATTATGTGTGTCTGTGCACTCTGCCATGCTGCCTACTATAAAGTGGGATGGATAGGTCTTGTCCTCCTGCCTTGTTGTCTCCATAAACAGTAATTTGATGATGATGATGATGATGATGATGATGATGATGATTTAATTTAATTTAATTTAATTTGGGTGCAATCCTATGTCCATCTGACCTTGTCTGGGGGGACATGGGATTGGGACTGGAAGGCGCTGTGACCTCGGAAATCCAATCCGAGGTCATAGCGCTGTGGAGCAACCCGCCCCACCTCATAGCCAATGTGGTTCTTTCTGCACCAGCAGGGAACCAAACACGGAAGACCGTGTTCGGTTCACCCATGGGGGGGCGTTCCTGGGGGCGGGGAGGGGAGGAGCGAGGCTCCGCCGGATTCAGAAGAATCCAGGTGGTGCTTCAGCCTCTCTGCCTTGCAAGGAGAGGCAAAACATCTAGATGGCCAAAATTGGCTGTCTAGATGTTTTTGAGGGCGAGGGAGGCATGTCAGATATCCTATCTGCCGTGCTCCTCCTGCCCTCAATAGGATGCCTGTAATCCTCCGGGTTCAGAGGGTTACGGGCGGCCTCATAGGATTGTGCTGTTACTTAGTACATTTATATCCTGCTTTTCTTCCATCATGGAATTCAAAGCTGTGCACATGAGGTTCCCAGGTGGTCTTCCATCTAGGCACTAACCAGACCCCGACCTGCTTAACTTCAGCAAGGTGGCTGCATCATGTGCCCTCAGGCTTTTTAAGTAGCATTGAAAGGCAGCCATTCATTTGTGTGCCAGAAATTATAGGAGTGCTATCAAAGATACGTCTGAAGTGGGGCTAACCCTGGCCCTTGATCCAGGTGACATCATTGTCTGGTGTAGATCCCCCCTCCCTTTACTTCATTCCACAGAACTCCATGGGATCCATTGAGAACTAAAGCAGCCTCTATCTGCATAGCTTTATTTCTTCATCTTCATGGCAAATTCTTGGTCACACTACAATATTAAAAAACTAAAAACCTGGCTTGTATAAATAAATATTGATCTGGGCCACATGGAAGATAAAGAGTGAATTTGAATCATTAGCAGTTTCAGAAAACTGTGGTTTCTA
Source organism: Shinisaurus crocodilurus (assembly GCA_021292165.1). Classification (NCBI taxonomy): domain Eukaryota; kingdom Metazoa; phylum Chordata; class Lepidosauria; order Squamata; family Shinisauridae; genus Shinisaurus; species Shinisaurus crocodilurus. The sequence goes on along the minus strand of CM037877.1, from coordinate 177,103,862 downwards.
TAAAGATGTTGTAGGTCACAACCCATTGTAAATCAGTCCCTCTTCTGGAAGTCCTATGTATATGAATGTGTGTGCTGCAAACTGGAGTACATTTGTGTTCTTGCTCAAGTTCAATTAATTTCAACTACACTTATGCTGGAGATGTGACTAGTGGATTGTGCTCCTAGTATATTTTGGGGGAAATGAAATACATTAATAGAATAGACTGCTAGAAGATGTACTAGGAGCAATGCATGCATTATAAATAATAATTATGGATGTGGCAAAGGTGGCTTAATATGTTTAAAGAGCATTCCATAAATCAACCTTCCCCAACCTGGGGCCATCCAGATGTTCTGCACTTCAACTCCTATCAGCCTCAGCCAGCATGGCCAGTGATCAGAAATGTTGGGAGTTGTAGTCCAAAACATCTGGAGGATGCCATGTTGGGGAAGGCTGCCATAAATCATTTTATAACAAGTTCAAGAAGCCAGATTTCCCCACTCTGAGGCCTTAGTTTTCTACAGAGTTTTGTTTACCTGCTTTATGGTAAATAAAGTGATGCAGAAATGGCATGGCAGTCTTCAAAGACTGATCCCTTCTGTAAAACAGAGGAAGTTCAGAAATAGTAGCATGCCATGAAGGGATGATGTGATGATCTTTAATGCCTTGCCAATCTGAATCTCGCATAAACTCAAAGTAACTTGGGGGGGGGGTTATTGGAATACAAAATGTTGGCTAGGTGCCAAACTAGACGCTTAAATGCACATGGTGTGTTTACAGAATAACAGTGGCATGTTTTTTTTCTCTCTCTCTCCTCTGTAACTTAACCGTGTACAACATGATGTGTTTTTCTGCCTCCTGCCAACAGCACCCAATTATGTGGTGTAGGAGTGGAGACAGGCAGAACACTGTGACATCAGGACATGGGTATGTTTTACTACCCCTTATGGGGTGGGAGAGCTAAATATGTGGCTGCTGTTTGTGTTTAGTGTAAGATCTATTTGACCCTTATTTCACCATATATGCCCTGTTTGTTTGTGGGAGGTAATGTATCTACATAAGAGTGCCTCCCAAAAGGAGCAGGAGGAGCCAAAGTGGCACTAAACAGCTAGTAGTAGTTCAGAGGGAAATGCTATGGTGCATTCTTCAGTAAGGTAGTCAATTGTGGAGAAGAGATACCAAGCAAATGCTATGAGACCTGTTTTGATCAGCCTGTTCCTACCAGCTTGTAAGATTCTAGAGGCTTCCAAGGAGGGCCCAGCACTCAGTGTTGGAGCACATGCTTTGCATGTAGAAGGTCCCAGGTTCAAATTCTACCATCTCCAAGTAGCGCTGGGAAAGACACCCATCTGAAACCCTGGAGAGCTGCTGCTAGTCAGTGTAGAGAGACAACACTGAACCAAATGGACCAATCATATAAGTCAGCTTCCTATGAACAAGTTATTTTTAAACCCTTGCTATGCACTTGCCTGGCATTAGGTTGTCTCAAAAGACAAACAAAGGCAAAGCCTCTTTTGCACTTTGCAAGTGAATATTAAGAAGAGGAACATTTAAGTCATATGTCAGGATCCCGATCTGGAGCAGCAGCCTGGGCTTGGACTCTGACTTGGACAGGAGGGGTCAGCCAGAAACAAGCCAGGCTCCAGCATCATGACCAGGTTTAAGCCAGAGCCTGTCAGATCTGAGGGCCTTGATCCACAAGTCCATTTCCTCAGAGCCGAAACCACCCCCAGGGACCAACCTCCTCTATATCAGGAACTCACATCCCAGATAGCCTGGAGGAAATCTTCAGAGTGGAAAAGGAATGCTTGGCTCCAGGCCAGAGCCTGCCCCTTTAAGAGCTTCCACTTTTCAAGGAATGGGTGGAGCCTGAGATGGGTGATCTGGATTCAGTCAGGCCACAGACAGGGCCGGTGCTACCATTAGGCCAACTAGGCGGCTGCCTAGGGCGCCGGGCTGAAGGGGGCGCCAGAAACTCCAACTCCCTCCTGAAAACACTTCACATATATCTACGGGAGAGAAAAGCTTTTTTTTAAAAAAAGTCTTTCTGGGTTGTTTGAACTGCCCCTCGCTAGCTGCTCTCCTCTTCCTCTCCCCCCTGCGTCTCTCTCTCTCTCTCTCTCTCTCTCTCTCTCTGCCTTCGCTTCCAAGGAACACACAAACTGACTCTCCCAAAGATTTTTTTTGTGATCACTTGAACTGAGGAGCGGCGGCGGCAGCAGCAGGAAGAGACGGAGCGGGAGAAGAAATAAGAGGGGAGGGTGGAGGGGAGTTTCTTTTTTTTTTTAAATCGAGCAGCAGAAAGAAAAGAAAACAGAGTACTGTGTGGATGGCAGAGCATGTGTGTTTTTACATGACATCTCTCTGTGCCGGTTTTAGCAGATCCCCACTGCAATTTTTCCTTTCTTTTTCCTTTTCACTGTTCAGTTTTACAGGGAGGCGCAGCAAAACAAGAGAGGGAGAGAGGTTGAGAGGGAAAGCTGCAAAGAGGCTTATAGAGGAGGGCGGGCTGCACGCTTACTTCGAGCTCCTCATGCTGTCAGCGCCTCAGCCAATCAAAAGGCTCCAGAGTTGGGAGATGCTGGAGGAAGCGGCGGCGGGCGGCGGCGGTGGAGACGCTTTGCAAAGACAGGCTAGGGGCTGGGCAAAGAAGGCAACGCGCACGCGTGCACACACACACGCCTGCCTAGACGAGGCTACAGTTTCCTCAGGGGCTCTCAGAGCTGGGCTTTCCTTCGTTCCTGCGCTCTAAAGACTTCCAGTATAAAAGTGTTTTCTCCACACTCATTTCAAGCCAGTCTTCTCCCCACACCCCATTTTCAAAATCCCGCCAAAAGACACATACTTATATTAAAGTGATTCCTTTCATGGACAATTCACTCCCGCAGCCACTGATAATGCCTACTGTTTGGGGAAGTCCCCCCCCCCCTTCTAGTCCCCTTTGGTACCTTCATATGAAAGTGAAAATCGGTATAATGGATCTTCGCTTTATCCAACGCGATAACTGAGGATATCTTGATAGATTTCAAGAAATGTAGCAAATTGGTACTACATCAACATGTATTTTATGTATGTTTGTCAATGTTTATGATAATACATTTTTTAGGTTTTGCCAATTGACTTTTAATGGGCATAGGGCTGGAGGGAGGGAGGGCTCAAGTGGGAAGGGGGGGCGCTAAATATCTGATCTTGCCTAGGGCACCAAACGGCCTTGTACCGGCCCTGGCCACAGACATCATCAGAGGCAGTTGCTCACTAGGAACTCTCCTTGGTACTGTGATTGCCGACCTTTGCGCGTGTAAAGGCGAGATAAAGAAGAGGCAGACACAGGGTATATGGTTTCAAATCAGGGCCACATTTATTGAATTGAAGATCTGTGAAGGGTGAAGTGCGGTTCTAACCTAGCCCGGCCCTTGGCCAGGAAAAAAGACCAATATTTGGCGAATGCATCCTAACTGAACCGGAGGCGGGATGGCCCGCCACCGCCCAGTTGCCCTCCATGTGGAGCTGGAGGGCCTTACCATCGTCACCTTACTTTGGCGCCTCCAGGCTCCCAAAGTAGGTGAGAAAGGTAAATCCCCAAAGCCGTCCCAATCTCCCTTGTGCCAAGCCTCATGGCATTGGCGAGGGCAGCCTTGGGTAAACGTCAGTCACCTTGAAAGGTGCCACTGGATGATCACCATAACCCTAAGAGACAGAGGGCGGGAACCCAGGAGCTTAAATAAGCTCTTACCTGTGTCCCCGCCCTTTTGAGCCATTGGCTCGTTACCAGTGACCCACCTGACCAGCTGCCTGCCTCCTCTCTCCTCCCCCACGCGCAAGCCTTCTCCCCAGCCCCAGGTGAGGGGCCATTGGAAGTTCTTTCTTGCCCCATGGGCTTCTCGTCAGGATCAGAACAGGAGAAAATAGAGTCTTGTTGCCCCTTAAAGACTAAGAGATTTATTGTAGCATCAACCATCACTTCGTATTTAATATATCTATATCTTGCTTTTCAGCCTAGATTGATTCCCAAAGTGGCTTACAGCTAAAATGCATACAACAATATAACTAGAATAGGGATATGTGGCTGTATGGCAGAGTCTGCTAGTTCCTGGCAGTTGATAACCTAGTCCGGCTTCTAGGCTTTTCCCTCCAGAGGGGAGGGGACAGAAGGAGATGCAGATGGGTGTACATGAAGTGGAGATACATGAAGTGTCTTCTCATTTGACATATGTATATGTACACACACTCATGCATACATACAAACATGGGCACAAAGAAATAGAGCTACCATGAAAGCCTACTTAACTGGACTATTAATTGGGCTATACTACAGCTCAGGTTAGTAATGGAACTGAGGAAATGTTCATTTGGAGGCATTAAACACTCGTTGAGATAAAGCACAGGTAAAATGTTAAAAGGAATAATTCTCCAATAGCAGAATTATTGGAATTCTGCTATTGGAGAATTATTCCTTTTAACATTTTAACAGTGAGAGACTAACTCATCCTTTCCAGCAGCATCTTTCCTTTTTTGTTTCCATTTACTCCAGAACAGTCCCACCGCCTTAATGGGATCTTCCCTGGGATTGTTCCAGAATGCATAATGGATTGCAGCTATAGTCATAACGAAGAGAAGGTGCTTAATAGCTGACCATTTCCAGAAAGGAAGAAGGTGCTGAAGTCCACAGTGGTTGGAGACTACCCAAAGGGACATGAAAATCTGGAATTGGTGAAGCAGTGAAGCTTGCACAGTCTTGGAGCAGGGATATGGAATATACAATACATTCTTGCAGTTTAAAAGCTTTCAGAATTCTAGTACCACTTTGGATGGTTGGACCTTCACAGACCGTCTTGCCTATATACCAGCATTTCACCCAGATGGCACACAGACAAAAAAATATCAAAAGTCATGCAAATCTAAAACAAGTCATCCTCATTTCAGTAATATAATTCATAACAATCAAAGCTGCATGTTTGCGGCCTAAAATTGGATTCCTCTCTGACTGAACTGCTGTTTCCAAGGCTGTTGTACAAAGGCCGCACGATGCTAGTTTATGTTTCACAGGCACAAAGGGCCTAGCAACAAGCTTACTGTGTTCTATGCTATAAATACCTTTCATTGGTTCTCTGTAGGATATCATATTCAGGAAGGAGAAAACAGAAATCTGGAAAGCAGAAAGATAAAAATGTTTCCCTCCACACCTACTCTTATATGTGTAGATGAAAGGAACATCACAGCCCCTCAATTTTCCTTTCATCACCTCTTTATATAGTGGAGCTTCCTGTTCAAGTCATTACTGACGGGGGGGGGGGGGAGACCATAAAAATTTGTGAACTTCTAAGGAACCCCCATCACCACCTCCACAATCAGCAATCCAAGGGAATTTTTTATATATTTAAAATTGCAGAGGCATTTGATCACCATTAAAGACTTTCATAATAGAATTATCATGCATGCAACTATCCAGTTGTCAAAAAAAAGGACATTTTTTCCAGTAACGAGTTTGCTATAACAAACCTCAACTGCTTGCAAGTAGGGGCCTTTTAAAGTATGCCAGTCACAGAGTAATGGAACACAGCAATTGAAAGGGGCAGTGGCCTCTCCTTGCCTACTCATCTGCTATAAAATCTCTGTTCCTTTGAGAAAATTATCCTGGGTTTTTATCTAATCTGTCTTTATAAAAGCTTCAGAAGATTCTCTGTTAATGGAATGGAATGATGCTACAGCCTGAAGTGTCTTCCATTTAAGTTAGTTTCCCATGTAGGAACTATAGTCTGAATATGGGAAACTTTGGCTCAGTTCATACAAGCAATGGTTGCCATTCTCTTCTTGTGGTGGAGGCACAAATAGGCACACGCCTCTTCCCAAAATCATGCATCCCTGGTAAGGTATAATGGCAGGGTGTTGCATGTAAAGCTGTACAGATAGGGAAACCAAACCTACAGAGAAGCCTGGGAAAGAAGACCAGCTGAGAATCACTGGAAGATCTCTTCCCCAAAGCTGTAGCAGTTGGGTGATGATGGCTAGCCAACCCTTACTTCCAATGCCACCTTTGTGACAATGCTGGCACCATGGCTGGGAATGGCATGCTGAGGAGAGATCTGCCCCGAGGCAGAGAGAGAGAGAGGTTTTGTAGTGGTGTTAGCTGAATCTGGGGTGCAGCTTGGGATACAAGTTGTACAAGTTATTGTCTGAGGAACTATTGCCTGCCCTAGGAGCTTCCACCATGCTCTGCTTGTAGATATTGCAGAGATACGGAAGTCTCCAGTGCTCTCTCAGCCAAAGGAAACTAAACCCCCATAGCATTGCCCCAGAAGTGTCTCATTGCTAAAAGTGGAGAGCACGTAATAATATTAAAAAAGTATCTGAAGGATAGTCTCCTCCCATATGTTCCTGCCCGGTCACTAAGATCTGCATCAGCGGTCCTTCTCCGAGAGCCCCTGCCAAAGGAAGTGAGGCAGGTGGCTACCAGGAGGAGGGCCTTTTCTGCTGTGGACACCCCGGTTATGGAATGAGCTCCCCAAAGAGGTTCGCCTGGCGCCTACTTTGTATTCTTTCTGGCGCCAGGTGAAAACCTTTTTGTTCTCCCAGGCATTCTAATCATTTTAATCATCTTAATCATTTTAATCATTTTAATCTTGTAGTTGTTTTTAATTCCATTATTGTAACTGCTGCTGCTAGCTCTGCTGTTTGTTTTTAATCTGTGGTTTTAAAATTTTATATTTTATATTGTATTTTATGATTTTAACTGTTGTAAACCGCCCAGAGAGCTTCGGCTATTGGGCGGTATAAAAATGTATTAAATAAATAAATAAATAAATAAATAAATAAATAAAAATGGGCAATAGGAACACCAGCGTTTTTCTTTCAAGGAAGAAATGCCGTGGCATCCACTTACATCATCTTCCCATTACAGTTCAGAACCATCCATCCTAGTTATTTAGACCCTTAAAATATTTTTAGACTGTTATGTCTCATTTGCTTTCTATTAGACACTTAGCCAAGAATTTGAGTATTTATACTGGTGACAGCTAAAATGAGCTTTTAGTCTTTCAATAGAGATCACATCCCTCAAGCCCCTCAATCATTTTTTCTTTGTTGCTTTTCTGTCAACCGACATCATCTTTCTTCATCACTGCAAGCAACGAGGTGGCCAGAAATGATGGTTGCAACAGCAAAGCAGGTTGTGTTCTAATTTTGATGAACAAAAATAAGGTCTAGATGGTTTGGGCTACTTTTTGAAGACACCAAACACTTCAATGGTGCCTGTGTGAGAATGCTGTCTCAATTGGTGGTGAATTTCCCCAGATTTCTAAACCTGGCATAACTAAGGTGTATCAACCATCTGTTCTCATGGGTTTGAACTGGTTTTCAATTAACCTCTCGTAAGGAATAGCTAATGAGTGTTACCATGTCTAATTGCATTTGGATATAATTTTTGGGATAGGGAAATTATCATAATGAAGGTTAATATACAGAGGGATAGACAGGTGGGCTTAGCATTGACTTATGTCCTTTAGACCAGGGGTGCAGAACCATTTTCAGCCTGGGGGCCAAATTCCATTTTGGAGACACTCTTGGGGACCACATTCCAGTGGTGGGTGGGGCTGGGACCCAAGTCCCAAAACTACAAGCATGTTTAGCTTAAAGCTCCTACTGCCAGTAACTAAGCCTTAGGAGAGGCATTTCAACCTTTTAGAAGGGGGGAAAGGTGCATAAGAGCTGGGAAACCACCAAATTATCAGTGTTTGGGGGCAAGGGGCATGGCCGTCTGCAGCACCTCAGGGGGCTGGATTGGGACCCTGGGCCTGAGGTTCTGCACCCCTGCTTTAGACAACCGAATAAACAAAGTGCAACCACATTCAAGGTACTAGATCAAGTTACACCCTACAAGCCAGATCTTGGACAAATAAAAAGATTAATCTATTGGAAAAGAGACTTCTCACCACCTTTTAATCTAAACAGTGGATGTTGATGTCATTAGCTCCATATGAATGTGTAGAAGCAGGGCCATAGCTCAGTGGTAGTGCTTTGCATGCAGAAGGTCCCAGGTTCAATCTTCAGCATCTCCAGGTAGGGTTGGAGAAACTCACAGTATTGGGCTAGACCAGGACCGGTGCAGGGCAGTTTGGCACCCTAGGCAAAATTATATTTAGCGGGGCCCCCTCATGTTGTGGGGGGGGCTCTGGAGCAAAGCAGCCCTGCTTTGCAAACCACACCCCGCAGCCGCTGGAGCCCCCCGCAGCCCCCCTACAGTCGCCGGACCCCCCCGCCACCTACCTTCCCCCCCCCACCCTGGCCTCCTCCTCCTCCGAGCCTGCCTCCCCGTCCGCTGGTCCCGTCGCGTCCTTCCAACGCGGAGGAAGTGACGCGACGGGACCCCCGCGCTCTGTTTTTGGCCGGGGAAACCAGGGCAGCAGGGTTGTTTAAGCCCTGTTGCCCTGGTTCCTCCCGCCAAAACAGAGCGCGGGCGGGGCTCCGGCAGCGGCGCGGAGAAGGTAGGGGGGGGTCTGGCGGCTGCAGGGGGGCTCCGGGGGGGGTGGCGGGTGTCCGGCGGCTCCGGGTGGTGGTGGTGGGGTCCGGCAGCTGCGGGGTGGCGGCGGCGGGGGGATCCAGTGGCTGCGGGGGGGTCCGACGGCTGTGGGGGGGCGGCGCAGCGTTTCTGTGCCCTCTCCAGCCACACGCCCTAGGCAACCACTTAGTTTGCCTAGTGGTAGCGCCGGCCCTGGGCTAGACAGACCAATGGCCTGACTCTGCCCTTCCCAGCTGAGTGGCTGCTTTTCAGAAAGTAGCCCGGCCTACACTGTTGTACTTGCTGGGTTCATCCCCAGACCTCCAGGTGCTTCCAGGCTTGCTGATGCAGACCAGCTGGGAGCTGGTATTTATGTATTTATGCCATACATAAAGGCTTCCTCAAGCCTTTGCCACAGCAACACAAGTCATTGTGGTGTCTGCAGCTGGTTCCTGACTCTGGTGACCAACTCTGATCCTCGCCTTGCCCATATTCAACCTGCATCTGCCCCTGACCTTCGCTTCTTGCCTCTGGCCCCACTTTGCCTGGTACGCAGGACTGGTGCAAGGCAGTTTGGTGCCCTAGGCAAGATCAGATATTTAGCGCCCTCCTTTCCCACTTGAGAGCGCTGTATTTTTTTCCAAGGTGTTTCTGGTGCCCCTTTTAGCCCTGCACCCTAGGCAGCTGCCTAGTTGGCCTAATGGTAGCACCGGCCCTGCTGGTATGTGTCTGACCTCTGCTCATTCTTGGACTTTGCGTCTTGCCTCTGGCCCCACCTTGCCTGATGCATGCCAGACCTCTGTTCGTCTCTGGACTTCGCTCATGCCTCAGGCCCCGTGTACATGTTTGACCATTGCTTGCTCTGGACTCTGCTTTGTCTCTGGTCTGCATCCTTCTCCATCACCCCTGGCCCTGGCATTCCAGCCTAGGACTCTTGCCACTCACGCCATGGATCTGACAGTTTGCTGTGGCCCAACACGCCCTGACCAGGGACAAGATGGACGTAGTTGCCGGCATTCCCCCAACGGTGGACCTCTCGAGCATCCGGCATGCCTTGCAGAACCAGGTGTCATTTTTACAGACTGAGCTTCACTCTGTGAGCTGCCTCTGCAGTTCCACCCCATGCACCACCGCCCCACCGAGCTCCCAGCAGCATCCCTGCCTCAGCATTTCAATGGCAAGCAAAAGGCCCTCCGAGGTTTCATCAGCCAATGCAGGGTGTTGTTTCAAATGTGCCCCGAAGCTTACCCCACACTGCGCAGCCGGGTTTACTTAACGGTAAGCCTGTTTTGGGGCCCTGCCCTGGCGTGGGCCTCCCCGCTCTTGGAAGCCGATGACCCCCTATTGGGGAACCTAGATAACTTTGTCCTGGCTTTGGAGGGCATGTTCCGAAATTTGAACCGGGCACATATTGCAGAATTAGCCATGCAGGCCCTAAAGCAAGGGAGTAGGTCTGCTGCCGAATACGCCGCGGAGTTCCGGTGTCTTGCGGCTGACACTATGTGGAACGAGGTGGCCCAACAATTCCCCTTCCGCATTGGCCTGAATTCCCACATTAAAGATGACTATGAGCTGGCCCAAGTGGACCCACCAGCAGCCCTGCCTGCTTTTATTGCTCTCTGGATGAATATTGGCAATTGCCTATCTGAGAGATGTGCAGAATGATGTGATGGGCAGGCCCCAGCACGGTATTTTCACCATGAAAGCAGAAACCAGGACCCTGCACCTGAGTCTGAACCCATGCAGGTTGACGGTTCCCGGAGACCGAAAAGCAGCAGTGACAAACCTTGGGACCATGGACCAGGACTTCCTTTCACAGGTCCGCCAAGTCTTGCCCACGGACCCTCATGCCGAGCCCGACTGGCCGGGGTGGACCACCAGACAGCCTCGGGCACCTCACGCCCAATGTAAAGGCCGGCTGCCTATACTACCACCAGGACTGGCTCTACATTCTGGAGGGACACCTGCGGATCCAAGTAGTAAAAACATGGCTGCAACAGTTCTAACTGGTGCCAGGGTTTATGACCAAATCACATTGGTCTTTTCTCACCTTCAGTGGCTTCCATTTATTTTCTGGGCCAAATTCCGGGCCAAATTCAAAGTGCTGGTTTTGACCTATAAAGTTGGTTTGGAACCTTAGGATCTGACTGGATGCCTCTTCCTGTATGTACCTACCATGCCTTTAGGTCACCTATAGAAGCCCTTTCTCGAGTGTCCTCTCAATCTGAGGTTCAAAGGGTGAACAACAAGAAAGGGCCTTTTTGGTGGTGGCCTCCTGGCCTTGGAATGATTTCTCTAGGGAAATCCACCCCGTGTCCATATCACTATCTTTTCAGTGCCAGTTACACTGGAAATCTTATGAAATATACCTCTTACTTACCGGTATTCCAAATTGTAAGGATTCTTCCTTCCTCACCCCCATAACTTTTCTGTTCACAGAACTCCATGTAAATAACTATTTGATTTTTTTAAATTTTCTGATATCTGTGGGTTGGATTTATGTTAAACCCCTTGGTATAACTAAAGTACTGCTGCATAGAAATAAATATTTCTTGGTACAAAATACATACAATATGAATGTTCTTTGAGAGTACTTGACAGCACAATCCTATGCATGTTTACTCTGAAGCAAGTTCTGTTATGTCCTATGGGCTTATTCTTGAGTAAGCGTGTTTAGGATTGCAGCCCAAGAGTGCAAAATAGAAAATGTCCCCCATGAATACACATGCCCATTAATACACATTCTACACATTAATGTTGCATTTGGAATAAAGAGCAACTGAAAGAAAGACTTCCTTTTCCGGTGGCTAATATCATAAGGGAACAATAATGACTCTTGGGTTTATTTATAGAAACTTTACAAAACCCAGAGCTGTTAACGGTGCTATATTTTTTCTTGTACTGCTCAAATGAAATACATAAGCCTTACTGCATTTTCCTGCAGAATGCTAGTAACTTTAATAAACCACTTGAATATGACAGTGAGCTATTCTGTAAAGAAGAGGATTATTCTAATAGTTACCCCAGATCTTCATCTTCTAAACAAAAATTACTCCTCAGGCCTCTGTGCTGCTGTAAGCTGACAGTTGCTGCTAGACGGACTCTCATGCCTGACTGGTAGGCCTTGAACCCACACTGCCATAGAGGGATTGCTTACATACGACTTGAATTAACAGTAGTCTAGGCTGACAGGAAGGGATATGGATGAAGATGCTGTTCTGACTGCACTGAAATGCTTTTCCAGAATATTCTTAATATTGAGGATGCAGATTGCGAGGATTTTTGAGAATATTAATGCTGTATACAGTTCCTTCTGATAACTAACCAGTGCATTGCACTTAATAAATTGTAGGGCTATCAATTTCAGGGGAAACTTCTTTACAAAATGACATACTATTCTAGGCTGTCTTTATTCTCTTGCGGTGTCCCACAAGTATTTCTGCATTCCATTGAACATCCTGCAGAAAAGCAAGAGGGATCTCCTGTGTTGGTTTTTGTCATGGTTACCTGCTTTCTCAGCACATGCTGCTGTATTTCTTGCCTTTACACAAAGTACAAGAATAGGAATAGGCTAATCAGGTGCTTAATTTAAATAAGGTTAAGGAGTGATGTTGGCATGTAGACAAATTTGATTGGCTACCTAGCATTGTGATCTAATCACATCCACTACCTGATTGGCTTGGATCACAAATTTGATTGGCTACCTAGCATTGTGATCTAATCACATCCACTACCTGATTGGCTTGGATCACTCCAAGAACAAGGTGAACAAGGAAAAAAGATGCAGTAGCACACAGAGGAAACACATGCAGTAATATATATTACTGCATGTTATATATATATATATATATATATATATATGTTATATATATATATATATATATATATATATATAAATAAAATAAAATAAAATAAAATAAAATTGGATATTCTCCCAATTTAGTTTTCCCCCAACCACCACCAAAACATTTGAAATTCAAAAAGAGGGAACTTTCAGTGCAACCCAATATTTAAAGCACCATCCTATTATTTAAAAAGATCCCTTAGAAATACTTAATTTCTAGTGATCAGTTCACACAAAATATGTGTGTTTGGTTACCACAGCTTGGCAGACATTTATAGGTTTATATTTAAATACACCCCCTCTTTGGATGAGATCCTATAAATTCTACATCTCTCCCCACCCACACATCATGATTGGAAAACCCAGTCTTATAGTGTATAATGCTTCTGTTGTGACACTAGGATCAGCTTTGGTCATTACAAAAAAGTGGTCACAGAAGAAATAAGAGTGACTTGCATTTCCTCTGCTTGTGCTTCCCATTTTACATGCAAAGCAGGGTCTTACACATCTCCTCAGTGAGAGTTGGGCATGCATCTGGAACTTGCAGATCTCATTGTGGCTTCCAAAGATGGACCATAGGCAGCTGCTGAACAACAGCCAGGGACTGAAAGTTATTGAGCAGAGCCAGACACACATTAAGTACTGTTGTTGCCCAGGCAACATCCCAGCCTGAACAGGAAGTCTTCATAGTCCTTCCAGGTTAGAGAAGCGAATGGTAGCCTTGGTGGGTGGAGTCACTTCAGAGCCCAGGACCCCTTTACTATCCAGGGACTGTTTCAGCCTGTAGTCTAGTGGCTCACCACATGGGGCAGCAGTGCATAGGTCCATAGGATCTTGATTCTAGCCCTGGTGGTTCTTGACAGTGTCTGGGTTCAGACAACACGATAACCCACACTCAAGGGTTGAATAAGGGTTGAATGTTGTTGAAGCATGGGTTGTTGTTGAAATGTGGGTTATTGTGTTGTCTGAACCCAGCTGTGCTAACAAGCTATGGCTTGTTAACCACAAACAAGCCATGAAGAGAACCTATAGTTTGTTGTTGGGTTGTGAACTGTGGGTTCCTCACCATGGTTTGTTATCTGGCTGGGTTCAGACAATATGATACCCCATGTTTCAACAACAACCCATGGTTCAACAACAACCCATACTCAACCCTGAGTGTGGGTTATTGTTGTCTGAACCCAGTCAGTGGAGAAGATGAGTGAGTTCCTACCTTGCAGGTTATATAGAACGGACAAAACAAGAGAACATGAATCACTTGTACCCTACTGTTGCTGCTTATTTGTAAGATCTTCTGAGGTTGCCCTAGGTGTTGTTGTACTATATTGGTAATGTCAGTAATTTAAGCAATAGACTCTATGGAGGGAAAAACTTCCAAGATAGGTATGGAAAAAGATGCTATCAGCAGTAGGTCTCAACACACCATTTCTGTTCTGTATGGGGAGAAGAAACACTTTGCACATACAATTAATTGCAAGGGAGAGTAAGAGAAGTTCAAGCACATGAGCTTCTTTTCAGGAAGCAAGGAGTACTCTAACTTGGATAGAGACATTTTCATTTGGGAAAGGGGGGTTGAGGACAAAGGACTGAACACCCATGAGTGATACAAAAGAGAGCAAAAATCTCACATAGGTTTTCATCTGTTTAATATAAAACAAGAACACCAACACAACTCTTTCCTGAAACCTAATTTCCTGTTAAATGAAATTGAAAGTCCTTATTAAGGATGCAATTCTATAGCTATTTGCCTGGATGCAGTGAGACTCCTGATTCACTGAGACTCCAGTTTCTGTATCGGTGTGCAATCAAGAGATTTCAATTAAGTTAACTAAACTTTGAAGGAAGAAATATAGCCTACCTTTCAGATATTAAATGACTGCAAGTTACTTGACATGAACAGTGCATCCCTATACATATCTACTCAGAAGTAAGCCCCACTGAGTTCAATGGAACTTACTCCCAGGTAATACACACACATATACATTCAAACAAACCTATTTCCTTTTAACAAAAATGGGATAGCTGTAACAGTATGGTGGTTAGTTGTTATTTGTTCTGTATCATAGACTTTGTTAGCAACATGTTAGGGTTTTGTTTTGTTTTGTTTTGTTTTTTTGGTAAAACACAGCCAGGCACTCTATGGTGCTCAGCATGGGTACTTTTCCATAGTAGAACTGGGTTCAGGCTAGCTCAATATAGTTGCTGTTTATGATATGGTAGCATCTACACATCGTAGACAATGAGGAAACCTCGGCCAAGAGGGTTGGCTAGTTCCCTCCTGTGTTTCCTGGATAATCTTGCCATCTTTCTCATTCTTTACCATATCTCTACCTATCACAAGGTTACTGTAAGTCTGGATGCACTTTTGGGGTGTTAATCTGAGGCTACTCTGTGATATGTAAGAGTCTTAGATAAACAAATAAAGAATTATAATCATTCACTTTTCAGAGTGCATTAAATGTGAGTAAAATGTAGAACAAGAAGCATAAAGCATCAGCACTGTGTATAAGCAGAAATATAGTCTGGCAGAGTGAGTGAAATAAATACTATTAGTATAGATCCTCTTTATTCATCTTGTGTTGAACATTATGAAGTGCTCTTAAATGCCTGAGTAAGCCACGAGTGACCAATAAAGTAGAATTAATTTATCCCTCTGTGAACCACAGATAGATGTTATGCTTATGAGTGAGCAGAGCATTAATAAATCAGTGAAGACAAAACGAATATTATAAGCACAAGGTGCAGAAGGTTATAAAAGGAGATGCAGTCTGACTGCTAAGCTGATTGCAGGCTTCCCAGAAGCTGCTGCGTCAATCCAAAGACATCCATATTCCTAGCCATTTCTGCAAGGTATAACTATTTAAACGAGTGTCATTTCAGAAAAAGATAAATGATACATGACAATTGCCAGCCCCAGAGGTTTAAACATGAATCTTTGGCATAAGACAATGTGCTAGGTGAAAACAGACTGAAACTAAAAGTGCTTTTAAGCATACTTCAGAACCATGGCAGCCGTTGTCCTCCAAAAAGAGCATAATGGAAGCTGCTCCTGAAGCCAACTTTTTTTTTTTTAAATAACATAAACTGAGCTACTTATGATTTGATTCTCATCCCTAATTTGAACTTTAATGAAGACATAAGGATGCAAGATTTGTGGCAAACATTTGTGAGATTTGGAAAGTATGAAACACGATGCAAAGGTTTCCATTGCAAGAGTCGGATCAGATGCAGTAAAGCTAGAATTATATGGAGGGCTGCTCATCTTGTATTACTATTCTGAGCTCAGAAATGTCACATGAAATGGGATGTTTGGCACAGAACATGGAATCTTTAAAAGCTTTATTTCCCCCCCTAATTTTAAAAGAAATAAGTTTTTAGTCCTTGTTGCAGTTTGTGTCCAAAGGTCCAATATTAATGGAATGGAGTGTGTGTGTATGTAGATGCATCTCTCTCTCTCTCTCTCTCTCTCAAACACACACACACACACACACACACTGTTTCTGCCAGAAGGAATAATTAACAACTCTACTATTATTCACACCTATCATTGCACCCCTTTCTAAAAATGTCCAACTTCTGCCAGATAATTAAGGTTGCACTCTTATTATCATTTATTATTTATACAGCGCCATACATGTACATGGCACTGTACAAAGACAAACAATAAAAGAAAGTTCCTACCGCAGTGGCTTACAATCTAACAACAAAATAACTATATATATTATTAACTAAAATAACTATAACTATATATATATATATATATATATATATATATAAACTAATTAAAAGTAAGGACTGGACAATTAAAACAGGTTAGTTAGGGAAGGGATCCAAAAGCTTTGGAAAAAAGAAAAGTTTTCAACTGAGCCTTAAAAACTGAATATTATTATGCACACTTACCTGGGAATAAGTCGCATTGAACTTAATGGGGCTTTCTTCAGAGTAGAAGAATATTTTCACAGCCCAAAAAATCTGCATAAATTATGTTGATTAGTATAATTTGTGTGTGTGTGTGTGTTTTAAAGCGAACAATATTTTTTTGCAGAAATATTTGGCAATTTTGGTATATAACCTGAAGAGCGTTGGTTCTAGCAGCCTCTTTTTATCTTAAACTCATCTGTAAATTGAAGGACTAACTGGAGACAGAAACCATGACTACATCAAAGTTGTCCCAGGAAAAGTTGAGTTATGAATATACATACTTACTTAGTCATGAAGTGGGGCAGATGATCCAGGCCTTTGAAAGGCATGTCTCCCTTCTAACTCCATACAGTGGTAGTAAATACTGCTGATAAAGGAGATATGAAGGATAAGCCTTAGCTGTTACATTCCTCAACATGCTTTTCCATCATTTGTAGAACTCATTGTTATATGAACTATACCTTGCACTCTTGTTTGTATTCTCCATAGAATATGTGTTGTTAAAAGCAATTCATATCAAGATTACCCACAGTGTTTATTTCCACTCCCTTTTCTTTTTGTTTTGCCATTGTGGGCGTCAGGCACGCATTTCTGTAGGAGATGGCATTCTGAGGGGAATGAATGATCCATGCTGCCAAATGAAGTATGGTTAACAGAAATTTCACGTTTACAAAAGTGTTTAGTGAAAGCAATATATGCTTTTGCTAGGTGATCACTGGGCTTTTGGCATTCTGAAACTAATATCAAGTGGCACCTTGAGGAGATTGGCTTGAAGATAATATGACTCAATGGGCCGGTTTGTACGAACAGGCAGCCCGCCGTGGCTTATTTAAGCCACGGTGGGCTGCAGTGCAGGCAGGCGACCATTCTGAATATTCAAGCCAGTGACTGCAGCTTGTCATGTCATCTGAACCCAGCGAGGGTGGGTTGTTGGCATGGTCAACAAACCACCCACAACCCTAAAACAGCCCATGGGTTCTGCGTGGTTTGTTAACTATGCCAACAGCCCACCTTGCCAGGTTTGGATGACACGACAAGCTGTGGTTGCAGCTCGAATATTCAAAGGCCGCCTGGCATGCGCTGGCACATGCCACAACCCACCATGGCTGAAATAAGCCACGGTGGGCTGCGGTGATTGTGTGAATCTGGTCCGTGGGTCAAATGTGAGCCCCCTTTTTTGTACTAAGACCTTCTTTGCAGTCGCATTGATCTCCTAAGGTGTGTAAATCTATTGAACAGGAGCTGGCACCTCGCGAAGCCCTAGCAAATCCTCCGCGGCTGTTTGCTGACTAGCCAGATTTATTTTTTCTGATGTGTTCAGCTCAGTGCAGCATATCTATTATCTAGTTAGCACATCTTCACAGCTGGAAGATTCCAGGCTGATCAGAAATAAGACCTTTTAAACCTACAGTGTCATCTCAGTGGTTCTAATGCACGTCTATAGAATAATTGAGATTATTTAATGTTTTCTCAGCTGTAATTAAATAGCTTGAATTGCTGCATTATTTTAAACATTTTTAGACAGAGGGGGGAAAACTGTGGACTTGGGAGGGATTTTGAAAGCACCTATATTAACTGGGTCATTTTGCTTTTGGCTAGGGAAGGGAACCATGTGGCCGGGCGAGAGGGAAGCTATCACAGTGTTGCACAAAACAATATTTGCGAGGATGCAGAACAGAGTTTATTTAGAACAAATCCCAATCTGTCTTGAACTCATTGGTTCTTCGGAGTATTAGTCAAGAAACATAAATAGTAAATTCACTCACATGGGAATCAACTTGTTACACACACCCATATTAGTAAATCTCCCCAAAACAGAACAGTCCCCAAAACAGAGCTTGAGGTTGGGTTTAGCAAATACAGTCTCTCTAAATGTTAAATTTTTATTTGACTTTCACGGACCCTTCCATGGACCCCAGGTTAAGAACCCCTGCTCTAACAAAAACAACAGCTAAAACCTAGAAACTTTTCCCTCTTTGTCTGAAAAAGATACAGCATCCAAGCCTTATGTCTGCCTTATATATTCCCCAAATGAGGCATTTCTCCCTGATTTATTACTTACTTATTTCATTTTTGTCACGGCCTTCCTCCAAGGAGCTCCAGGACAGTGTACATTATACATGGTTTCCCCCTTTATCCTCACAACAATCCTGTAAAGCAGGTTCAGCTGAGAGAGCATAAGGGAGCTTATTCAAAATAGGCCTGAATCAGAGCTTTAATGCAGGGAGGGGCAGTGCAGGGAGCATGCCCCTCCCCTGAATATTCAGCTTTCATTTTTGCTTTAAAGTACATCTCTAGCCCAGCTACCTATGGTGATAAATGCACAGCAAGTATTTATGCTCAGTAACAAATAGCTTAATGCATTCCACTGTTCTGACGATTGGGATGATTAGCAAGCCCATACCTATTAAGTGTAATTCAATTATATTTTTATTTATTAGTTATATAATTAAATACATTTAGTTTAACCATATCAAACAGTAGATATTTAGGCCCTGCTCTTTTGCATGGGCTTATTTATTTATTTATTTATTTATTTATTATATTTATATCCAGTGCTTTTTTTCTGGAGAAAAAGGTACCGGAACTCTTGGATTACATTTCCTCCGGAGTAGATGGCGATTAAATTGTAATGCAGTTAATAGAAGAAAAGGTGCTGGAACTCAGTTCCGGTGAGTTCTACCAGAAAAAAAACCCTGTTTATATCCCGCCTTTTTTCCTGCAAGGAACCCAAGGTGGCTTATATAATCCTCCTCCATTTTATCTTCACAACAACCCTGTGAGGTAGGTTATGCTGAGAGTCAGTGACTGGCCCAAAGTCACCCAGTGAGCTTCATGACCAAGTGGGGGACCAGAACCCGGATCTCCTGAGCCCCAGTCCAACACTCTGACTACTACACCATATCGGCTCTCTTACAATGACCCTCTCAGCATACCCACAATGCCCACTCTGCTAACCCTCTTTCTGCCTGGTTGCATACTTTCCAGTTACGCAACTCATCTGGTTGGTACAGACGAATTCATATTCACCCTGTGGAAAGGACTGTGGCCCCATTTCCATCAATCAAACAAGCATCAAATGAAATGCAGTCCTGTGATCAAAACAATTATACTCAAGGATAATGGTTAAGCAAAGGCAAATAAAACATCACCATTTAAAACATTGCCTCTCTGCAGCACAGTGATTGGTTTTGGTGAATGATTATTTGATTTTGTTTGCGTATGGAAATAATTAAAGCCAAAAAGGCACAGACAAAATATTTGATGCTACTAATGAAATTGACAAATGTGTAGCATTCCCAAAGAGAAGAAATCGGTGCTGCTATCAGTACTTCTTCTTTTTTAATTGATTCTTTAAAAAACATGCAAATGAAATGGCTCAGGTACAGATTTGCATTGGTATTCAGAAAGCAGCCTCAGGCCTGCACTTTTGACAGCCTGTTTAAAATGTGTGAGAGAAGGAGTCTTCCCTAATAAGGTTATGCTGTATTGATTTGCCTTTCAAGTATTTATGCATTATATGTGCTATTTCCAGAAAGAGGAGGCAGGAAGGTGCATTCACTGAATGCCCAGTTATTTCAGGGCTAAAAGCAAATCTAGTAATCAGAACATGAAGGAAACACAAGTTGTATGTGGTGGTTTTATTTATACAGGACCATGTTTATCTGTAAATCTCCATGAAATACTTCGGATGAAATCCTATATACACTAACTTTGGAGTTGGTCTGATTGAAGTCAGCAGCATTTAGTTCTGAGTAGACATGCAAAGGACTGCACTGCTAATCATGTTTCTTAGGCTGGAATTTATGATTTGCTTAAATTAGTATTTAAATTGGCTTAGTTCTTTTTTTAAAAAACGTGGGGGGAAAAAGAGGTGATGGGTTACAGAAGAAACATATAAAGAGTGATTCACGCTCACAGCATTGAGGAAAAATGCATGCAGATGAAGTTCCAATCTTGGAACTTACTGTTTCAAAACATTACAAACATCATTTCTTGATGAGAGTTGTCCATCAGCACAGTACCTTATATAATAGGTCTGCTTTAACATCTTAACACTATTCCATATCATTTTTTAAAAAGTCTGAAACCAAAGGCTCTGTTGCTTTCCCCCCAGTTGTCTGCTATACATACCGGTATCTTTGTGGCTGTTAGTCCATGTATTAACTCACCATCAGCTCTTAGTCCATTTTGTTAATACAGTCCCCCAGATAACATAGAGCTATTTGGGGGTCTGAAGGTAAATAATAATTGCTAATTTTGTTAAACTGTGATAATATTGATCTTCAAAAATCTTGTACCACAGAGCACTTCCTGAAAAATGCTAAGAAATCTGGCATGCATTGCAGTTCATCCAGCCCTAAATTAAGAAACCATCCACTTCCAGTGAGGCAAGGTGACGTTACTAGGAAACTTCATCCCACGATTTACTGCCATGCAGCAGCTTATCAAATAAGAATGGAGAATTGCACACTTGGAAGGGCATGAGCCTCAATCCCTGTGTCTGCATTCTTGACTCTCCTTTCCCTTCTCTGGGCCCTTCATGCCCAATTTACGCCAAGACATACACAAGGTGGTGATGAGGACACCACTCCAGCTTTATTGATCGTTCTCATTATTGGCACTTCCAGCAAGCATTGCTCCTGAATTTTGCTGCTTAGTCCCAAACCCTATTCCAATATAACTTAAACTTAAGTAATTTCACTTAAATTACTGTGGTCCCATCCATTTTCAATGATACTAAACTAAACTTGGAATGATATTGTCCTGTTATAGTTTGAGAACCACACTGTTCATTACCCTTCCTCAACAGGGTGCCCTCTGGATGTGTTGGACTACAACTCCCAACATCCACCAGCCAGCATAGCTGGGAGCTGTAGTCCAACACATCTGGAGTGTGGGGAAAGCTGCTGTACATTAATAAATGATTTCCCCCCCATAAAGGATTATATTTTATTTTGATTATTTATTTGAAAGGTTAATTTGTACTCTAAACTGACAGACACACCCCAGTATCAGCTTCAGTTATTACAATACAACTAGAACAATCTCTCATACTGTTCAAAGAATGTGGTTATTAATATGGAAATGTAGACCTGTAACATTTTTGTGGTTGCCTTAAATTGGATGCACGGGCAGTTATGACCTATCTGCATTGCATTGTCTTGTTTTGAATGAAATGTGCCCTTTGATGTGCATCTGAACATGTGTTCTCTGGAAAGTGATGAAATGCAGGAGACCCCATTTGCACTTAGATGTGCATCTCAGTTACCTGGCATCCCTTTAAATTGCCAGGGGTTTTCCTCCTTCACAGTTTAAGATCTGTTTGAGGGAGCAACTAGGCAGAGAAAATGTGCACTTAAGGGCATATGCCCTCAACCCAATTTCTCCTCTTCAGCCTGTCAGATCTCCAACTGCAGTGGCTGAGAGCTCACACTTGCAGGTTCCAGGGCAGTGTGATGGAATTGCACACGCACAGCCCTTTCCCTCAGCCTGTTTTTGTGAGTTTTCTGATGACCTGCGGGTCCCCTCTCTAATCTTCAGAAACCCCTTCCCACCCCCTCCCTCAGGGCTGGCCCTATCATTAGGCAGAGTGAGGTGGTCGCCTCAGGTGGCAGATGCAGGAAGGTGGCAGCATGGTGTTCCAAGAGAAAGCTGTGGGTCACACAGCCTGGCCTGTGTCCCCCTAAGCTAGCTTGCTGCCTTCAGGTGTGATGGAGGATGCTGTTCCGTCGCCAGTGTTGAAGAGAGATTCAACTGCCAGTCCAGTCAGCTTATGTACATGGAACGAGAGGAGGCGCCATCTTGTCCTTCGGCTCAGGCAGCAAAATGTCTTGGGCAGGCCCTGCCCCCCTGGGCCTATTTTTGAGAACCCAGCACATCTGCATGTTCAATTCATACTTGATTAATTGGGGAAGTGATTGTCCTGGGGTCTAAATGGCCACATCGGAGTTTTAGTTTTGTGTGTCCTCTGGTGCAATGTAGACCCTCCATGTCCCCTGAAGAAACACTTCAAAACATCCGAGAATTAGATACAGCAGCCTGTGGTACTGCATGAGGAAATGGAAAGTGGGAGTGCCGATGCACTGAATCAGCCAGCACTTGCAGGAGAAGAACCCTGTATGATTTGTGTAATCAGGGCCGGTGCTACCATTAGGCGAACTAGGCAGCTGCCTAGAGCACATGGCTAAATGGGACGCAGAAACCACACCAAATCAGAAGCCTCCCTGGTTTTCCCCCCTTCGCTTCGCTTCTTTCTCTCTCCGTGTGCCGGTCTCTTCTTCTGTTTTTGTTGTCCCCAGGCTTGCTTTCTCTTTCTGTCTGTCTGTCTTTCTTTCATTCTTTCCCCCTTCTCTCTCTCTCTCTCTCCCTCTCCCCCGCCTCCTTTTCTTTCCCCGCTGTGGCTACTTCGGCTCTCTCCTTTTTTTCGCCGTCCTCCTGCTGCTGCCGCAGCCGCTTGCCCATGCCTTATGCCGCTCCTGTTTCTTTCGCTAGTGGGTCTCTTTAGCAAAGCTGCTTTCTCGTACAGCACATGGGGCGATAAGGGGAGGAGAAGAGGGGGTGGTGGTTAGGGAGGGAGGTGGCAGCGGCAGCGGTGCTAGAGGAGGTGGGTGGGTGGGGGGAGGGAGGCAGAAAGAGAGAGGGGGTTAACCAGAGTGAACTCTCCCCAAGCTGAGGAGCCCCCCACCCCTAGCCAGGGAGAATGATAAAAGGAGTGGGGGTGGGGGAGGAGGAGGAGGAGGAAGGGGGGCTGGGGAAGCAAAAAATAATAATAATAAATTTTTATTTAATAATAAATATCAGAAGCAAAAAATAAACCAGAATTTTGCATGCACGCAAAAGTAGAAATTGGAGAGGGTGGGGGGGAAGAGGAGCTTTCAGGAGAGGAGATGGGGTGTGGGGGGAGAGGAAGAGAGATAAATTTTGCACATACACACACAAAAGAAGGTAAGGGGGAGGGGAACAAAAAGAAGAGAGAGAGAGAGAGAGAGAATGAAAGAGAGAGAGAGAGAGAGAGAGAGAAGGGGTAAGAAAAGAAAAGGGGGGTGGGAGAAAGAGAGGGAAGACAGACCAGGGAATCCCAGTGATCAAATATGCTAAGGAGGAGGATAATAATTTATTATGATAATAATTTTTTTAGGTTTTGCTAATTGACTTTTATTTCATAATGGGCATAGGGCTGGAGGGAGGGAGGGCTCAAGTGGGAAGGGGGGGCGCTAAATATCTGATCTTGCCTAGGGCACCAAACTGCCTTGCACCGGCCCTGTGTGTAACCCTTACATGGCAGAATGTTAGGTCCTAAATGATGTCCCACGAGAGTCAACCATGGGAGGAGGGCAAAAGGCCACAAAAGTAACATTTGAAGTCAGCTGTAAATTAGAAGTGGCTGTTGAAAACAAGGGACCAAATTTGAAAAGAGATTGCTGGTGATCATCTGTGATATTAACTTGGAAGCCTCCCTTAGTTTTTAAAATTCTATCTCTGGCAACATAGTACAATTTTGCAATAAAAAAGCCTTTGGAATTTGAAAAGCGTATAGGTTTATCTTCGGAGCTGTTCACATTCCAAATTATTTCAGTATCTTTTCCCAATAACTGCTACAGAAGACTCGATATCTGCAAACACTCGCTTTTCCGTTTGTTTTTCTTTAATTTTGGGAAATGACAAAAAATATCAGAAATAAATGTCTGCGTATGAATGATTCTGTTCTTTACAGATCCTAAAACCTGTTAGGAAAATCTGCTTGGCTTTATTGTAAGGACACTGATTACTCAGTGGGGGGAAATGTACACTTTGGGTGCAATCCTATGTCCCTCCAACCTTGTCTGGGGTGGGGGCATAGGGATGGGCCGGGAAGGTGCTGCGACCTTGGAAATCCTTTCCGAGGTCGCAGTGCTGCGGAGCGCTCCCCCCCCACCTTGTAGCCCAGTGTGGTTCTTTCTGTGCCAGCAGGGAAGCAAACACAGAAGACTGTGTTCCGTTCCCCCCGGGGGGGGGG
This sequence comes from Shinisaurus crocodilurus, assembly GCA_021292165.1. Classification (NCBI taxonomy): domain Eukaryota; kingdom Metazoa; phylum Chordata; class Lepidosauria; order Squamata; family Shinisauridae; genus Shinisaurus; species Shinisaurus crocodilurus. The sequence goes on along the minus strand of CM037877.1, from coordinate 177,079,622 downwards.
CGTTCCTGGAAGCGGGGAGCGGAGGAGTGAGGCTCCACTGGATTCCGAGGAATCCAGGTGGTGCTTCAGCCTCTCCCCCTTGTGAGGAGCGGGAAAACATCTAGATGGCTGAAATCGGCTGTCTAGATGTTTTTGTGGGCGAGGGAAGTGCGGCAGATATCATACCTGCTGCACTTCTCCCGCCCTCAATAGGATGCCTGTAATCCTCCGGGTTCAGAGGGTTACGGGCAGCCTCATAGGATTGCGCAGCCCATGTATTTGTCCTGATGCTTCAACAAAGGCAATATAATATTGGTTGTTTAAAAAATAAATACATCTCTGGGTCTGTCATTTATTTTGATCCATAAGCTGGCATTTAGTGGTGGATTAACATAAACTGTACCACAGGGAAGGACTTGAATGCCATCCCCTCCAATCACCTGCACTGAGGCGGAATAATATTATGCACGTATGTTCCACATAGATCTATATAACTGAAGCCTAAATAATGGAAAGATAGACCTGTCAATCTTCATTATAGTGGGTTAAAAGCAAACGCCCCGAGGTGATGACAGTGGAACTGCCTGGTGGATTGCAAAAGCATGTGTGCCACATAGTCCTAAGCATGTTGGCTCAGAGGTGTGCCCTACCCTTCAGTGGAATTGCCTCCTAGTCCATGAATTTATGATTGCAGCTTTATAAAGCTACATTTGCTGTCACCACAGACAAAACAAATTATGACCTTTTCGGTCGATGCTGTTGAGTGTTGTGCCACCAGTAGGTCAGACAGAGACCAGCCGTGCCGGGGTGTGTTCGGGGTGGGGCCAGGCTACGTGCAGCCTGACCTAGCTGGGCAGCCTTACCAATCAGCGCCTGCTCAAAAGGCAGGTCCCAAACACACTCAGATGCAGGAAGCAATTGTTTGCTAATACAGCTACAGCCGGACGCTCCTGACATTCCCGACCTCAGACTTGTACCTTGGAACGACCTTGACCATGACTTTGCCTGATCCCGAACTGGTTTACGTTTGCTCTATTTTGGAATGATATATTTTGGCTTCGACCCTCGGACTGTGGTAACGACCACGGCTTATCTTGGAACTGGATGGATTTATGACAGCGAGACTGTTATTCTCGATACTCGCTCACCATGATTGCTACTGGTGCATCTGCTGTTACCGAATTCACCCCCATGTTATTTTAATTGGGAAGTATATACGTTTATCTTCAAAGCGGTTCACATTCCAAATTATTTCAGTATCTTTTTCTGATAAAGCTACAGAAGACTCGATATCTGCAAATGCTCACAGATACTGTTACTACTATTTTAATTTTAAAGGACTTCCAAAAGAATTCACACTGAAGAATGCACGTTATAACTGAGGACGTCTTTGGGATGTGCTGCATACACAGAGGGCTCTTCCAGTTGATCTTAGGGGCTAAAATTGAAGCAGTCATTATTCCAATGACAACAGCATCTATCTTTGACAGGCTTTATCACAGGCCTGTCACACTTGTGTAAAATCTGCCGTAGTAAATGGCTGTTTTGTAAGCTGCTCTATTTAAATTATTCAGACGCTGTTACTATGGAAGCGCACGCTTTGTTTGTTCATATTGCACACACGGAATGTAATGGTCCCTGGTGTCCGTTGAATTGTGCAAAATCTCATTAAAGGAACTTTATTATGTGTGTACAAGACCCATATTAGAACTTCTGCATACTTTCACCATTTTATTTTATGTGGTTTGCTTTTGTTGGGAAATCAAAATGCAGATGTACAGCTAGGCAATTTTAGACCCTGGACTTAATGATCTTTTGGGGGGCGGGGGGCTTTAGACAGCCATGTGTATTACTTCTGTTGTGAAGCACACAACGAATATTTCTCCTCGCTCCTCAGCCACTGACCGTTCCACACTTCACAATTGCCTCTACATTCCCGGTACGATACGTTAGAGCAACCCCCACAAAAAGAAACCTGTTTGCCAACCCTGCTAAAAAAAAGAAACACTGAGCACGGGCAGTTTTGTATTTTAAATTCCCTGAATTCATGGCACCATCATGACTACAGGAATAAAATAGACTTTGTTTCTGCTGCCCTGATACTGAACACATTTATTTGGGAATAAGCGCCATTTTGCTGGAGAAAAGGATAACATAGTTTTGAGGTAAAAATAATAAAACGAGCACCTGTAACCATGCGCACATGCCCCATCGGCTTCCCCTAAACTCTACAATGTCTTTTAAAATAAGAAGAAATGGTGCTGGCCCAGGGGCCGACATGGGGCCTGTTTGCCGCTGCCCCATCACCTGCTGCTCTCTCATTAATAATTTCATTCCCCACCCCCAGCTGATGGGGTCCTGGACTTCAGCCCCAAGGTCCAGCCCTAGCTACACCGCTGGGAACATGCCTTAAATAGTAAAAAAAAAACGCAAAACCCTATGGGCAGTGCAATCCAATGTGGCTGCCCGTAACCCTCCGAACTCAGAGGATTATGGGCATCCTATGGAGGGCGAATGGAGCGTGGGGGCAAAGGTCACCTCTGTGCTCCTCCCGCCCTCCTCCCGCCCATTTTCAGCCATCCAAGTCCTTTTCCCGGCGTGTGAGGAGGAGAGGCTGAGGTTCTGACAGATACATTGTATCATGGTGGGGCGTCTCTCCTCCCCTCCCCGTGCACAAACCTCTGGTTCCAAGGTTGGACTTCCGACCTCAGAGCTGCAGCCAGTGTGTTTCTTTCCACACCAGCTGCGACGACGGAGGGAGGATGCTCCAAATATTTTGCTTAACCTGCTAAGGCAGGGCTCTCCAACCTTGGGTCCGCAGATGTTGCTGGCCTACAGCTCCCAGCATAGCCAGCCAGCATGGCTAATGGCAAGGGATTCTGGGAGCTATAGTCCAGCAACATCTGGGGACCCAAGGTTGGAGGGCCCTGTGCTAAGGGCACAATCCTATGCAAGTTTAGACAGCCAAAAGGACTACAACTACCACTATGCCCCAGCCAGCTATGCTATGCTGGCTGGGGAATCCTGGGAGCTGTAGTCCTTTTGATTGTCTAAACTTGCACAGGATTGCGCCTTCGTTAATTTTCACTATCATTACTGGCAAACAAAATGGGTTTGCAAAACCATATAACTCTCCTTTTGAGGTATGATAGAAATGTCACTTTTTCACCACATCAAAGCCTTGTTTGGCCACCGTACGTTATAAGTTTACAAATCCTGCTATTACATTTGCAAGGCATCACCCATATAAGAATGACAATGCAAGCAAGCAAAAAACAACAAAACAAAACAAAGAACAAAACATATAGTTGAGAGATACATTATTGCAATATGAAATTATAATATTGAATAGTACAGATGAAGTACTTCCTCTGGAGCTTAATTTAATCATCTGTAATTATTTCTATTATACATGCAAATCCTCTTACAGGGCAAAATTAAAAGACACTTTAGACATGCAGACAATCAGTGCATAGCAGTTACATTGTTATAAGCATCCCCACCCACTCATTCCCCTACCTTATAAAGGCACTGTATTTTTAAAAGTAATTATTTATTTTTAAATCAGGTTCAGCTGAATGAACATCCTGCTTTAATTATGAATTGCACATACATGAAAGAAGCTAAACAGAGGCGAACATCTGCCTGATTAGAGAAAGCAAACCGTCAATATTAATAAATAGCAGGAACTATACCAGAATTGGTTCTAGAATGGCTTTTGAGACTATTTAGTATTCCTGGCTTTCGCATTCAGTTAACAGCCTCTTTTTTTTCTGCTTACACAAACTGAGTTCATTTTCTTTTTCAGATGCAAAGGCTATGAGCCAGTGAATCTGTGAAGGAGAAGATATATTGGATGCCTTCTATTAGGAGAGCAGAAACCTACATAGCCCTCTTGCATCCACCTGGTCACAACCGAGGTGAAGGTACTGTATATACAAAAAGAGAGGTTAACATGTGCAGGAAAGTGCCTGTATAACAAATACTACCATGCACAATATGCCACATGGGTGCAGTTTGGAGAGTTGAGATGAACTGATCTGGTGTGTTTGCTTCCATGTGTTTGTTTAACCAACCTAGCACATCATGGATGGCGTATAGGGAACCCCACCACATTGGATGATGTGGAGGGCAGTTTTCAGCACAGGTCTCGAAGAATTGGTTACTCTGAGGTAACAACCAAGTCGAGAAAGAGCTTCAGTTTATACCACGGCTCTGTTTTTCTTATTTTTAACTTCCCATTGAATTAGCTCTTGAATATGGAAAAAAGTTAGGCGGATTGAATCAAGTTAGGTGAATCCTCAGGGAAACATGATCAGGTAAGGTGCTAGGTCCTGAAAAGATTCGGGGCTCAGGCCCACAGGACAAAAAAAATCACCTCATTACATATACTCTAAAGTCTCTCTCTCTCTCTCTCTCTCTCTCTCTCTCTCTCTCTCTCATGCGTGCATGTGTGTCTTTAAAGGACCCTGTCTCCCAAGGACACACCTGTTTGTAAAAAGGGATTTATGGACAGGGGAAAGAAGGGCATTTCATTTCAGAAAAAAAACTCAGGCAAAGAGATTCAAGGGGGGGGGGGAGGCAACAGGAGGTGAAGCACATGTGGGCAAAAAGCCAGCTAATCCAGGGGGATCAGATGCAACAGCGATCATCAGGGCCCCCCTACTTCTATTTCAGCAAGTGCCCATGGACAGCAGGGCAGTGGGGCAGATCCCCTCCCAGAGATTCGGGGCTCCAGCCCTAGTGGGCTGCCCCCTAACACCACCTCCGAACATGATTATAAATGAAACTCTAGCATGATCAAAAATGTAAAGGGTGTATATCAAGCCCCTCCTCCAACACATTATGAACCGCTGTAGATAGGATTTTGCCTATCATTAGGCAGAGTAAGGCACCTGCCTGGGCAGCAGATGTTGTGGAGTGGCAATGAGGTGTTGGAGGGCAGAGTTCTGTTTGCCAAGTGCCTGCCCTAAGATAGCCTGCTGCCCTCTGGTGTGGTGGAGGATATTGTGTCCTACTGCTAGTGTTGAAGTAAGATTCAGCTGCTGATCTGGTTGGGTTCTGTAGGTGGTTTGCGGGGAGGCAGGCACCATCTTGTCCTTTGCCTCGGACAGCAAAATGCCTTGGGCCAGCCCTATTAGGATAACTAGTTTGCATCCCATAGCGGGATCTGACAACTTTAATGGCAGTTTAGTAAGCAGAATTGCCTGCTAACCAACCCGTAAGCCTCTCTCACTGCTGCTGCTGCTGCCTTATGTTGGATACAGTTGCGTATATCCATAATGCGCCAAAATCTATGTTTTCTTGTCTACATAATACCACTCATTACACATGCAAACGGAAAATTTCTAGTAGCATGTGTAGGAACACCAGAAATAATAAAAACACATTTCGAGATATTAAAAGTAGCATGATCTCTATTATAATGATTGTGATACCTTTATTTTTTTTAAAAAAAATCTTTTCATGGATTTCAATTTGCCTTTAAAATTGTCAGGCTTCTAACATGATTGCATATAAGCAACCCTGTAGCATTCAGCATCTTAAAGGAGTACAATTTAATTTTCAGCCTCCAAATGTGAAGATTACAAGTGAAAGCAAATTTGCTGTTTGAATGTCTGACTTGATACAAACGCACCCGAAGGTATGAAATGACATATAAGTGCCTTTGCTGGTAAGCCTGCTTGATGATTGGCCTTTTCTGCCACTTGTGCAGATAACTGTCCATAATTTTGTGGCTTCGAAAGAAATTCTTCTAGACACTGCTGGAGAATAATCTCGTTTCTAGGTAGAACAGTAACCTGAAGAAATGGAATTAGGCAGAAAAGCTTGTGAATGCCCCAATAGGGGTATTTGTAAGCTCTGGTGTAAGCAGTACCAGTGCAGTGAACCACCTAGAGTTAGGTACAGATGTTTTTTATGGTACATTGCAGTAAACTGCAATTCTCAGATCTCATTGCAGCAAGTCTCCCTAAATCAATAGAAAAAGCATTTGCCACATCTTCCCTGCCTTTGGTTAGGATGATGGGCAGCGTGATCCTATGAGGCTGCCCGTAACCCTCCAAACTCAGAGGATTACGAGCATGCTCTTGAGAGTGGGAGGAGCGCAGTGGATAGGATATCTACTACCCTCTCCTTGCCCTCAAAAACATCTAGATGGCCAATTTTGGCCATCTAGATGTTTTTCCTCCTCAGGAGGAGAGGCTGAGACACCGTCTGGATTCCTCAGTATCTGGTGGTGCCCAGTTGCTCCTCCCCTCCCTGCTGGCATGGAAAGAACTGCGCCAACTATGAGGTGGGGGGGCAGGCGCTCCACGGTGCTGCAACCTCAGAAGAGATTTCCACAGTCTCAGCACCTTCCATGCCTAATCCTATGGCCCCCCAGAGAAGGTTGGAGGGACATAGGATCATGTGCTAAATGTAGGTTTCTTGACTAGCTTCTCACTTTGTTATGCAAAGTCCCAAATTCCCCTGCCTCCCACAAGCTACTTTAAGTTGCTCTTAAAGGGGCCATGGGCAAAATTGCAGCTAAGCTAAAACTTTTAGCTTAGCTGCAATTCTGCCCATGGCCCCTTTAAAAGTAGCTCTGCTTAGGCTCAAGCTGCCCACGGAGACACAGTAAGCAGGGAGGGAACAGACGTGAGGATGTGTGTGTGCGCGCGTGCACGTGCATGTTCTACCTGCTGCCTCTGCTGGGTGAAAAGAAAAGGAGGCTGCATGCGCTGGCCTGGACCGAGGGAGAGGTGAATGAGGGAGTTTATCACATGATTCCTATCTTTATATTGCCAAAGATTTTATTTCCTAACAGAGCTGACTCTGTGCCTCTAACAGGTGAGGTACAGTGTCAGAAGGAAATGCAAGAAACTTCCCCTTCTCTCTGAAGCTCCATGTTTGGGTGTGTGGGGTGTGTGGGTAAGCTTCACCTGTTGAATTTGTGCCAAATCCTGACCATTTTAAAACAAAAAGATTGCCCTGCAAGCACTGACACCGCCCCCCCCCTGAAAAACACCAGATATCAACAATTAAGGGTTTAAGTAAGGTTAAAAATATATATACAAAAGCCACTTATAAAATATTATGAAATAATATGTAGTATAATAATGTATTATAATATATAAGATATTATATAATAATATAATTCTGGAAAAGTCATCCTAGCACTGGTGCTGCTGCTGCCTCTTCTTCTAGCAAGGAGCAGCATTTCACAATCATCCCTCAATTACACGATACTTCTTCACACAATGCATAATCAATTTGCTGCAAGATGTGATGGTCAGTGTTGTAGATTGCTTTAAAATATACACACTTTCCTGTAAGTCCCATTGAACATAATAGGACTTACTTCTGAGTACACATGCATACGATTGCACTGTTACTGTTTTCAGAGCAGTGGTAAATTTTACTTGGCTCTACCTGTGTACCCCATGTGAAAGTCTTTTTCTAAAACATGCTGAAGTGCCATGGAGAAAGCTCTCTACAGTAATGATTAGGATTATTCTGCAGGGATTTTGGATTGTGTGTGGTTTTTTTTAATGCATTAGAAGGGAGTTAGCAGAAAACACACCCTCAAGAGAAAGAAAGAAAAAAATCTCAACTACCTCAAATAGCAGCAACAAACATCATCATTCAATTTTGGCATTATTGTTCAATCACAGTGTTGTTGTTCTTGTTTTTTTTGTTTTGTTTTTTTGTTTTTTTAAATAAAGTACAATAGAGCCCACATGGATTTTTTTCTGAGTGGAGAAAATAGGAGCTTGCAGGGTGGGCCTGTGAACCACTTTGCATACACACAGATATCTGAATGTTAAATATTATTATTTCTTTGACAAACTACTAATGAGAACAAAGCCACCATGGAGGGATCCATTTTTAAAGTGGGAGGGAGATCTTTAAAACAAGGAGTTTCCTGCACAATCTGGGGAAAGTAGGCTGAAAGTTATGTTTGACTGAAATAATGGCATATTCCTCCCACATTTACCCCTTCCTACCATTTGTTGTCACCTCTATATTATATTTTAGATTATAAGCTCTTTGGGGCAGGGAACTGTTCTCTTCTACTCGGTAAAGCACCATGCACATTGATGGTACAATAATAATAATGACAACAACAGCAATCACCATCATCATCATGGGTCTGGGGATCCTAGTGGCTTCAGAGTGGTCAGAGCCCTTAAACGGTTATCGCATCCTGGGGTGGGTGGCTATACCCTTGGCCACGCCCTCATGTTGCCTGGCCACACCCTCTTGGTCACACCTTCATGTTGCTTAACCATACCTCTTACAAATTCGCATGTGTGTCCCTATTTTCATCTGTGAAATGTTGGAGGGTATCTTGTCCTAGTCCAGCACTCCAAGGACTATAGAGCTGCATTCCTTGAGTTTCGTAAGAAGCAAAAGGAAGATCTAGAAGAAATACTAGCTGAAAAGTATGCTAACTTTTTTAAAAACAAAAAAGTGTATATGAATGTAACTGCTGATATTTTTTTTTTTAACGTTTGAAAAGTTTGTACTTACACAAGATTAAAGGAATGGTATACCTGCAACTCAGGATAACATTTCATGCATCTGATGAAATGGCCTGTTGGCCAGGAAAGCTTCTGCCATCATGAATGTCTTTTAAAACCACAAGATCCTTTGTGGTTTAACATAAGGATGTGAATGATGGCTGCACATATCCTACAACCCTAAGTCACATAAAAGTTTCTAGTTTTTCCTTCTCTATCAAATAGCGGCTGAAAATCAAGTGACTTGTGGCCTTGTGTTACCTAGCAACAATTCCTGCTTACTTATTTAGTAAGTTGTGGGAAAGTACGTAATGATTACACAGTCACTGAACAGCAATAGGGAAATAGTAAACACACCTCAGCAGTGTTAACACACAAAGTCTGTATTTATTCAGCCTCTCTAACTATCCCTTAGCTCATTACTTTGAATTTGGATTTGTTGAAATGATAGACAAATCTAAGGTTGGACTGATTTACATGCAAGGAACAGAACCTGAGGGACTCTCTCCTTGTCTTGTTTGCCAACTCAAGGTAACTGGTCATATATTTCTAGTCCTAGTCAATACTGGTTGCACGACTGGTGAGTGTCTAATACAAGGGTGATACGTTCCTTTCCACCCACCTTCCTGCTTGCTCAGTTTGTAGAAGCCTTGAGTAAAAAAAGTCCTAGTTGTGCAGGTGACTGCCATCCTGGACCTGGAATCTGTGGGGTGATTGCAGAAGGGTTCCTCTTTCAACCAATCACTGTGAGGGTCTCATGCAGCAGAGGCATACTCCCCCTTTCAAGCGGAGATCCAACATATATTTTCCTATAGTTTCCCTGGGTGTTCATGTCCCCCCCCCACCTTTTGGGTATCAAAATGGGCATTTTTGATGGGACAGAATTTTGGAGCATTCTCTTTTGTTCATTTCCACTTCTCCCTCAGCCTTTGGTATTGAAATAAGTAGAGTGGCCACTTATGAATCACCACAAAAGAGGACACTGATTTGCATAACATTTGCATATGCTAATGCATATGTATAGATGCAAATTTAGAAATAATTATGATTTAAATAGAAATGCAGGCTATCTTACCATAGTCTGGAAGACTGTGACCAGGTGGTCTCTGACTCTGTGTCTTGCTCAATCTGCTGTCTGGGTGCTGTTGATGGGCAACTCCAAGGCCCTGCTCTTCCTTCTGATGGTTCTTGAACTGGACAGCCCTTCAGTTCAAACAGAGGATGTCTTCAAAATAGAGGACAGCCCCCTGGCAATCCCTCAAATAAAGGACTGTCCTCTATAAAAGAGGACACATGGCTACTCTAGGCTACTCTAGGAAACTAGAATCCTCGTGGGGGTAAATTTAAAGTGCAGCATGGTGTAGGTGTGGGGGGTAGTATTCCTGGTCACAGAGCACCACTGGAAGAAAAATGCCTTGAAAGTGGTGTTTTAAGCAGGCCAGTGTGGGCTTCTCCTTCCCAACCTAACAGCACTTTAAACCCCCACCTCACCCCAATTCTGTAGGGGTTCAGCAGTGACAAGATCCTGGCACACAGGTCTTGCACTATCACATTCAGTGTGGCCCATGGATCTAAATCCCCAGTTAAGTGCCATATCATGATGTACTGATGCTAGGCATTATAATGACCATGCAATTTAAAATTGCATAAAAAGAAGGGAGGCATTAAAAATATATAAGTGATAATGAAATTTTAAAACTGAATAATTTTGGCTCAGCCTTACTACCTTTTCCCTTCCCATGTGTCCCATGACTAAGGGTTCTTCCCTTAGGACCTTCTATTGAATGTCTTTTAAAAGGTCTTAAAAGTATATAGCTGCAGTGAAGATAAGCTAATATCTCTTTGGGATAAACTGAAAAATATGAAAAGATCTGTCTACTTAGTTGGCAATGTTATATAAAGCACTTGGTTAATATCTTATGCTGATAAATGGCAATCTCAGTGTGTCCTCTAAGAACATTTTGTCACACTCTAATGTCAAACCCTTGGAATGTGTTTGGGGTTTCCTTTCCATATCTGTTGTCATAATCTTGTGTCTAGAAATGTTTGCTCCTTTTAGTTTTCCTTTATGCTGTGCACATTAATGATTCAAAACAAGGTGTGTGGGGATTAAGGCTTCAATCTCTGCATTAAAGCACTATCAGTCCACCATCGATCTATCCATCATAAATTATTTCAAGGTCACCTTTAAGGGAAGAACCCTTTCAAGGTAGCATACAAGAGAAAACCCATACAAAGTGGATACAATTTTTAAAAATCCATAAAAACATGTTTCCAATACAATCAATTAAGCAAAACTTAACAATAAAAACCACAGCCCAGACTTATGGAAGGGAAGACCAGTGAAAAAAGGCAAGTCTTCAGAGCTTTCCTGAAGACCTGCAAAGAACAGGCCTGACAAACCCCTGATGGAAGTTGATCACAGAGGTGTGGAGCCACCACTGAGAAGGCCCTCTCCCTTGTACTAATCAGCCTAACCACCCTTGGCAGAAGGGTGGCTGGGTGGGTGAGAAGGGCCTCTGTTCATCATTTCAGAAGGCTGGCAAGCTGGAACAAGAGAAGGTGGTCCTTCAAGTAGCTTGGGCCCAAGCCATTTAAAGCTTTAAAGGTTAAAACCAGCACTTTAAATTGGGGTTGGAAATGCACTGGCAGCCAGTACAGCTGGCACAGTATTAGTGTCACATGAGCCAACTGCCTGGCCCCCACCAATATCTGGGCAGCCATATTTTGCACCAGCTGAATTCACACCTCTAGTGTGAATTGGGCTGTGTATCATAACTGTTGTTTCTCCAGTTAACATTCTAGTAGATGATTTGTCCGGGGAGGTGGAACTAGATTCAGGGGACCAGGCTGGGCTGAGGTGGGACCTAGCATGGTGAGATATCCAAAATCAATGTGCTTAGGAATAGAAACTCCTCAGGCTCAGCAAGGGACAAATAACAGTTCCTTTGATAGGTAGTAAGAGGCCTCTGGATTGGCCAGAGATGACCTCCCTGTTGCTGCTCTCAGGCATTCGGCCAGAAATTCTAGTTTCTCTGCTTAGAACTTCCCAGGGCCAGCCCTGTCATTAGGCAGAGTGAGGCAGACACCCTAGGCAGCAGATGCTGAGGGACAGGGAGCAGACAGCTGGGCATACCAGGTGGCATGCCCTGGGCCTCTACACCAGCCTGCTGTACTTGTCATACTCCATCAGGGATTCTGGCATCTGCTCCAGGCAACAGCTCAGGTGAGGAGGCATGACATGGGACAGGCAACTGGAAAAGGTATAGTTAGCACCACAGGTACCAGCTCAGGACTAGGACTGAGTTCAGGACCACAAAGCACAACCCTGCAGCTAGAGTTCTAACAAGTTGCTACAGTGGAGAGCAACTGGCAGAGTTTGATAGCCTGGCCAGGGGAGTCCTCCTGGGAGCTCTACCTTTTCAAGTGCTGCCGCTGGCTTTTTAAAGGGCCAGTGCCCTTTCCTGCACCTGCTGGCTGCTTCTATTATTTATTTACAGCATTTTTACTCTGCTCTTCAGCCAAAAAAGGCTCCCAGAGCGGCTTACAAAGATTAATATTAGACAGTCCCTGCCCTCAGGCTTACAATCTAAGGAAAAGGGAGTGGGAGGAAGAAGGAAGAAAGCAAACCTCAGGCACCAGTTCTTAGTTACAAGGTTCTTGTAGATGTTTTTCTTTCTTTCTTCCCCTAGCTGGTGAAGGTCTGGGGAGTGAGAAGCTGGTTGGAGAATGTCACTCAGGACCTCCCTGCTCACTGAAGGAGCCTGAGGTCCACTCCTTAGAGTCAGAGGCACCTCTTGGGGATTGAGAGAACAGGGTGAGGGATCTCATACTCTCCAATTGCCCCAAATTTGCACTTAAGCCATCATGGCGTCTTTCTTTGTTATGCAGAGCCCTGATTTGTTATGCAGAGCCAGGAATTCCCCTGCCTCCTCCCTCAAGCTATTTAGCTTAGCTGCAATTTTGCCCATGGACCCTTTAAGCAAGAAGGGAAGAGACCAAGGATGCGTGCGTGCGTGCGTGCGTGCTCTACCTGCTGCCTCTGACCATGCCCCTGATAAGTAAGACCCATTGAAGACATTTGTACTTACTCTGGAGTAACTGTATGTGTGTAGGATTGCACTGTTTGTTTTAACTTAATTAAAGTTAGTTAAATTTTGTGAGATTATTCCAGTTTAAGTGTTTCTTTAACTCTAACTTTTGTGAATAGAACACAAAAAGTGCTTTAAACTGGGGCCTTTCCACAATAACAAAGAATAACAAAGCTGTTCAGCCCCTCAAAGTTACTCCTTGTGCTTAAAAACCAGAGCTGTAGAGGTGTTGGGGCAAAATGTTGAAGGGGCTCAGAACCCCAAGGTGTCTTTTTGTATTTTCCCCCACCCAAAAGCTCTCCCTCCTCCACATCTCCTTCTTTTCTTCTCCTCCTCCAACTGCCCTGAAAATGCGGGACCAATCCTGACAATTTTAAAACAAAAAGAAGGAGATTGCCCTGCAAGCACTGACACCCACCCCAAGAAAAACACCAGATATCAACAGTTAAGGGTTTAAGTAAGGTAAAAGAAAAATACAAAAGCCACTAATAAAATAATATAAAATAATATAAAATATAATAATGTAATAATTATAATATATAATTTTTTGTGTGTTTCCTCTAATAACTTTTTTACTTGACCATGCCCTTTGGTTGCCTGGCCATACCCTTGGCCACGCCCTCATGTTGCCTGGCCACGCCCTCATGTTGCCTGGCCACACCCTCTTGATCACACCTTCATGTTGCTTAACCATACTTCTTACAAATTCACATGTGTGTCCCTATTTTCATCTGTGAAATGTTGGAGGGTATGGGATCTAAGGTGGATGGTCCCACTTGTGAGGGTCCAGGAACAAGTTCTGACTCCTCTTCAGAGTGGCTACTACTAGAAACCTCAGTCTCTGAGGGCTTTTGGGCCTGGGCGATGACAGGTGTGGTGAAGGATGCTATTCCATCACCACTGTCGAAGTAAGATTCAACTACCAGCCAGTTAGCTTTTGTACATTGAAGAGGGTATGTGCCATCTTGTCCATTGCCTCAGGCAGCAAAATGCCTTGGGCCAGCCCTGGAAGCTCCAGCCACCCTATTCCCTGCCTCTCCTTGCTCCAGATCATGCTTGTTCTTTGCTTCCAGAAGTAACGGTGCATTTTCACATCATCACCTGGATGGATTCCTTGGCCTGAACAACATTCTTATTCCTCCCTGACAGACTACCCCTACTCAGTGTTGGCTTTAATCTTGTTTCCATCCTGCTGGGGCTCTGATTAGGTTACAGCTTTCTGTGTACCTAGAACTAGAGTTCTGCTAATAATGCTGGAACCTACACAGTTCCGTTCCATTTATAATGTGCTGCTACTGCCAAGTTAGTTAAATCAGTGCTCCTAGAAAACACATTTGAAATACAATTATAAAACACAGGAAATGAATGAGTTCAGGGACAGCCAACATCTTAGAGGAGCAAGAAGATTGCCAGCTATACCTTATGGTTACATTTGGACATGAAGGAGCCTCCGATTCATGAATTCTCCCCTCTCCTCTTTTGTTGGCCCTGCCATGTCAAAGAGATTGGAAGTTTTTTATTCTGTTTTCAACTAACTGCTTTGTTATGTGCGAACCTGGACAAACTGTGGTGGTTAGTCTTAACTGTGGCTTAGGGAAACAAGCCAACTTCACACCATGGTTTCTGATCCCAGCTTGTTTCCCTAATGTTTGCCTTCATGTTGAAGCTTGGAACTACCCAAAATAGTTTGGATTGCACATAGTCATACTTTAAAACTGCAGAACAGCTATGAAATACAAAGCACGCAGCTCGTACCAGGCTTCAGCTGTGTGTTTCATGCTCCAGTTTCCACCCCCCACACACACACCCTGACTTAGTTATTCAAAATGAAATAGTGGAGGCGGTTAATCCCGAAGTCACCAGGGATCCTGAACAAAATGGCAGCACAAGGCAGACACAGCAATGTGGGAACATCTGTTGCCATGCCAACCTTTGAATTTAAAGCTACAGCAGAACAGATACTATTGTGTTATATATTAAACATGGTTTCCCCAACAGTAAGACAATAAAGGCAACATTGTCCTGCCATATATTAATTTTTGCAATAGCACAGACTTGCCATAAATAAGAAAGACACACCTTATACCAGAATCTTCCACGTTGTAGTTCCAAGTTGATATTGGTTCATGTATTTCTGAACTGATTTCATTTAGCTTGCTTGGGCATGCGGCTAGCCTACCTCACAGGACTGTTGTAAAGTTAAATGGGAAGAACTGTAAAGTATTTTGTGGACCAGTGCCAAGCTGCAGATAATGTTGGATTTGAATGTGAAAGATCCAGGTTCGTATTTCTGCTCACTTGATGGCCTTAGACAAGTTGACATGTCTGTCAAATCTCTCTCAAAAGGCTGGTCTGAAGATAAATGAGAATATAAATGTAAAGCATTTTCCTCACTGAAAGTGGTATAGAAATAATAAATAATAATTAGATATCTCTGAGAGTCATGCTCTGGAATACACATTTGTATGCTGACTGTTGGATCGCACTTTTCCAAAATGTAATCTGAGCCAAGCACATTAGCCAGCCACTTATCAAACTGCAACACTGAGCTCCTTCAAAGCAGAAGTCTCATTTTTTATTTTGATTGAGGGATTTAATCACAACTCTGGGTAATGAGGGTAGATATGATGCTTCCTGGTGACAGCCATGAGTAGGAAAACTGACTACATGAATGCTAAGAATGCAGAAATATGTGCTCATAAATGTTGCTGGCAGGTATTCAGTTTCAGCTTCAACCATGTACCGGGGAATTAGGGACATTTGTCACTGGTGAGTATTACTGATGATTTCCCAGATACTTCCTTTCAGATTTTCTTGCAATTGAATAATGAGATGAAATGAAATCACACATCATAAACATAGACACAAACATTAATTGCATACATGTCTGTGGGGGATCTTGCCTTGAGAAGCATACACACAAGACATGCATTAGCTATTAATTAAGAGTTAGACATTTGATGGCACATATGCGGTATAGTGATCATTCGGTGGGTAAGAATAAGCTTTACAGAACAAGATCAAGACTTTTAAGAAAAAGACATTTCCATCATAAGCACTGCTGCAGTGATAAGCACTGCTGTCGGATCAGCAAAATATATATATATATAAAAATTTCATATGAGGAAGCACATGGAAGGGAGAGAATTTCAGTGATATTCTTTCAGTTATCAGCAATCTTTGCTTGGTATGTACTGACATACCAGCCAGTAGAAGACAGTACAGTACAGAACATACATGCACATGTGAGAAAACTGCTCTCATCTTCTATTCCTACCCCCCCCCCCCATGTCTGCTGTAGGACCTAGATTCTTGGCCTGCTTACAGGAACTGTTTGCACCTGGGCTTGTGAAGAGGTGTGGCTGTACATCAGAGTCTACAAGCTATTTAGGAAAGTAGCAGTAGTGGTGGGGCCAAGCCTGGAGTCGGCTCGTGGCTCGCTCCTGGCTCGGCCCTTGAGGCCGCGGCGGCCAATCTTGCCATTCAGAGTGGCATGGAGCATTCTCCGTGCCACTCTAGCTGCCGCCGCCACCCCCGCAGCTGCCGGGCCACCCCCCGCAGCTGCCGGACCCTCCCTGCACCCCCTGCAGCCGCCGGACCCCCGCCACCTCCCGCAGCCGCCGGACCCTCCCCGCCACCCCCCGCAGCCGCCGGACCCCCCTGCCACCCCCCGCAGCCGCCGGACCCCCCTGCCACCCCACTGCAGCCTACCTTCTCCGCGCTGCTGCAGCCACCGCCACCGCCACTGCCGGAGCCCCGCCCACGTTCTGTTTTGGCGGGGGGAACCAGGGCAACAGGGCTTAAACAGCCCTGTTGCCCTGGTTTCCCGCACCAAAAACAGAGTGCGTGGGTCCCGTTGCGTCACTTCCTCCGCGCCGGAAGGACGCGACAGGACCAGCGGATGGGGAGGCAGGCTCTCCGGAGAGCCTGCTGCAGGTAAGCTCGCGGTGGCCAAGTAGCTCGGTGGACACGAGCAGGCCCGGTTCGGGCTGCTTGGCAACGTCCGGGCTACTCGGCTACATCCCTAAAAGCAGCAGCCATGGGCAGAGTGATCCTATGGCTAGACAGCTTTTAGAGGGCCATAGGATTTTTTGGATTCCCAGATCCGAGGTCGGAAAAGAGCTCTGACCTCAGAGCCAGGGATCTGCACTTGGATCACCCTCCCTGCCACCTCGCAGCCAGCATGGAAAGAACCATGCTAGCTGCTTCTCCGAGATCTTAAGACTGACCTCGGAGAAGGGGTAAAAGGGGCATTCTGGGGAATGGGGAGGAGGAGAAGAGACTGGGTCTGCCAGGGCACAACGTATCCTGGCAGTGCTCCACTTCCTTCCCTCCCTGTCCGAAACACTGCAGCTAGATGGCTGAAATCAGCCGTCTAGCTGACTTGCAGGGGCGGGGGGAGCAGGGAGGCAAAGACCACCTCTGTGCTGCTCCCACCCTGCATAGGATGCCAGTAATGCTCCCATTTCAGAGGCTTACAGGCATCCCCATTGGATTGTGCCCTTAGTGTCTGTTAGGTCCTTGTGAGCACTATCTCCCTTTTAACAGGCAGACACCAGGGTTCTAGTAATTGGCAGGAGTGAACCATTTCATGAGAGAGGAGACGTCAACTCCACATACCCTCCTCCTCTGGTCGGGTGGTCCAGTTTTCCTATTGCTCTCAGCTAGCCTGTTTTGAATTGCAGCCAGAAGAGTTGACTCCAGTATTTTGACCATACCTGAGGAGGCGGACCTATCCAGGCCTCATTGGATTTTGAGGTGCATGGGGCTGGAGCACTAAAGGTGCAATCCGATGCAAATTTAGACAGAGAAAAGGCCTACAGCTCCCAGCATGCTGCTTATTTTAATAGCATTTCCCCCCCTCCCCACGTTGGGTTTCTTAATTCATGTTGGCCTTTCTGACAGAAAGGCACACGTTTTTAGTGGAAATAATTTGTCCCATTTTTTTTTATTATAGCTTGCTTATTTTATTACAAGATCGTTTTGGTTTAAAAGCTTGGAGTTAAGCAATCTGCCAATTTTAATTAGAATTTGAGGTATGATGGTAAATTTATATTTCTCTTAGAGTTTCCTTGACCAGAAGGCAGAAGAAAAGAAACACTGCAGAACTAGTTACTAAAGAAAGCTTTCCCAGTTTCAAACAAAACCCTATTAACTGATTTTATGGCCCCTGTTTTACATTCTCTCTCTGTCTCTCTCACTCTCTCTTCTTTTGCGAGTGTATGGGTGAGATAAAGAAGAGTCAGACACAGAGTACCGTATATGGTTTCAAATCAGGGCCACATTTATTGAATTGAAGATCTGTGAAGGGCAAAGGGCGGTACTAACCTAGCCCGGCCATTGGCCGGGAAAAACCCAATATTTTTGGCGAATACATCCTAACCGCACCGGAGGCAGGTTGGTCCGCCCCCGGCCAGTTGCCCTCCATGTGGAGCTGGAGGGCCTTACCATCGTCGCCTTACTTTGACGCCTCCAGGCACCCAATGTAGGCGAGAAAGGCAAAACCCCAAAGACGTCCCAATCTCCCTCCTGCCAAGCCTCAGGGCATTAGCGAGGGCAGCCTTGGGTAAACGTCAGTCACCTTGAAAGGTGCCGCTGGATGATCACCATAACCCTAAGCCATACTGCCTAATCCCGCACTTCCCGCCACAGAGAGAGACAAGCTATCACTTAGTTGAATCTCCCCCACCTGCCCGATAAAAAAGCGAGCAGGGCCCTTCGCAGATCTCCAATAAAATTATCATTACCTACACCGGATAAGTGAACCCCATCCGGGTGATACAGCTCCCTCCGGGCCAAGGATATCGTGGGATGGGGAATACAAAACCCAATCCCTCCTACGGCCCTACAAATCTCGCCGTTCACCTTTCTAACCGCTCTGTTCAAGGCCTTGGGCCAACTGAAACGCGGTATCATGAACGACCAAGGACCAGAACTCCCGGCCATCGGTGCCGTATGTATGCCATATCACATGACACCTGCAAAATCAGGGCCTTGCCTTTTAACAAGCCCAAATCATTCCCCCCAAATGGGGACCAGGACATCTGGGGGGAAGAACACTGGTCAGTCCAGAACAAAGTGTGGAGGAGGTTCTGCCATCTCATGCCCCGGCGACCCATCCACTGGATGTCCGCCGATGGCTCAACCGCCAGGAAGCCCGACGTAGCAGCTCATCTTGCCGCCCAGTAAATCATACTGTGCCCACAGATCAGCACACGGACAGTCCTGCCTCCACCCCGGTGACCTGGAAGAGAAACACCGCACACGGCAGTACCATCAAGGCAATTTTTTGACCTCCCATCAAGGTAATTTTCGCACATAGGACCGGTAAGACTGGGACCTCTGAGAAAACCCGTTTGTCCGCAGTGGATGCGGCACCAATCTGTAAGGAGTGGGCTCAGAAACCGAAATGTGCCAGGCCCAAGGCCGCGAGAGTGGACCTCGTCACCGACTAAAACCGAAACTTAGTCAATGGCTAGCCGTCTTGACGACAAAACAGATTACCCCCGTCGAGTCCACAGCCAGCCACAAATGCGTGCAAAGTGGCGAGCCATCCTGATGACAAAACAGACTGCCTTCGGCAAGTCCACGTCCAGCCATGAATAGGTGTAGAGCCCTGCCAGGACATAGCTCTGTTATTGATCCCACATGTAGCAGGATGATAGACCCTCTACCCAACTGGTCATGAAATAAGACAGTCTCGTAAGGAGAACGGCAAACAGTAGGCCCACGGGGCAGGGCCCGAAATCTCTGCATCTGCCCCCAGGCATGTGTCGCGCTCTGAACAAAATATTATGCTTTAAAGTGTGCAATGTAAACGCCCTGACAAGGACATAACTCTGGAGTTCTTTGAGGACATAGTGTTCAGTATCTGCACTGTAGCCTGATTGTCACACCAAAATTGGACAACCGAGTTTGCCAAGTGGTCCGCCACATAAATCGGGGCGCTTCAAGCCCCGCATGACCGCACATAAATGGCGCAAGAATGCACGACCAGGGACAATAACCCTGCAAGCACAATTGAGATGGCCAACCAGGCCTTGTAATTGGCGTAAAGTTATTTTTGAGTGTTGTAGAACAACAGAAATACGCCTAATTAGGTCTACTATTTTTCACTATAGAGGCGGGAATACTGCTGCACCAAATCCAACTCTATACAGAGAAAACAGAGTGTAGAAACAGGACCCTCAGTCTTCTCAACTGCCAATGGTACCCCCAAATCAAACGCCAATTCACGAAAAATGATCCATCAAGAATGCAAATCGCTCAGAACGGGCTGGGCCTTCGAACAAATCAACGGGTGGACAACCTGTTCGAGGCCCGTCCCCTTCCGCAAGGCCCAATCAAGAAAAGAGCTAAAATGCTCGAACGGAGCACGACATAGAGCAGCCCATGGGCATGGCTCAATTGAAATGAATTTTTTTTTTTTTGCCCCGTAAACAGAACCTAAGAAGGTCAAATTCATCTGGGTGGACAGGCAGCAGCTTAAATGCTGGTTTAATATCACATTTTTCCATCAAGGCCCCGGTACCACAGGAACGGATCGTGCGAAACTCACCCGTGGCCTTCTTGGGAACTATTCACAAAGGCGATATGCGCGGGGAGGGGATGGGCCATGAGGCAAATGGGCCCAAAACCCTTCCCGCTGCCACTTCTTTATCAATTTCAGATTGGACTATGTACTCTTGTTGCAGAAAAATCACCCTTCTCCAGAGAATAGAGGGACTCGTACCACCTCAGGCTTGGAAAACAGCTTTATTTGCTAGCAACCGGTTCAGGGGATTACATCGCCATACTGAACAGCCCATACAGAAGCAATTAGTTCCTTATATTAAAGCATACTGCAAGGTGCTTCCTGCGTTATTTTTACATTCTGCCGAGCGGGCTGTCTTAACTGACTTCCCTAAAATATGGCGCGACAGTAATTTATTGCCATGTAAGCAGTCTGTTCTCAGAAGGGGGGTCTATCTTCAAGCGGTCTGTTCCCAGGAGGGGGGGGATCTTTTTCTGCCTCAGTTTTCTTCCCACCTTATTCCCACTTCACTCTGCCTCGATTACTGATTTCTGATTGCGGGACATCATGTGCACTCGGCGCAAGCATGCATGCGCGGTGCAGAAAACTCAGAACCTTCCCCCCCCAATGGGAGATGAGAAGGAAAAACCTCAGCATCTCCCGCACCACACACACACACACACACCTCTTCAGGTGCAAACAAGTATAATCCCAGCTGGGGGCCTGGAAATGCGAACTGTACATAGCTCAGATGGCGCCTCAGAGGCTCCCCATCTTGATGTCTACGTGCCCCTGCAATGCAAATGCAATGTAAATGCAAGCATAGCCATGAGCCCCCCCTCCCCTCTGCCTGGGCCAATTGAAGTTCATCCTGACTGGCCAAAGACAGCTTGGCCACTGGAGGGGGGGGGGAAGAATCCACACTGCTGCTGAGGCTTCTGGTTTCTGTTGTTGTTGTGTTTTGCACGTGAAGAAGCACGGGCCAGGGCTACCTGCTGAGGCAAGCCTGGAGAAGACCAAGCAACCCCCAGGCAAAGAATGAGGCCTGGGTCACTATGTAGCCAAGGAACCAGCCTTGTTATCTTGTAGCTCTACTGTGGAGGAACCAAAGAGTCTTCTTAACGCTCAATGGTGAGCCTGTTTGCGTGAATGGCCATGTTGCCATGCTATTGTGTGGGTAGTACTCATCACTCTCTGGGGAACCCCCCGCATTGTTGGATGTATCTGCATATGCCTGGTCACAGGGCCGTGAAAATGGCTCAACTGCATGCTCCCTGGAAAATTGGCTGGTGCCGGGCTTTTCGAGCTGTAAAACACTCTCTGGGGAAGCCCCGCATTGTTGGATGTATCTGCATATAGAATCATAGAATCATAGAAAAGTAGAGTTGGAAGGGGCCTACAAGGCCATCGAGTCCAACCCCCTGCTCAGTGCAGGAATCCAGGTCAAAGCATCCCTGACAGATGATTGTCCAGTTGCACCTTGAATGCCTCCAGACTGGGAGAGCCCACCACCTCCATAGGTAGTTGATTCCACTGTCTTATTGCTCTAACAGTCAGGAAATTTTTCCTGATGTTTAGGTGGAATCTAGGTTCCTGTAACTTGAGCCCATTATTCCGTGTCCTGCAAACTGGGATGATCAAGAAGAGATCCTGGCCCTCCTCTGTGTGACAACCCTTTAAGTACTGGAAGAGTGCTATCATATCTCCCCTCAGTCTCCTCTTCTGAAGGCTAAACATGCCCAGTTCTTTTAGTCTCTCCTCATAGGGCCTTGTTTCCAGTCCCTTTATCATCCTTGTTGCCCTCCTCTGAACCCTCTCCAGTTTGTCTATGTCCTTCTTAAAGTGTGGTGCCCAGAACTGGACGCAGTACTCAAGATGAGGCCTAACCAGTGCTGAGTAAAGGGGAATTATCACTTTCTGTGATTTGGAAGTTATACTTCTATTAATGCAGCCCAAAATAGCATTTGCCTTCTTTGCAGCCACATTGCATTGCTGGCTCATATTCAGTTTGTGATCTACCACAATTCCAAAATCCTTCTCACTTGTAGTATTGTTGAGCCAAGTGTCCTCCATTCTGTAACTCTGCATTTGGTTTCCTCTCCCTAGGTGCAGCACTTGGCATTTATCCCTATTAAATCTCATTCTGTTGTTTATGGCCCAGCGCTCCAGCCTATCGAGGTCACTTTGAATTTTGTTTCTGTCTTCCAGAGTATTAGCTGTTCCACCCAACTTTGTGTCATCTGGAAATTTGAAAAGCATTCCCTGTACCTCCTCATCCAAGTCATTAATAAAAATGTTGAAGAGCACTGGGCCCAGGACCGAGCCCTGTGGTACCCCACTCGTTACCTCTCCCCAGTTTGAGAAGGAACCATTGATAAGCACTCTTTGAGTCTGATTCTGTAGCCAATTGTGGATCCACCTGATAGTTGTTCCATCTAGCCCACTTTTAGCTAGCTTGCTAATCAGGATATCATGAGGCACTTTGTCGAAAGCTTTGCTGAAGTCCAGATATATGATGTCCACAGCATTCCCACAGTCCACAAGGGAGGTTACCCAATCAAAAAATGAGATCAGGTTAGTCTGGCAGGATTTGTTCTTGACAAATCCATGCTGGCTTCTAGTAATCCCTGCATTGTTTTCAAGGTGCTTGCAGACTGACTTCTTTATAATCTGCTCCAAAATCTTCCCGGGGATTGATGTCAGACTGACTGGCCTATAGTTCCCAGGTTCTTCCTTCTTGCCCTTTTTGAAGATGGGAACAACATTTGCCCTCCTCCAGTCATCTGGCACTTCACCTGTCCTCCATGATTTCTCAAAGATAATAGACAGTGGTTCTGAGAGTTCTTCTGCCAGTTCCTTTATTACTCTAGGATGCAGTTCATCAGGCCCTGGAGATTTAAACTCATTCAGAGTAATCAGGTGCTCCTTGACCATTTGCCTATCAATCTCAAGCTGCAATCCTGCCCCTACAGTCTGCACTTCAGGTTTGCCAGGGGGGTCATAGACCCTCTTTTGGGAGAAGACCGAGCCGAAGTAGGAATTGAACACTTCTGCCTTTTCTTTGTCTTCTGTTATCAATTTGCCATCCTCATCGCGTAGTTGAACCACAATTTCTTTCTTCTGTCTTTTACTGTGCATGTATCTGAAGAAAGCTTTCTTGTTGTGTTTAGCATCCCTCGCTAACCTTAGCTAATTCTCAGCTTTAGCCTTCCTGACACTATTCCTGCAGTTCTGTGCTACCTGCCTGTACTCTTCCCTTGTAGCCTGTCCTTCCTTCCACTTCCTATACGTGTCCTTTTTTGTTTTCAGGTCATCTTTGAGTTTATTGTGAAGCCACATTGGCTTCTTCTGTTGCCCTCTGCCTTTTTTCCTTGTGGGAATTGTTTGCAATTGTGCCTTTAAAATTTCCTTTTTTAAAAACTCCCACCCATCCTGTGCTCCTTTTCTCATTAGAGTCGCTTGCCATGGGATCTTACTTATCATTGTTCTGAGTTTGTTAAAATTGGCTTTCCTAAAATCCAGGGTACGTGTTTGGCTACACTCAGCTTTTGCTCCCCTTAGAATCAAGAACTCAAGTATAACATGGTCACTTTCTCCCAGAGTTCCCGAAACTGCCACTTTATCCACTAACTCGTCTCTGTTGGTTAGAATCAGGTCAAGGATAGCCGATCCTCTAGTTCCTTCCTCCACTTTCTGTAGGAGGAAGTTATCAGCAGCACAACTCAGGAATTTCTTGGAGGGGCCATGTTTGGCTGAATAAGTCTCCCAACAGATATCAGGGAAATTGAAGTCCCCCATTACTACCACATCATGCCTCCTTGAAACATTTGCAATTTGCTTTTCAAAAGTTTCACCCTCGTCTTCTCCTTGATTGGGTGGTCGGTAGTAGACTCCAACCGCCATGTTCGTCTTATCCCTTGCCCCCTTTATTTTAACCCAGATGTTCTCAATGGTGCTGCCAAGCTCCTCTTCCTGTATCTCTGTGCAGAGAAACGAATCTTTAACATACAGCGCAACTCCACCTCCCTTTCTGTTGCTTTGGTTCCTTTTGAACAAGTTATACCCTTCAATTGCTGTATTCCAGCCATGGGAGTCATCCCACCAGGTTTCAGTTATCCCTATCAAGTTGTATTTGCCCTCATGTATCAAGAGTTCAAATTCGTCCTGTTTGTTGCCCATACTCTGGGCATTAGTATAGAGACATCGAAGACTTTGTGCTTTATAGTCCGACTTTTCCCCTACATTTTGTGGTAGACTATCATTGGGCACCGCTGGAGCTGTTTTCTCCGTTGTGGCACAGAGGCCTTCTTCCAATGGTACCCCCGAGTTTATGTCTCCCTCCCCTGTTGGATTCAGTTTAAAGCCCTCCTGACTAAGTTCCTCATGCTGTGGCCAAACACATTCTTCCCAGTCCTTGTGAGGTGCAACCCATCCTTTGCCAGCAGTCCATCTTCCAGAACTGGAAGAAAGGGAGGTGGAGTTGCGCTGTATGTTAAAGATATGTTTCTCTGTACAGAGATACAGGAAGAGGAGCTTGGCAGCCCCATTGAGAACATCTGGGTTAAAATAAAGGGGGCAAAGGATAAGACGAACATGGCGGTTGGAGTCTACTACTGACCACCCAATCAAGGAGAAGACGAGGATGAAACTTTTGAAAAGCAAATTGCAAATGTTTCAAGGAGGCATGATGTGGTAGTAATGGATGACATCAATTTCCCTGATATCTGTTGGGAGACTTATCTTCCAGCCATGGTCACAAGTTGGGAGGCATCTGGACAATGGCTCCAAGCTGCAGAACCTAAAAGAAAATTGGTGAGAGGTCAACAAGCAAACCAACCGGGCCACACTCTGCTTAACTTTCCATGCTGAGACCAGGTGTGCCAGTGCAATGAGGCGCAATAAAGCAGTGAGCCACCACCACCAACAACAACAACCAACAAACAGACAAACAAACAAACAAGGGGGGATTAAATCGATTGATTTATGATTAAATTGATCAAAATTGATTCGTTGATCTATTGATTTAAGTTGATCAATTTTAATCAATTGATTAAATTGACCAAAATTGATTTAAGATGATCGAATAAAATTGATTAAAATTGATTAAAATTGATTAAAATTGATTGAATTAAAATTGATTTAAACTGATTTAAATTGATTACAATTGATTAAATAACTTTGCGGATTAAAATAGATTAAAATTGTCCAAAGCCCCCCTCCAAGCACAATGGCACCGCAGCCCCCAAGTGGCAGCCACAGACCAGCCGTTCAGCGCTGAAGCAGCTGAGAGGTGGCCGGCCATGTGGAGCAGCTGCCCGCCGCACAGCCCAGGCCAAGCACCAACAGCCTCAAAAAAGGTCTGGGTCCGAAACAAAAAGGGGGGGGGAGGCGAGACTGCCACCGAAAAACGGCTCCGAAACTGATCAAAGCAGAGAGGAGAGCCGAAAATCAGCTGCTGCGCGCCGCCTCGAAGAGCTGAGAGGTGCCGCCGAGAATCAGCTGCTGCGCACCGCCCCCGCGCGCCGCCCTGAACAGCTGAGAGGCGGCGCTGAAAAACAGCCGCGGGGCGGCCGGCCACGTGGCTCACCGGCAGGAAAGCCCCAGCTAGGCACACATGGTGCCAAGCAGACCACTGGGCTAGCTCAGCGAGCCCCCTCCAAGCCAAAATAGAAGCAAATCGGCACCGCAACGGGACCACATGGCGCTGCAGCAGCAAGCCCCCTCCAAGCCTAAAAGGCGAGAGTCCCCGCACCAAATCAACACAGCAAGGAGCAAAAGGTAAGAATAAAAGCAAAAGGGGAGTCAAACGGACAGCAGGAGCGCTTCAGCTGTTTGGCCTGGGCAGATAACAGCTGTGCAGCGCGGGGAAAGCGACAGCGGCAAAAGCCCAGCCCTCAAGGCACTGACAAATTGAAACCCCCAATAACCTCAAATCTCGTATCCCGAACTTCTTATTCTACTTGTAAGGGAAGCAGCCACACTAAAGGCCTGGCGCTGTTGGGAATTTAAACGGGCGGCAGCCGGCGCAGGACGCAGCCACAGAAAAAACCCTGGGCAATCGGAGGCCACCAAGGGGGGGGCAGGTTGGCTGCTGGGACCAAATTGAATCTCCCAATCACCACAATCACCCTCAAAATTCATTAATTAACTCTATTGTAAAAATATAAAGAAAGCACACATAAAACAAGTGAATTTATCTTATTGATTAAATTAGAAAAGCACACACACACACAGCACAGTCGCAATTTAACAACACACGCACACACACAAAAGGAATGATACCACGAGGAAGAGGAATCTGCGAGGACAATGTAGAGTCAGCTGGAAAACAGCAGCAAGAGACTGTGGGCGGGAACCCAGGTACCTAAATAAGCCCTTTCCTGTGTCCCCGCCCTAGTTGAGCCATTGGCTCAGTATCTGTGACCAACCTGACCTGACTCCTCTCTCCTCCCCCACTCGCAAATCTTCTCCCTGGCCCCAGGTGATGGATGGGCCAGTGGAAGTCTGTACTACAAACTCTTTCTCCTCTAATTCTGTTCCACAGTTAGAATAAATATATACCCCTCCCAACGTGCACACATAAGACTACCTTACAGGCTATGGATTTGGAGTGTACATGTATGTACACATAAAGTACACTGTCATGTTTAAAATGGCTGTACACTAGGGTGGCCCAGATGCAAAAGAGGACAGGCCTCCTGCACTTTTAATAGTTGTATAGAGGAGGGAATTTCAGCAGCTGTAGCTTGTCCTGCCTGCAAGCCATACCTCCTGAAATTCCCTCTTATACAGTACTATTAAAGGTGCAGGAGGCCTGTCTGCTTTTGCATCTGGCCACCCTACTCTACACCCATCCGTTTCACGGTGTGTGCATGTGCCAAGGAGCCATGACCGATCATGATTCACACAGTGAAACAAAGCACTTAGCCATTTCTTGCAAGCAAGCCACATACTTTCCCTTGGAGTTCTCTATCTATATCACATTGGCTCAGCCCATTGCTGCCAGAAGCTTTGTCACTGCCACACGTATTGTGGTATGATAAAAGCTCTTTGTGCTCATTGGAATGATGTTCACATTGTAAGAAATATCTATCATCTAATCTAAGTTATCAGTTTTACACAGCCATGATATGTGATGGCTGCAGTTTATCGTATGACAAATATGGTCATCTGAATTGGAGCAGATGACCTGTTTTTGCTTTAGACCATTCCCATTTGAACAATCACCCTCCAAGTTACTAGAGCATAGTAGTAAGCAACTGCCGTTAAGTTTGGGGGTTTACAGACTTGCACTACAGGCATAACTGCAAGAATGATGAACAGGAACTTGTGTGGTATAACAGAAGTGTCTAACTTGCAATGGAGCCTGTGCTTTAATTAAAATGCACTGAGCAGATTTTACAATTAAAATGTACTGAGTAGACTGTCACAGATGCAGCTGTTTGGGGTGCTACCAGATGTTGTAGGGGGAAATGGCTATACTTTACAAGGAATGCAGAGGAGCCCAGCCTTGGCTGAAAGCCCATTACCATGTCGAAAAAGTTGAGGCTAAATTGTAGATCACACTTGAGGATGTTCAATCCTGTATGACAAGTTTTTACTGGTCCCAGAGGAATGATGCTTGGCGTTATATATGTGGGTCCATTTCCTTCTTGTTAGTAGTTAATTATTTCTCAGCTTATTTTACTGTGCTGGGAAATGGACATGCCAACAGTAAATAACAAACTTGAATCATTTTCTATTTCGGTGGCAACGTTACGGGAAAATAACGGCAGCTTCTGGAATTATAATGTGCGTCATGTCAGATATCATCTGAATTCTTGCTACTTGGACACTTGTAGCTTCAGTTCAGTGCCTGCAAAATTGGGAGACTGTTCGTTTCTAATCTGTTCAGTAAAAATGAATGATGTGCCATGGCTGAATAAGTTAGATCCTCAGCTGTGACACGTCCACTCTCCAAAATCATCCAGGATATCTGCAGTTATCCTATTCAGGATGCAAGATGTGAAGCAAATACCTAGAACATTTCTCTAAACAGTGTGCAATACTCTGATGTTTATCCAGAACTCTGTAGTTGGGAAAATCTGCTGATCCAGATGGAAGTGTAGAACCAGTGCTGGATGGGTTTGCACTCATCCTGAAAGACCAAATTTGCACCTTGGGGTTTCTCTCTCTCTCTCTCTCTCTCTCTCTCTCTCTCTCTCTCTCTCTCTCTGTGTGTGTGTGGTATGGGCTGCTTTAGCTGATTTGCCACCTATCTCTAGATAGCTCCTTCTGAGGGTATGAAGCCTGCTGAATTTCAGGCAAACAGGTTTGGGTATGTGTGCGTGTGTGTGTGTGCACAAGTAGTCTTTAAATCTTCATATTGTTTTAAAAGACGGAACTATTGATACTTTTTTTTTAAACCTCTTTGCAGAATTGAATGAAATTTGCAGGCATAGTTTCCCTGTCTGTGAGTAGGAAATTTGCCAAATTTCAGACAGAAGTGCAGGGAGAAATTCTACAAAAGCAGCCTTTACAGTTTGGGGGCTTTAAAAAAAAGGTATTTTTGTTCTTTTTGTGTGTGGGCAATTTGTATGAAAACTGTGGTGGTCCTAGGGAACAAACCTGAAAAATTTCAGAAGGATAGGTTCAGGAGTTTTTGTGCTAAGCATCTTTAAAGTTTATATATATATATACATACATACATACATACATATATATATATATATTGGCGGGGTGGTGGTGGACTAAAAGGGGATTTGTGGTTTAGTGGGCAATTTATATGCAAACATCATAGAGGTACCCCTGAGTAAGTAAACTGTACAATTTCATATGGATAGGTGTAGAGCTTAGGAAGTTATAATGAATATGAAATACAGTTTTATGGCGCAATCCAATGGGGATACCCATAAGCCTCCGAACACAGAGGATTATGGGCATTCTATGCAGGGCGAGAGAAGTGGCAGAGGTGATCTCTGCCTCCCGGCTCTCCGCCCTGCGAGTCAGCTAGACAGCTGATTTCTGCCATACACCACCTTTAGCAGGAAGGTGGTGCCCCCTGTCCTCCCTGTACCAGCAGCCAGAAAGAAAGTATTAAGGGGGAACTTGACTCAGCTTGTGAGGACTCAGTGGAAGTCCCCGTACCTGCTAGGGGAGTTGCTATCAGCAGCAGCTACCCACTGAACAGGCGGCAGTGCGAATGGGCATCTCTCAGTTAGTGCAGGCTCTCAAGCCACCCCTGGAAGCCCTGAGCACCACTCCTGCCTCTGTGCCACAGAGCCCAAACAGACATTATTTTAAAATCTGCATCTAGCCGCAATGCCTATTCATCACTTTTACTCTAGAATAGGTGCAGGGCCCCCGATCCAGATTGGGACCCTAGCTGTGTGTGTGTGTGTGGGGGGAAGCAGGGTTTTTTTAGGATCTGGATTGGGGGCCCTGCATGTGCTGTAGAATATAAAGTAAAACACATCCATAGATACGGATTTAAAATCCTGTCTGTTTTGGCTCACTGACAAACAATGACAAAATGCAGGGAAAACACAGGGACGGACTCTAATAAGATCCTTCTGCATACCTCCCCAAAGCACTGTGAGTGAAGGTTAAAAGGAATGCCTTGGTAAAGTTATTTCCTGAATGGAAGCCAGAGCTGTCAGCCACAAAACTACCTCGCCCCTGCTCTTCCTCCCCTTCTCCCTGCCATGGCATTTATGGAGAACTTGCAGGGGAGCGGGGTGGGGATATATCAATTGTTGCAGACACACTGTCTGTGTCTCTGTATCCTTCCCTCCAAATCACTTCTGAAGCTTTGGACCTTGGTTCACTTTAGGGCAATTTGGAGGACCCTTGCTTTGTTTCAGAGAAATCCTGGATCTGTCCAAATCAGCCCAGTTCAGCTCAAGATTTGTCTGAATCCAACGCACAGCCCTATCAATTGTATTTATGCAGCACTGGCATCAGTGTCTGATGTGTTCCTACTGTAGGGGCCTGTAATGGAGATCTATGTGGAACCTCTTCTCATGAAGGGGCCCACCTTGTGCCCCATCACCATTTGTATTTGTAGACTTGCATTTGCGTCATGGTGACCAGCCCAATAAAAACATTGCCTCACCTACACAACCCTATTAACTGAGAGTAAGTCCCAGGACAGTCTTACTTCTGAGTAATTATGTATAGGACTTCACTGTTAAACATTCTTTAAAATAGTGGATGGTGATGTCGGTAGCACTTTGTGTTAAGAAATACATGCACGTACTGCATTATGGCATCAAGAGCACATAATGCAGGCCACATGCTGAAGCTAAGCAGGTATGAGCCGGGTCAGTGCTTGGATGGGTGACTGCCTGGGCTGCCCACATCTGTTCTTCTGCACTGAGCAGGGGGTTGGACTTGATGGCCTTATAGGCCCCTTCCAACTCTACTATTCTATGATCTGTTCCAGGTACTTGTGTGTTTGTATGGACTGGATCTGTTTACGTACATGGATGTAAATCAGGTGTGTTGAAAAGGTCAAATCTGGCCCGCCTGTCATCCCAATCTAGCCATCTGGTGGTTTCTTGGCTTTTGCGCATTTCCTCCTAGAGGCGTAAACTACGGGGGTGTGGGGGTGTGACGGGGCTCAAGCCCCCTCTGGGATTTCCCAGAATTGGCAAAGCCCCCTCCAGGCAACCTGCTGTTTAGCCCCATGCTCCCCCCCCCGGAAATTGAGAAGTCTACACCCCTGTTTCTTCCCTCCCCCATTCTAAAAGGTTGAAATGCCTCTCCTTAGCTACTGCTAGTAAGGGCTTTAAGCTTAAATATGCTGGTATTTGGGGCATTTTGCCCCCCCCCTGGAATGCAGCCCCCAAGGGCTTCTCTGAAATGGAATTTGGCCCTCAGGCTGAAAGGGGTTCCACACCCCTGATGTAAATAAATACATGGCACAGTGATGGTAGGTTACTACCCTGAATGAGGTGGCAGGATGAACACTTGTTACTCTGCTGCTCCTTATATGGTTATTATCAGAAGATCAGCTGAAGTATGACTCTGTGGCTGGCTCCACTGGATCTGTCCATGCAGCTGCACCCACACCTGAGAACAAATTTCCTGGCTGCACAAGGATCATTACCATTCCATAGCATAATAAAAGCTCCATGTGCTCATAGTCTTCTGTTATGCAGCTATACAATTTTCTTCCAAGGAGTCCTTTACTGAGCTGTATTTTGGATAACCATACAAATCAATAGTCAAATTCTCTCCTTCACCGGATCTCATACTTAAACGCAGGCGCAAATGCATATTACAGAGAGGGGCAGGATCTTTCCTTCCCACCTCATAGCTAGGATTTTGTGATTTATAATTGTAGGGAGAAAACTGAAGTGGAGACTATGAACTGTGATGTGTGGGATTTTAATTATACAGGGTCCAGACATTTAGAAGAGATATGCATGGCAGATATATATAGGAAGTTGAGAACACTTAACTGTGTAGTGGAGAAATCTAGCTCAAGTGGTGACATTTCAAGCTTTTGTGTTATCAAGAAAGGAATAGGTGACCTTCAGTGTTCCTTTTGTTCTCTGGATATTACTTTGCACATGCTGCTATTTTAATAGGTCTCTCTTTACATCAGCCTCAGCGCCGTGACTCAGAGAACCCTCTCACTCCCACACTATACATGGCCCTGAATAAGTATCTTTGAACCTCTGAAAAGCTGGGGCTGTTGTCAAAATGTACCATTCCTCACCACTTTCCCAGGCTTCATTCAGTGAAATCAACTCTCCTCCTGTTAACAGCCAGTCTTTTGGGGGCTGGGGCTGGGGAGGGGGGCTGGGGAAATGTTATAGTGATGTGCACACTCCTTAATGATAACGACATCTTCCTGGGAATAGTAACGGCTGACTTCTGCTTTGGCTGTTCACAGGCTCTGTCCGCCCAAAACAACCATAATTCAAGTTCATTGAGGGCACAATCCTATGCATGTTTAGACAGAAAAAAGTCCGACAGCCCCCAGCATGCCCCAGTCTAAACATGCATAGGATTGCATCTTTAATATACTCAAAATAGATCATTTCCGTCTTCTAATTAAACTCATGTCCAAGGTGGCTGACATTAAAACAAAAATTATGGGTATCACAACTCTTCCCCTTATTTTCCCATTCTCTTGGTTACATCTTTAACTCATTTAGATCTGCTTTCATCAATCATTTCTCCTGGATCCTCTGGCATGCTGCACCTTCTTTTCTCTGCCTGTGTCACATTCTGATCCGAAAAATACAGGCTAACACCCTCCCTCTCTCTCTGGTGTATCTGTTCGTCCATGGAAGATCCTCCTACCTGGGCTAGATTGTCATTAGAACCCCTTGAATCTTCACCATTAACTAATTATGTAACCTCATCTGGTGGAAATTGTCCATTGACAGCACCTGGACAGCAGACTGAGCAAGGTCACCTGGCCAGGGTCTCCCACACTTTGGTGAGATGTACTGTATTCCTATTTAAATCATAATAATTATTTCTAAGTTTGCAATAGGCAAATGTTATGCAAATCACTATCCTGTTTTGTCCTGGTTTTGGTGATGCATCTCCTCTTTTTTGACAATTCATAAGTGGTCACCCTAGTATAGGCAGGTGGCAGCACAGTTGGCCCTGCCTGGACATGAAGGCTGTAGCAGTTGTGTGCTGATGCCATGCCAGGCCTGCTCCAATAGGATCTGATTGGAAGAAAAATGATGAAGGAGGTTACTGCTTTTGCAATCAGAACAGCGCTCCTGACTCACCAGTGGTGATCCCATTCCCTAGGGCTGAACAGGTTCATCTTGAATATATGGCAGGCCCGGTTCTCCCTTCTGATGGTTCTTTACCTTTCAAACAAGCTTGGACTGGACAGCCCTTCAAAGAGGATGCCTTCAAATAGAGGATGGTCCTTTAACTGCCCTCTGTAAAAGAGGACATGATGTGCCCACCCCAGCAACTCTTTCACTTGCACTATGTATAATGAGCTGTAGGTACTGCTGTAATTCGAAACTGAATAATTCAGGGCACCTTCATCTGGCAGTTTCCAGTGCTTCTGGCTACATACTTGCATGATAGATTAGAAATGCGTGAAACCAACTACGTGGGCATCTTGAAAATGCAGGTACATTATTTGTTTAAAATTATTTTCAGGCTGCTTTTATGGGTGGAATCTTCCCAAGGTGGCATACAACATAAAAGAAACAATACAACGCAATTAAAGGTGCAATCCTATGCATGTTTAGACAGGAAAAAAGGCCTATAACTCCCAGCATGCCCCAGCCAGAGTTATAGGCCTTTCCCCCCCTTTCTAAACATGTTTAGGATTGCGCCCTAAACAAATCTGAGTAAAATTTTACTCAACATTATATGACTATCTCAGCTATGCAGACTGCCCAGTCGTCTGTTGGCAGTGGACTATGGTACAGAAAGGCAGAAACAGATGGGGGAGCAACAGGAAATAGAGGCCTGGCACAAATAAACAGTCGGAACTGGATGTGTACTTTCAGAATAGCTGTCTGGAAGTATCCTGAGTGTCTATGGAAAGAAAGTAGGGGGGAAATACTTTAATAGAAGCAAATAACACAGCAGGCACAAAGATAAATGGTGTGAATTAGCATACACTGCTCAGAGAAGTCCACCGCATTAGCATATCCCCGTTTCACTTGCAAATGAAAAATGACATCAAATTACACTCATTTTCTTCCAGCACACTGTGCTAGGAGGATACTGCTCGCTGGGATGGTATCGGCTGTATCAGTGATGGCATTTTGAAGTTAGTCATAACTTCTTTTGAGGCTATGGGGAACTTGAAGCTTCTGAATTAGGCGCCATGTTGTAGTAAAAATTAATACTGTGCCATTGACTTTTTAACCTTATTTTTCCCATTGTGCATTGCCACAAGCTGGTGTTGGGACAAGAATTTATTTTAAGAGAAAAAAAAGAGAGTTCATTTTGAATTTCCCTTTATACATTTAACTTGCTTTTAAAAAGAAAGAAGAGAATTTTTTTATATATTACACTTAAGAACTTAATTTCTATTCTCCCTCCTCATTCCAACACTTTTATTTGAAACCTGTTATTTGTGTATGAGATGAGTGGCAAATGGATAATTAAAAAGAAGTCCAGCTCCTTCAGGAAAAAAAACATCTTAATAGCTGTCTCTAATGATTAATTCATTGAAACTGGACGGAGGATGAGTAATAGGTAATGCCATTTCTTTATCTCTTTCCTCTTACAAGTTGCTCTTTTCTAACCGTAGACAGAAAGAAACAGCTCTCTCTCTCTCTTTTTTTATCCTGACAGGTGTGAATTCACAATTTGGATAAATAAATAAAATGTCACCTGAATTTCCTTCTGCTATAACAAACTATTGCTTACTTTGAAATTTAGGGGGGAAACCATATGTAGAAAGTAAGAAAAGTTACTAAGCTACTATAGAACCTGTGAGAAGAGCACTATGGGAGAATAGCTAATTTTGGTTCATTCTAATGTCAGGGCTGTATCACTTTCTGACAGCCAATACATTTCTAGAGCTTATGGAGGCAGGAAGAACCTTGGTACAGTCAGAGCAGATTTATCTGTGGTCATCATTCTCTAGGGAGTAGAGTGCCATTAAGGCGAGGCCATATGTCTTACCTTGGATATGTTCTGAAATTACATAATCCTAATACGCTGGCTCAGCTTGTCTGAGTGTGGAAAGCTAAGCAGGGTCAAGCCTGGTTGTTACTTGGATGGGAGACCCCTCCTCTAGTTTCCTGCATTGAGCAGGGGGTTGGACTCGATAGCCTTGTAGGCTCCTTCCAACTCTATGATCTATGAAATCTAATCCAAAGAACAAAACATTCCTATGTTTTCTAGGACACTGAAGATATTGCACATGACCAGTAACACATCAGGACTCCAGAGTGTTTATTGGTTATTGCATGATGACTATTTATCAGAAGTTTAGCTGGCAAATACAATATATGATGATGTAATCCCTGTCAAATGTGTGTGCACAATGCTTGTAATTTGAGTTTGATCATGGCTCCATTGCATGTGGACCATATCTCCTCAAGGTAACTAGCTCCCGTGGTTGAAAGCTCATGTAAAATGAGCCATGTTCTTCTTCAAACCATCGCTTGTATTCCTTCACTGCAGGCTAGCACAAATTAGTCCTAAATCCCACTGAAAGCAATGAGACAAGTTAGTTGCAGCTAAAGTCTCACTGCTTTTGACAGAACTTAAAGCACAATCTTATAGTACATGTTTACTCAGAAATAAGTCGCCTTGCATTAAATGGGGTTTACTCCCATGCAAGGGTGCATAGATTTCAGCCATAGCCACAAATAACTGTAGCTGGATTGAGTTTCCAATGGTGTAGTGGTGAGAGTGCTGGACTGGGACTCGGGAGATCCGGGTTCTAGTTCCCGCTCGGCCATGAAACTCGCTGGGTGACTTTGGGCCAGTCACTGACTCTCAGCCTAACCTACCTCACAGGGTTGTTGTGAGGGTAAAATGGAGAGGAGGAGGAGGATTATGTGAGCCGCCTTGGGTTCCTTGCAAGAGGAAAAAAGGTGGGGTATAAATATAATAAATAAATAAATAAATTGTATGGAAAATAAAAGAATTACTTTGGACTCACTGATAGGTGGCAAGTATTTGTATGTAATAAGAACCACTTCCTTAATTGATCCGGCATCTCATACCACTCATGTTTACAAGTGGCTAGAGTATACACATCTCTAAATATTGCACCAGCTTTCAAATCTGAGCATAAGTACCTGACGCTTTAAAGACTTTGTATATAAGTGGCCCTTTTACCAGTCTCAGTAAAAGCAGTGAGTAATGTATGGAGAAAGATTACTCATCTGAATAAGAACTTAGTATTAGTTTCTTTCTAAGAAATAAGAGAGAAGGCATGACTAGAAAAACACAACTAAAATATGCAACTGCAATGATAGAATAAGGTAGTCTGTTTTGAGTTTTGCAATATAAAAATAGTTCTCATACATATAGTGTCCTTCACTGGTTATTTATGGGTGGGTGTAACTTGTGGGGGGAGGAGTTTGTGTATAGCTAGAGAACTAATACAAAGGAAAACTTAACTGTATTTGCTCATATGGCTCCTGCAAGGAAGTAGAGGTGCAGCAGAATCTCTTTGTCGGGGCTAGCTCCCCTCCCCCATTGTGCTTGTGCCCCGCGACCCCAACAGAGACCCTGATAGACCCCATGGGAATACATTCAGACTCGGAAGGGGAGGGGGAAGAGGCGCCATGTGATCGCACCCAGACACCTGGGCCTTCAAGGCTAGACTCAGCCCAAACCAATAACACAGGGAGGGAGGAGGGGTTGCAGAACTCCATGGGAAAAGATGAGCTTTCACTGGGATGGGATGAAGGGCTGTCCTTTCTGACAAATCCGAGAGAGAGGCGGCGCCTCCGTTGTCAAGAAGAACAGCTCACATCCCTCCAACATTCCGCCCGATTGGCTAGCAAAGACCATGATTCGCCCTAGAGGATCAAGCTGCGTTTGACGCTGAGTGCGGAAACCACCTCAGTTTGGGATCAACTGTTGCTTCTTCATGACTTTCCCCTTGATGGGATATAGAGTTGTAAAACTAGGAGGTGTTAACCTGCTTTTTACTTTAGAGGCTGCTCAAACCACTTTTGACACAACAAGCCCTTTCTCTGTACTTTCACATTAAAAGCTTTGCTAGACAATTCCTGCGTGAAGTTACATCGCTCTGCTGGTGGAGAGGGAGAGACGGAACGTGTGAGGCACGGCACTCTTTCAGCCCGAGGGCTGAATTCCCTTTTGGAGAAGCTTTTGAGGGCCACATTCCAGTATGGGCAGGGCTGAAAGCAAAAGGGGCGGAGCCAAAAGACCAAAGATGCCAGCTTATTTTAGCTTAAAGCTCTTACTGCCAGTAACTCAGCCTTAGGAGAGGCATTTCTCTTTTTGGGGGGGGGAACTGCTGCGAAGCCAGGAAACCACCAAATGATCAATGCATGGGGAAGGGGGTGGGGCCAGTGGAAGGGGGTGGGGCCATCTGGGGAACCCCAGAGAGGGCAGAACTGGGGACCCAGGAGAGCCAGATTTGGCCCCAGGGCCTGAGGTTCTGCACCCCTGATGTAGAAACTGCAGTTCTATGCACGCTTACCTAGGTGTGACTCCCGTTGAACTCTGTTGGTCCTCTGAGTAAAATGCATAGGATCAGGCTGAAAAGGTGGTAGGCTCCCATCTGTGCTAACCTGCTTTCTTGGATTTCATAATCCATCTGTTCTGGAAACCAGTGATCCCAACTGGAGCAGAGATCCTCAGCCTAAGATGGTATATCAGATGCTCATGAACAGGTACTTGTGCTGCTGTTGTGGACCTGACCCTAAATCAATATATCCCACTCCTTCAATGGAAAAGGTTAATGAAAGTAAGGCCTACTGTTGCCCATCTCTGTCTTTGACATCTTATTATAATGGCCCCAAATATTTAGTGTTGAGCAGAGGCTAATCCGCCAGCTCCACCCTTTGCTCATAGGTCTGGCACACTCAAACTTCTAGGTTAAATTTCTTATCCCATATTTTACCTCACCAACTGTGTCCCAGGTCATGACACTGCACACATCCTACCCTATCACTTGCCTCCCTACATACTCCCTCTGCCATGATAGGAGGACTAGGAGCCTAAGTGTTCTGACAGGGAAGCAGTTCTAGGAAACACAAGCTCTGAGTTGAAACCTAGGACAGCAACTGTTTTGAGTTCTGTTGTAATAAGCATTGCATAGTTTGTTCCACATGTTGGTCTGCTGTGACATAACTTTATGACAATTGCAGCCGCAAAGATGACATAGTTCCCTGTCCTACACTGGATCCCTTTTCTGTTTTCCCCAGGCTCAGTGTGCACCAGGGATGTTGTGGCTCACACCTCCAATCTGCCTCAAAATAAATTGAGCTGCTTTAAAGAGTCCCCCTTGAAAAACTGTGGAGGCTTTTTAATTTTATTTTTTCAAGTGGTTATTGAATGCACAAAAAAGTCTGATTTAGCCAATGTCCTATTTCCTTGTCACCGGCTACCTTTTCCCCAAGGCCTATGGGAAGGGGGTAGTAGGTGGTGGCCATCGTTTGCTGGGGATTGTAAGCGACAGCAAGTATGGACAAAGAGAGGTCCCTTGGCCTGCAAATGACAGACAGGTGCACGTGGCCCCAGAGTCTCTGTGAGAACTCCTTTGCAGCCCAATATTATCCCTCGCCAAAAAGAGATTGTGGGCACTTGGAGGCCTCCACGATCCTAGGCTGCAAGCGACAGCTTCACAGGGTGCAAGCCCACAATTCAAGTCAGGCAAGCTCAAAGGGGTCTTTACCCAACTCCAATTGGGCCATCTTATTTCAAAGGTGAGGGTTTGCATTTGGGCTCCCCCTCTCAAACACTCGCCCGCCCTTCATCAGTGTGTTTAGGATTTCAGCCTACATTTATATCCTTACATCAGGGCCCAAGGGCCACATGTGATGCTAGCTTGGGGTTCAGGGGCCATGTGAGCATGCACACACAAATATACACACATGCATATATACACATATGCATGAACACACACATGCACCCCCC
This sequence comes from Shinisaurus crocodilurus, assembly GCA_021292165.1. NCBI lineage: Eukaryota > Metazoa > Chordata > Lepidosauria > Squamata > Shinisauridae > Shinisaurus > Shinisaurus crocodilurus. The sequence goes on along the minus strand of CM037877.1, from coordinate 177,040,980 downwards.
CCCCCAGCAATCCTAATAGAGATCACTCTTTCTTTGTTTGCTAGCAGCAGTGGGGGAAGACTAGAGTGATCTGTACGAGGAAATCAGTGGTGGTGGGGAATTCAGTGTTCTCTGTGGGTTGGGGAGAGGTGGACTTAAGGCCTTCAGGACCACGTGCAGCCCCCAGGCTGGAGGTTGTGCAACCCGCCTTACATGTAGGAGTCTTTATAGAGGCTTCACTGTTATGATGCAAAAAACTAACCAACCAACCAAAACTGGTTGTATCACAATCACAAATTCCCTAGTGACAACAATGGAATTTGTGTGTGTAAACCATTGGTAATAATGCCCCATCTTTACCAGCACTGCTATGTGGCTCAGCATCCTGTGTTCCCAGGAGCTGTCCAGTGATCAGGACCTTCAGGGAGCTGTCCAGTAAGGAGCACAGCAAAAACTAGGTGTTGCTTCAGGACTGGCTAGGCCACAACTGAGCAGCTTTATAGTTGGCACTGCTGCTCCACCCCTTCCTGGTCTGTTACCAGGGTCCTGATCTGGAGCCTGTGAGGAGTGTAGCTTCTTCCTCATGAGTAGGGCTCAGAGATACTTGACCTCATGCTGTCAGACAGGCCCTGTGCCTCCAGTGACGGGCTTTCACTCAGACACCAGTCAGACCATGTAAGAGCAGTCAGAATGCTTTGGTTCCTCCAAACCTAAGGCCTCCTCAAGCAGGGTACCTCAGGTTGGTGGTCTCAGGTGGGTTATTGGTGTCCACTGACTCCCCTTGAACTCTGTAAGTATTAGGACTAGCAATAGGCTTCTCCTCTTCCTCTGAGGTCTTATCCAGTTCTTGGATGGTCCTGCTAAGAAGGTGGTGTGACATAACAGATAAAATAATAGTAATAACAACATTTATATCTTGCCATGTTTCCTCTTGGAAGGAACCTGAGGTAGCTTACATGGTCCTCCTCCTCCTCCTCTCCATTTTATCCTCACAACAACCCTGTGTGGTAGGTTAGGCTGAGAGTCAGTGACTGGCACAAAGTCACCCAGTGAGCTTCATGGCCAAGTGGGGATTAGAACCCTGATCTCCTGAGTCCCAGTCCAATGCTCTAACCAGTACACCACACTGTGGCCCACTTATTTTTCATTTTTACTGCATCCTGGCAATGAAGCATGTGTGTGTCTCTGCTTCACCTAATATGCACTCATTAGCACAAACACCTCCTCACACATGGTACTTTGAATTTTCTTTTGGCTCATTGTATGGTTGCTCATGAATATCTGCTCAGACACCTTTAATTGCTTCAAACTCTAACAACTTTATTGAACAAGCTGCACAGTCAATCTGTACTAGCTTGCAACATCCCTGCTCTTCTGTCTTCAGCCCTCACTTCCTGCATGTGAGAGCTTCCTTCTCTTAAAGGGATACACTTTCTAGAAAATTTCTATATAATATGTGCAGCAATTAACTATAGAATTTACATAATCACTATGAAGGTGGTGAGGCAGAACATTTTATGTAAGCAATGATTAAAAAAAGCAAACTGTTTGAATTTTCAAACTCGGCATGACTTTTACGTTGAATATTAAGGGTCACTTTCTGATCAAATTAGAACTGAGGATGACACATCGGATAGAAAAGAATGTGTTTTTCTTGCTTCATAGGATTCAACGTACAGAAAAATCTAGTCAGTGTGGTACCCATATCCAAGAAGTACCTCTTCCACAACATGCCCTAGTCCATCTGAGACTCTATAGAACAGTGTTCTCCAACCTTGGGTCCCCAGATATTTTTGGCCTACAACTCGCAGCATGCCCCAGTCAGCATAGCTGGCTGGGGCATGCTGGGAGTTGTAGGCCAAAAACATCTGGGGACCCAAGGTTGGAGAACACTGCTATAGAATACAACCAGTAAAGGTAGCCAGATTGATCAATAAGAAGAAAAAAAACTCCAAAATCCACAGTTGGGCAATATCTTTATTAGGACCAACCAAAATGTCACAGAATAGTGAGCAGGCTTTTGAGTTCCCCAGTACACAAAGTGGGGTGTGTGTGTGCAGTGTGGATTTTGGAGGGTTTTTTAATGGACCAACATGGCTAACTTTGCTATGATTAATGTAAACCAGCTTGAAGCTCGCAGCAAAAGAACTGGCTGATTAGTTTGGATTAATATGAGAAATGCAACGATCCATCCTTTAGCGCTGCCTTTCCTTCCTTCCTTCTTTCCTTCCTTTGAGTTGCCAGATCACAATGCTTCAGTAGTGGCAGAAGGCACTGTTGGCAGTATTCTCCCTTCCATGTGACTCTTAAAGGCACAAGAACCAATTCAGAACACTGGCATAGAGTCACAGCACAGCTTTCTTCCTTCACAGGGGCAGCCTCTCCCATTGCACTGTAAGGCAGCATAGCCCTTTACTCCACCATTCCCTCAGCTTTCTCCTGATTACTAGACCACCCAGTAAAATCAAACTGCAGACAACCTTTATGTGCAACACCAAATCGCTGTAGAAGTTTAACTTGACGCCACTGAGTGAATTCCAGTCACAGCAAGTCGTTTAGCACTCCATATAACAAGCAGCGGAATTCTTAGCACGCTACGAAAAAAAAGAAAATAAGTATTCCCTGGCAGGATAACCACTTTGGGACTGCAGGCACTGGGTTATGACTTTCCGCTCTGAAAATATTCAGCATTATCTCTTTCCAGTCATGCAGCAAGATTGCCCATGTTGGCATACAGAAATTGCAATGGGGGACTAGTGAAGCTGCATGTTTAGTCCACCAAATATAGCTAATCTCAGATGATTTTGGAGAGAATCTCATCTCCCCTGCACTGGGACAGGGTTGTGCTGGGCAGGCTATGGGAAGAGTAGAAAAACTGAGCAGGGCTGTCCACAAAGGTAGCAGTCCTGCTGCTTTGGCTACCATCATGCAGCAATGGTTTGTAGGTTCAATGCTCTTATATCAAATGTGGATCATGTAGAAACTGCTTATGATTTTGAAGTAAAAGATAAAAAAAATAATATTGGATTTATGCCTGATCTCAGAGTCCTCTGTCTAACAATTCTCTGTGTTAATACCAGGAATTTTGTAAACTTACACTTTGCTTGGTGGCACTTTGTTCCTGGAATATGGCATGGGATATGTTACCTGCTGATCCATGAACAAGCTAAAAACAAAAATCCTGTATCATAATATCCCTAGGCAAGGACAAATCTGTCATGCTGCTCATTCATGTTCCTGAAGGGCTTATTCCCTGAACATGGAAAAGTAGGTTTCAGACATGCATAGAGGTATGTCTCCTGAGCAAGTGTGCTAACACTACTGCACCAATAAGGGCCTAACACTAGGATCCAAAAGAACGCCAGTACCTCCCCCATCTCTTGCCTTGTAGTGAGTGCTCATGGGTGGGCTTTGCACCAGAAATGCACAGAGGGGTCTGGCTCTACACCATTGTAACCACAGCAGATCAGGCTGTCCTTTGAATATAGTATTTCATATTTATATTGATAGAAATTGTAATATTGCCTGCTTAAAACAATGAGGTAATGTAACCACTAGTTAGAGTGGGAGGAAAGGGTTAATTGAACAATCTCCAGGGTGCTTGTTTTGCAACCCCTACTTCTTACCTCTCTGTGGCCTGCGCTCTCTCTCTCTCTCTCTCTCTCACATGATGGACACACCCATATGAATAAACGGACTGTAAGTAAAACAAATAAATGTCTTTATTAGTTTTAAACCTTGTTTGGACAATTCGTTTCCTTTTAAGAGCCTTTTAGCAGGGTTTAACAACCCACGTGGTGATAACCAGTTTCAATAACCAGGCCACACATAAGGGGGAAAACTCTGCTTCAGCCTTAGCACTATAGGACCGACTCCTTCCCATATCCTCCAACATATATTGTGGTGACAAGTTTTGGCAGTGGACTATACGTGGTAATTGCGGGCTTTTCTACATGATGCTCTTAATGTGCTGTATTCAGTTTTTTTGACAGAACTGAGATCCGAGCACTACATGAAGAGCATTTCCTTTCATGCCTTTCTGCTACATAACCTCTAGGTGGCACTGTGGTACCACAGTGGAATAGCATAAATCCACAAAAGCCGTTTTCTTTCACTTTTACAATTAAATGCCACATTTCCCCTGCTCTAAAAAACTTGCTCTTTAGACACGGAAACAAAACTGGAGGGTCACAACATCATCTAAAGAACCTGTAAACAACCATGAATAGGGAATGTTGAGTGCACAATAAACACCTCATGTAGAAAAGCTCACAATGTTGTATTTTCTGCATAATGACAGTATTCACCTATTAGCAATATAATGAATACCTGAAGTTCCAGGTTATCCATATTCTCTCTCTGTGTGTTTCATATAATGCCATGTCAAAGTAACCCTGTGCAAATAATATTCTTCTTGATGACTATGTGTTTGGATAGTCATAATGATGTAAAGCAGGGGTGGGGAACCTATTTTGGCTCAAGGGCCACATTTATTCTAGGATGGGATGTTGGCCGCATCTCAGCAGTGGGCAGGGCCACAGCCCAACGAGGGCAAGACTGTAACCACATCTGTTCTCCCCCCCCACACCATTTGTCTACACACATATTCCAATCTAGTGACTGCTAGGCTATTTGGATAAATGACAGTGAACCATACATCCATTGTGAGAGAGCAGGACTAGAATGGAATACTGTGTTCCAGGTGAAGAAAGGGGATTCATTGGTATAATAGTACTACAGTATTTTGACTTTTATTTTCCACCCAATTGCATTACAGCATTTGTTTGTTGCTTTTGCCCAGCATAGCTCCGTTCTTTACAAAGCTGTCTCCAATGATGTCCAGCCATGTGCACTACGCACCTGCTTGGCCTTCCGCCTTATGAATGCATTCTTGCATTATTCATATCCTTTGCCATGCAAATGGGAGAACTGTCTAAATATGCCCAAAAAAACATATAGGCTTTCTGAGTCTGTCCTCCTTCACCTATCCTTGCTCATGCTTATGGGTAGTTGGTGAACTTGGCTGCTTAGTAACTGCAAACATTTGTCCTTCTATTTTCCCAAGTTATATATTTCCTCGTTGGATGTCAGCTGATGGCAAGAACACAGTTCTGCTAGTACAATTATGATGGTACTCAAGGCAGTTGTTGGGGATTGATTTATATGGAGCATTTTCTCAGATGGCAGAAAGAATAGGAGGGAAGCTACAAAGCTTTTACGTTTTCACTGCTGGTATCATGAGGAATGAGGGACAACAGGAGGAATTTACAGCTCAGAAAATTCTCTACATGTTGTAATTTTCATGCAGAGTTTCCCCCCATTTTTACTCTAGAGCAGGCTCAGGGCCCCCAATCCAGTTCTTAAAAGCCCCCTACCCCCCTCAATGCTAGGGTCCTAATCCAGATTGGGAGCCCTGTGCCTACTCTGCAGTAAAACAAAAACAAACAAAAAGAATAGAAAGATGTAGCTGCTAGATATGAATTTAAAGTAATTTCTCTTTTGGCCCTATGATGTTTGGAAAGTGCCTACCCTCCTACTTATATATTCTGGATGATCATGCTTCTCTAAGATAATGGGTAGATACTCCATCCCCACTCCTACCTGACAACTTCCCACTAGCTCTCGGGGAGGAGACGTGTCCACCCATTTGCTTGTGGCATGCAGTCAACACCCGAGGAAAGGGGAAGGAAATGAAGATGGTACATGGTGAAGAAGTAGTGGCTGGGAAGCTTTGGCTTTGGCAAAGTCACAGGATAGAGAGTGTGCTTGGAAAGTACTGCTGCCTCCCATAGCCACTGAGCAAAGGAGCCGCGCGAGTCCCTTCTTCCGGAGGCGAATGAGGGCAGCAGGTGTCTTGATTACAGCAAGTGGGTAAAATCTGAATGAGCCTCAAATGCCCCAATAGGATAATTTGCACTTTAATGCTGAGGCCTTTTTTTGGGAGGAAAGCTTTTGGCCTGGCCATAAGCTAAAAAAGGTCAAGAAAATGGGAAACTGAGAGAGAACGCACTTCAAAGTCTTTGCATAATCTATAGAGCATTTGGATGTGGATGCTTCTAAGAGCTTGGTCAGATAAACTCAAAGACTGTACAGCTTCTTGCTTCCAAGACTGAAGCTTTCTGCCCTTGACCATTTTGCCTTAAACCCTTAAAAAATCTCCTGTGTGTGTGTGTATGCATTTAACTTTCTCTAAGCTATGAACTTGGTAAAAAAAAAATAACTAGATGAAAATGTAAGGTGATGTGATCTGGGGTAGCTAGCCTTACAAGTCAATTTAGAACTCTCTCTTTGTGTGTGTGTTAACTACCATTATTATCATCATCATCATCATCATCATCATCATCATCATCATCATAGTCTACTGAGTGTTGACTCAGTTCTGAATGCAGCTGGGGGTTGTCTTCCCATCAACAGAATGAAATGGTACAGGTTAGGGGGAAACATTTTTATCATTTTTACCCCCCTTTGGCAGTTGCTTATGACCCTAAAAGAGTAGACAAATTCATGGAGGATAGGTCTATCTAGCAGCCATGATGGATAAGCTATGGCTTTTCAAATGTTGTTGGACTACAACCCTTATCTCTAACCATTGGCCATACTTGCTCCGGCTGATGGGAGTTGCAGTCTAACATCTGGAGGGCCACAGGTTGCTCACCCCTACCTAAATAGAACCTTCACGTGCAGATGCAGTATACCAGATGCCGGGGACAAACTTATAGGGGGCTTTTCTCTCATGTCCTGCATCTGAGCTTTCCAAAGGCATTTGGCTGGCCCAAGTTGGAAACAGAATGTATAACTAAATGCACCTTTGGAACCAGTAGGGTTCCAGTAGGGTTCTTCTTAGGTTCCAGTAGGGTTCTTCTTAGGTTCTTATAACCAAACATTGGTTCTTATAACCAAACATTATGAAAATTTGGGGCAACTTTAGTATAAATCTGAATACCTGCTGTTCAATTTACAGTGTCAAATTGCAATATATAATAATACTGTGTGACACTGATTGTACTTAAAATAGCAGAAATGTGACTGACTACCAAGTTAGGGTTTTTCTTTCTTTCTTCCCAAAAGGCATGACTTTCATAACAATCTGAGGATAATATATCAGTCTGTACAGAGGAAAGGGATGAAAATGAAACCCGTCTGGAGGAAACAACACATCTTCAGCCATTATTGCCAAATCAATTCCTACTGTTGCTTAATCATGAGTAATCAGAAATCAAATACTTCAGCAATCTCTTTACAAGTGTGGAAAAATCAGAGCTAGAAATGAAAACGCTGATGACAAACACGCTGAAGGGAACTGCTGTTAATAAATGGGAAGAAGAGGAAAAGAAAAAGAAAAAAACAGGAGGAAGTATGATTCAATAGCACACCCACAAGGCAGAACCAAATTGACTGACAACGTGGTGTTAAGATCCAGCAAGTGGCAAAGGTTTCATCAGATGCAATTGTAGATCCCGCATGAACAGGGAAATTAGACTTGGAGATATAGAGAACAGAAGGGCTGTTGCATCTGTCCTTGCACATCTTCCTGAAGAAAAGGCAAGGCTCTGGGCTCCATTACAATGCAGATGGGAGAGGAGATTGAATGTGTACTGCAGGTCAGGAAAGGTAGCACAGACGCCCAAGAGGTGACCAACATGGTTAACGAGCAGCCTCAAGGAAGCTATTAGAGAAAAGAAGGCTTCCTTTAGATACTGCAAGTCTTGCCCAAATGATGAGAACGCAAAGCAGCCTTCCCCAACCTGGTGCCTGCCAGATGTCTTGGACTACAGCTTCCAGCATTTGTGACCATTGGCCATGCTGGCTGGGACTGATGGGAGTTGAAATCTACATCACCAAGTTGATGAAGGCTAACACGAAGGAAAACAGATGAAATTTAAGCCAGTGATAAAGGATGCACAAAAGAAAAGGGAAAAAAAGAAGGATTTTGAGGAGCATATTGCCAATAACATTAAGACCAACAATTTTTTAAAATCTAAATACTTCACAAGCAGGAAACCAGCCAGGGAGGTGGTTGGACCATTGGATGACAAAGGAATTAAAGGAGTACTAAAGGAGGATAAGGAGATGGCAGAAAATCAGATTCTTTGTGCTTGTCTTCAGTACAGAAGATTGTAGAACATATATTTTTTCAGATATTTTCAGAAAGGGAGTCTGAGGAACTGAGGCAAATAGTGGTGACAAAAGATGAAGTTCTCAACCTTATTGACAAATCTGAAAAACAAAAACAAATCACCAGGCCCACTTGGTATCCATCTGAGAGTTCTTAAGGAAATCACATGCAAAATTGCCGATCCTTTAACAATAATATGTAACATGTCCTTAAGATTGGCTTCTGTACCAGAGAACTGGAAAGTGGCCACAGTAAAGGGGTGAGTAAGAGAGTGGGGCATGATGCATAGTGTGGAAAAAGTAGACAGGGAAACGTTTTTCTCTTTCTTTCATAATGCTAGAACCCAGGATCATTGATTGAAGCTGATTGGTGCGAGATTCAGGACAGAAAAAAGGAAGTACTTCTTCACATAGTGCATAGTTAAACTATAGAATTTGATACCACAAGATGTACTGATGGACGCCAACTTGGAAAGCTTTAAATGGGGATTAGACAAATTCATGGCAAGGGGGTGGATAAGGCTCTCAGTGGCTGCTAGTCATGATGGCTGTGTATTAGTATATATTCAGTATCAGAGGCAGTATGTCTCCTAAGACTTCTGGGGAACAGGAACAGGCTATTGTGCTCATGTCCTGCTTGTCAGCTTCCCACAGGCATCTGATTGGCTATTGTAAGAACAGAATGCTGACTAGATAAGCCTTTGGTCTGATCCAGCACAGCTCTTCTTCTGTCCTTGTTTGGTGTTCAAGTTGTTCGGATTATCTCCCACTTCCTCCCAAATAAACGCTGCTAATTCTCCTCAGTCTGAGCAACACAGCATAGGACAGTTCCTTGGCTGCTCTTTATTGCATGAAATGCACTTTTCTCTTCATCCTCCACTGCTTTCTTCTACTCACCCATACCTGCTTTGCCAAATGTCAAACTACATGTGAGATGGGAGTTCTGTGATCAGAAAAAGACATCAGGAATTCCAGTCATGAAACTCCCACATCACATGTTGTTTGACTTTGAGGTCAAAGTCCACAACATTAAGAATCTGACAGATGTGGACGATCCACCACTTGAAGGTGTAAAAATCTGAGCTGAATTCTTCTCCATTGGATGTACATAGTCTCCAATAATTCTGCACATTCTCCAGTTATGCACAGTTCCCACAACATTTCCATCCATAGACACTGGAAAGCTGTCTTATACCAAGCCACATCATTGGTCCATCTAGTTTAGTATTGTCTACTACACTGATTGGCAGTGGCTTTCCAAGGTTTCAGACAAAGGTCTTCCCCAGTCCTATATGGAGATGCCCCATGGGGATTGAACCTGGGACATGTTGCATGCAAATCAGGTGTGTACCACTGAGTTATGGTCACTCTCTGCCAACGTGATTTTCTAAATTGAGGAAACTTCATGGACTCATCATTGTCTGAAGGAAGTACTTCTTCACATAGTGCATAGTTAAACTATAGAATTTGATACCACAAGATGTACTGATGGACGCCAACTTGGAAAGCTTTAAAAGGGGATTAGACAAATTCATGGCAAGGGGGTGGATAAGGCTCTCAGTGGCTGCTAGTCATGATGGCTGTGTATTAGTATATATTCAGTATCAGAGGCAGTATGTCTCCTAAGACTTCTGGGGAACAGGAACAGGCTATTGTGCTCATGTCCTGCTTGTCAGCTTCCCACAGGCATCTGATTGGCTATTGTAAGAACAGAATGCTGACTAGATAAGCCAGACAATGACAAAATATAATACAAAATGCACATACATGTAAAATGACATGCCACTGCAGAATTATATGGCAGTAAATAATTTCACATTATTTATTTATTATTTATTTATTAATTATATTTATGAATCGCCCGCCCATCTGGCCAGACATCCGGCCACTCTGAGCGATGTACAGTCCAATAAAATACAGGGGGGGGGGAACACACACACACACACAGTATAAAACACAATTAAAAACAGTACAAAACTTAAAAATCCTAACCCACCCCATATTCCCGCCTGAAAAGCCACGTTTTTAATGCCCGGTGGAAGCTAATCAAGGAAGGGGCATGGCGGAGGTAACTGGGGAGAGAGTTCCATAAATTGGGGGCTGCCACAGAAAAGGCCCTCCTCCTAGTCCCCACCAGCCTGGTTTCTCTGGCTGATGGGACAGGGAGAAGGCCATCCGTGGCAGATCTTGTTGAGCGGCCTACTTGATGTTGCTGGAGGCGCTCCTTGAGATAAACTGGACCGGAGCCATACAGGGTTTTAAAGGTCAACGCCAACACCTTGAATTCGGCTCGGCAAACAACTGGTAGCCAGTGCAACTCTTTGAGCACTGGAGTGATGTGATCACGCCGGCGGCAGCCTTTAACCAGGCGAGCTGCTGCATTCTGTACCAGCTGCAACCAGGGATGGGGACTCGGACTCGAGGACTCGACTCGTGAGTCGGACTGAGTCCCCCCTCTGACTCGACTCGGACTCGAGTCCCAATATTTTTAATGGGACTCGAGACTCGACTCGGGACTCGAGACCAAGGACTCATCAACATCCCTGGGCTGTGCCAGAAGGAGTGGAGAGGAGCGCGATCGCCGGCGAATATCAAGTTCAACAGTTGAATTGTCCAAGACAAAGGGCACTGCCTGCCTGCCTGTTTGGGGTTCCCTGCCTCCTCTGCCTACCTGGTCTCTTCTTGACCAGTTCCACAGTTTGAATTGTCCAAGACAAAGGCCTGGTTATTTTGGGTTTGTCTGCCTGGTCTGTTCTTGCCAAAATCAGTTGCAGAGTTTTGAAATAAAAAGGCACACTTGTGCCTAGAATTTATTTAAGCCACACATCTGAAGTAGCCTTATTTTGTTGGGGAAACCCCCCATTGATTTTAATAGGGACTCGTGGAGTCAGTTTTGGGAGTGACTTGGGACTCGTGACTCGTGAGTCACCATTTTGGACCAAGGACTCGGACTCGGACTCGAGACTCGGGTCCAAAGACTCGTGACTCAACTCGTGACTCGAGATCAAGGACTCTTCAACATCCCTGGCTGCAACTTCCGAACCATCTTCCGGGGTAACCCCACGTAGAGCGCATTACAGTAGTTTAGTGAATATACTATAGATAAACACAGATAAAATATGAGCTTCTCATGATAAATTGTTTATTTTTAAAATTAATATAAAAATAAAAAAGAAACATATGCCCCTTTTCGCTTGGGTTGCATTAGCTTGGGTTGACTATAGTAAATGTTTTGAATCTCAAAAAAAGCATTTTGAATTTCTGAGGTCAAAGTGGTAATTGGCATCCTGAAGGGAGATGTAGAAATAATTGCTTGATAATGCCTGAGAAGCCATTCTGTGTACATAGTAGTTGCAGGGTGACAGCAGAAGGTCTCCAAGCAACATTGCGAGTGCTTTTCAAGAACAATTGGCCATTATGCACAGAAAGCTCTCAGGGTTTTCTCAGTTCTCAAATCAAGCATTTCAAATGTATTCCAGGCTCTCCGAGGCCTTGCAATGTGGTGCTATTGCCAGATGCATTTCCCAAGCATTGCATAGGTGAGAACATAAGAAGAGTCCTGTTGGATCAGACCAAAGGCCTATCTAGTCAAGCATCCTATTTCACACTGTGGCCAACCAGATAATTTAAAGATGGTCCCAGGGCATAGTCTGAAGGCACATGAGGCATCCACTTTTCTGAAGCTAATCAGGTCTAGGTCTGGTCAGTATTTGGAGAGGAGACCACCTGGTAATCCCATGAGTTCCATGATGGAAGAAAGGTGGGATATAAATGTAACACAACAACAACAATAAAGATGAGCTCTTTGTCTGAAGGAAATATCAAGAGGTATATAGGCTAGCATCCCTTTCTTTCCATTGCTTTATACCACAGCAAGAATTGCATGAGTCTGAACACCTGTTTCTCCCTGATGTGGCAAGGACCTCATGAGAGGCCTTTATAGGGGATATTGGTTCAACCCTGCTTTGGAGCCTAGGAAGTTTATTTTCAAGATTGAAGCTCACAAAAGCTCAGCTTGTCTGAGTGTGGAAAGCTAAGCAGGGTCAGGCCTGGTTATTACTTGGATGAGAGACCCCTCCTCTAGTTTCCTGCATTGAGCAGGTGGTTGGACTCGATAGCCTTGTAGGCTCCTTCCAACTCTATGATCTATGAAATCTATGAAAGCAGGCTGTGAAGAGAGGCTGTAGTGTTGGGAATAGCTACATTCAGTGATGGGTGGACAACCAGCAAACAGTGATTAACAAGTGGTGCTAATCATGCAGGCACTGAGGGAGGTACACACAGTCTCAGGATGTTGGACAGACCAGTAGAGCTGGCGGCAAGGGTAAGGCCTGACCCAGAGAACAGGTAGCCTGAAGTGTTGGTCAGAAACTTAGTGAGGGCTACAACACTGGTGTAGGGACGGTTGTGTTCTTGATTCTGCCTCTCTGGAAGAGATCAGGTTCCGTTTAAAGGAGGTCCTTCTCTGTTTGTGAGGCACATACTTTGGTGATGCTGGTGAGTTTATTAATGTATGTAAAAAACTGGAGAGCATCCACTACAAATCTGCAACAGAGAGAGAATATACCTTAGGATGCTGGAAAAAATAGTGCATTATTCCAAGATAAGCCCAACACATTTCAGCCCTGTTTTATTTGTGTAGGGTGTGTGTGCAGTCAAAACCTCAAGCCATGTATAGGTGCATGATGTAATTGGGACCACAGAGTCTCTGCCTCCTAGAGCAGACACTCTGTGGACATTACCCAGACGTCCTCCGGGGCAGGATGTGGGCGTAGCCAGTGCCTTCTCTTCCTGCCTGGGAACAGTCTGAGCCATGAACTTGTAAGTGCAGCATGTCTGAAGATGTAGCTGGGAGTAGCAGTTCTCTGAACTTTTCCCAAGTTCAGAACAGGTCGACTACCAAGTGATTCCTGCACAACTGTAAATACTTTCTTAAGCCTGCCTGTATGCAATCTGGAAGATCTGAGTGAGTAAACTCTGTTTTTAACCTCCAAAAGACTGTTTGTCTTATTGGTAGTATAAAGGGGGAAAACAGGTAAAGATCCAGTCAGCACAGAAGGGCAGCCCGTAAAGACTAAATGCTGCTCTAACCAGCAGCTCCACACGCTTACGTTTTTCCGCTGTAGTTGGGGTCACCTCTGCTGTGCTTGCAAACGCAAGAGGGGAGAGATAATAACTCTTAATATCCTCTCCCAGCTCTTTTAGCAATCCCCAACAATTTGGAGCCTTCTTCAGGGGTTTCCCAACCAGTTATTGAATTCATGAGATAAATCTACTAGAGTTCTCTGCAGGCTGTTTTAATATGACCCCTGAAGAAGGCCCCGAATAAAACAGGGCCCTGTCGCATAAACCCTTCTCCAGCTAAGTACAAACACCTAAAAACCTGAGGGGAGGGTCAAATGAAACCCTTTCCCTGCATATGAGGGGAAAGATCAATAAACTTTAACAAGGGTCTATTTTAAATGTATTCTACTGTGGGTATAAAAGTGTGTGTGTGGGGTTCAACAGTAATGTAGGTTAATAATGCCAAACTGACATGTAGGATTTGGGTAGCAAACAAAATAAAAATAAGTTTATTTTAATTCCCAAAATCTTAGTTCCAGAAAGAAAACTTCAAACCTGCCTACCCCAACCACCAACAGACATGACAAGACTTAAACAAGAACAAGAATACGACTCCTTGACATCACTCAATCACACCTTATATACCCCCCCCCCTTTCTAAGACATCACTAGCCACTCCCACTGAGGGGAAAGGTCACAGAAGAAACATAGTCCCTAGTGGTTCTTCCGCTCGATATTTTGACTTTTCTGGTAATAATTTTTCAAAGTTGTCTTCTTGAATATCCAGAGAGAAGGTCTTCCCCTTTCCCGAAGTCCTCTTTATCCCAGGACTCATCTGACTGATCCTGAAATGTCTGAGTTGAGATCCTTAGCTGCTACAGAAACTGGCTGTAGTTTGCTTTGAGGGAACAATCCAGAAAAGAAGCAGCAGCAAAGCAGTGGGGCACAAAATATGTGCTGGGAGAGGGGGCACTGAGGTGAATATTCCTACCCCCAAACTGGGGGGGGGGAGAGTAAAAACTGTGTGAAAGCTTCAACCTGCCTTGAGAATAAACAAATATTGTCATAAATCTAGTGATTCTTCTCACTGAAGTATTTGAAATACTGTTTTTTGGGGAATGTGATTCCAAAATGCAAGCTGTACTTGTTCACTTTTACTTTGCATCAACCCTCCCTATGTGGCTTATACTGATGTTCAAGTAGTCTGCACACATGAAAATGGAAGTTATATTTGTATGTTGGCATTATGAACGCCTTTTTCAGTGCACATTTTTGTGACTTCAACAAAAAAAGTAATTACTTGATGCGAAACAGTCATGAAACCAATTTCTGGTGTGTGTGTTTTTGTGGTTTTTTAAAAAAAGGGTTATACATTTTTAAACATTTAATCCGGACCGTTGAGCATCTCCCAAGAAGATGTTTTCCAGGCATATGTATCATTTGTTTCCATCAAACTATTTTTCATTTGGCCATTTCTGAATACATTTCATATTATATACTGCAGGAAGAGTGGGAAAGATCCATAGCTTATGTGTACCAATGATGCATGGAAACTATTAAGCCCTCTCAGGAGTGAAAAGAAATATCATCAGTATCCTTCAGTGTGAAAAATTAGATTTACTTTACTCCCTAGGTAGCATTGGACACAACATCTATGAGGTGGCTGCTGCATCCAGAAACGGTGCATGGGAATACTAGCTGTAGTCATTCTTTCAACATAATGTTTGTAAGATGAAATAAAATGCTTCAGAATGCAAGGTGAGACCCAGTGTTGCACAAGTGGAAGGTAGCTCGCACGACAGATCTTTCCCTTCCCCTCCTGCCCCTTTCACCCACCAAAAAGTCTCTCCAGAAGATAGCTGGCTGGAACCTACCAAACATTGTGAACTTTGTCTTATGGGACTGCAATGATGAGAGGGAATTGCTCAGAATAAGGCAGAGGAATCATGCATATGGTTGCACAAGGTGCCTGATTTTGGTGATTCCCCCCCCACACACACATTCCATCTTAAGACTGTGTCTAAATGCAGACTGCCCCCCCCCCCCCACTTCTTGTCCTTGTTTACCATCTAGCCTGATCAGGAGTTTTTGAAAACTTGCAAACTTGCACATTATTTTGTGACATTTTGGCTGACCTAACTAATAGAGGTATTGCCCTCACATGGATTTTGATATTTTTCTTATGGTACAAACAGCCGCCTCTTCCTGTTTTGTGCAATTTGGAGAATATTGAATTCATTCATTTAACAGTGGGATCCTACAATGCTAGAGAAAGAGGATTTTGCACAACTGAAGATAGCACTTTATTCTCTGAGGGTACATTTATTTATTTATTTATTATATTTATACCCCGCCTTTTTTCCTGCAGGGAACCCAAAGCGGCTTACATAATCCTCCTCCTCTCCATTTTATCCTCACAACAACCCTTTGAGGTAGGTTAGGCCGAGTACTCCTCCAAGTACTAGATCAGGGATGGGGAACCTTTTTTTTGGCCTCAGGGCTGGATTGCCACCTGGAAAACCTGCCGGGGGAGGTGCGTGCCAGTGGTGGGTACCCAAAAGGGTCATCCTGGTCTCTCTCTGTCTCTCGGTCTCCGTCTGTGTCTCTGTCTGTCTCTCTCTCCCTGTCTCTGTCAGACACACAGTCACCCCATCCACATGGATGTACCATACACCAGTCTTGCCCAACTTGGTGCCTTACAGATGTGTTGCACTGCAAGTCCCATACTTCCCAGCCAATGCCCATGCATTGGGGAAGGCTGCCATACACACACACACCCCTTCCTGCCACACCTCCTCAGGTGATCCATGCAGATTTACTTTACTCCCAAGGTAGCACTGAACACAACATCTACTGGTGGCTGCTTCCAGGTACTTTCATCCCCATCATGGCACGGGTTTAGCCTCCCCACCCAGTATGCCATGATGGGAATGAAGATCTTAAATGCATCTGATGGAAAGACATCTCATTAATTGCATTGGATTTTATTTCCAAGTAAGTGTGCTAAGTCTGTGTTTTTAGTCTGTGTTTCCAGTGTGGCCCACGGTGCACTGAGTACACAAAAAGAGTGGAAAAGGGACATTTTAAAATCTAAACATCAAAACTTTGGGGTGTATGCCATGTTAGTCCTACTTACAGCAGACCCATTGAAATGAATGGGACTTATGTTAGACTAACATTGAATACAACCTTCTGTTATCTTGCAATAGGGCTACCACTCTGGTACAGGGCAAGCCATGCCATGCATGCTATTTTGGTTGTGGATTCTACGCCCAAGGAAGACAGAGGCCTGGTAGTAGTGACTAAAGCTTTATTGTGTACATCTCCACAATAAAGATGTACACAAACCTATATGGAGAAAAGCAACGATGAGTATGATTCTGAGCATGAAAATGATCAGTGACGAAAGGGTAAAGCTGCTGAGCTCCCACAGGCTCCTCCCCTTTTGACCTCTCAACTAGAGCTTAACATCCAGTATCTTTGCAGGAATGAGCTGCTACCTATCATAACACATGGGACTGAATGCTAGGCTGTGGAGATTCTCTTATCCTTGGCACACTTGAACAAAACTAGGATGGGACTTGGTGGGTGGCCAGTAGCAGCCAGGAATATACTTGCACCATTGCTTCTTTTACTGGTAGCATTCTATATCCGCATTCATCTTCCCCCCTCCAGATTTAACTCATTATAGGATAGTTGCTTTCATTCTGCATTAAGCAGTAGCACATGATGATGATGATGATGATGATGATGATGATGATGCAGGGATGTTGAAGAGTCCTTGGTCTTGAGTCACGAGTCGAGTCACGAGTCTTTGGACCCGAGTCTCGAGTCCGAGTCCTTGGTCCAAAATGGTGACTCCCGAGTCACTGCCAAAACTGACTCCACGAGTCCCTATTAAAATCAATGGGGTTTCCCCCCAACAAAATAAGGCTACTTCAGATGTGTGGCTTAAATAAATTCTAGGCACAAGTGTGCCTTTTTATTTCAAAACTCTGCAACTGATTTTGGCAAGAACAGACCAGGCAGACAAACCCAAAATAACCAGGCAGGCAGAGGAGGCAGGGAACCCCAAAGCATGCAGGTAGAGGCGTTTGTCTTGGACAATTCAAACTGTGGAACTGGTTAAGAAGAGACCAGGCAGGCAGAGGAGGTAGGGAACTCCAAACAGGCAGACAGGCAGTGCCCTTTGTCTTGGACAATTCAACTGTTGAACTGGTCAAGAAGAGACTAGGCAGGCAGAGGAGGCTGGGAACCCCAAACAGGCAGGCAGAGGCAGCCAAACCCAAAATGTCTGACCCTAACCCCCCACAACAACACATCAATCAAAATAAATCTCAACACATCGTTGGGGCTGCGCTCCTGGTAGCTGTCCATAGTGGCCGAGCAGCCTCGCTTCCATGCGCTCTTCACCAGTGATCGTGCGCCTCTCCACTACTTCTGGCACAGCCCAGGGATGTTGACGAGTCCTTGGTCTCGAGTCCTGAGTCGAGTCTCAAGTCCCATTAAAAATATTGGGACTCGAGTCAGACTCGAGTCAGAGGGGGGACTCAGTCTGACTCATGAGTCGAGTCCTCGAGTCCGAGTCCCCATCCCTGTGATGATGGTGATGATGATGATGATACTGTAGCAGATGTTGCACAAATGAGTAGGAAAAACTCAACATATGGTGCTTTGGCCACCAGCTTTGTCCACATCTTCTTCCCTCCCTGATTTCAAATCAGGTGAATTTGAGTGTGGAATAAAAGTTTGAAGTGGATGCAAAGATCTTTAGAATTGCTGAGGAGCACCTGTCTCCTTTGATATCCACCCTAGTAGTGTGTGTGTGTGTGTGTTTGTGTTAAATCTATGTACAAGTGTATTTGAGGATTTCCCTTTTTAAGAGCTGCCTCTACTTGCAGAGAGGTTGCCCTTTTAAGAAGAAATCCATGGACTGCTCTCTAATTTGTGTTTTTATGGTTTTATTGCACCAGGTCCTGTTGTGCAGTTTCAGTGAATTGCTGCTGAACCTGGATCAATGGAAGCTGCGGTACTAATCAATGTCTCAAAGCAAATACCTTTTTAAAGCAGAACAATTCCATGCCAGCCTTGTTTACTACTTCCAAGAAGGTTAATCATTCTGCAGGGATTCAACTCATCTATTTTTCTGAAGCAAACTAACCCCTGCAGACATCAGCAAAGCACTCATTGAAATAAATTACTGCAATCTCTGAGCCTGGTTCTGTCCCCCTCTCTTATCCAGTGATCCTAAACACATCGGATGGAAGGACATCTAATTGATTTCAATGGATTTTACTTCCAAGTAAGTATACAAAGGATCACACCTTTAGCCTGTTTTCAAAGGCATAACTCTATTGCCTTCATTAGAATAATGCTTGACCTTCACATAATGCAGACCACATGTCTAAAGTAATTTAATTCAATAAACCTCCCAGAGACAGTTGAGCGCTTTACTGGCTTTATTTGTTCTCATCTATTTTCTGGTGACTTCAGGGTAGCTTGCTTTTTGGGAACACTTGCTCTGTCTTTGACTTGCCCTGAGAAAATAAAAGCACAGAAGGCTTATGAAAGGTTGATGCCTGAAATTTTTCTCTCCGTTTTCAAAGCGCGCACCCCGGTACGACCAATTTAATCAAATGTTGCCTTTGGGTTATTTATCTTTCTTTTGTTATTTGAGAGATAGTGTCTTCTGTCCAGTGAGTTGAAGCTTATGGGGATATTGCCAAGGGTAAAAGACTGATAGTTTTGTAATGTGTTTTTAAATGATTAGCATGTGTTATAGCTAATGTATTCTAGCCAGTTTCTATCGTACTTTTGTAAAGCAGATTTTGCGAGATGTGTTCTGCATCTCTGCTGCAGGAGTTAAAATTGGAGAGTATGTAAACCTCACCCTAGATCAGGGCTCTCCAACCTTGGGTCCCCAGATGTTGCTGGCCTACAGCTCCCAGCATGCTGCATACCCAGCCAGCATGGCTAACGACAAGGGATTCTGGGAGCTGTAGTCCAGCAACATCTGGGGACCCAAGGTTGGAGAGCCCTGATCTAGATTGAGGAGTATTCACACATCCCTAGTCAGCATCTGGTTTTACTGTGACTCTGAAGAGGAGGTGGAGCATGTCACAGGAATCCATCATCAACCCCTCCCACCCCGAATTGTAAATTTCATAGATCATAGAGTTGGAAGGGGCCTACAAGGCCATCGAGTCCAACCCCCTGCTCAATACAAGAAACTAGAGGAGGGGGTCTCCCATCCAAGTAATAACCAGGCCTGACCCTGCTTAGCTTTCCACGCTCAGACAAGCTGAGCCAGCGTGAGCCACAGGCCTGGGATTAAGTCCCATGGCTGCAGCTAGGGATGCTGGAGAAATCCACAATGGATTCAAATGAGTTCCAAAGCAGAATTGTTTTTTTTTTAGTCATGTGGATCCTGTGGACCTGTGGACTGTTTTTGGTTTTTTTTAACTTTTGGGGAGGATTTGCACAAATGCACACTTGTGCTAATGTGCATTAGTGCAAGTGTGCATTGAACTAGGGATGTACCACGAACCTGTGGGGGGCTCGTCGCCTCTCCGCAGGCTCACCTCGCTGCGGGGGCGCCCCCCCGTCTCGATCTTCTGAGCGGCATGGAGCAGTTCTCCGCACCGCTCAAGCCACCGGCACTGGTCCCGTCGCGTCACATCCGTCCCCGGAAGTGACGCGATCGGGACCCTTCGCAGGTGCAATACGTCGTGCGGGGGTCCAGCGTGCCTGCGCAGGGTCCCATCGCATCACTTCTGGGGCTGGATGTGATGCGACGGGACCGGCGCGGGCGGCTCGCCGCGGAGAGGTGAGCTGCCGCTGGACAAGGTAGGCCCGTAGACCCGTACGAGCCCCGTGCGGACATTTTGGCCCTCTACGCCCTTGCAGGGCGAACGGTTACATCCCTAATAATGTGCACTTGCAAACAGGAACAAAATTCCAGAACATCCCTATAATAAATCCAATTCCGTCAGTGAATAGACAACAGAATGAAAGGTGCCTGACAATCTGGGAAACACAGACAGAATGGATTACACACTGCACTTTCAACTGGGATAGGACAGGCGCCAGCGTTGTTTTGTGTTTGGCACCTGCTGAAGACATTTCATTTCAACAAGCTTTTCCCATTTGACTAGCCATGGTTATTATTGGAACTCTGTTTTTAAAATAACTGTTAATGTTGTATTTTATTCCTTTTATCTTTTATTGTCCATCACTCTGAAATCTGTTTGGATGTGGAGCAGTATATCAATGCTGTAAATAAATAAATATGGCATCCCTCAAAAGTCTAGATTTCATAGATCATAGAGTTGGAAGGAGCCTACAAGGCTATCGAGTCCAACCCCCTGCTCAATGCAGGAAACTAGAGGAGGGGTCTCCCATCCAAGTAATAACCAGGCCTGACCCTGCTTAGCTTTCCACGCTCAGCTGAGCCAGCGTGAGCCACAGGCCTGGATGTAGTCCAGAGTCTGCCAGCTGCCAATCCCTATCACATTTACAGACACAGGCTAGAGCTGCCATTTTGCCGCATCACAGGTGAAACCAAAAATTGGCCCTATTCTTCTCACACAGCTTCACTCTCATTTCCCTGTGGGGTGGCAAAGCGGCCACAGGATTGCCCTGTTAATCTGCACTGAAAAATGTACCTAGAGTCAGGTCTCCTTCCCCTCTTTGCTACACCCCAAGTATGGTATAGTGTACTTTGTCATTCTGTTCTTCATGCTCTCTATATACATATATATCTATATATACACACATACACCTGACCATTATTTTCCTTGTTATGTAATAAACTGGCCACTTCTATTTTGTGGCCTGCTGAATTCTACAAGTGGTGGCTCTTGTAGAACTGGGGAGCATCTGAGTATGCTGAGGAGGAAAACATACAAAAATGAGTATTTTAGGAAAAAAATGGATACAAAATGCATATTTTAGTGAAAGGGGCATACAAATATATTTATTTAGGGGGAAATGTTTACAAAATGCATATTTTAGGAGAAATGTATACAATTTTAAAGCACATTTTCATGCAATTTAAAAAACAAACAAACATAGGAAATGGGACGATTACAACTGAACACATGCACAACTGACACAGACTGGAAGTAGACTGATCCATCCATACCTAGTGTTTGGGTGAACTCATTATGAGCTGGGTCCGAACTTTAGCAGGGATTTTAGTTTTGCTTATAATGCATTTGGGTCTGAGAACTCTTAAGTTCACAATTATGCCCACCCCTTTAATTCTGAGCTTTGGTGCCATCACTAGTTGTGTGTGAAAGCATAAGAAGAGTAAAAGTTTCTTGAGTATGTGGAAGAACCATGGCGAAGTTTGGGAATAGCTGGATCAGTATCCAGAATTAATGGGACTGTATCCAATTTCCATTCAAATATATTGGCAGCAGAGTTTACTTTATTTACATTAGCAAAGCAGTTAGAATGCTAAAGTAGTTGACGAGTATCTCTGATTAGCAACCATCAATGTCTGTTTTCAGCCTCAACAGATTGCTTTTCTGCCACAGGCTGATATGAGGCTTGGTTCAAGCAGCCGTGTTACCCTCAGGCTAGTCACCCAGACTGTTGTCCTTATGGAATTAGACTTACTCTAATTAGCCTGACTAGTAGTCTGAACAAACGAAGATGGAATTTTCAATATCCCCCTGGTAGGTTTTAGGGAGTGCAACATAGCTGACAAATTCATTTGTTTGCACATGAAATGACATTTTTATTTACTTTGTTTGCATTGTGAGTTCACAGCAGTTTTCTTCAATATTGCAAAAGGAAAACAAGGCACTTCTGGGAAAGAAGCTGGGCCCTCTTGAGCAAGCTTTGTACATCTGCCTAGCCTCCATCCTCCTTGCCGTGAATCGCAGTTCCAGATGATTCTCCTAATCTCAATGCATGTCAT
The DNA here is from genome assembly GCA_021292165.1 of Shinisaurus crocodilurus. NCBI lineage: Eukaryota > Metazoa > Chordata > Lepidosauria > Squamata > Shinisauridae > Shinisaurus > Shinisaurus crocodilurus. Next base: position 177,018,896 of record CM037877.1, on the reverse strand, counting down.
GGTGACTAGCAAATAGTGATCAAAGACCTTTCTTCCCAGTAAAACATGGTTAAGGTGTCCACCCTCAAAACTTTGCAGATGGCCTCATATGTACACCAATACCTTGGATTGCAAGCATAATTCATTCCGGAACCGTGCTTGTAATCCAAAACACTCTTATATCAAAGCGAGTCTCTGGCGGGTGTGAGTGCCGCGTAGCGGTAGAAATAAGGCTGGGTGCGCCGCCCGAGCCTTATTTTGCCCCCCTCCCCGTCTCGTTTTTTCAAGCGGCGCACAGAGCCGCTCGAAAAATTTCCCAGCCTACCTTGACGTCTTTGGGCCCAGAAATGGACCCTGCGCAGGCGCAGAACGGACCATAGGGTTGGTTCTGCGCCTGCACAGGGGTCCGTCGCGTCATTTCCAGTACCGGAAGTGACGCGACGGACTGGATCGAGCGGCGCGGGAGGCTCTCCGCGGAGAGCGCACCAGAACGAGCGGCGGGGACAGCTCTCCGTGGAGTGCGCGAGCCGCCCCGAAGATAAAGTAAGGCCTCGCCGGGGCGTGAGCGGGGCCATGTTCGGCCTCGTTCTGCCCCGGCGAGGCTCGATCACACAACTATATGAGTGGGGCCGATTTCGGCCTGCTACGCCCGCTCGAAGCGAGCGGTTACATCCCTACGTATTGCAAGACGTCGCTTGTTTATCAAGTCAAAATTTATTTCAAAAATTTGCTTGTCTTGCAAAACGCTCTCAGACCAAGTTACTTGCAATCCAAGGTATTACTGTACATTGATATAAATTTCATATATACAGTAAAACCTTGGATTGCAAGTAACTTGGTCTGCAAGTGTTTTGCAAGACAAGCAAGTTTTTAAAATAAATTTTGACTTGATAAACAAGCGACGTCTTGCAATACAAGTAGTGTAGGGATGTAACCGCTCGCCTTGAGCGGGCGTAGCAGGCCGAAATCGGCCCCACTCACGCCCGCCAGAGACTCGCTTTGATATAAGAGTGTTTTGGATTACAAGCACAGTTCCGGAACGAATTATGCTAGCAATCCAAGGTATTACTGTATATAAAGTCCTGTTCTACTTAATAATGTTCAGACATACTTTAAACTCTATTCTGACAGGCATATTTCTCCTGGGATGATAATTCTCCCCACCCCTACCCCACCAAAAGCTGCCTGCTAACATTATCTTGGAAATGCACTAAATCGGAACATTAGCTACAATTATCAGCCCTTTATAGGCTGTTCAGTTAGAATCTAGCAAGCTCATGGACTGTTTCAGGTTGAATGTCTGTCTGCAGACATCCTGGGAATGTAAGTGGGAAGGAGGGTGCCCTGTCCAGTCACAGCTTGATGCTTAGAGGGGAAGATGACTACAGCAGAGGCACTAACTGGTAGGGCACGTTCCCATCAGGTGCAGCAGAGTCACAAAAGGCCAGGGCAGGATGAGTCTTTCAGGACCCTGGACAGAGCACCAGAGAAGGTGCTGGCTGGAGGATTATGTTATCTCAGCAAAGTGCAGAGGCCTTATGAATGTTGGCTGGTTCTGGACTGCTTTGGGTACTGTCCCATCTGAGGAGCTGTCTGTGCTCTTAAAGGGCTGCTGGCAGATGTCTCAGCTATTCGTATGTGGGGGTAATGGGGACTACGCTAGGAATGTTTCTTCAGTGGCTGAGGAGTCCGGCAAAGCAACTCCTTTGCCAGGAGTCTGGCAAAGCAACTCCAGCCTGAAATGTCCTGGAGGGAGGAATGACAACTCAGGAGGTGCCTCCTCTCTGTCCATGTTGTACTCCAAGCTTGTGTGTGTGTGTGTGTGTGTGAGAGAGAGAGAGAGAGAATATCAAGGCCAGAGAACATGACAGATGGCAGAAAAATGGTATGTTCTAATTTTAGAGACCACCTACCATTGCAGAAAAGTAGCAGCGAGAGTCTGAACAATCCACCACCTTCCTGAAACCACAAAAACTGCCCTGAATGAGGGTGCCACATGCACACTTCCCTCATGTTGCCAGGAAACAGTAGCAGAGGGGAGCACACAATTGCTGGTCTGTTGAGGAATTGTGTTGGTTGAGTGGGATAACTGGGCCCTCCCTCTGTGCAGTGGTTTTGTGCAAACAGGATCATTTCAGTGGTGAAGGGGGCTACCTCTTTGCCACTAAAATGATCAGGAGGAGAAGAAACATTGGGCCTCCAAGGATGCAGAATAGAGGATTCTCCTTTGCCATTGAATGATCCTTTATGTGGGGAACTGGGCTCTGAGGACATGTGTCTTCAGAAAACAAGATCACCTTCCTCAGCTGAGGTCACATCTGTGTGTAGGGAACGGGTGGGGCTGCATTCCAGTGGTGGGTGGAGATGAAGGCAAAAGGAGTGAGGCCAAAATACCAGCCTATTTTAGCTTAAAGCTCTTATTGCCAGTAACTAAGCCTTAGGAGAGGCATTTCAAACTTTTAGAATGGGGGGAAATGTCCAAAAGCTGGAAGAGCACCACATGATCAGGGGGAAAGGTGTGTGGCTAGGAAAAGGGGGCATAACCATTTGGGGAACTCTGGAGGACCAGATTTTGGCCCACAGATTTGGCCTCCAGCCCTGCTATAGGGTTATATTACTAGCCACCTCCTACTTCAACACATGGCCATTCTACATGTGTTTAATTCATAATGAAATTCATAATTAAATGTTACGTTCTTTGTTAAGTTACCTTTGATGGACACTGACATAAATGCATTCAACCTATTATCCAACTGTGTTGATCTGAGGTGGCTGATTTTTAAAAAATCAGTGATGATTTGGAAAATGAAAGTTCAGCCTTGCAATTTGACATTGGAAGACCTAAACATGACATATCAGGAATAGCATCATTCAAATAATTTCCCAACATGTACTTGGCAATGTTGGCACCGCTTTTCCCCTTTTCCCACATTTTTGGTGAAGTTGCAAAAGGATCTTCTCTTTCCAACCTATGATCCGAGTCTTCAGAATAAAAGAGGACACCATTTTATACTGGTCTGGTACTTCATCTGGTTCCTGAACAGCACTGCATTCTGTGGGGAACTTACAATGATATGAAAAGTTCTCATAGAACTTTTGATGCTTGCTGATGCTGAGATCAATAGTGAGCCAGTCAATAATAACATAAAAGGTTTCAACTTCAAACTTTTTTTTTCCTAGGTAAAAGGTTAGGTATAGGATGCAGTTCTCATCAGAATATTTCTTTGATTGAACACATCTTCCAACTTTGCTGTATTCTTTTGCTATAATTTTACTGTGAAACAGCCAAAATGGGAATCCAAGAGATGAGATAAGTTGCAGCTCAGAGAAAAGAGGTTTACTTCAACCCCCTTACACACTGAAAGAATATGTGAGGAGAAACCCCTCAATTTGTGTGTGTGATGGGGCAGGAGGGGGGAGGTTGAGTGACACTCCCAAAATTTCTTAGCTGCAGCCTGTTTTCACTGGAGGGGTCCTGTTTTTAATCTGTATGACACTACACCATAGATAGGAAGATAAGTAAGAAGTCCCATTCAAATACATATGAGGAACTGGCCCTTTAACAAACAAACAAACAAACAAACAAACAAACTCAAAGTCAATTTATTTAGATAATTTATTTTAATTTATTTTAAATGCTCTGGAATGCCACCCAACCCATTCCTAGGCAGTGGGTGGCAAGTGTGGACTCCCCCTTGGGAGTTTTGTGCACAGTGTAAAGGCAGAGAAAGGAGAGTATGTGATGTGACAAGTGTGACATTTTGTTATGATGTTGTTTTACTCTTTTATTGTATTGTAGTGTGACATGTTTTAGTTTTGTCATGCGTCTTCTATACCACCCTGCTATCTGGTATCTGTTAGCCCTCTAAAAATACTTCTAATAAATAAATAAATTGGAGGAGGTGGGCCTCAGACACTGGTAGTCCCCTGAGATGCTGGGCCATGGGCTGCAGCCCAGGGTGGCCATGTGTCCTACTTTAAGGAGCACATTCCTCTATTTGAAGGTGTCCTTTACTTGAAGGACTGCCGTGTCCGAGTCTGGTTTAAAGATAAAGAAGCGTATGAGGGTAGAGCAACAGAGGCCTTGAAGTTGCCCCTCAGCAGTTTGCATCTGGAGAGGAGACTGAGCAGGCAGGCACGCAGCTCACCTGGTCACAGTCTTCCCCACTGTGGTGAGAGGTTTTGCTTTTCTATTGACAGTATAATAATTATTTCTAAATTTGCATCTATATACATAAATTAGCGTATGCCCATTTTATGTAAATCTCTGTCCTCTTTTTCTTCTTCTTTGTGTGATGCATTTCCCAATCTTTGGCAATGCATAAGTGGCCATGCTTTAATCTGGCCTCACTCAGGGCTGGTTCACACACAGCCTGAGTAAGTAGGTTCTAGATCAGTGGTTCCCAGCCTTGGGTCCCCAGATGTTGCTGAACTACAGCTCCCAGCATACCCTGCCAGCATGGCTAATGACAAGGGATGCTGGGAGCTGTAGTCCAGCAACATCTGGGGACCCAAGGCTGGGAACCACTGTTAGATGCAGCAGGTAATAGGAGTGAACATTAGCCTTGGGTGCTCTCCCGTACTGTGCATAGATAGTTCAATGTGAACGGAAGTCCATGTGTCCAAATGGCTGTGCAAATAGGTCCTGCTGGCATATCCCCTTTTCATTGTGGATGGATTGCATAAGGGCGGTGGCGGGTGTGTGTGTATTCAGATATATGCATTACACACATCTGCCCCATTTCACATTGTAGCTTCACATTGAAGCGGGAGGGTGCACAAGCTTGCACTCCCTCTCATGTCTTGCCATGTATGTAAGCCAAGGCACCATCAAGGCAGTGTGCAACTGAGCCGTGCATATACACAATATCCAGCCGGATACTGATAGCTTGGATTCTGCTGATACTAATGCTGCAATCCTATATACACTCACCCATTCAACTCCATATTTATTTATTCTATTTCTATTTTTTATTCTATTTATATCCTGCCTTTTTCCCTGCGAGGAACTCAAGGCGGCTTACATAATCCTCCTCCTCTTCTCCATTTTATCCTCACAACAACCCTGTGAGGTAGGTTAGGCTGAGAGTCAGTGACTGGCCCAAAGTCACCCAGGGAGCTTCATGGTCAAGTGGGGACTAGAACCTGGGTGTCCTGAGTCCCAGTCCAACACTCTAACCACTGTGCCACATGGGATTTACTTTTCAGTAGACGTGCACAGGATAGCACTGTAAGGCTGCAATCCTATACACACGTACCTGGGAGTAAGTTCCATTGAACTCACCAGGGCGTACTTCTGAGTAGGCATGCACAGGATCATGCTGCCTATGAAGTCCAGAGGTCAATATGAATTTCAAATATTTGCTGTTAAACTAGCTTCTGGGCTGGGATTAGCTAAAAACCATTTTATGTCATGTTGCATAATGTAGCATGTCTTTCTCAGAATATTAAGTATTGCAGTTGCCTAATCATACTAGATTAATGAAGTTACCAAGATTCATTTAGAAAGCAATTGAGAATGTCTAATTTTAATTAGGAGTTTTGATTGCTCATACTAATGGAATTTAAAAAAACAAGTTTGTTTTCAAAGGTAAAAGTATACCATTATCATGAAATTACAATATCTAGATTTATCTGTTTGTGCTTAACAAAATTTACAGCAAAATTAATTTATGTTTTTGTGCATGACATATTTTACCTTAGTAAAAGTTTGATGATGAAGACTGCAATCACACACACACACACACACACACACACACACCTGGAGTAAGCCCCATTAAACTCAATAGGACTTACTTCTGAGTAGGCATGCATAGAATTTCACAGTTAATGTTTTATTTGTACTGTTGATTTCAGATATTTTTAAAAATGCATTAGTTTATCTTTTCTTGGAAAATGTGATGGTTAATACTGCTCTGTTCATTGATGGGTAGTATCAAGCACCAAACTTATCTGAAAACTTAGATTTGGAAAATGAAATATTCTTAATTGTTTATCCAGTTATAAACAATAAATGAATACACTATTCATTTACCTGCATTTCACAGAGCCAAAGGTTGAGTGAGTGGGCCCAAAAGTGATTAGTACCATTTAAAGCTTACTCAGAAGTAAGCAGGACAAGGCTTCTGCATGTCTGCCCAGAAGTAATCAGGGCTGAATCACTCAGCAGCACTTTCAAATAACATCTGAAACCTGTATGACTACTCATAAATAAGCAGGTCTCCTGTCCACAAAATGCACACCTCAATTCTGTGCAGCAGCTTTCCTGCTTACAAAATATACAGCTCAAAATCTTTGCAACAGATAGATTCTTTGGAGGTTATTCAAACGTTAATTGCCTTTAAATACCCTCTTATCTCTGATCAATCATAGGAGATAAGAGCAAAAGAAGTTTATGGATGGGATGGCACCCCCAGGGGCTACATCTGGCTGCAGTTGGAGGTTCCTGATCCCTGATGTATATCCCACCTGGTTGCTGAAACCTGAAGGCAAATAACAATCAATATAACCTTAAAAACAATCAAATGACATTAAAAGTTAGAGTGAACAGAGCAGATTTTGCCTAAAAGAGGCACCTGGTAAACATCTCAGGAGGAATCCAACAGTTTGAGTGCTTTCCCAGAAAAGGCCGTCTCTCCAGTAGCCACTTACTAAACTGGAGAGGGACCTCCAAGCAGGGGAGACTGGTGACTCCTATGTCAGTGGGTCTCCTCATCCACTGCAGCTTTTACTCTGAGCTTTATAGGAGCTATCTGTGGTTCTCCATGGTGGTGAAGCTATTTTGGGGATGGAGTACAGCACCCATGGATAGCTTCTCTAAAGCTCAGAATAAAAGCTGCAATGGATGAGGAGCCCCGCTGACATAGGAGTCACCAGCCTCCAAGGAAGGTCTTAACAGACAGACAGGTTCTGGTGAGAAAACAGCCCATGTCCTAGGCCATTTAGGGCTTTCGAGGCCAAAAGCAGCACCTTGAGTTGCGCCCGGAAGCAGACTGGTAGCCAGTGAAGCTCTGAGTACCAGCATACCATGCTCACAGCATGGTCCCAGTTCACAACAAGGCTGCCACATCGATGTCACTCTCTGACACAGGGCTCCCACTGATCTTCCATTGCAGAAGGCTGATCAGGTCTGTTTCCACTTAGCTTCAGCAACCCTTCAACAGCAGCTGCTCCCAGAGCATTCACTGGGCCCAAGTTAAAGGAATGTTAAGTGCTCTTTTCTTTGTTCACATAGATTTCTCCTGCTAGTTGCTACAATCAACAAGGTCAGAAAGCTCTGGGAAAGAAAACCTTCTGACTGCTGCCTAGGGTGGCCACTTGTATTGCCGACAGTATTGCAGCCAAAACAGGGCCACCAGAAAATGAGAAGTTTCAACATGCTTGAGTGAACTAGGATGGCCACTTACACATCACGAAAAAAGAGGACAAAAGAAAACAGATGTTTACACATAATTAGCATGTGCTATTTACTTATTTTGATTTGTACCCTGCCTTTCTACCAAGAAAAATGGCACTCAAGGCAGCTTTCAACCATACGTAAAACTTTAAACAATAATAAAACAAATGCATTAAAACACAATTAAAAACACAACAATAGCAGAATAAAAACAGCATCCAACCCAACAGACTTAGTTACATGCTAAAGGCCTTTTGACTGATGGTGGAAGGACAGCAGAGAGGGAGCAAATGTAGCTTCCCTTGGCAGGGACTTCCACAGCCTGGGAGTGGTCACCGAGAAGGCCCCCCTTTGAGTTGCCACCAAATGTGCCTCTGAAGGTGGCGGTCTCAAAAGAAGGGCCTCTTCTGAAGATCTTAGAACCCAGGCAGGCAGGGCCGGCCGGTGCTACCATTAGGCCAACTAGGCCACTGCCTAGGGCGCAGGGCTAAAGGGGGCGCCAAAACGCCTTGGGGGAAAAATACAGTCCGTGGTGCGCCATATAACCTCTTCCTGCCCTAAGCGCTCCCCCTCGCTTCGCGGGCTCAGGGCTGCCGCTTCTTCCTGCCGGGCCTGCCCTCCACGCGGCTTGCCTTGGCTCCACCCCCTCTCGCTTTGGCACCGCAGCCTCCGCCTCCTCCCTGCTCCCCGGCTCCTCTCGGCGTCACCCACAGCTTGGTTCTCCTGAGCCCCCAGCCAGTCCAGCTCTGATCCCCTCGATGCCAGAAGGACATAATCCATAGCCCACAAGGATGCACAGTCTGCACAACATACAATAGTCCTGCTGCTGCTGCATTACATTATATCCCACCTTTTTTCCTCTTGCAAGGAACCCAAGGCGGCTTACATGATCCTCCAGCCCAGCTTCTCCCCCTCAGTGCTCCAAGGGTTAAAGTAACTACCGGTAAGCTCTGCTTCCCAGAGGCAGGAGTTTCCACAACTGGGAAAACAGGAGGGGGACGCAGAGGCACTCGGAATGGTCCTGCTTTCCTGTTCCCGGAAGGGAAATTGGGCTGGGGAGGTTTCCTGGCAGGGAGGGGGAGTCTGGCCCGAGGGGAGGCAGTGGCTGCCTGGGCCGGCGCTACCGCTAGGCAGACCCAGGCGGCTGCCTAGGGCGCGTGGCGGAAGAGGGCGCAGCGTTTCTGCGCCCCTTCCTCGCCTCCGGCGCGCTCCTGCCCTGCCTGCCGCCTCCGCTGCGCCTCCCCGCCCGCCTGCCAGCCGCTGCTGCCGCCGCCGCCGCTGCACCTCCCCGCCCGCCCGCCCGCCACCTACCTACGGTTCCTGCTTCCCGTTCCTGCTTCCCGTCGTTTCTGGAGCCCCGCCTGCGTTGTTTTGGCGGGAGGAGGAACCAGGGCAACAGGGCTTAAACAGCCCTGTTGCCCTGGTTTCCCCAGCAAAAAAAAAAAAAGCGTGGGGGTCCTGTTGCGTTGGAGGAGGAGGAGGCGGCGGCAGCAGCAGCAGCCAGCAGCGGGGGCGGGGGGAAGGTAGGTGGTGGTGGGGCGGCGGCGGCGCGGGGGGGGGGTTGCAGAGCAGGGCTGCTTTGCTCCGGAGCCCCCCCCACGGCACGAGAGGGGGGGCGCTAAATATAATTTGGCCTAGGGCGCCAAACAGCCCTGCACCGTTCCTGGTGGCTGCTGCTGCAAAGCGGTGAGGGGGTTGGATGGCTGGGGCAGAGGAGAAGAAGGAGGGAGGTGCCAAGAGGTTACTTTTGGGGGAGAGTAAGGGGAGTCCCCCCCCTGTTTCCCTTCTGGAATCATAGTTAGGGGAGACTTGATCCATGCAGTCCAGTGGGGCCCAAAGATTTCAGTGGCTGCTATTACAGGATCCTCTCAGAGATTCACTCAGCCCCGATGGGGAGGGGGGATGGATTGGGGCGGTGGGGGCTGGGGCAGAACAGATAGCCTGCTAAGCCTGGCTTGGTGGTGTGTGGGGAGGAGAAAGAGCACTCAGAAAAAGAAGGGAAGGGACACCGTGAAGGCGAAGATCTGTGCAGTGCCGCCTACTCCAATCCGACGCCCTCCAGCTGAATGAAGCCCGTGGAAAGAACTTACACGGAAGTAAACCCCCTTGATCTCGATGGAGCTGGAAACAACATGTTTAGGACTGGAGAGGAAGGGTGTGTGTGTGTGTGTGTGTGTGTGTGAATGCGGATCATGCATAATGGGCATAGGGATGGATGGAGGGAGGGCTCAAGTGGGAAGGGGGGGCGCTAAATATCTGATCTTGCCTAGGGTACCAAACTGCCTTGCACTGGTCCTGCAGGCAGGTCTTTCAGGTAGCCTGATCACAAGCTTTATAGCTCATAACCAGAACTTTGAATTCTGCCCAGAAACAGACCGGTAGCCATTGAAGCTGTTGTATGCTAATTATATGTATAGATACAAATCTACAAATACTTACTATAATTTAAACAGTACTATCTCACCATCGTGGGGAAGACTTTGTCAAGATGACCTGTGTTCCTTCCTTGCTCAATCTATCCAGGTGTGGTTGATGGGCAAGTTAAAGGCCCAGCTCTTCCTTCTGATGGTCCTTTATCTTCAAGCTGACCTTAGATTGGACAGCCCTTCAAACAGAGAACACCTTCAAACAGAGGACTGACCCCTGTAAAAGAGGACACATGGCCATCCTACTGCTGTCCATCCTGGCCAGAGTTACAAGCTTCTGATTCTCTCCTCCCCATCGGGCATGTTCTGTGGCTCACTGTTTACTTTGTTTGGCTCCATGCACAGAGCTAATGAGAAACTTCAAGGCTGCCATTTTGCATGGTCTTCTTACCTCACAAACAAAGCTTTACACTAAGTCCGTGCCTAGCTTTTCATCTGTCATGTTGAAAATGTGACTCAGTTATTCCATACTGAAAAGAAAAACATTGCATAACTTTAACATTATTTAAGGACTGTAAATAGGTTGTGTAGCTGACTTGAAGCCATTTTATGCTGCTGTCCATTCTGGGCTGAGCCTGACCCTACTGATATTCTGAATTACTGATATTCACATCCCTTTTTATCCTTTCTGAGACCAGCCACTAGTAAGTGCTGGTTCACATTATTTGTGGCCTTGACTGACAGAAAGCTGAAGGCAAGCGTTGTAGCAGGCTATTAGTTCCATTGCTGCTTTGCATCACATCTTGAGGCAATTCCTCCGAGAAGACACCTGTTCAAAATGGAAAAGTCACATGTGTGTCCTCTTTCGTTAGGCAATTTCAGCTTTTCAAATGGATACAATTGAGGCAGGGAAAATGCCATGCAAGAGACAAATTAGGGGAGATGATGACAAAAACGCTGGTTTCTAAGCAGCCAGTAATTCTGCATTATCAAGGTTAGGAGACTGTCCCAGAAAAATCTGTCCCAGAAAGGCATCTGGGACATGTGCTCTATATTCAGGCCTAATGGTCCTTGAGCCTTTCAATTCATCATGTCCTCAATTTATGACCACTTTGTATCAAAACAAGTGATTCAGATTTATCATACAAATAATCAACATGTTATTGCTTTGCCATCATCTTTCATGATATTCCTGTATGCTTGCCAAAAAATTTTTAGTGTTCTAAAATAGGAAGACCTAAATAGGCAGCCATCAAATATAATGTGTGTATTATAACATACAATGGCAAACATATATTACCAGACACTCTCCCAACAAGGGTGTTCACTTAGCCATACTTAGACTAACGTCCCATTGATTTCAATGGATCTATGCTAAGTATGCCTAAGTCTGGCTTCAAGCCAACATACATTCTGCCCAGAGTTCTGGTTAAATTTATCAATTTCTTCTACTAATAAAGATCTCTTTAATCATTCTGACCCATTCAGGTGCTAATCTTATGTATGCTTACTTGGGATTAACTCTCACTGAAATCAGTTGGTCTTACTTTTGAGTAAACATGTGGAGGATTAGGCTGGTGATGGACTTTTGGTTTTCCAGGGCTTCAATCAAAGCTCCTAACACATTTTCAATAAACTTCTTGTTCTTACATATATCAGAGTTCCTTTGAAATGTTAATCAATATTATAAACTGTTCATTGCTGCTATGAAAGGATGAAATATTTACATATTCCCTGTTCCTACCTTTATGTAACACTTTCTTCAAAAAAATATTAACAAATGGACAGTCCCACCACATATGCCTAGAACTAGCGCCCAGTGCTTGATACTTCTGGCAGTTAATTTGGGTGGTTTCATACATTTTGTTAATTCTTTATGGTATAAGGTACCACCAGTGCATATCAGACTCTGGATATGGCCAGCAAAGTCCACGTGGACTCAATGGATTGATCAGATGTACAAACTGTGGTTGGCATAAGCCCAGCTACTTTGAATTAGAGGAGAGATAAGATCCTTGACTATGGACATACAAAAAGCTGGCATTAGGTATAAATGGGAGGACTTCAGTTAAGTTGATTAAGTGTGATTGAGCAACTGAAGAGGCAAAGCAAGTTTTAGGTGCCTTAAAAAGGAGGAATATACAGGCATAGGGCAGTATCCAAGTCAACATGAGCACTAATGTAAATTACATTGTGCTAGCATAAGGGACCTCTAGCACAGCACCAATAGCGTTCGCTGGTGCAACACAATTTATGTTAGCACTCGTGTCAGCTTGGATACTGCCCATAGTAAGGGACTGATGTGGAAACCTAAGTGCAGAGAGAAAGTGATATCGTGGAAGAAAATTTGGAGACATTGAAATCTATTCCTCCTCTCTAAGGGCTCAATCCTATGCAATTTCAGACAGAAAAAAGGCTGGGGCATGCTGGGAGTTGTAGGCCTTTTTTCTGTCTAAACCTGCATAGGATTGCATCTTAAGACACCTAAAAATGACTTTGCCACTTCTATTACAATTAATTACAGAAACAGAAGAGATTAAAAATAAATAAATAACAAAGGCAGCAAATAGTTAATGAGGGATGGAATATTTATTTCTTTTCTTTTGAGGCCTGCTGTTTTCTAAAAGAATGGAGTTAATACACAGGGGAGGCTGGTGACTCCTATTTCAGTGCAGGTGGGACCTGCAATACAATGTTTGTAATATATCTCACGACTTCCAGATGTGTTGGATTTCAATTCCCATCATCTCCAGCTATCCCAGAGCCAGCGTGGCGTAGTGGTTAGAGTGTTGGACTGGGACTCGGGAGATCCGGGTTCTAGTCCCCGCTCGGCCATGAAACTCACTGGGTGACTTTGGGCCAGTCACTGACTCTCAGCCTAACCTACCTCACAGGGTTGTTGCGAGGATAAAATGGAGAGGAGGAGGAGGATTATATAAGCCTCCTTGGGTTCCTTGCAGGAAAAAAGGCGGGGTATAAATATAATAATAAATAATAAAAAAATAAGGAAGAAGGTCAGAGGAATATTTTCTCATCCCAAAATTGAAAATTATGATATAGTTGACTATTGGATGTCCTCTAACCCAACCTATAGGGACAACACATTTTTCTCTGTATCTCACAGTTCATATTCAAGAATTGCTCATTTATTGGCCTTCCCTGGCATTCTAGCTTCTGTTAAAGAAACTGTTAAAGAGAGCCTCTATAATCTATTCAGACCACGGGGCAATTAAAATGTTCACAAGATTAGGAAAAGCATATCAACTTGGTAACAGAATGTGGTGGTTGAAGTCTTTAGTGCTTCAGGATAAAAAGTTTGTAGTGAAGCATGGGGAAGATTTGAAAGACTCCCCCTCCCCACCTCCAATTATAAGTACAGAGTAAATAGTAGAAGAGAGCTGAGAGCTGTGTGTGGAGGCATATGCAAGGGGGATATGCGCAAGCGATTTGGCTTTTCTTAATAAGGAGGGGAGAGAAAGGAAATTCTTCAAGAAATAAAGACGTTGGGAAAGGAACATAAATGAAATAAATCGGAGGAAACAAAAACCGTTCTTGAGAATGGTTAGGAAAAAGATTAGATACCTAAGAGGAAGAGGCAATTCTAATCTTTCTAAGTAATAATTTTTAAAATGAGATAAGTGACATAAGCTTCAGGTAAATAGGTTGGCCTAAGAGAACAGAAAGGAATATAATTCCCCTCAATTAAAAGTAAGTATGGTAACAGGGCTAGAGTGAGGATGAATTTATTTATTTATTTATTTATTTATTATAGTTATACCCCGCCTTTTTTCCTGCAAGGAACCCAAGGCGGCTTACATAATCCTCCTCCTCCTCCTCCTCCTCCTCCTCCTCCTCTGTTTTTTCCTCACAACAACCCTGTGAGGTAGGTTAGGCTGAGAGTCAGTGACTGGCCCAAAGTTACCCAGTGAGCTTCATGGCCGAGCAGGAACTAGAACCCGGATCTCCCAAGTCCCAGTCCAGCACTCTCACCACTACGCCACACACTGGCTCTCAGTGTGTATTATGAGTGTATAATTATGAGTGTATTTCTAAACTAGTGGGGGTGTCTAACTAGGAAAGAGGAAAACGGTATAAATATAATAATAAATAAATAAAATGTACAAAAGCATTTAAATAAAATAGATAGTAATTGTGCTCCATTGTGTTGGAGAGGATGCCAGGAACTTGGTACTTATGCTCATATGTGGTGGAGCTGTAAAAGCGTATTGGATTTTTGGAATCAAATTTTTGGAGAAATTTCAGAAATTATTGGTATTAATGTGGAGGTTTGTCCAAAATTAGCATTGTTATCAATAACGGAGAAACTTCTGTGCTCACAAGAGAAAAAGGAACTAATTGTAAGTTTATTAGCGGCAGGGAGATTATTGATTGCAAGGAATTGGAAAGTTCAACATCAGTATTTAATAATAGACTGGTATAAAGAGGTTTGGGATATTGCTTTAAATGATAAACTAACATGTAGTATTAAATGTAAAAGGGGACAATTAAAGAAAAATAATTTTAAGGAAATATGGGGGTCATTTTTAGATTATGTTTTAGTAAAGGGGAAAGGGAGTAAGCCATGTCATGATATGATGTATTTTTGGAATATAGATTAATAATGGATTATGTGGATAGAATTGGTTTTGGCCCCGGGGTGACGGGTGCACTTGTAGTGTATGATTTGTAGGTTTATGGTTTTTTTTTGTGTATGTGTGTTCTTTTAAAAATATAAATAAAATTTTAAAAATAATAATGTACAAAAGCCTTTTGGTGGATGGAAAAACTTCACATTTGATCCAGAGTGGTGGAGAATGAAAACTAGGTTCCTTCCCTCCATTTCCTTGCTCATTGTGATGTCCTGTAGTGTACCCTGCACACATGACAAGAGCAGTTATACTTACAGATTTTTAAAATGACAAACGTATACATATTATTTTGCACCTTATGCTTCAAACCACAGACCTCTTATCTCAGATCACTCCTATTCAGCAAAATGCTCCATGTATCCCTCTTTGCCAGAATGCAGATTTAATTTGTAACTGACACTTTGCTAAAAAGCACACAGTAGATCAGCCTTCCCCATCCAGTATGCTATGCTGGCTGGGGATGAAGGGCATTGCAGTCCAACTCATCTGGAGAGCGCCAGGTTGGGGAAGGCTGCAATATATGGATAAAGCTTAGTAAATAAAATAAAGTACCAATCATGAGATATTAAATGGTGATGCTGCCAAATTGTGTAACTAGTCAGCTCACTGGTTGAAACTCTTCAGTTTGAAATGCTCACCTTTTATTTTTTATTATTGCATTTATATCCCACCTTTTTTCCTCTTGCAAGGAGCCAAGGTGGCTTACATAGTCCTCCATTTTATCCTCACAACAACTATGTAAGGTAGTTTAGGCTGAGAGTCAGTGACTGGCCCAAAGTCACCCAGTGAGCTTCATGGCCAAGTACTAGGGACTAGAACCTGGGCTTCTCGAGTCCCAGTCCAGCACTCTAAGCACTACATCACACTGGTTCTCCTTCTAGCGAACCTGGATCAATGTACTGTGAATTCGCTATTAAGTTCAGAATTGATTGCGAGCTTTGGAGCATGCACGGTAAAACAGTACTCAGATTTCCCCCCTCCTAAATTTCCAGGTATCGTTCCACCTTGACCCCCCAAAAAACCTTACTTGAAACAGTCTCCTTAGGTGCTCCCCTTGTTGTCGCCACCAACACAGCACTGGCTCTGAGGAGGGGGACAAGGAGGACTCTGTGAGTCCATCTTCATACCTGCGATTGGCGATGGTGAGTAACCATCACATGACATCATCGTGCATGCAGGCCAGGTGAACACAACCAATCGGAAAGGGGTCACATAATGTGATGATGCATGACGCCATGATGCATTACACGTAGGGATGGGCGCCCAGCCTGGCACCTGACATGCTGGGCACTCGGTGAGCCAAGCCCACAGCGAGCGCCAGTTGAGGCGCTCGCCGGACCTCCGAGTTCCCGGCTCTACGTCGTTTACGTGGAATACTATATTATATGTTAAAAATGGCTGCAATTTGCGTAAATTAGGCCGTTTTTAATGTATACTATGCCATTACATAGCTTACGTCATTTTCTATGTAAAAAATATAGCGCTGGGGACCTGGAAGTCGCTTTCCCTGGCTCGGCTCGCGAGAACACGAGTCGAACCAGGGAAAGGTAGGTCAAGCGGAGCTCGGAGGGTCGAGCCCGGTGATTTCACCGGACTTCCTCCCCCCTATTGAGCTCAGTGCACATCCCTAAACGTGATTCCAAACTACAGCTCCCAAGATGTACCTTGATATTGTGCATGTGCAAAAATTTGTACACATGGCACAAGACTTCATATTAAAGGAAGACTTATTCCCTTATGCTTATTCCCTTTTAAACGTGTTTGGCCTCAGGGTGGCAGAAGCAAACTCCATTGCATTACTGATAGTCCATGATCAAGTAGGTGGCCAAAGTTACACATTGTGTCCAGGCTCACATGGATGAATTTTTACTTTCTGAGTAAATAAAAATTCACTTGGGGAAGTTCGCCCATTAGTAATATTACATGTTACAGGCCTTAAAACACTGCAGAACATTTTGAGACTATTGAACTTGGGTTGAAAGGAAAGGAGAGAAAAGTGACAAAAGGCTGTCATTGTCCATACTTAATTTTAAATGCTACATCACAAACTTAAAAACTTTATGAGAAAGAGCCCCTAACTCCATTCATACCTTGCAGAAACAGCAGTAGTAGTAAAACAAAAAGAATGAAAATGATTTACAGAGTGGACAAGCTGAACTCTAAACATAAATAAATAAAGTATACTAAGCTTACTAAAGTCAAAATCTGGACTCAAATGAGACTGAAACCCTTGAAGCCACAATGCAGAATGTCAGATAACAAAGCTCCATCATGAAGCTTTATTATCAAGTGCTTGGCGTTGGTGGGAGAGAAAAGACAACAGAAATGGGAAAATAACACAGAAATCCACAGGATTTAGGAGAATAATAGTAGATCAGAATGCTTCTTATACCTTTTAAAAGAGAATCTAAAGAAAAATATTTGTGTGTTGCCTTTTCTTCAGGTAGTATAATGTCACACACATACTTTATCTATGGAAAGTGTTGGTCAAACACTCATCAGCATGCCACCGCAGTGAGCTGCCTTAACTTGGAAGAGACAGGTGATGAAAGACAAGAGTTATTTTAGACTATCTGATCTTGTAGGTAGTTTGTGCAAAGTAAGGGCATAAGAACATAAGAGGAGCCATGCTGGATCAGACCAAGGGTCCACCTAGTCCAGCATTCTGTTTACACAGTGGCCAACCAGCTGCCCATGGGATCCCAGAAGCAGGACATGAGTGCAACAGTACCCTCCCACCCATGTTCCCCAGCAACTGGGGCACATAGGCATACTGCCTCTGATCCTGGAAATAGCATAATCAGGACTAGTAGTCATTGATAGCCTTCTCCTCCATGAATTTGTCCAATCCCCTTTTAAAGCTATGCAAATTGGCGGCAGTGCTATTAGGGTGGAGAGCACTCTTCTGATCTTGTGGCCTTGACAAATGCCCAATGCTGCCACCTTCTGGAGCCAGCCCTGCTCATCAGGAAATTGACATTCATAGGTAAACTATCATATAACACCTATTCTGTACCGTATAGAACTAATCGTGAATTGGACTGGGCTACCTTAGATGAAGGCTGTACATCTCACTAGTTAGTATAGTCCAGGGTGGGGAACCTGAGGCCCTCCAGGACTCCAATTCCCATCAGCACCAGCTGTAATGGGAGCCGCGGAAGATGGCGAGGAGTGTAGTGTGTTGCACAGCAGTGCTGCCTCAATGCTCTGTATGATGCTCTGTCTACTTTGTATCTTGCTCTGCAATAGCAAGGCACGATGTTGCTTTAATTGCTAGCCTGTGAGTTGGCTGCTGGCCAACAGAATAACACTGCAAAAAAGAAGCACAGCTGTAATCATTCAAGTGCACGATCTGCTGCTCACGTAGCTGCCTGCTCTCATGATATATAATGTGGTGGGTTGTGGGTGTGGGTTTGTGTGTATGTAGTGGTGGAGTGCTGAAGAATCGGAAGGAGGAGCAGAGGAAGCTGTTCAGAGTGCCCTGCAGAAGCCCCAATGCTGAAAGCTGATACCCAGGCAGAGAGCTGCTGGAACTAGCAGGGTTGGTTGGAAATAATACAGTGATTGTGTAGCTAAGGGGTGGGAGTTCCACCAGGGAACTTGGAGGAAGGCATAGCATTGTTGTATTTCATGCTCAGCTTTGCGATAAAGATGTTTGGCTTTAACTTCCTGGAGGAGTATTTATTATGGTCTGAAAATCCCTCAAAGATCCTTTGCCAATCCCTTTTGGGGAACCTGTGGCAAAACACCAGCCAGCATGGTCAGGGATTATGGAAGTTGTAGTCCAACAACATCTGGAAGGCTGCTGGTTCCTCACTCCTGGATAGTCCATCAGTGACACTCACGTAATAACCAGTTTGACAGAATGGAAAAAAATATGGGGTAACTTAAAGAGTATTGTTTTATGGATCTGGCTGTAGGACTGGGAGCTCAAGCAGATAAAAAGAAATACATTATAACAAGCTAAGTAAATGAATACATTAATTTGTGTGATAACAAGAGATTCAAAGATAAAATTGCAGGTTCCTGTATTAGTTTGTGAATCACCAATGAAGGAAAGTCATTTTAGAGACATTTTTACCAGATCCTTGGCAAGCCAGTGGTCTGTGGCAGAAGCTTTAAATGTTTCAGAAGAAAACTGAAGACGGGAGAAAACAAATGTTCATAAGTCAATTATAATGAAGAGCCATCTATACATCCTGGTATAATTTAAGTCTTGCTCATGTATTATCCTGGAGGGCTCAAATAAGAATACTAAGTTGATGTTTTACAAAAGTAAAAAATATGACTTATGTCCTGAAGTCTACCAAAAGCAAGTCTGTGGAAGGCAGATATGTATCTGACCCCGCCCCCAAGTCTACACTGGGAGCATATTCAGATCCATACTGGTACACTATGCATTTGTATTAGGGTAAACATTAAAGGGTTGGATCCATATTTACACTGGATCAACTGCACTGGTGGAAGTGGACTTCCACATCCTCTCCTTCTCCTGGCAGCCCTTCCAGCCCCCTGAAAATACTACACAGAGTCAAGAGACCCTGCTGAATGGGGTGAGCTGTGGTGTGTGTGTGTGTGTGGGAGGTGGGAATGGGGTCCCCCAAAATCAGGTGGAGGAACCTTCCACAAGTGGAGCACCTCCTCTTGTGGAAGGCAGATCCTGGATCCAACCATAGGGTGGTCACTTATGAATTGCCAAAAAAGAGGAGATGCAGCACCAAAAAATGAGGACAAAAGACACTAATTGGCATAAAATTTGCATATGTTGTGTCTTGCTCAGTCTGCTGTCCAGGTGCTGCTGACGGGCAACTTCAAGGCCCAGCTCTTCCTTCTGATGGTACTTGATCTTTTTACTGGACTTGGACTGGACAGTTCTTCAAACAGAGGACACTTCAAACAGAGGACTGCCCTCTGACTGCCTTTCAAAGAGAGGACTGTCCTCTGTAAAAGAGGACTCATGGCTGTCCTAGCATAGTTGTATGACTCAAGGCAGAGTAAGGTTGGTACAAGGTTCCTCCATACCTCATCACTTTGGCTTTAAGAACTGCTTTCTGCTTACTAGAGCATTAACCTGGAGAGTGGCAAGCTCGTATCTCCCACACCTGTACTGGGGCTGCCTCTTGTAGTAACATGTTTTCAATTAACATCGCAGCTTCTCTTTTGACAATCCCATTGATTTCAACACAGAAAAGGATGTATGAGGGCAGACATTGGCCTCAAGAATATAGCACTATAGTCATGTCAGCCTGCTATATCTGCTCGCTTCAGTTTATCCAGGACAGCATTCTTTGGGCTGGCAAGGAGTTGAAAATATCCCCAAGCATTTCACAGTGATGGGCACACATTTATTTATGTTTTAGCCAAATATCTCCTATCAAATCACTTCCACCTGATTCTGCCATGTGATGGTTGGAGAGCCTTTGAAAGCTGTTGACATTTTAAGCAACTGTAAAGGAAAATATAGCAAGTTGATATAAGCAGCTAAGGAAAGGATAAAATTGCTAGTTAGGCTCAATGAAGAATCCGTCTCGTTCATTCATTTCAGAGGGATGTTGCACTGTGAGCAGAGCTGCAGCTAGGGCTGGACCTAGGGCTGGACGGATTCTGTGAAATCGGTTCCGTCTGTGTTTCATGGATTGTCAGGCATCTTTCATTCCATAATCCGCTCATTGACGGAATTGGATTTCTTGGCTTGTTTTTTAGGGATGTAGGAATATTTCATTCCAATCGCGCAAATGCGTATGACCACAAGTGTGAATCAGTGCAAGTGCAAATCAGTGCTAATGCACATAAGCACCAGTGTGAATGTGCACAAATTCCTCTAAAAAGTAGGGGAGAAATGGACCACAAGTCCATGGAATCCGTGCAACTTGGAAAAAGCCGGCCCACTGCAGAAACTGCAGGTCAGATTCATAGGAACCCGAACTCATCTGAATCCATTGTGGATTTCTTTGACATCCCTAGCTAGACCCCCGGGCCAAAGTCCCAGCATCCCCCCCAGTTAATACCCAGAGAACATCAGGTGATGGGAGCAGCTGCGAACAGGCCCATCATCAGCCCCTGGACCAGTATGATCATACTGGGGCCCACCAAGAACGAGGTGGCTGTTTGCTGCAGCATCTCCTTCTCCTTCAAATAAATAGGGGGCTATAGTCAGCTTGGCATCTGCATGGTTAGGGATGCTTATTTTATTATTTTTACTTTTAAAAATATGCTGTCATTTCCCACATCAAAATGGTGCATATTCCCTTTTAAATGTGTTTGGCCTCAGGGTGGCAGAAGCAAACTCCATTACATTACTGATAGTCCATGATCAAGTAGGTGGCCAAAGTTACACATTGCCAAAAAAAGAGGGCAGCATGCACCAGCAATAACAAGGACAAACGAGGACACCAATTTGCACAGAATTTGCATGTGCTAATTTATATGCATATATGCAAATTTGGAAATAATTGCTAGTATTTGAATTTCAAAGAAGGCAAACCAGTTAATTTCCCATCCAAATCACCCCTCCCAAATTCTTAAATTAATTCACCACCCACTAAGATCACCCAAATCAGTTCTCTTACTGCATTAATTAATCCCCAGATGATCCAGATCCTGCTCCAAACTGAATTTCCCTTTGATAAATTACCCCCATTCAGTTTAATCATTCACATCATAATCCCCCCTAAATCAAATTAAATTCATAATCACCAGGATCTGCACTGCAATTCCCTTGAAAGTGGTGCTGCTGGGATGCTTACTTTGAGATGAGGACATGAGGTGGTCTGGTGGGTGGCCAATCTGGCTTCTTTTCTGATGCAAATAATGAAGGCAGCCAAAGCCAAGGCACTGCAGCAGCTTACCTGAGCTGCCTGTGGCATGGTGCAAACTGAAACTTCACATGCCTCTGGGTAGGGAGGCAAAGGAAATGACATTTCCATTTCCTTTACACGGCAATTGTACAGAAAAAGAAATGGCTGCCTCCATAGCCAGGCCATAGGGGCAGCCATATTTGTTTCTGTACAATTGTCCCTGTAAAGCAGGGGTGGGGAACCTGCTTCAGCCTGAGGGCCAAATTCAATTTTGGAGAAGCTCTCAGGGGCCACATGCCAGTGGTGGGTGGGGCTGAAGGCAAAGGGGCAGGGCCAAAAGCAAAAAGGGTGGGGCCAAAAATACAAAAAACCCTCCAGCATATTGTAGCTTAAAGCGCTTACTGCCAGTAACTAAGCCTTAGGAGATACATTTCAGCCTTTTAGATGGGGCGGGGGGCGGCGGGGGCTGCCTGAAAGTTGGAAAACCACCAAATGCTCAGTGGTTGGGGGAAGGGGTGTGGCCATTGGGGTGTGGCCCATAAGGCCAGATTGGAACCCCAGTCAAGCTGAAGCTGGATTCAACCCGTGGACCTTAGGTTCTGCACCCCTGCTCTGCAGGGCTTCAAGCAGGAGCCTTTCCTCACCCTGCTCGGAGATGCTATGCTAGGGATCGAACCTGGAACCTTCTTCATGCCAAGCATGCACTCTGCCATCGAGCTAGAGCCATTCAGTCATCAGCATTTCTTTGAAGCTTCCGGAAGTGTTGTTCTACCTTTACGGTTTACCAGAACTTCCCTATTTCTGCATAAACAAAGGAAATGTAGCGGAGGCGGTGACTGGCAGAAAACTTGGTTAACCTTCCTCATATAAGATTTTATACTGTGGTGTACTAGAAAATTATAAGCACTGTCACAGATGCAAACAGCTTCCCTTCCTCCAATTCCTTCATCTTCTGAGAACACCTAATGAACACACTGTCAATGCTGTTGAAAGGCAGGGATTTTGAGGCAAGCAATGCTATTAACTTTGAAAACGACCGTGCAAAGTGTGATATGGAATAATGAAGTAGGCACATTTCAGGAAATTCAGCTTTCAGATGTTTCAGATTTTGGCTTCTTCTTCTGTGTCTTCTTCTTTTGCCTGTAAAAGAAGATCTTAATTACCCTTAACCATAAATGTATATTCATTATCAGTGCTGAGTGAATGTCTGCTAATGAGACCTAATTCATAAAAATGAAATGGAGAATTCATTGCATTTTCCTGGATTTCTTTTTATCAGCCCTATCCAGTTGTATTTGCACTGAAATGACGAAATGAATTTGAGCTGAAAAAATTTGCTTGAGAATCCCTTCCACCCCATCTGTATAATCTCCAGCCAAAGTGTCAAATGGCTGTGGTTTCACAACCATTTATTTGGATGTTTTAGGGTGCAATCAACTTGCAGCATTCCTGCTAGCCAGCTATGCTGGCTGGTGGCAATGCTTGGAGTTGCAGCAGGCCTTTTTTCTGTCTAAACCTGTATAGGATTGCATCCTTAATCTCCTAACAATGTGATCCTATGCATGTTTACTGAGAAGAAAGTCCTACTCTTTCCAATGGGGCTTACTCTCTAGGAAGTGTGTATAGGATTGTGGCCTCAGGCTGCAATCCGGTTAGGACATCCTGGTGAAAAAGAGGACAGCCCTCCTGCACCTTTGATAGTTGTGTGGAAGAGGGAAGTTCAGCAGATGTAGCTTGTCATGCAACCAACACCTCCTAAAATTCCTTTTTCTACACAAAGCATGGTCCTCTTTTTCCACTGGGCCACCCTACAACCTATACATCCTTACTAGGAAATGAGTCCAATTGAACTCAGTGGGGCGTATCTCTGAGTAAATTGTGCTGTGTCAAGGTAGTATCGTACGCTGGCATTCCGCTAGTGCTAATGACGTTGTGCTAGTGAAAACCAATGCTGGCACCAGACCTCCTGCCTTCTCCTCCTCTCCCCCGCACTCACAGCGGCCTGCCACCCCCTCAGTGCCTCACCCTGAGGGGTCCTTCTTCAGAGCAAGGCATTGGCAGGGAGGTGGCCTTGGAGACCACCTGTGCCATGGCAGCACAGGAGATCTCCAAGTCCACCTCACCCACAATGCCTGGCTCTGAGAAAGGACCCCTCAGAATGAGGCATTTGGGCTGTGTGTGGGCTCTCCAGAGCGGGCCAATGCTTTGCTCTGAGAACCTATTACATTGAGGCATTCACTGTCCAGAGCGGCTGCCAGCCCTATGCCTTACTTTTCTCATTGCATCAGTGTTGGTTTCCACTAGTGCAACATCATTGGTGCTGACAGAATGCCGGTGTCAGATGCTACCCTAAGTCTTTGAAATAATCTGCACATCTTTACATAAAGCTAAGTCCCACTGAACTCAGTGACATTTACGCCCGGGTAAGTGAGCATAGGTTTGCAGTTAATTAGTGATTGTTTAGTTCAAAGTTGTGTTTAGTTGCATATTCTGTGACTAGAACAGGAGGAGGTGAACAAGCTCTTTGGTCACTGATACAACATGCTGTATAATTTGTGTTTGCCGGTAAAGGAAATTTTCTATGAGGAACTTTGTTCAGTGTAGGCCAAAACATGTTGCTACATGAAGCAGAGCCCAAATGGTGCTCCCACTCCTGCTAGGGGCAAGACTTTACAAAGTCTTGCTGCACTAGATGCCAGTTCTTGTTTTCAACTACCACCATCGTCACCCTCCCCATGTTGCTGCCCAAAGCAGGCCACTTCACCCTGCTTATGACAGGGCTGGCCCCACTTTTGTCATCTTTAGATAGTCACACCCAATGAGTGGCCAATGAAGAACCTTATTTTTTTATCCATGCTCTAAGGCATTTAGAGAGTATTGTATATCAAAGTGATGAAGCACTCACTATGTTTTAAGCTTTTAGACCCTGGTCTGTCTGTACCAAATGGGATGTTAAAGATCCCAACTCCCTCCAATGGAATCTTCTGGTTCAGGGGTAGACTTGCTTACCCCACAAGGTGGGTTCCCACATGCACAGAACAACCATATTTACAGTTAAGATAATGCCGGGATTGTTTGTCATGAGCTTTCTGAGATTCTAAATGCTCATTATTGTGGGTTGTATCCAATGTTGCCGTTCCACTGATGGAAGCAGTTCCATCAGTAGAACTAGGAGGGGAGCATTGTGTAGCCTCCTGGGTAAGAGCATGAGGTGATACAATTACCCAGAGCTAGTTCAGCCTTCCCCAGCCTGGTGCCCTTCAGATGTTTTGGACTACAACTCCCAGGATTCTTGACCAATGCTATGCTGGCTGGGGCTGATGGGAGTTGAGGTCCAAAACATCTGGAGGGCACCAGGTTGGGGACGACTGAGCTAGTCAATGACAATGTCACAGTTCCAGAATGAAGAGTTGTTACAAATAATGTTTGATGGTGGCAGTGATACCTTCTCATGGTCTCTATACTCAGATAATGATAAAGTACATCTGTAAGCTTTTATCTGTTGTTTTTATCCCTGCATTTTATGGTTTTATTTGGGTTGTTTTGTAGTTGCTGCTGTATTATTGTATACCACCCTGGAGTCAATTTTTGATGAAGGGAGGAAATATATAAATATGACAGAGTATTGTTGGTGGAAGAGAAGACCAAGTCTTCTTCTTCTTTTGGACAGAATGAAGACCAAGTTTAATGCTGACCTATATGCAGATTAAGGATAGTTAGTAAAGACTATAAGACTAGTCTTGTCATTTGCTTGGCAATCAGAACAAACTTAAACTTATTTTTTCTGGTTACAAACTTCGAATAAACTTGTTTAGTCCAAATGCACATCACATATTTCTGTTTTTCTGAAGGAATGATAAACCAGAGTTGCTTGAAGTAACTAAGACAAGCTGTAAATTGCAAAACATTCATCTCCTTTGGCATTGATTATTCAGCAAACAAACCACCAATTAACGTTTCATGTCATAATGTGTTACGCTGGCACACTGATAACAGCACATTGTGTCCATCCGCTGACTGCTTCCCCACCCACTGCAGCAAAAACTCTTGTCAAATTTGTCAGGCCACAAGTGCGATACACAGGGTGATGATCAAGTGGTGTGACATGGAGCTACAACTCAGTCATCTGCAATGGAAACGTGTCCCCCCATGCCCCCTCCCAGGTACAGATGAGTTGCTTTGGAACATACACTTAAAAAGCAAACAAACAGTTGTGCCTGGAGATGTTGTGGGATCAACATGGCTGATCCAATGTTAACAGGAAGCAGAAAGAGCTTCATATTTTTGTAGATTTGATCTAGACTGGGGTTTAGGATGCTGCTCTAATATAAAGATGAATATTCAGTAAAATCATTGGAAGTTTCAGCTCTGGACGATTGGTTACCATACACAATTAAGTTAGGTTAGTGTCTCCTTTAAAGGAAGTGCCATTCTTTGCCCTATTGTTGCTTATACCTAAGTTTAGGAGGCTTGCAGAACAGGCAGACCTGTTTTGATCTGTATCTGATTCACATGAAAAGCATTATCAATCCTGGAAGAAGCAATGGACAAATCAGTCAGTTTTACTTTCTTCTATATTCATTTGCTTTCTCTTTCTGTCCCATTTATAGATTAATTAAAACAACAACAACAAAGGAAAAATGAACCAAACAAAATTCTCATCTATCTGCACTGGACATCTTCAACAGGTATAGCTATTCCCAGCATAGAGAGGACCATGTTGTACCTGGCTGCCATGTAGCTGTTAAAGATGAGGATCCTGCAAGGAGAAAAGAGCTGGCAGCCCCAATTCTGCACCACAAACATGGTTGAATACGCAGGGATCCAAACCCAGACATTTAAGAACAAAGCCCTGAAAGCCCTCTGCTTGGGAGGATGGATCTGTAATTGAAACATTTCTCACTACACCCTACTCAGGGCCAGCCCTACTTTTAGGCAGTGAGGCAATTGCCTCAGGCAGCATATGCTGGGGTGGGGTGGGGGAAGCCTCCCAACTGTTTCTCCTGAACTGTTTCTCCCTGGTTATTCCCCTCTTTTAGAGGAGAGAGCTGTATGTGCCTCACAACCTGTTCTGGGGCCCTAAACTGGCCTGCTGCCTCAGGTGTGTTGGAGGACACTATCCCATCGCCAACGGTGAAGTAAGACTGAGCTGTTAGTCCAGCTGCCCTCAGTACATGGAGTGGGGAGGGGGCACCATCTTGTCCTTCACCTCAGGCGGCAGCAAAATATATTGCTCTGGCCCTGACCTTACTGAATTCCATGGATAACTGGGTGCCTGCCCTCTATGTCTAGGATCACAGAGGAGTGTGCATGTCACTGGGAAACACCCACCCACACCCACAACATCAGGATGGTCTTCAGTGAATGTTTGTCATTCTTACGTCCAAAGGATTGCGTGCTTTTGGAGAACTGGAGTGGAAAGACAATGTAGTGTGTGCTACCCTCAGAAGGCTGGCTAGAGAAGGTAGACCTCTGTTAATTAGGTTCTGAATAATTTGGAACACATACAAAATATCGTTAGAGACTCTTCAATGAGAGTTCTGAGGAGGAGAAGAAGTGTTTATCAGTGTGTGTGTGTGTGTGTGTGTGTGAGTGAGAGAGAGAGAGAGAGAGAGAGAGAGAGAGAGAGAGAGAGAGAGAGAGAATGAAAGTTATTTGTAGAGATTGCTTTCTGCCAGGTTGCAGTTCCTGATTGTGTGTGTGAGGCTGCAATTCTACACATACTTACCTGGGAAAAACTTCTATTGAACTCAGTTGGAGTTATTTCCATGCAAAGGATTGCACTGTCATATACTGAAACATTTAAAGGAAACTTTGCAATGCTGAAAGTGCAGGGGTTCGTCCCCCCCCACCACACACACACCTCAACAACTGGAAAACTGGCCAAGAAACCTGAGGGATAAACCCAGCTTGTATACATAGTCCATTAGGCAAACTGAAAATGACTTTGCTTGTGAGGGTCTCTGGTGCAGGACTAGAATAGCTATCAGGCTTTATCTCTATTTAATGTCTTCTGGCAATTTATTTGTTTTATTTATTCACCAGTCCACCACTAGATGAGTATTTATGTTGTGTGCCAGATGCACATGTACACACACAGACACACACACACAAGCTTTTGGGGATCCATCTATGACCTCTTACTTCCAGCGTTATGGGAAGAAAGTCAGTGAAAAGCTCTTGGGAAGCCAAGGGTAGGTTTGTTTAGTGCTCTACAGTAATAGGTAATCAGACCAAAGCTTGCCAAGCTTCTGTGATTTCAGAAAAAGGCAGAGTGTGAGATGATACTTGACATAAATGAGCCTTTAGTTTATGTCCTGTCACCAAGTCTGGTGAAGAGATGCTAGACTAGACTGTTAGGTAGTAAAAGCTGACTAGAAGGTATCACGGTAGTGCAGTGGAACCAGGGCTCATAGGGACGCAGCACCAGTACTTTCTTTATTAGCAGGGATGCTGACATCATCTGCCACCCCCTCAGGCTTCCCTGTTTCCTCTGGGCTTAGCTGCAATCTTCACAGTAGCTGGGAGTGGAGGGAATACCCAGCAACAATATATTGTTCCTTGTTATAGCGCAAGGTATTTTGAGGTGGCTTGGTTGGTCTTGAATGGGCAATTAAGACCCAGGAGCTTTACAAAAGACCTCCTCCTGGAGAGGAAACACAAACTCAGCATCAACACAACTGCCTGCATTCTTGGGACTCTCCTTGGAAGTGTGGCTACGAGGGTTGTCATGATGAGCACCTCCACATCAACATTTACCACTACTCCACTGGGTATTGAGCTGACTGCACCACCTGGGCGCCAACTTTCATTAGGAAAAGACTTGGCCGGCTCTATTCATGTTCTTCTACTTCAAAACCAAAGAGTTGGTAAAACTAAATCATTATATTGCTGAAGAAGCTTAATCAGTAGTGAATCCAGAAATCAATTTAGCTTGGAGAATATTATAGAGCTGAGTCTGTTCCAGATGGGATATAATCACTCATTTCAGGGTGCCATGGCACAAAACATATCCAAGCCTTCTAACATGGATGATCCCTTAGGACAGCCTCCCCCAAACTGGTGTCCTCCAGGTGTGTTGGATTGCAACTCCCATAATTCCCAGCCAGCATGGGAAGTTGCAGTCCAACACATCTGGAAGGAGCCAGGTTCGGGAAGGCTCCCTTAGGAGGTTTGGGGCAACCTTTGGAAGTAACCATATGGCTCTACGCTTGCATCTTACTTTTGTGGACACCCTGGGACACTATAGTATGGATTGCTCTGCAATGGGTCAATATAAATATATATTTCTCCAAGAGACAGGGAGGTCTGAAATTGCCAGCTTTTGCAAAGGTGTCAGCCATGAATAGGACACTTGCTTTAGTTGGCCCTAGATGTGCCATTAATTATGTTATTAATGCAATTAATGTGCTTTTTTTTGTTATGTCAATATCAGCTGAGAGATGCTTTTGGAACCATGGAGAGGGGAGGGAATTTAACTCTTCTCTCACTGCCATGGTCCTGATAAAACACAGCTCTCTGAAGCTGCTACTTTCAAGGGAAGCTACCATGGCAGGGAGATAAAGAATTAAATCCCCCCTCCCCCTGTTCCAAGGCTGCTGGGGCTTTTCCTTGGCCACTGTTTACATGACAGAAACATTCACATTCACAGTTGCATTCATAATTTAGCGGGGAGGGGCCTCCGGCGGTGGCAGCAGCAGCAGCAGGGAGGGCTGGGGGGTCCTGCGGCGGCTCGAGCAGCGGGGCGGTGGAGGTGGCGCGGCGGCGGCAGCAGCAGCGGGGAGGGCTGGGGGTCCTCCGGCGGCAGCAGTGGCTCAAGTGGCACGGAGAACGCTCCGCGCCGCTCTGAAGAGCGAGATCGGGCCGCCGCCACCGCGGAGGTCCGAGCCGCTGAGAACTTCGGGCCCACGTAGGGCCCAAAGTACATCCCTAGTGGGCTGGTTTAAAAAGTTTGACAGACACAGGTCTTCTCCATGCCCATGATGGGGCTTGCATCACGTGTCACTTGCATCCACGCGCGCGTTAGATTCCAAGCCACTTTCCACTGAGTTTCATTATTTATTTTTTTATTTAAGAGGTTTTTAAATCCACCTTTCAGACCACACTGCCCAAGGTGGCTGACAATATGACAAAAACATGAACATGCAATTGCACACACAGCAGTAGTATCAGTGGCAGCAAATGATTTTTAAGCACCAAATGCAGACTGGAGAAAATGAGTCTTCAGGGGTTTTTAATATATTTTTTTAAGCCAGCAGTGATGAAGCCATATGCACATGTATCCATATTTTAGCCCAGAGTTAGTGCTGTGCCAAAATTTGTCCTCCCCCGGTTTCCTGAAAGCTTTCTTGTCCCATGAGAGACATTTCAATGTTTCTGCCTAATTTTCAGGGCGCTTTAGAACTTCTCTTGAATTTCATTTGGCTATGTTTTTGAGCATACCTTATCCTTACAAGGTGGCCAAGGCGCTGTGTATCCCCCCCACCATTAAACATCTCTCCCGCACACTGCAGCCTCCCTGGCTGCCCACATTTCCTAATCTGAAGAAGCCCCTGTGGGAGGAGTTACCTTTTGACATCTTCCCCTGGACTTTAACTGAAGCCCAGGAAGCTGGGGAGGCTGTAGACTGCCAGAGAGATGATTGTACAATGAAAGACAGGACACTCACACACCCCTCTCTTAATTAAAGAAAGTGCAAGAACCCTGGACCCCACCCCCAAGAATGTCTTTGAAATTTTATTCTTCTTTGATACCCCCACCCTCAAAAGCAATTTGTTTTCTATCAGATCGAATGGGAATGGTAAAAAAAAAATAATGCAGATTTTTTTTGGTGGGGGCACAGCACGTGGTACATTTCTAAAAGAGAGGCTCGCACCTGCCTGAAATTCTGCTTCACATATACTAGAGCTGAGCCCTAGAAACACAGGATGTGGCTCTGTACTGAGTCATACCATTGGTCCATCAAGCTCAGCACTGTCTACACCAGAGGTGGGCAACTTGCAGCTCTCCAGATGTTTTGGCCCACAACTCCCATCATCCCTCACCATTGGCTTGTGAGAGATGGACTGACCCGGGTTCAAAAGCTTCCCTAGCCAGTGACCCTCAGTCCCAGTCACGCAGGCGGAAGGAGGAGATAACAGCAGTTAATAAAGATTAAAGAGTTTATTTGTAAGACCCAATTACATGGGATTAAGGCAAGCAATGCATCTCTTACTCACTACATCATTGCAGACTCAAATCCAATACCCCAGTGGTAAGGCTAGATGAAGTGAAGTCCAGAACAATACATGTCGAGTCGAGACGAGAGACAGCAAGGAGTGAAGGAGAAGAAGTGAGGAGAGGGAGAAGTGAAGGAGTGAAGCTATCAGCAAGTGTGTTAGCTTTATACCACCTATAAATAGGATATTACTCACCCCAGTTGTATAACCTATTCATCAACATGTTTACCCCAAATCTGTC
This sequence comes from Shinisaurus crocodilurus, assembly GCA_021292165.1. Taxonomy (NCBI): domain Eukaryota; kingdom Metazoa; phylum Chordata; class Lepidosauria; order Squamata; family Shinisauridae; genus Shinisaurus; species Shinisaurus crocodilurus. The sequence continues at coordinate 176,988,250 of CM037877.1, read as the reverse complement.
CAAGGCTGCTGAGTCATATCAGCTTGAGACTATGTCTCATGACTAGAGACCTTGTGTACTTGAACTCAAGAGACACCCACCATGTCAGGTGATAATCTCGATGTCAGGTGATAATCTCATTCTGCCTATGCAAAACCCAGCATGGCTATGCTGGTTAGTGCTGATGGGTGATTTAGGCCAAAACATCTGGAGAGCTATGTTGCTCCCCCCTGTCTACACTGACTGGCAGTGGCTCCCCAGGGCTTCGGACAGGGGTCTTTGTCAGGTCTATCTGCAGATGCTGGAGATTGAACCTGGGACCTCTTGCGTGCATGTAAAGCAGTGCTCTACCACTGAGACATGGCCCTTCCTCAAATCTGTCAAGGGCCAATGCCATATTCCAGGGCTATATCCTGGTGAACCCAGAACCTGACGATGTTGTTGCTCTGAATTAGCTGGACCGAAGCCATTGTCCATTTGTTCACTTGATAGCTGGGGAGAACTCAGACTGAGATGCTAAGCCTCTGCTCTAACAACACATAATATTTAAAACAAGTGATTGAATAACATTTCCTGTTTGCCAAAATTCTAATTAAGCAGGTGAACAGAGAGGTGACTAGTTCTGAGAATAAAACAAAACATTGGGTTTTAACTAAATGGTATCTCTAATCTAGAAAAAAAAAAGTTCCACTTGCTTACCTGGGAAAATGTGTTAAGCTACATGAAGGTGTGGGAAATTGATTTGAACACAGAGATACCTGCTGAGAAGTAGGAAGCCATATGACTAGCAAAATCCTTGTGATCTGTGTGCATCAATGTCAAGGAATTCTAATTTAAGTTAATGAGCAGATGGTATCAAACACCATGCTGCCTTAAGCAGATACTTAAAATCTGAATCTGGCTGATGTTAGATGTGCTGCAGATAGAAGGGCACATGTCTACATCTTTGGTGGTTTTACCCTAGAAGAGGTTCTAGCAGAACATGCATGGAACAGATGGGCTGCATACATGCAACTTTAAAACACACACACAGAAACTGGAAATCCCATGGATCAGTTGTTTGGGACAGGGATATGTAGGGTGGGCCATGTATCCTTCTTTACAGAGGACAGTCCTCTGTTTGAAGTTGTCCTCTATTTGAAAGGCTGTCCAGGCCCACATCCAGTTTAAAAAGCCATATGAAGGGAGAGCAACAGAGGCCTTGAAGTTGCCCACTGACAGTGAGTACCTGGACTGCAGACTGAGCAGGCATACCGGCCACTTGATCTCAGCCTTCCTCGCTCCGGTGAGATTTTATTTATTTATTTATTATATTTATACCCCACCTTTTTTCCTGCAAGGAACCTAAGGCGGCTTACATAATCCTCCTCCTCCTCCTCCTCCTCCTCCTCCTCCTCCTCCTCTCCATTTTATCGTCACAACAACCCTGTGAGGTAGGTTAGGCTGAGAGTCAGTGACTGGCCCAAAGTCACCCAGTGAGTTTCATGGCCGAGCAGGGAATAGTGCCCGAATCTCCCGAGTCACAGTCCAACACTACGCCACACTGGCTGTATTGTATTTCCATTAAAATGATAGTCATTTCTAAATGTGCATCTATACATACAAATTAACATGTGCACATCTTAAACAAAATGGTGTCCTCTGGAGCCCTCCTCTTTCCTTTGGTGATGCCAAAGTGGCCATCCTCGGTGGAGGAGGAGGTGGGGAGGAGGAGCTTAGTTTTGGCCACTGTCTGGCTTCTGAACAGCCAATCAGCTGGATTTCAGCTTTTTAAAAAGTGTGCAGGCCTGGCTGTTGAACTGGGAAGATGAATCCAATTCTGCACATGCTTCTTCATCCACCACCTATACTGTATAAGGCGGGAGATTTGGGATTATTTATTTATTTTATAAATAAACCCCTGAAGTTTTCTTGGTGCTATACAGAAATTTTGAACAACAACACAGTCCCTGCCCACAGACTTTCCATTTAATAGAGATACAAAAGGAAAAAGGAACTGGGGGTGGGAGGGATAAGGAAAACAAGCAAGTTCAGGCACTAATTCTTCATAGGCTCCAACACTGTCATCTTTTCGACACCAAGTGAAGATTTTCCTCTACTCTCAGGTATTTGACAGCATATAATGGGGCTTCTTAATCTAAGGTACAATCCTATGCATATTAAGACAGAAAAAAATCCCACAATTCCCAGTATGCACCAGGCCACATGATAGGCTGGAGGGATGCTGGGAATTGTAGGATATTTTTTTCTGTCTAAACATGCACGGGATTGCACCCTTAGTTGTTTTACTGGGTCTCTTGGCATTTTTGATTGTTTTTAGGTGTTTTAAATAGTTTTAACTCTTTTAAAACCTGCTGTAAGATGCCTTGAGTCTCTTTTAGAAAAAGGTGTGTAATACATTTAATAATAATAATAATAATAATAATAATAATAATAATAATAATAATAAACCCACTGAGGGAGATAGTTCTGGGAAAGGAGGAGCCAAATGGCAGCTACGCTCAGCCATGCCCATGGAATGGGCTGTGTTGTTATACCTTTCCCTCTGCTGCAGGCAGGTGAAATGCCTAATAATAAAACAAAAAGAGAGCCCATCGGCTCAGAAGTGGTTCTGATTTAATTCTATTACTTCATTTTGGATGATACAATAATAAGGAGAGCGATCCTATGGCACCTAGGCATAGGGGACCATCGGAATCTTTGGATTCCCAGATCCGAGGTCGGATACAGAGCTCCAACCTCGGAGCTGGGGCCCTGTGCTCGATCTCCTCCCCCCACTTGCAGCTGCCACAGAAAGAACTGAGCCAGCAGCTTCTCCAAGGTCGGAAAAGTGACCTCAGAGAGGGGGCAAAGGGGGCGTTCTGGGGTTTGTGTGGGGAGGGGAGGAGACTGGGCCTGCCAGGATACGATGTATCCTGGCAGCACTCCAAGCTCCTCCCCCCCCTCTGAACTGCTGCAGCTAGACAGCCAAAAGTGGCCATCTAGCTGGCTTGCAGGGCGGGAGGAGCAGGGAGGCAGAGCTCGCTTCCCCTGCCCTGCAGAGGATGGTTGTAAGCCTCCGAGTTTGGAGACTTACAAGGATTGAGGGGCAACCCATTGGATCGCACCCTAAGGGCGCAATCCTATCAAGATGAGCTGGAGCCTCTGAACTTGGAGACTCACACTCATCCAGTGCAGAGCGGGAGGAATGGCGGCAATCTTTGCCTCCCTGCTCCTCCCGACCTGCATTTTTGCTAGATAGCCGTTTTGCTAGATGGCATCTCAGAGGGGGAGAGAAGGAGACTGGAACAGTTTCAGGATACCTCACATCCTGGCCTCGCCGGTCCCTTCTCCTCCCTGCCCCCCAAACACCCCCTTTAATCCCTCTCCGAGGTTGCTTTTCCAAACTCGGAGAGCAGTTGGCGAGGTTCTTTCCACACGGGCTGCGAGGGGGTGGGGGAGGTGGATTAGAGCTCCAGTTCCCAGCTCTAAGGTTGGAGTGCTGTCTCTGACCTTGGAGGAGCTGGGAATCCGAACTATCCTATGCCCCCCCCCCCCGAAATGTCTAGGGGCCATAGGATTGTTCCCTCCAGCGTTTAGATTAATTAGCTGTGTATTTATTTCATAGTAGCTAAATAAATGGGGATGAAACGAAATTCCACTTCACCCCAGGCACAACTCTTTGGTAATATCTGAGCCATAATGATAATGGAAAAGTTGTCATTCAGCTGAAGGCAGTGCAGAACCAATCAGAGCTGAGTGAATTCCTCAGCACCTGGCTGACTTTTATCTTATTTGTAGATGACAGCAACTCCCTCTCCACCCTACTGTTGAAATCTGAAATGATATACCAGCTGGATTTGAGAGCCTACCTGCTTTCAGCCACAGAATACTGAAGGAGCTGACAGCCAAAAGAAGAAGAAAAAGCTTACTACATTTCATCTCTCCTTATACCCTTGAGGATTCCTTTTTTTTTTCACCCCCATGGCTTGATGGTTATATTTTTCTTTGCTAAGCAACTTTGGTGTTTCATGTCAGTGTGTCTATCCTTCAGTTTGAAACAACGGTGGCACCATATACTCGTTGTCTAGAGGTACTGAGATGGATAGTGTGCTTTAGTATTATTGATTTACCTTTTCTCAAAATAAATAAATTAGTGTGTCTGTGTGTGTGTGTGGGGGGGGTTAAAGCCTTAGTATGCCCCCCCTTCCCAATCTGCTACTGCAAGCCCCTTTTTGTAGTGGTTGTATTGGTGTGGATAAAATTGGCCAGACTACATGAGAAGCCACTTCACACAATAACTTCCCTTGAGACACAGGGTCCGTGAAGTTCCAGTTTTAATCTGTAACTTTGCAACTAGCATAACATACAATCTGGGCCTAACTAGATTGTGGGGTCTGTGTGTGTGTGTGCGCGTGTGTGTGTGTGTGCGTGTAATGTGGCAAGCTTAGCAAGGAAAGAGTCCTATATTTTCTGTATTTCCCCCAGATTTCTCCATCATCATACCTCGTCTAGAACATCTTTGTAGATGTGTCCAAAATCTGGCATTTTGTGGATCATGGGCTATTGAGGTATGGCCAGCCCTAATGCTGACATCCAGTCTATATTACAGATGGTATGGGAGGGAAGCCCTCAAAAAAGTGGTGCTAGATAACTTGGTTTTAGCCTGGGACTCTTTGAACTGCAGTGTAGTCCGTGTGAATCCTAGGAGAATGTGTGCAATGAATGGAAGAGCCTATCTAGGACATTACTAGCTTGCAAAAGTACTAGCACCAGTGCTACATTTTGAACTGCAGGTGCTCATCATGACAGTCACCATAGCCATGCCACCAAGGAGAGTCCCAAAATTCAGGCGCTGGTGTCGATCCATATCAGCAAACCAGTCTTCATCCCTTCCAGGAGCAGGTCTTTTGTAAAGCGAATGGGTCTTCATAGATTCATTCATAGATCATAGAGTTGGAAGGCTATCGAGTCCAACCACCTGCTCAGTGCAGGAAACTAGAGGAGGGGTCTCCCATCCAAGTAATAACCAGGCCTGACCCTGCTTAGCTTTCCACGCTCAGACAAGCTGAGCCAGCATGAGCCACAGGCCTGTATTAATTGCCTGTTCAAGACCAAGCCACCGCAAAATACTTTGCTGGGCAAATTCATTTCTCCCAGCTGCTATGAGGATTGTAGCTAAGGTCAGAGAGAACAGAGAAGTCTGGGGGCTTCAGATGACATCAGCATCCCTACTAATAAAAAAAGGTGCAGGCACTGCATCCTTGCAAGCTCCACTACCCCACTGATTAGCACTGGTACTGGCCCTATCTCTAACCTGGGGGTGGGTAAGCAAAGTTCGATTTAGACTCTCAGTGCCAACTCTTGGAAGGGAGGCATGCAGTATCTATAGTTTGTGTTTTCTTTAGCTCTTGACCTGCTCTGTCGGCTTTCCACCTGACTGTCAGCCAGCCTTCCATCTAGCCCCAAAATAATTGAAAATGGGTTTGTGCTCCTGCAAAATCTCACAGGCTTGACAGGGCAACTGTTTTCTTCTCATGCCATTTTATTAGCATCCTTCTTCCTGCATTGAGGGTCGGGATTGTTTTTCTACCACCAGAGAGTCTTTGAAATAAGAAAAACTGCTTATTTTCCTAGTGTTATGTGGAGAGTTTTTAAGGTGGAAAAAGGAACGAGGGAAGGCAGTTCCATATGAGAGAGGGAGGGCTTAGGTCGCCATTGAAGAGCAAAGTTGGGCATTCTAGCAGCAAGCTTCACATATTTGATCTTCTTGTTCTGCTTTAGCAGCTGTCACCTGAAAGAACAACATGTTTAAATGGTTTTCTCCTGAGCACAGTTCCTCCAGAACTGGCTTTGGGATTTGTGCAGCCTGAGGTAAGATGGAAGGAGGCTGGCAGTATAGCAACCAGGACTACAGAGGGCTGCTTCCCAGACACTTATCACCTGGCAAGGTAGAAAATGAGGAACGGGTATCTGGTAGTGCTCTTGGAATGCTTGTATGCTGACTAGTTAGGAACATAGGAAGCTACCTTATACAGAGTCAGCTCCCTTGGTCCATCTAGCACAGTACTGTAGACACTGACTGGCAGAAGCTCTCCAGAGTTTCAGGCAGGAGTTTTTCCAGCCTATCTGGAGATGCCGGGGATCGAACCTGGGACCTTCTGCATGCAAATTGTGTTCTCTACCACTGTAAATGAGCAGGTTGCTGGGGTTTGAAAGCATGGGCACCAACTTTCCACTTCCAATCCTCCTCAAGCATAGAGACAGTGCTAGAGAGGTATTTCCCTTCTGCCTTCCTGTGCGTATTCTATGTGGAAGCATCTCCTGACACATCCTGGCTTGGCCTCTTCCCCTCTCAGCCCCACCCTCACCCCCCCGCTGCTGATACAAGGCCTCTCTCTCTCTCTCTCTCTCTCTCTCTCCCTCTCTCTCTCTCTCACTCTCTCTCCTTCCCTCCCTCCTGGAAAGGCTCTATATCTGTTAATGGTTATAACACATAACCATCCAGGCCATCTCCTTTCCAAAACACCACATAACACATAATGGCCAAACATCTAAAAAAAATACTAAGTACAATAAATATTAGTAATGTCGAACTACTTTGACAAGCATCCGTTCCTTCATTTTGTGTTTGCTATTAACTTCAATTTTTTTTAATGCAGCGCTAAGTGCAATAAATATTAGTTATTTGCTCTAAAAATAACCATAATATTGAGCTGTCTCATCTAAAAGGAATTTTGTAAGGGTGACAAAGCATCATAGCCAGTGGATAAATGGTCCTATTTAGCATTGGAGTGCTGGCTGCATAAGGTCATTTAGATTCTTGCAACATATTTTGTTTTGACCTTCTCTAACAATACTGATTATTATTATTTTTCTTCTAAATTTAGTCCTAGAAGTTCAGTCAAGTATGTAATTTCTAATTATGCCAACTGCTGGGAAAATGGAATCTTATATGGGGAAAGATGCATAAAACGCTCTGGCTTTTTGATTTTTATCATGCTGAAAGTCTCAAGAGGCAAATTTCATCTCATTTTTATTCCGGTCAGTTTAGCACAAATGATCCCTGACTCGCAAAAGGGCCTGAAAAAGTACGGTCTGATGCAGAATGCCTTGAATGGGTTGGGCCCATTATAGTTCAGACACTGCCAGTGCCGCCTTCTCCCCTATGCCACATTGTGCTCTCCAACATGGTTCAAGAGAACCTTCCTGGCTAAAGAACCTCTGAGCTCAGACAGAATCTGTTTTACAAGGTCATGTAGAAAGATGGCTTTGGCTGCTGCTGGAGGGCCAGACTACCTGTTAAATGCATCTGTGGATGTAATGTGCAGGTTTCTTAAAAATGCAAATTTGTATTAGCTGGGATGGGGTGTGTGTGATCAGGAGGATCAGGATCACAACTGGTGTGGAGGGGGAATATAACCCTTTCCTTCCCTGCTGCTGTCATGAGGAAAATCCCTCTTCTGAAGCTTCTATTTGCATTGGAAGGAAGTCTCACACTGGCGCCAATGGGAGATCCCGATCCCTCTTCCAAAGCAAATGCCAGCTTCAGAAGAGGGATTTTCTGCAGGACCGCAGCAGGAGAGGGAAAAATTAAATTCCCCCTCCACTCCTGCTGTGACCCCAATAATTTTCAGCACACCCTCCCCAGCTAAGGCAATTTGCATTTGAAAAATTCCATCATATTAGGTCCAACAGTACATTTAATGTTGGGTACTTTGGCACCAAGTTTTCAAACCTTGCCGCTCTGGAAAACTCACCAAATACTGCATGTTATTCTATACTAAATAGCACCAAATACAGGAAGACACAACAAGAATCATTATTATTATTATTAATAATAATATCTTCTTAATTTTTTAATTTATTTTTTATTGTATGTTTCAACAAAACAAAACAAAACCATAAAAAGAAAAAAAGGAGAAAAAAAAATATAACTACATACATTTGAACATATCAATTATAAGCTTCAACAAAGGCAGACCAGATACCCATGTATGGATCCATTCGAGAGTGGGGTCTATATGCCACCCGTTCAAATGTTGAAAGCATTGTTTGGTCCTCATCCATTGCATTATAGGAGGTGGGCATTTATCATTCCAATGTTGTAATATTAGTCTTTAGGGCACAAGCCAATTGGGATGCCCATAAGCCTCTGAACTCGGAGGATTACGGGCATCCTATGCAGGGCAGAGGAAGCGGAGGAAGCAATCTCTGCCTCCCTGCTCCTCCCTCCCTGCAAGTCAGCTAGATGGCCGATTTCAGCCGTCTAGCCGTGGTGCTTCGGAGGGGGAGGGAAGGAGGCTGGAGCGCTGTCAGGATACATTGTATCCTCACAGCCACAGTCTCCTCCCCTCTTGCCCCCCTCCAAATGCCCCCTTTACCCCCTCTCTGAAGTTGATCTTACAGAGAAGCAGCCAGCGTGGTTGTTTCCATGTTGGCTGCAAGGGGGGGGGATCGGAACACGGATCCCCAGCTCCGAGGTTGGAGCCTAGGGGCCATAGGATTGCTCTGCTCCCTGACAAAAGGACATGGAAAACCCATTTACGTTGACCATGTGTCAACTTCCAGGAAATAAGTAGATAATTTAAAAGAACTTGTGCATCAGTAAATATTAGAGAGTGTTCCAATACAAAGTTTATCTGTATTATAACTTCCTCCCCAAAAGAGACAACTACTACTGGACATTGCCAAAACATATGTCTAAAGGAAGCATTAGCAATATTGCACCTCCAGCAGTTAGCCGACTTAGACAAACCCTAATTAAAGAGACTTTGTGGCATCCAATAGACACGAAACAAGAGCTTTTGCTGAGTAAGCTGTAAGCTGAGATCCATTGAAGCTTCAGTTATAGATGCTAAAGCGACAATCCATTGATTAGACAGAATAGGACAATTAGCTAATACACTCTGTGATATGTTGTCTCCGATTAGCATCAGTTCAGACTTTGACCAGTTAACTGAATAGCCAGAAAATTCACCAAAAGTATTACACAGCTACATCAAAGTTGGAACAGACACCTGGAGTTGCAAAATAAACAAACAGTGAGGGCACAACCCAGTGAGGCTGCCTGTAACCCTCTGAACTTGGAGGATTATAAGGCATCCTATGCATGGCGGGAGGAGTGTGGAGGCGAAGATGCTCTTCTTGCCATGCAAAACACTTAGATGGCTGATTTTGGCTGTCTAAGTGTTCGGCCTCAGAGTGGACGGGAAGGAGTGCAAGGCGCCGCCAGGATACTTCATATGCTGGCGGAGCCTGTCTCCTCCCTTCCCCGCCCGCTCCCCGCCCTCAAAAGCCAGTCTCCGAGGTCACTCTTGTGACCTTGGAGCTGCGGCTGGTGCGGTTCTTTCCATGCCAGCTGTGAGGGCTGGAGGAGGGCGCTCCGAGTTTGGAGTCTCAGGTCCAACTTTGGAGCAAGTTTCCAAGGTCGGAGCTAGGACTCTGAAAAATCCTATGGCAGCCTAGGCTCTGTCTAATGGCCATAGGATTGCGCTGTAAGAGATAATCTGCATAAAGAATAATTTTAATTTCTAGACAGTCATGCACAAAGCTGTGAATACTGCTATTCTGTCTAGTAGCACACACCAGTGGTTCCAAATATAACTCAAATATCAAAGGAGAAAGTGGACATCCCTGTCTGGTACCTCTCGCAAGTAAAAAGGAAGCCTGGTCAAACCAATGTTGTATTAACTTGTTGCAATCTATCAGCCAAAATTGCAGTTAATATTTTAATATCTACATTAATCAACAAAATTGGTCGATAGCACAATAATTGTGATCCTTGCCACCTTTAGGAATCACCATAATATAAATATCATTTAATGATGAAGAAAGGGAGTCCAATTCAAAAATATAATTATAAAGGCGATAACGTTTTTGAGCAAAGAGACTAGAAAATGTTTTATACCACTTAATTGGAAACCCATTTGGACCTGGTGATTTTCCATTATTCATATTAGTAATTGCTTTCATAATTTCCTCCATATGCAAGGATCCATGAGAAACTGACATTGTGAGGAATCTATGCATAGAAGATTAACATGAGGGGGGAAAAGCTCCAATCCCTACTCTGATGTTTCACTACCTGTAGTGTACAGATTAGAATAAAACTTTAAAAATTGTAAATATATATATGTGGTGTAGTGGTGAAAGTGTTGAACTGGGACTCTGGAGATCTGGGTTCTAGTCCCCACTCGGCCATGAAACTCACTGGGTGACTTTGGGCCAGTCACGGACTCTCAGCCTAACCTACCTCACAGGGTTGTTGTGAGGATAAAATGGAGAGGAGGATGATGATTATGAAAAGCACCTTGGGTTCCTTGCAGGAAAAAAGGTGGGGTATAAATATAATAAATAAAATAATATAAAATAAATAAAATGTGGGAGAGGTATATAACCTATCATTCTCATCTTTAATAGCTGAAATAACATTGCAATGTTCTGCTGTTTAGGATGATGTGTTATTTACTTAATTTATATCCCACCTTTCTGCCAAAAAATGGCACTCAAGGTAGCTAACAGTAAAATACAGATTAAAAGCAAAATCCTACTAAAACATAATGTAAAAATGAATTTTAAAAAATTAAAAACACATAGATAAAAGAAACAAACAGCACCCAACCAATAACACCCCCCCCCATGTAAGAGAGAGAGACAAGTCCAGCTCCAGTAAATCCTGCTTCCTTTGATCCTTTCCCCCTTTCTAAGAAATCACAGGGACCTTCAAAATCCCAGTTCAATGTATCCGTGTGAGATGATTAACCCTGTACTCTCTTCAAGCTGTGTCATCGCTTCTTGAGCCTTTCTGGGAAGCCCACAGGCTAATTTAACAGAAAAGTAGCGGGTAGAATGCCAGGGGCACTATTCAGATGTATTATGAATGCAGTACGAGGGGGCAGCTGGATCGTGCCCTTTAGCTCTGCCTGTTGTGCAACTTTGCTGCATTGGCTGTGTGCGCATTGGCTCTGCTTTCATGATTATGGACTCTGCCTATTCAGTGGTTTCTGACTGCACAGGCAGAGTGCTATTTTGAATGTCATGCCAAGCACACGTCTGGGGTGAGATCAGCAGCGCAAACATTGCTCCCTGCTCATCGTGCATTCAGAAAATGTCTGAAGGGTGGTCTAGTTAAATTTTATTTGTGTTCTCACACCCTAAGCTCCCCATACGGGGCTTCTGTTGGTCTGCTCTTTCTGACCAGAAAGTAAGGAGAAGCTGTAGCCAAAGCTAATACTTAGATATTCATGACTGAAGTATGATGAATTCCGTTTGATCTACTGAACTGAGCATATGCTCTGCAGTACTGGCCTATACCAGCCCATTTTAATTCTACAGCTAGCTCTAATTTCTGATTAAGAAAAGCCAAACACATCTGATAGGGTTTTTTCAGTGTCTCAGGTTGTATCTGGCAATGTTTCCATAACAACTGTAAGGAGCTTCCCTTCTGAATAGCACATGAATGTGGTGGAGAGTTGCCTTGCAACAGCTCTAGGAAGAATGCTGGCTCTGTGTGTGTGTGTGTGTGTGTGTGTGTGTGTGTGTGTGTGTGTAGAGAGAGACACACAATATGATACCACAGCTAGAGCAGCCTTAGCTAACCTGGTGTCCTCCAGATGTGTTGGGCTATGGCTCCTGTCATCCCCATCCAGCATATCCATTGGGCATGATGGGAGTCATAGTCCAACACATCTGGAGGACACTAGGTTGGGAAAGGTTGGGTTAGAGCAGGGGTGCAGAACCTCTTTCAACCTGAGGGACGCATTATAGTCGTGGGCAGGGCTGAAGACAAACAGGGCAGGGCCAAAATACTAAAAATAACAGCATGTTTTAGCTTAAAGCTGTTACTGACAGTACCTAAGCCTTTTTCAATCTTTTAGAATGGGGGGGGGGGGGTGAACTGCACAAAACCTGGAAACCACCAAACGTGTGGTGGTTGGGGATGGAACCAGTGGAAGGGGCGGGGCCTTGTAGGGAACCCTAGAGAGCTGAATTGGGCCTCCTGGAGGGCCAGATCCAGGCCCCAGGCCTGACGTTCTGCACCCCTAGGCTAGAGAGTTGGGCCTGGACATGACAGACTCAGCCACAAATTTCACAGGGTAGCCTTAGGCAAGGCAACTCTTTCTCAGACTAAAAGCACAATCCTATGCAAGTTTGGATGGAAAAAAGGCCTACAACTCCCAGCATGCCCCAGCCAGCTATGCTGGCTGGGGCATGCTGGAAGTTGTAGGCCTTTTTTCCATCCAAACTTGCATAGGATTGCACCCTAAGTTACCCCACAGGATTTCTGACTGTAAATAAATGCCACTCTGGACCCCTTAAAGGAAGGGCAAGATACAAATGTGATAAGTCAAATAAATCTGAAAATAATAAAACATATGGGTCATTTTTGAAAAATGAGTCACTTCAGCGTTTTAATACACAGCATTTTAATACAGTCCATTGCTATGAAATGTTATAGAGGCTATCTATTGTTCAAGACTTTGGACTGATTATAGTTACAACTTGAATTATCTATCTATCTATCTATCTATCTATCTATCTATCGTGGAGGTGTATAGGATCGTTTTGGAGTTGGATCTAGACTTCATCATGCTTTAAGTTAGTCACACTCATGACTAACTCAAGTCCCACTGATTTCAATGAGTCTAATCTAGGTATGACCAGGTCTGGATCTAACTCTTTGTCTCCAAGTGCAAAGTGTACTTAACAAGAACAAATATCATCTGCCGTTCCGTTGCTAATCATTCTGAGAAAGATAGTTTTCAGGCTGCTAGCAGTCTGGTTTTAATTATATTATCCTGAACTGCAGAGGATACCCTCTAACATTTCACAATGAAAATAGGAACACATCTGTGAATTTGTAAGAGGTATGGTTAAGCAACATGAAGGTGTGATCAAGAGGATGTGGCCAGGCAACATGAGGGCATGGCCAAGGGTATGGCCAGGCAACCAAAGGGCATGGTCAAGTACAAACGTTATTAGAGGAAACACACAAAATCTTATATATTATAATTATTACATTATTATATTATATATTATTTTATAATATTTTATAAGTGGCTTTTGTATTTTTTTAAACCTTACTTAAACCCTTAATTCTTGATATCTGGTGTTTTTCATGGGGGGGGGGTGTCAGTGCTTGCAGGGCAATCTCTTTCTTTTTTGTTTTAAAATTGTCAGGATTGGTCCCGCATTTTCAGAGCAGTTGGAGAAGGAGAAGAAAAGAAGGAGATGCGGAGGAGGGGGAGCTTTTGGGTGGGGGAAAATACAAAAAGACACCTTGGGGTTCTGAGCCCCCTTCAACGTTTTGCCCCAACACCTCTACAGCTCTGGTTTTTAAGCACAAGGAGTAACTTTGAGGGGCTGAACAGCTTTGTTGTTGTTTGTTATTGTGGAAAGGCACCGGTTTAAAGCATTTTTTGTGTTCTGTTCACACAATTTAGATTTAAAGAAACATTTAAACTGGAATAATCTTACAGAATTTAACTAACCTGAATTAAGTTAAAACAAACAGTGCAATCCTACACACAGTTACTTGAAAGTAAGTACAAATGTTTTCAATGGGGCTTACTTACCCGGGGGTGGTGGTGGTCAGAGGCAGCAGGTAGAGCATGCACGCACGCACGCATGCACGCATCCTTGGTCTGTTCCCTTCTTGCTTAAAGGGTCCATGGGCAAAATTGCAGCTAAGCTAAATAGCTTGCAGGAGGAGGCAGGGGAATTCCTGGCTCTGCATAACAAATTGGGACTCTGCATAACAAAGTAAGAAGCCGTGATGGCTTAGGTGTTTGCAGGACTGTCCTGGCAAATTCGGGGCAATTGGAGAGTATGGCATAATGACATCTGAAAACAAACATCTCTGTATCCAGATAACTCAGAAATAAGTGAAAAAGTTATCCCAATTTCTTTGTGTCCTGAAGGTTTGCCTCTCCTCACCTTTGACAAGCTGGTCCCTACCCACATACATGGCAAATAAAGATAATGGGAAGAAGGCAGTGCATGACTTTCTAGGCCACAAGGAGCTCCAGGTACTGCAGCACTCTCTGGCTTAATGCACCTGCTTCAGATCGTGCTAGCATCCGTCAGAGTTACCAGTGAAGATGTTGAACTGCACCAGTAACCTCTGCAGAATGTTGCTGGATGTTCCTCCCCAGTTTGATGAGGATGCATTTACTATTAATCTTTAACTTTGGTCATTCATTCAACCAACTATATACTTCTGGCCATTGACTGAGTTCACATTTCTAAAGCTTTCTTAGGAAGATGTCATAGCTAAGCAGGGTCAGGCCTGGTTATTACTTGGATGGGAGACTCCTTCTCCCCTACTTTCCTGCATTGAGCAGGGGCTTGGACTCGATAGCCTTGTAAGCTCCTTCCAACTCTATGATCTATGAAATCTATGAAATATGCGGCTGGCCACATTTTTTAAAGGTACAATCACTCTGCTACATCTCTGCTTAAAAACTTGCATACCTCTACACTGAAAAAAAAATAAAAATCCGATAAGAGATGTCACTTTACCTTTCAAAGTTGTAGACATAAAGGAGACATAACGAATGGTTTGAGAAGAAGAATGAGTTCCTTATTTAAAAGCAGGAACTAATGAACTTCAAGAAATCTGAAACGGCTTTGCATCCTGATATGGGACGTTTTCCTTCTCCAGCCTAAATCTTAACATGAAGTGCATTCTTCTTCTATCCAAGAAGCAGGAAATTCAGTCTGTAGATAGCAAGCTGCTGATTGAAAAGCTCCCAGGACTTTCTGCATTTTAGTCTAAAATCTGATTCTCTCCCTCTCTCTCATTTTGTTTTAGAAGTTGAGCTGTCTGCCCTCATGTGAAGTAGCTGTAAATGTTGATTTCTGAGTGAGCATCAGAGAGCCTGAATTTTTTTTTTTAGCATAGCAGGGCTTAGAATTTGTCAAATATTATGTAAAGGCCAATCACCTAGAATTCTGGTTCTGAGAAGCCCATTGTTAGGATTAGAGCCAGTGTGGTGTGGTGGTTAAAGTCTCAGACAAGAACTGAGAAGACCCAGTTTCAAATCCTCACTCAGGCTCAGCCATGAAGCTCACTGGGTGGCCTTGGGCAGTCACTACCTCTCAGCCTAGCCTACCCCACAGGGTTGTTGTGAGGATAAAAATGGGGATGGGAGCCCATGTAAGCCACCATGAGCTTTTTGGAGGTGGGATATAAATGCAATAAATACGTAATTTTTGGTGTCCTGAACAAAACACCCAATTACTGTTGTAACTAAGGTACATCGTTACTCACCCCAAATACATTGATTTGGACTCTACATCCAGATAGACCAACTTGTGGGTCAGGAAACAATTCCATTATCACCATTCTCAAAAGGCAGATCCTTGCTAGCTCTTGTTAGCACCTCTTCAGTGTCTCTGGCAAGGTGTTCATTAGCCCACCCACCTGAGTTCTTTCAACTGGATACTGGATGTGGGACTTTGGACAGGCAGTGTTATTAGTGAAACATGTAGCCTGAAATTAGCTCTCTGGGTGCTTTCTGCTATCTAAAAGTATCTTTTTGTATGTTCTCAGGCAGATCACAAGCCAATGGACATGCATGTCTATAGAAGGACAATTCTGCCCAGCAAATTCAGCCTCCTGATCTGGAAGACTTATTCCCAAATGTACTGGGTGTGTCTGTAGCGACTGTGTGGTGTGGACAGACCTCTTGTCTCGCAGGATCAACTTAATTTTTTCTAGAACCCCAAGTCAGGGCCAGGTACAAAACAGTGACTTAGGGGGGGCAGAGCCAATTACCTACTGCACCTTATGAGCCATATACTGGGTTGTCCTGGATACACAGGTACAAATCTACATCTGAGTTACTACAGATCAGGTATTCTTAAGTTAGAAAAAAAACACCTTCCTGTTGCTATTGTTAAACAGTCGGGAGTCAGAAATCCATGTCAATATACCAGTAGATCATGATCTACCCTACAATGATGAACCAGTAGACCAGGGTTGGGCAATGTGTGGCCCTCCAGATGTTTTGGTCTACAATTCCCACCATCTCTCACCATTGGCTATGTTAGCTAGAGTTAATGGGAGTTATAGGCCACATCATCTGGAGGGCCACAAGTTGCCAGGCCCTGCAGGAAAGCATGATCTATCTTCTCTCTGTCCCTGCCTCCACTGGGGCTCCAGTGAGGAAAATGCACTGTGTACTTGCTCGGGGGAACTTTAATCTATTCTTACTTTGTATTTTTTTTTAATGTATTTATTTACATTTATTAATCGCCCATCTGGCCGGCAACCGGACACCCTGGGCGATGCACATAGGATAAAAACAAGATAAAATACATTTAAAACAGTATAATTTTTAAAAAAAATCTTAACCCACCCCATATTCCTGCCTGAACAGCCAGGTTTTTAATGAGCGGCGGAAGCTCAGCAGAGAGGGGGCATGGCGGAGGTCACTCGGGAGAGAGTTCCACAGTATGGGGGCTGCCACAGAAAAGGCCCTCTTCCTCGTCCCCACCAGTCTAGCTGCTCTGGCTGAAGGGACAGGGAGAAGGCCATCTGTGGCAGATCTTGTTGAGCGGCCTACTTGGTGTTGCTGGAGACGCTCCTTGAGATAGACTGGACCGGAGCCGTATAGGGTTTCAAAGGTCAAAACCAACACCTTGAATTCGGCTTGGCAAGCAACTGGTAGCCAGTGCAACTCCTTGAGCACTGGCATGATGTGATCCCGCTGGCGGCTGCCTTTAACCAAGCGAGCCACCACGTTCTGTACCAGCTGTAGCTTCCGAACCGTCTTCAAGGGTAACCCCACGTAGAGTGCATTACAGTAGTCTAGGCGAGAGGAGACCAAGGCATTAAGCACTGATGGGAGCAGGTGATTAGGAAGGTAGGGGCGCGGCTGCCGTATCAGATGGAGTTGATACAGCGCCGCCCGGCTCACAGCTGACACTTGAGCCTCCATGGACAGCTGGGAGTCTAGAATGACCCCCAAGCTGCGGACCTGGTCCTTCAGGGGTAGATGTACTGGGTTCATGTCATGGAATCCAAAACAGACAACAGGGCTGGACTCTGGACTTCACTAAGCCATGTACCACTATTTCTGAATCAACAGTAATTTGTTACAAGAGTCCCACGTGTAAAGGTCAGCATCCTCCATATGGGTCCAGGAAGAATATAGGCCTAAATGTATTATCTTGGATCTTAAATCCATCAGCGTAGTTTATTATTCATTGGTTTGGCAAGCCCTAGTTTATAGGTAGCTGCCCATGTATGTTAAATAATGGCTAGTGGCTGGTGCGCTTATTTGGGACGGGGGGAGGTGAGCCTAAACTCCTAGTAGGAATCTTACAAATAACAACACACGAAGAATTCCTCCTACACATATCTATAAATGATTGCATCAGCTTTAGATATCATAGTCGTGCAGGCAGAAAGGAATGTTATTACATTCGCTGGCAGATCTCGGTAGTGTGGGTGTATTAGAAATCTGCATGCATTTAGCTATTCTGCTGTGAATTCTTCTGCGCATGGCAAAACCTTTATGCTGGCAGGGAGATGTGGTGCAGAGCTGCAGATATTTCTTCTACGCAGTAGCTGGCCTACAGTTGTCAGCCCATCAATGTCTGTTCATTATTAGTTCTTAAATGCATAGGATTTCCTACCTGGTTCACTTGTACAGGGCTGTGACTCTTTCAAACACAGTTGCACATTTATTAAAGGCAAAGTACATGCACTTGGGGTGGCAGTTAACATGCTGCCCACACACACCATCTGCCTGTCACTCAAAAATGAGAAGCGCTACCCATCTGCACAGGCTTTGGGATCATTTCGCGTATGGCATCTTTGCATGTGCATTTTCTGACAGTTTTCGCTGTGCTGCTCAGTGCTTTGCTTGCACGTATAGGTGCAGATGCACGTCTGAAGCGGGTCCTTCCCATTTCTGGCAATAGGCTTTTTTGATAGCAGGCTGCTGAAGAAGGAGTTCTGCCACAAGCACTGTTGGTGCCACCTTTCCCCTTCAGTTAAGTGAGGGACTTCAGTGGTTGGCAGTAACTACAGTGCCAGGTCTACGATAGAGTGGCCACTTGTGAATCATCAAAAAAGAGAAGATGCATCACCAGAAAAGAAGGGGGAAAGTGGGCACGTATTTGCATAACATGTGCATATGCTAATTTATATGTCTAAATGCACATTTAGAAATTATTATAATTTACATATAAATGCAGTACCGGCTCTCACCATAGTGTAGAGCAGTGTTTCTCAACCTTGGGTCCCCAGATGTTTTTGGCCTACAACTCCCAGCATGCCCCAGCCAGCTATGCTGGCTGGGGCATGCTGGGAGTTGTAGGCCAAAAACATCTGGGGACCCAAGGTTGAGAAACACTGGTGTAGAGGACTGTGAGCAGCTGAACCTATGTGCCTTGTTCAGTCTGTTGCCCAGGTGCCGTTGGAAGGGATGTATGGCTTTTGTTAAATCTGTTCCATCTGTGTTTTGTGGATTGTCAGGTGTCTTTTGCTGTCATCTGCTCATTGACGGAACTGGATTTTATTTTTATTTGGGGGGGGGTCATGTATGATAATTTTGTTCCTGTTTGCAAATGGGCATTACATTCGTGCGAATGTGCATTTCTGCAAATCCCCGCCCCACATGTAAAAAAAATGGTCCCACCAGCTGGACTGCTGTGGAATCTGAACTCATTCAAATCCATTGCAGATTTCTCTGACATCTCTAGCTGTTGCTTGGCAACTTCAAGGCCCAACTCTTCCTTCTGATGGTTCTTCACCTTTAGACCAGACTATTTATTTATCTATTTATTTGACGTCTACCCCAGCTAAGTTCACCCCACTTACCAGCAGTTGTGATCCCAGGTGAGACTGGGCACCATTTTAATTCCTCCCCTCTCTATTTTCATCCACAAGTCACAACACTGAGTGCAGGAAGATCACCCACACTTCGATTTGTCTTCAGACACGATCACATAGCCAAAGCTTAAGGCTTCCTGCCCTTGCTCTGGGCAGCCTGATTCTCGTGGCCAAGATCATGAACAGTGAAAAAGGTGAGTGAGCGCATTCTGAGAAATGTCTTGCTCCATCGTTCGAACTTCCAAGCCTCAACTTGCAGCATGTTGACTCAGGAGTCTTACTCCTAGGTAAGTGTGCATAGGATTGCAACTCAGGTCTAATTATTAGTATAACATTGTTCTTCTTCTTCTGTTCTAAGAATGTATTCGTGCAGAAGAGACACTTGAAGGACTTCATCCTGAATACATCCAACAAAAGATAAGCAGCCCCTGATGAAGAAAAAATCATTTTCCGAAATGTGTTGGGCAAAAATCACTGTTTCTCATAGGCACCTGAGATTCTTTCTTTTTTCTCTTGTTGGTTTCCTTTACATCCAAGTGCCTTCTCCTCTTGTTTTCTCATAGATTCTGAGGGACCCCAGACAAGGCTTGGGAGGGGGGTTGCCTGTGGCTTGCAGGTTATACCTTTGGCACCCCTGAGCTAAAAGACACAAGAAAAAAAGGATGTGGAAGGAGGAAGAAGAAAGCAAACTTGGGTACCAGTTCTTAAAGTTACCATTCTTATAATGACCAGCTGGGATGGAAAGAATTCAGATAGCTTGATGGAATGAGAGGCCAGCAGCCTCTCAGCAGCAGAGGTGATGGAACGACCCTG
Source organism: Shinisaurus crocodilurus (assembly GCA_021292165.1). NCBI lineage: Eukaryota > Metazoa > Chordata > Lepidosauria > Squamata > Shinisauridae > Shinisaurus > Shinisaurus crocodilurus. The sequence continues at coordinate 176,968,632 of CM037877.1, read as the reverse complement.
CTTCTTGCTCAGCGGCCTGGCTGCCACTAGGGTACAGTTTATGGGAATTTTGCCACATCATATTGCAGTTCAGAGTTAAGACTTCCAGGAATAAGACTACCGAATAATTATAATTATTTCTAAAGTACTTTTTAGTGTACAGAAATATATTCCTTTTGTCATTTATTCTCTCCACAGCCCTCCTTGAGAGAGTGTGTCTTGCTCAAGGACATTTAATGAAGTTGCTTATTGACTGCAGATTTGAATCCAGGATGCGACTCCAACTGACATCCATTGAAGAGATCTTGATGTTTCTGTTTTCACTGATTCACAAATTCTGTTGGAATTTTGCAGAGCCAGAGGAGTACATCTGCAAGAGACAGCCAGGGCATCCTTTTCTGCCCTTGTCTTGAAAGCAAATCCATGTTGGCTAGAGATAACGCGAGATCCATTTTCTTTATTTCACATCATGACAATCCGCACTGCCGACAAAGAAGTAAATCTTGTTGATTTGTGCACTTGTTTTCTGAAAGCGGGTCTCTGCTGTAGGAACTGTTGTAGCCACAAATCTTAGGAAGAAGTATTTCCTTCCCCCCACCACATTTAGGCATATTTAATAATTAAATTCTTTTTTCATCTCTACAAGATAAGCCAGCAAAATCAACTGTCAGGCAGACAACAAATCCCATGGTGGGAGATTAAAGCAGAAAAGAACTTCCAATGGCCCCTATGTGGAAACAGGGAGAAGGCTTGTGCGTGGGGGAGGAGAGAGGAGGCAGGCACCTGGTCTGGTAGGTCACGGGAAGAGCCAATGGCTCAGAAGGGCGGGGACCCAGGTAAGAGCTTATTTAAGCTCCTGGGTTCCCGCCTTCAGCCTCTTTGCTCCTGTGTTTTTCCAGCTGAATCACATCGTCCTCCTCCTCCTCGATCGTCCTCTGGTATCGTTCCTTTGTTTGTGTCTGTGTGTGTGTGCATGGGTGCTTTGGGAAGGATCGGGTGTGTTTGTTGGCTGAAAGAGTGCTGAATAGTGGAGATACTGGGGATTTATAAGTAAAGTTTTGTTCTTACTGCTTTTGTTCCTACTGTTGCTGTAAGGTTGTTTTGTGTGGGAGGGGGTGATACTGTTGCAGCGCCACGTGCTCCGCTGCCTGGCTTCGGCACAGCCCTTTACTTTTATTTTATTGCCCTTCACCTTTAGTTTACTTGCCTTATAGTCTTTTAGTTGCTTTTGCCTTGCTTGCCTGAAAGTTCTTTCAGTTGTTTTAATCACTTTACCGATCAGCTGTTACAGAGGCTTAGCGTTAGAACAGCAGCAGGCTGCAGTAGATTCTCGGCATTGCTTAGCAACGGAATTTGTTTATTTCCTTCTACTACGGAACCCACGTGGCCAGCTGCATATCAGCTGTTCACAGCAGCTTATGTGTGTTTGCAGTAGCACGCCGCAGTAGATTATCGGCGTTGCTTAGCAACGGAATTTGTTTATTTCCTTCTACAGAACAGCTGGTCCCTAGTGCCTCTCGCTTATGGTGCTTAGCTGCCTTTTGTTTTGAGAAGGGCTGCTGCTCCATTGTGTTTAGCAAGAAGCTAATCAATTTAGTCATAAACAATTTAAATCAACATTTAATTAATAAACAGATCCTGTAGCTTATGCTGGCTCAGCTTGTCTGAGCGTGGAAAGCTAAGCAGGGTCAAGCCTGGTTATAATCAATTTAATCAATTTTTGGATTCATTTAACTAAACTTTAATCAGTTTGATCAATCTATTAAATCAATTGATTTACTACTCCCCCCCAAAAATAAAAATTAAAAAAAAAAATAATTAAAAAATATATATATAAATAAATAAAAAAAAAATTTTTTCTTTCTTCTTTCCCCCTTTCTTTTTCTTTCCCTGCTACTCAAATAAACTGAATCAATCTGATCAACTAGCTGAATTAATTTATTTGATTCTTCCTCCCTAATTTACTGTGCGCTGCGGTGCTGGCACAGCTGGTCTGGGCGTGGAATTAAATAAGTATTTTACTTTAATCTTGTTGTTATTCATCAATTTCTGTTAGTGTTTCAGTTGAGGTTCCGCTCCAGATGCCTCCCAAGAAAAATCAGGGTGGCAAGAAGGGCAAAGGACGTGCTCCTAGGCAACCAGCAAAACGTCCGCCACCGGCTCGTGTTTCCTCGTCAGATGAAGAGGACCTTGATGCTTCAAGGGTTGCCAAGAAAGGGCGGGCAGGGCAGGGCAGGGCCTCTCTATGCGTGGCAGATCAAAGGATAATGTTCTGCATTCTTTTTCAGCTCAATTAGAAGAAATGGCAGCCACTATTAATGCCATGGCCCCGTCAAAGCCCAGCACGAGCCGTTTTTCTAGGGAGCATGCAGTGGAATCACCTCCACGTGCGTGGGACCAAGAATTTGATGAAACAGATGCACCAGAGAGGGGTGAGTATTACCCACACAATGGCAGGGCATCATGGCCATATAGGCACACAAGTCCACCACGTGGATTCAACCATTATTATCAAGGCCCAGCTGTGCCACCCCCACCGGGGTGGCCATATTATTGGGGTCAGCCGCCTTCTTCACCTACAAGATCCCCCTCACGTTCCAGAAGAGCACCAAAGAATCATCATGCATGCAGGGTAGATAGTGACGGGGAGTCTTCTCAGGTGAAGAAGGCATGTGTAAAGGTTTGGTCTGGCCCGCGGGGCCATACTGTGACCGAGTCTAAAATGCACTCCACAGTTGATATGGTAGATCATTACCCTCGCGTAGGAGCGGGCGCCATGCCCTCTGGCGCCCCCTCCTTTCCGTTGGGATACCATTTGGCCCCTGCAACCAAGGAGAAAATAATCCGTGGTGAATATGTTGATATTTTCTCCCTCCTGACAAGAGAAAATGAAACTGCTGATAATGATAAAACCAGTGAAAAAGACCAAGAGGCAGTAAAGCGCAAAAAACCAGCCCGCAATTGGGCCAATTGGTTGCCAGGGTTTATCATTTATATGGGTATCATTCAGCAGCAGTTTCCCGATCGAGCAGCTACCATTGCCAAATACCTAGATATAATTTATCGGGCTTATTCTGGCTTTGAGGGTGGCGCTTGGTTAGCATACGATGAAGGGTTTAGGAAAAAGGCTGCCTTTCATGATGACATAAGATGGGACAAGAAAGATCATGATTTGTGGTTAGAATACATGATCCCTGCCAGGCCTATTTCAGGTGAGAGGTCTGAGAGTGGTCATGTTTTGTCCAAGGGAGCGCCTGCCTTCAACCCCCGTGCTTCCACGGGGCAGGCGGTTCAACCCCGCCAGGCGTGCTGGGATTATGCCTACAAAGGGCACTGTGGGCGCACGGAGTGTCCATACAAGCATGCATGTGCAGTCTGTGGAGGCTCCCACACATCAGTATCCTGTTTTCGTTTGCGGGGCTCAAGGGGTGGTTTCAAGGGTGCAGGGCCCAAGCGGCAACACGGGACTGGCCAACACCCTTCGACAAAAGGGCCCCAGCCCAATTAGATTACATACGCTAGCTGCATTACTGTCTACGTACCCCAACAAGCCTGATGCCAATTACTTGCTAAGTGGTTTCAGATATGGTTTCAGAATTCCATATCAAGGTCCTCATGTGCACATGATGTCCCGTAATCAAAAATCAGTTATTGAGGCAGAGTACATAGTCCAAACCAAAATTGATAAAGAAGTGCGTGCGGGGAGGGTGTTGGGCCCATTTTCTTCGTTACCCATGCCCTCCCTACGCATATCACCTTTGGGAATAGTTCCTAAGAAGGCCCCGGGTGAGTTTCGCATGATTCATAACTTGTCCTTTCCCATGGGTGCCTCAGTGAATGATGCTATACCGGAACACCTTTGTTCTGTCCGGTATGCGTCATTTGATTCCGCAGTTGATATGATTCGTTCCTGCGGTACTGGAGCCCTCATGGGAAAGTGCGATATTAAATCAGCATTTAGATTGCTGCCTGTCCACCCCGATGATTTTGACCTTCTTGGGTTTTGTTTCCAAAGAAAATTTTACTTCGATAGAGCCATGCCAATGGGCTGCTCCATATCGTGCTCTGCCTTTGAACGTTTTAGCTCTTTTCTTGATTGGGCCTTGAAGAACAGGACAGGCCTCGAACAGGTTGTCCACTATTTGGACGATTTTTTGTTCGCAGGCCCAGCCTGCTCTGAGCAATGTGCATTCTTGATGGACCAGTTTAATAACTTGGCCTCTGAGCTGGGTGTTCCGTTGGCAGTCGAGAAGACTGAGGGTCCCGTTTCCACACTCAGTTTTCTTGGAATAGAATTAGATTCAGTGCAGCAGTGTTCCCGCCTCCCAAGAGAAAAACTAGTCGATATAATTGAGCGCATTTCCGTTGTATTGCAACATTCAAAAATTACGTTACGCAATTTACAGAGCATTGTTGGTCATCTCAATTTTGCATGCAGAGTGGTCGCTCCAGGGCGGGCATTTTTACGCCGTTTATGTGCAGCCACGCGGGGTCTGAAACGCCCATTCCACAGAATTCGTGTATCGGCTGCAATGCGAGATGATCTTCATGTTTGGTTACAATTTTTAACTCAATTCAATGGTGTTTCTTTTTGGAGGCGAGAGCTGTTGCTCCAGGCAAATTTTCAGGTTCAGTCAGACGCTTCCGGTGCTATGGGATTCGGAGTTATTTTTCAAGATCAGTGGTGCGCAGCGCCATGGCCCGGGGCATGGCTGGGTTCCGGGTTATGTAAAGACATTACTTTTCTAGAGCTGTTTCCAATTTACGTGGCCGTCCATCTATGGGCAGACCTTTGGGGTAACTCAGTTGTACATTTTTGGTGTGACAATCAAGCTACAGTGCAGATATTGAACACTATGTCTTCAAAGAACCCCAGAGTTATGTCTTTAGTCAGAGCACTTATACTGCATACTTTGAAGTGCAATATTTTGCTCAGGGCGCGACACACACCCGGCCTCGACAATGGCATCGCAGACGCCTTGTCCAGGAACCAGATGCAGAGATTTCGGGCCCTTGCCCCATGGGCCCAGCAGTCCCCTGTCTTGATGCCAGATTATCTTTGGCAGATTGGCGAACAGCTGCTTCACAAGCAATTTGGTGTTCAATAGCCCCAAGCACGCAGGAGGCCTATATGCGTTCAGGTAGGGATTTCGCTGCCTTTAGAGCGGCTGTCTGCCTCCCAATGTTGTGGCCGGTGCCAGTCGAACACCTTATGCAGTTCTGCATTTCCAAATTGCAGAGTGGGTCATCAGTTAAGACTGTTCGAGGGAAATTAGCTGCCTTGTCCTTTTTGGCCAAGACACAGGGTATTCACGATAACTCAAATGATTTTAGGGTAAAAAGAATCCTGGCAGGATGGTCCAGGGTGTGCCCTCGTCCACCTGACTCGAGGACCCCGGTGTCACCCGAGGTTTTACTCAAGCTCCATGAACAATGGCCTACAGTCTGCCGTTCTCCTTATGAGGCGGTTTTATTTCATGCAACAGCCTTGACGGCTTTTTTCGGCGCTCTTCGCATCTCTGAATTGGTGGTGCAATCCCGCTTGGATGGATCTGCACGCGCCCTACAATTTTTGGACCTTTCCCTGCATGCCTTGTGGGCGACAATAAAAGTGAGAAGATCCAAGACTGACCAGTTGGGTAAAGGGTCTATCATATTGCTACACGCAGGATCAATGACAGAGCTGTGCCCTGTTAAGGCCCTACATGCATTTGTGGCTATACGGGGTATTGCTGATGGCAGTTTGTTTTGCCATCAAGATGGTGCGCCATTAACCAAGTTTCAATTTTGGTCAGTAACGAAGTCCGCCCTGGCGGCGGCAGGTTGGGCCCATTTGCACTTTGGAACCCACTCCTTCCGGATCGGTGCTGCATCTACTGCAGCAGAATTGGGGTTTTCTCAGGAAAAGGTTCAAGCAATGGGTCGTTGGAGGTCCCGGTCTTACCGGGCCTATGTGCGAGAGTTGCCTTGAAGGTACTGCTGTGGGCTGTGTTTTTCTTCCAGGTCACCGGAGTGGAGGCAGGACTGTCCGTGTGCTGATTTGCGGGCACAGTATGGTGTACTGGGCAGCAAAACGAGCCGCCAATACGGGCTTTGGGTCTCACCTGGCGGTCGAGCGTTCGGCGGACGTCCATTGGATGGGTCGCCGAGGCATGAGATGGCAGCACCTCCTCCACAGTTTGTTCCGGACTGAGCAGTTTTCGTCCCCCCCAGATGTCCTGGTACTGCATTTGGGGGGGAATGACTTGGGCTTGCTGAAAGGCAAGGCCCTGATTCTCCAGGTGCTATGCGACATAGCATCCATCCGACACCGGTGGCCGGGGGTTCGGATATTATGGTCGTTCATCATACCGCGCCTCAGTTGGCCTAAGGCCTTGAATAGGGCGGTTAGGAAGGTGAACGGCGAAATTTGTAGGGCCATAGGTGGGATCGGGTTTTGTATTCCCCATCCCAATATAACCTTGGCCCGGAGGGAGCTGTATCGGCCGGATGGGGTTCACCTATCCGATATTGGCAATGATATATTTATTGGAGATCTGCGAAGGGCCCTGCTCGCTCTTTTATCGTGCAGGTGGGGGAGAATCGACTAAGCGATAGCTTGTCTCTCCCTGTGGCGGGAAGTGCGGGTTTAGGCAGGAACAATTAGGGTTATGGTGATCATCCAGTGGCACCTTTCAAGGTGACTGACGTTTACCCAAGGCTGCCCTCGCCAACGCCAGGAGGCTTGGCACGAGGGAGATTGGGACGCCTTTGGGGTTTTACCTTTCTCACCTATTTTGGGAGCCTGGAGGCGCCAAAGTAAGGTGACGATGGTAAGGCCCTCCAGCTCCACATGGAGGGCAACTGGCCGGTGGCGGGCAATCCCGCCTCCAGTTCAGTTAGGATGCATTCGCCAAATATTGGTCTTTTTTCCCGGCCAAGGGCCGGGCTAGGTTAGAACCGCACTTCACCCTTCACAGATCTTCAATTCAATAAATGTGGCCCTGATTTGAAACCATATACCCTGTGTCTGCCTCTTCTTTATCTCGCCCTTACACGCGCAAAGAACTTCCAATGGCCCCTATGTGGAAACAGGGAGAAGGCTTGCGCGTGGGGGAGGAGAGAGGAGGCAGGCACCTGGTCTGGTAGGTCACGGGAAGAGCCAATGGCTCAGAAGGGCGGGGACCCAGGTAAGAGCTTATTTAAGCTCCTGGGTTCCCGCCTTCAGCCTCTTTGCTCCTGTGTTTTTCCAGCTCCCTCCACTCCCGCCCTCTGAGCAGTGTAGGCTCCTCTGGCCGCCCGTTTCCTGGGGGCCGAGTAGGAATTTTGGCTCATTGTCCCAATTGGCCGGGGCATTGGGCGTGTTTCGCCTACTCTACACTGTGAAGCAGGGTATGGGAATTTTTGAATTCGATTGTGATCCCGCCAGGGGGATCTTAGCTAAATTGGTCGCATTGGCGGGAAGTGCGGGTTTAGGCAGGAACAATTAGGGTTATGGTGATCATCCAGTGGCACCTTTCAAGGTGACTGACGTTTACCCAAGGCTGCCCTCGCCAACGCCAGGAGGCTTGGCACGAGGGAGATTGGGACGCCTTTGGGGTTTTACCTTTCTCACCTATTTTGGGAGCCTGGAGGCGCCAAAGTAAGGTGACGATGGTAAGGCCCTCCAGCTCCACATGGAGGGCAACTGGGCGGTGGCGGGCAATCCCGCCTCCAGTTCAGTTAGGATGCATTCGCCAAATATTGGTCTTTTTTCCCGGCCAAGGGCCGGGCTAGGTTAGAACCGCACTTCACCCTTCACAGATCTTCAATTCAATAAATGTGGCCCTGATTTGAAACCATATACCCTGTGTCTGCCTCTTCTTTATCTCGCCCTTACACGCGCAAACACATTTCAGAGCTGGGAACGCTTTCCTGAGAAGGCAATTACAGCAACATGTTGTTCCTTAACTTGAGGACCGGAAACCTTGTCAGGCTCGCCTGACTTCCCACAGCCAAAAAGCAATTAGCCCCAGCTGGTCAGTGGAGGACCTTAGGAGACCCAGTCAATGAGAGCTGGTTGCTTAAGTCCTCAGGAGTCTATTTACACCAGCCCCAGGCCATCAGTTTTTAGAGCAACTCAGCTCCTGTGTTTGAGCAAATACAGCTGTCCAACGTGTTATGGTGATCCACCAATTTCCCATGATCATGATGCTAGTACTCCTCACCAACCTGGAAAATCCACTTTCTTCAGTGCCCTTTAGATGTTTTCCCACTGTGAACCACTTATCCCCAAGTGGCTTTCTCATAGAGGGGTCATTTAAACCTTCTCCCAGCCATACAGGCCATTCCAGAGGGTCTTTCCCTCTGGAATGACCTATAATAGGGTTGGGGGCATGGAAATGTTTTCCTATCTATGCAGGAGCTGCTCACAAAAAAGCTTCTTCTGACATGCCTGAGTGAAGGCTTTAAAAGGGCACCCTCCTGCCAGTTTTGCTACCCTTGGCATGATGTGCCGATTTGGATCCCTGGATTGCCCGCTTTTTCATGACTACAGAGTATGCTTTGCAGCAGATTTAAGGTACAGTCCAGTCCTAGAAAAATGGAACTTTAGGACCCAAGACAGAGATTCAGCCAGGGGTCCAAGAGATTACTATTATTACATGACATTTATATCCAGCCTTTTTTCCTCTTGCAAGGAACCCAAGGCGGCTTACATAATCCTCCTCCTCCTCCTCCTCCTCCTCCTCCTCCTCCTCCTCCAGTCCTCTCCATTTTATTCTCACAACAACCCTGTGAGGTAGGTTAGACTGAGAGTCAATGATTGGCCCAAAGTGACTCAGTGAGCTTCATGGCCGAGTGGGAACTAAAACCTGGATCTCCTGAGTCCCAGTTCAGCACTCTAACCAATATGCCACACTGGCTTCTCATTCCTCACTGTCTTTCCTAATGAAGCCGTGGAATGAAACCTTGAAAATGAAGATATATATCTACTTTGTGTTCTTGTGCATTTAGGTAATTGTCTGTGACAGTAGTTAGTTCAAAAATAAATTAGAGGACTTTTTTGTAGTGAAAAATCCCTCTTGGAGTACTTATTTCCTAAAATATGTAGCGTGGTATTGCATCTGATGCTTTGCTGTGCCTCACCAGCTTCCTAAACCAGATGAGACCTCCTCAGAGAAAGAAGAGGACCACTGCTGGTCCCAGCATGATTGATGCTCAAGGGGAGTCAGTGGAAACAGACAAACCTCCTGAGATTACCCCCCCAGGGATATGTCCCATTCAGACAGGCTATGGACTCAGAGTCCTCAACGTGCTCTGACTGGTCCCATGTTCATACCCTCTAAGATCACCCCGGGGGCTCCATAAGCAGAGATGGCAGGGAGACCAAACAGAGGCCCAGACCAGAAGGTGCAGTGCTCGCTTGGCTGCATGAGGCCTCCCTTCCCTAAGCCAGACTCGGGAGGAGAAAACAAGGAATCAGTACAAGGCCCAGGTCAGCATCTTGCTGATGCTTCAGGCAGTGCGAAGCAGCTGGGGCAGCTCAGTTGATGCAACTCCTCATCTAGCTCAGTTCCCGGTTGGACAGCTCCCTTGCTCTTGAAGAAACTTTGCTCTTTGACTGCTTGGACAGTTCCTCAGATAGATCACGCACGCTCAGGTCCTGCAATTGGGTAAAATGGAAATCATAGCTAATCTTGGCCTGTTATTTCTGGCATGCAATATGCTCTTTTTTCACATATACATTTCTCTCATTCATTGTTATATTGTGTTGAATTTAAACAACAACCTACTGTGATTTTCTTTTAAAAAGTTTAATACAATTTGGAAACTTTTAGAAAAATATGCAGCCAATGCCAGCTCCAGGTTTGGTGGTGGTGGTGGTGGGGTGCTTGGGCAAGACACCCTTAATGGGTCGTCTCCTGCAGTGAGTCTTAACTTCTCACCACCATTGTCATCAGCTGCTATTGCTGCTCCTCCACTTCCTCATCATTGCTACTGCTTGTTTGATAGGCAGAGAGCCAGTGAACAAGTAGGCAGTGGCATCTCCTGCTCCTTTTTCTCACCATCACCTTTGTCTGGACTGGAGCAAGAGGCAGGTGAACAAGCAGGTTGCCATGAGGAAGGGGAGGTGCAAGTCCAGGGGGCTCTTGTCAGTGGGCGCCTGCTGGGCTGTGGGCCCTCGGCTGGTGCCTGACCATGCCTACCCTTGATGCTGGCCCTGTATGCAGCTTATGTGTACCTGCATTCTCCTCAGTATAGGAAGCAAAACATATCTGAGGGGAAGCTCAGGGTTATTGTAAGTAGCACTCTTTGCATGTTGCTTGAAGTGAGTACAACTTTGTTCTTGCTCTTTACATTCCTTTCTAGGTTTCCTGTATTTGAAGGCAACCTCTGCTAAAATTAGCTATTTCTGGCAGGTTGCCTGCATCGTAAATTTCATGAAGAAATCCACCCAAGAGCGGCCAGTTTTGGCTACATAAATTGTATTGTTAGGATTGATTAAATCTCTTCAGCATTCAGTGATGCTTATATAGGATAGCAGAAAAGAAAATTTCCCTTCAGCTCTCTACAGGCCTAAACTTGCTGTCACGGCAAAATATAGTTAAATGAACAGAACACACACACACAGGATGTAACATCAGGAATTAGAATAAACAGAGAGAGGAAGTACAAGGACTACGATTAAATTTTCCAGATCAATACTTCAACAGTGACAGGCACTGTGGATCAGGAGATACACATTGGCAGGAGCATCATGAAGCTGCAGTGTTTGGAAATGAGTAGCACTTAGAGCAGATTCACACAATCACCATGGCTTACTTTCAATTACTGGCATGAGCCCAGGTTGTTGGATGTAGGTTAGCAGTAGACATATCAGACTATTTCTGGTCCATGTCACTTTTGCATGTGTCTGTTCATGAGTCTGTTCCATTCCATTTCTTCATTAATCTGTGCATTTTAAAATAAATCCACATAAAATTCACATTTAGATATGTATTTTAATACGTATTTCTGAACATATATTTTTCTCAGCATATGCATTTCTAAATGTATTTTCTCTCAAAATACCTATTTTATAACACATTTTAAACCTTTTCTTTGCAGGTCTTCAGGAAAGCTCTAAAGACCCACCTGTTTTTGTTTTGTTTGTTTGTTTGTTTGTTTTGCTGGCCTTCCTGTAAGTCTGGGCTGCTGTTTTGTTTATTGGTAAGCTTTGTTCTTATGAATTTTAATTGGCAATCTCTGTTTTTATGGATTTCTGTTGAATATGTTTTTATCGACTTTTATGGTATCCACTTTGTGTGGCTTTTATCTTGTATGCCGCCTTGAGAGGGTTCCACCTTTAAAGGCAGCCTAGGCTAGAAATAATTTTAGATAGACTTATTGATTGATTTGATTTCTACCCTGCCTTTCCACCAAAAATGACACTCAAGCTAGCTAACTAGCTAGCTAGACTGCAACCCCCTTCATGCACTAATCACATGAAGGGTCCCTACATGCTGAAAAGGGTGGCAGGGAAGCCCTGCCGCCCCTACCGCTGAGACCACACAGTTCCCTCGCTCCGCCCCCCAATAAACATGCGTTAAGCATCTGAGAAGGGGGCCAAAGCCCATGTACATCGCCCTTTGTGCTCATAGGCTCCCCCTTCTCAGATGTCTATGCTCAACACATAGACGTTGGCAGGGTGGGGCCAGGGAGCCCTAAGGCCTTGGGGCGAGGGTCAGTGATGTAGGCCCCATGCCCATTTAATCCCCTGGAACCCCTTTCACACAGTGAATGCATGAAGGGGGCTCATGTGTGTCTGTCAATCAAGTCTATGCCTGAGAGAAGTTGAGACATGGAATCTTCATGTCAGTTCGAAAAAAGAAAGGGAGAAAAGAGAATGGAGGGCAGAAGAAGAGGCGGAACTGACCTGCTCAAGCCCGTAACGACTAAGGTCCAAAACAGACATCACTTTACATCCCTATCCAGCAGCTACCTCTCCCCCCATTTTTACTCTAGAGTAGGTGCAGGGACCACAAATCAGATCTTAAAAGCCCCCCGACACACACACACACGGGTCCTTATCTGGATCAGGCTCCCTGCACCTACTCTAGAGTAAAAGTGTGGGGGGGAGATGTAGGTGGTAGATAATGTCTGTTTTGCCCTAGGGATCATGGAGGGGGATTATGGTTGGAAATATGTTTTTCCTGCCTCCAGAACTGTGTACCCCTCTCTATTTACCCAGTTCAGGAAGGCTTGGGGTTTACTCTAAGTGTTTTGGTTGTGGATTCTACACCCAAAGAAGACAGAGGCCTGGTAGTAGTGACTAAAGCTTTCTTGTGCACGTCTCCAGGCAGGGCCGGTGCAGTCAGTTTGGTGCAGTTTGGTGCCCTAGGCAAGATCAGATATTTAGCACCCCCCCTCCCACTTGAGCCCTCCCTCGAGTCCCTCCCTGTTTCTGGCGCCCCCTTTAGCCCTGCACCCTAGGCAGCTGCCTAGTTGGCCTAATGGTAGCACCGGCCCTGTCTCCAGGCCTGCTGAGCTCCCACAGGCTCCTCCCCTTTTGACCTCTCCACTAGAGGTTAACATCTAATTCCTTTGCAGGAATGAGCTGCTACCTATCATAACACTAAGGAAGTTGTTGCTTCAGCAATGTTTTATCTCCATCTGGGAGCTCATATAGGAGCTAGAGGTTTCACCCCTTCCTGGGCAGGTGCTTAAACATGCTTCTCCACCTCTTGAACAGCCACATGCAGCCAGTCGGGCATTTCTCCAGTGGCCCTGAAGCTCCTGCCTGGCTTGCCATCTCTTCTCCTCTTGTGGCCCTGGGGGTGACAAGGGGGACTCCAAGAGTTGGCCAGAAACCCCCAGACAACCAGTTTGGATACCTCTTTTCCTGGGATGGGATGGTCTGCCCAGGGCCGGCGCTACCGCTAGGCAAACTAGGCAGTTGCCTAGGGCGCGCGGCTGAAGAGGGCGCAGAAATGCTGCGTTCCTCTTCGCTGCCGCTGCGCTGCCCCCGCCAGGCCTCCGCCTCCCCGCCCGCTGCCGCCGCCGCACCTCCCCACCCGCCCACCTGCCGCCGCTGCCACTGCTGTGCCTCCCCCTGCCCACCGTCCACCGCGCCTCCCCCTGCCCTCCCGCCCTCCCGCCGCCGCCGCCGCCACCCCCGACCCCCCCACCACCTACCTTCTCCGCGTCGCGTTGCTTCCGGAGCCCCGCCCGCATTGTTTTGGCGGGAGGAACCAGGGCAACAGGGCTTAAACAGCCCTGTTGCCCTGGTTTCCCCGGCAAAAAACAGAGTGCGGGGGTCCCGTCGTCGCGTCACTTCCTCCTCAGAGGCGGCGGCGGAAGCCAGGGCGGGGGGAAGGTAGGTTGGTTGTGGCGGCGCGGGGGTGGGTGGGTTTGCAGAGCAGGGCTGCTTTGCTCCGGAGGCCCTCCCCACGGCACGAGAGGGGGGGCGCTAAATATCATTTCGCCTAGGGCGCCAAACTGCCCTGCACCAGTCCTGGGTCTGCCTCAAATAGTTCCTCAGGGACACTGGCAGTGTGGGGGGTCCCCCCCTCTTCCTCCAAGGAGAGTTCAGGTTTGGGCAGTGCTGAACCCTCACAGCCCCCTGCTCCCTACAATATAGCCATAAAATACTCAGCTTTGGGGGTGGCAGCCCTCTAGTGCTATATAATGAACTAGGGACAGGCTGTGTCTTTCCCGCTCTTGAAACTCCCACCAAGAGACCTGAACATTACCACAAGGCTCCCTCTCGTTACAGGCTGCCTGGGACCATGAACACAATCACTCCCCCTTAGGGCAGGGGTGCGGAACCTCTTTCAGCCCAAGGGCCAAATTCCATTTTGGAGAAGTTCTCGGGGGCCATATTGTAGTGGTGGGCAGGGCCAAAGGCAAAAGGTGCAGAGACAAAGTACCAAAAATACCAGAATAATTTAAGCTTAAAGCTCTGACTGCCAGTAGCTTAGCCTTAGGGAGAGGCATTCAACCTTCTTGAATGGGGGAAAACTGCACAAAAGCCAGGAAACCACCAAAGGATCAGTGGTCATGAGAAAGGGGGTGGGGCCAGGGGAAGGGGTGTGGCTTTCTGGGGAACCCCCATGGGTGAGATCGGGACCCCTGGAGGGCCAGATTCTCCCCCCCCCCCGGCTTGGGGTCCTGCACCCCTGTCTTAGGGGATGGGAATACACTGCTGTGTTTTATTGCAGGTCCCATTTAATGCCTTTTAACCAAATTGAAAAGAGAACTACACCCATTCTATCTTTGTATACTGTAACTTGCCAGTTGCATGTCCTTCTTTAAATTGTTTTTTGCCACTTGAAACAGAAATTATGGTGATAAATGTATGGTGTCTACTGTCACGCAATAACAATTTAATAAACAGCACTGGGCAAATATGGATATAACAAATCAGCTATATACTGAGTAATGTTCAGATGCAAAGCATGGAAGCACAGAATCTAGAAGTGATGGACAGACGAATGCAAATTTTTTAAAAAAATCTAAAGAAAAAATCTTTAATTTATTGATTAAATTAATAGCCCCTTAAATGAACATGTCTGAAATCTTGCGTTTCTTCCCATGCCATCCATTCACTCTGTCCCATCATAGTGTGGCCTATATTAGGGATTTTCTTAAAAGGGGCAAGGGCCTTCTCTTGAAAGCAAGTTTTGTAAATCATAATGTCTTTAATGCATGTTACTGCAATTACCATTAGCTAATGAACTCTTTAATTAGCATAATGGGTGCCAATTTTGACAAGAGAAATTAATCCTGCTGCGATGAAAGCTTAAAAACACCACCACCAAAGTAGCACACTAATATATGCATACAGGCATTGGTCAAGTTAAGACTCATCCCAACAACATCACGTGCTGTACATTCACTGCAGAATTTTCCCAGTCCAACTTAGAGGTACAGGGCAACAGGAGCAGACTTCTGCTTGTACTGCCTTAAACAGGCGAGAAACTACCGTATGCAAGCAAATGGGTGGTTGGCCCAATCCAGCAGCTGGGCAGTGCATGCATAATAACCATAGACAGAATAAAAACATGATTTTGATCAGCTGGTTATGCTACTGAGCGCAGACGCAGGGGTCCGGATTTAAATGGTCATTCGTGCTACCACCAGTGTTCTGACTGGAGCACACACAATTCCCCAGATTTTGTACATGCGTGTAGCTGGATCAGGGTGAGGAACTATGAATGAATAACATATATTGCATTAGTCCTTAGACCATAGCAGCACAAGGGCGAGGAAGTACAGTGGATGCTTCTTTTACTTCAACCATTTGGTACACAATCACTGCTAGCTAGGTTTAAGACTAACAGTAAGATACCACCATATCCAACAAGAAAACCAAAATAACTGCCTTCATAAATGTGCAGTGTATTAACAATCTCAACCAATTTCAGTGCATGTCCCTATGATCATATGCTTAACTAGTTGATGCCCGCGGCTTCACTCGCGTGGATTTTAGGATTTGGTACAGTTGTTTTTTAAAAAAACACGATGGAATCCCAGCTCCCCCGGGAATCTCAGCTCTCCTGGGATTACACAATGAAATCCCAGCTCACCCGGGACTACCAGCTCCCTCAGGACTGCACAATGAAATCCCAGCTTCCCCCCGGACTACCTGCTCCCCCTCCCCGGGACTACACAATGAAATCCCTGTCCCCCCCCCCCCAGGACTACACAATGAAATCCCTGTTCCCTTTCCCCCAGAACTGCACAATGAAATCCCTGTTCCCCCAGGACTACACAGTGAAATCCCTGCTCCCCCCCCCCCCTGGGACTACATAACAATGAAATCCCTGCACACACACACACACACACACACACACACACCGGGACTACACAACAGTGAAATCCCTGTTCCCCCTCCCCCTCGGGACTACCCAACAATGAAATCCCAGCTCCTCCCCCCCCTCCCCGTGTAGGCCCTGGCTGCAGTGCATATGAACATTCTGTTTTGACGTAGGAGAGATTTGCATATCCGCTCCTCATTGGGCCCCTGTGGCGGCAGTTCATACGAACATTCTAAATGTCATTGGAGTGATTTGCATAACTGCTTCTGAATGGCCCCTGTGAACATTCCAAGTGATGCCATTGGCTATCATCTATTTTGGGCTGTACAGGTGCAGTGATGGCTTTTTCAGAGATTTGAACCCGCCAGTCTTTGTCCTTGGGTGATGGAGAGTATGCGTGCCAGGTTTGGGGCAGATCTGTCCAACCGTGTAGGAGCCTATGCGACGCACGCAAATGCCTGTACACACGGACACACAGACACACAGGATTTGGGGGACGCCCCACATACAACAGTCATTCTCTGACTGAAAGTGTAACATTTAGGCTGTGTGCTGGCAGCAGAAAACTTTTCTGACAGAAATATCTGATCTTAAAGAAAAATCAGTTTAATCCTGAGAGTCTACAGGTGATGAAGAGTGACCGTGCCAAGTTTGGGGTAGATCCGTCAAAATGTGATGGAGTGGAGCCTATGCGATGCCCCCCCCACAACAGTCATTCAGTCATTTAGAAACTTTCCCTCCCTTTTCACCCCCTCAGAGAACATTCTAAATGGCCTAGGGGAGATTTGCATACCCACCCCTATTGGTCCCTGCAGGAATTCATACGAACATTCTAAGTGTCCTATGGGCTATTTGCATAACTGCTCCTATTGGCTCCTGTAGCAATTATGAGGTGAGGCCGATTTGCATAACTGCTCCCCTGTTGTTTTGCCCATAGGATATGAGAGTGGGGCGATTCCCCCCCTTCCCCCCCTTAAGGACAGAATTTCCAAAAAATCCTTCTTTAGTGGGTGTCTACGTCATAAGCAATGTCCCTTCAAAATTTCACATTCCTAGATTAAACTATTTGAGCTGGGAGTTGATGAGTCAGTCAAAATCAGTCAGTCAGTCAGTCAGGACACCTTCTTTTATATATATATAGATAGAGAGATAGATAGATAGATAGATAGATAGATAGATTGTCGGATCTTAAAACAAACAAACATATATTTGCTGCATCAGGAGCTGAAAAACATGTTATAAACATTATACTAGTCATTGAGAAGGCCATTGTCTGGAGAGGCTATAAAAGCATCTCTTTATTTTCTCTTCTAAATTGGGAGGAAGCGCTGAATGATGCAAAGCACTGGAATGATAACTTCAGGGAGTTTCTTAATAAAAAGGTTTATGTAATGATGTTTGAAGCTGAAATAGAATACTGCAACAATAGATTAACTCTCTTTCATTTTTGAATGTTGAGTTTCTACCCTTAAAGGCGGCCTAACTATCGTTTAAAATAAATTGAATTTGGGTGTTTTTTTTAAATTTGCTAATTAAAATGAAATATGTAAATGTAAAGATGTAAAATATGCTGTTTCACAATATGATGCACCCATGAATCCATGTCCACATTATCAGAAAGACAACACTGTATTTGACATCTTAGGGACACACTTTATATTACATCCTTGGGAACATGTGTAACTAAGCTCCAGTGCTGTATAAAAGCCACTTTGGATGTTGGATGTAGGAAATTTACAACGGAGAAGTGGTGGGGGAGAGAAGACGTTCTTAACCCTTTCCTGAGCTGCTGTTTCTTCACTCTAAATGGCTCCACCAACATCACCCCAGAAAGTTCCAATTAAAAGCACATCTGCTGAACAAGAACTTGATGTAAGCCAAAGGAAAACCAAGCGCCAATAGAAGAGTTTATAAAGCCTAAAATATTAACTTTTTAAAGAGCAGGCCAAACATGGTGAACAGATATTTAGGTTTTTTGTTGTTTTTCTGCTGCTGAACTGTTGTCTATTTTTGTTAAGAGAGTGATGTTAGATTGAAAGTGACAGTATTTTCTAATACTGATTTTGTTGTTGCTTTTATCGTGTGTCCTTAGCTGCCCGGGGGGGGGGGCCAGGATACAAATCTCAAAATAAATAACCCATTACAAACTGGTTTATTTGCAGAGCAGACAGGGCCTTAATTAAGCAATTTCAAATGGTTGCTTCTTGAGATTAACCCTTTCTTATGTTGCTTGGCATTTGCAATTTTGGAAAACCACCAAAAGAGGAGAGACCATATTTTAAGATGATGAACCAGGGCTTTCTTCAGGGGGCGTAGCTTAAAAATGCCTGTAGAGATCTCTGGGAAGTTTATGTTTCCATAATTCAAAATTGGCAATTATGGCAATTGGCATAATTCGAAATTATTATGATCATCATAATAAAAAATACATATTTTTCAGCATCTTGTCATGGTCTCTCCTCCTTTCCTTTTTTCTTTTTTGCTTTCCTTTTTTCTTTTTTGTATTTGTTATTTACAGTTTTGGTTCATGGCCTATTTCCAGGCACACCTGTTACAACTTGTGTGCATGACTGGAGGAGGTGTAGGTTGGTGCAAATATAAAGTCTTTGGGCTGTTTTTGTAGGTGTCAGAATGTCCTGACACCTGAAACTGATACTTCCTTTTTTGTTCTTGATTTTCTGCTTTAAAAAAAAAAAAAAAAAAAAAAAAGATTTTAAAAAGACTTTGCTGGGGGTTCACAGGTGTGGGAAGGGGGTAGGACCCCAACTGAGAATTGCTGGGCCATGGTGTGGTGAGAGTTGTCCTCCTGACACCTCATTGCCAATCTGGAGGGCCATGTTGAAGAGAGATCTTTAGGGCACAATCCTATGCATATTTAGACAGAACAAAGTCATACAACTCCCAGCATTCTGCAGCCAACATGGCTGGCTGGGGAATGCTGGGAGTTGTATGACTTTTTTTTCTGTGTAAACATGCATAGGATTGCACTTGGGGGTGTGTGATCCAATGCCCTCCGTCCTTGATGCATGTAAGCCTCTGAACATGGAGGCTTACAATGCATCCAATGCTGGGTGCGTGCGAGGTGCAGCGGCAGCGATCTCTGCCAGTCCACGCCTCACAACCTGTATTCCATCTAGACGGCTGTTTTCAGCTGTCTAGATGAAGCACCGCTGAGGGGGAGGGAAGGAGGCTGGGTTACCATTTGGACACAGCGTAAGCCAGCGGCTCCAGCCTCCCCGCTCCCTGCTTCCTCCTCTTTGAGGCCGATTTGCAACCTCAAGGAGGCAGCTGGGGCTGCTTTGCAACCTCAGGGAGGCAGTTTCTTTCCACGCCGGCTGTGAGGAGGGCGGGATGGAGGCTCCGAATAATCCGATAGCCTCCCAGACAATGTTGGGAGGCCATAGGATTATGCCCTTAGAATCTAAAAGCTGCCGAATCCCATCCTTCGGAGCGACAATATCTTTATATCGTGCAGCAGGCCTTCTTGGTGACTGCTCCCAGGCTCTGCAACTCCCTGCTGGGTGTGTGTGTCAGGTTGGCTCCCTCTCTGCTGTCCTTCCAACAGCAGACAAAGACATTTTTATTCAAGCAGGCCTTTGGCATGTAAGCTGGCCTGTTGGGTTGGGTGCTGCTGTTTTTATTCTTTAATTGTTGTGTTGTTGTTTTATGATTGCTTTAATTATTTATTTTGTTTTATTTTAAATGTTGTTGGCTTTTCTTGTTCTTAGCTGCCTTGAGCACCATTTCCTGGTAGAAAGATGGGGTAATAATAATAATAATAATAATAATAATAATAATAATAATAATAATAGTGGCGTAGTGGTTTGAGTGTTGGACTGGGACTCTGGAGATCCGGGTTCTAGTCCCCGCTCGGCCATGAAACTCACTGGGTGACTTTGCGCCAGTCACTGACTCTCAGCCTAACCTACCTCACAGGGTTGTTGTGAGGATAAAATGGAGAGGAGGAAGACTATGTAAGCCACCTTCGGTTCCTTGCAGGAAAAAAGGTGGGGTATAAATAAAATAAAATAAATAATTAAAAAAAAAATGGCTAAAGCCAGCCCTGTGGTCCCAAGGAAGTATCAAGGAGGATGCGTTCGAAGACTGTTTACTTTTTGGTGGCTGAGGTGGTAACTCTTTTATGCATGCTTAGTCCCACTGAAATCAATGGGGTACAGTGTGAATAACTGGGGGAAGGATTTTATTTTTTTATTTTATCTAGATTGGATTGTGCGTACATGTGTGTTACACTCTCATTTTAAAACCATTTGTCTGAAAACCATCACGGATCTTCAGTACCAGATGACATAAACCTAAATGTTTTCTCTGAACAAAACCTGCTGTGACCAATATATGCCTGCAAGTAACGGATTACTGTGGGGTGGGGCGGCTCAACATTGAGAGCAATATGTGGGTTGCCGGCACAGCAAATTGCTGCATTTCCTTGTTTCTAATATGTAATTAAGTGCTCTGTGAAGCTCTGTGGGAAACAGAGCTGTATGAAAGCCTAACAGTGGAATAAAGCTGGATTTGCTTCTACACCAGGGAATTTTAGCCCTAGTAGTTAAAGGAGTAGGCGAACAAAAGTGATTTTATAGGCCAATAACTGAACTAAAACACTTGAGATAATGTTCAACTTCTAGTATACCAAATGAAAATTTAAACACATTATATTACTGATTTCTTGGTTCGCCATTTTAGCCTTACCAAGTGTAATCTTTCTAATCTAAGGTGGTGGTGTTTCTTAAAGTATCTTGTAAAGATAATTCACAAAGGGTTTCCAGGATATAGAACAAATTAGAGTTCTTTTGACATAAAAGGTCAGTGGTGTGTGTGTGTTTTATAATCATCTCACTTTTATAGTTCCCCAACACTTTTTTTCTTTTCTTCTTTTTTAAGGCAGAAGTTTGGTAATTTTGAATTTCGGTTCAAGTTTCGTACCATGATATGCATAAACATCACATACTTCGAATTAACTAACATCCCAGTGCAGCACTCAGTTATCCCATTTTTATATTGGTTTAATACTAAGGGTTGTATCCGATGTTAGTCCTACTTAGAGTAGACACATTGAAATGCACAGGACTTGAATTAGACTAACATCGGATACAACCCTGAGGCAACTTCCTGATGTTATACTTACATTCATATAATTTTAAGACTGTTGCTCCAATCCAATGAATGCCGGTTACGATTAAGAGAGCTTTCTTTCTTTCTTTGGCATGGGTGGGCAACTTGTGGCCCTCCAAATGTTTGGCCTACAACTCCCATCAGCCCTCACCATTGGCTAGGCTGGCTAGGGCTGATGGAAGTTGTAGGCCAAGACATCTGGAGGGCCACAAGTTGCCCATCCCTGTTCTAGGACTAATAGCAGTGTGGGGAGGGGAGGATATTCATCAGGATCACAACTGGGGAGGGAAAGGATAAGTCTCCCCTTCCTATGTGCTGTGGTCCTGATGAAAATCAGCCCCCCACAGCCGGGAGTTAAGAAAAACCCACATGCTTTCTAATGACTTGTTTAGTTTCACATCTACCTTGGCCCTAAAATAGACTCACTGAGATTAACCGTGCTGAAAGGGCTAAAACATTTCTCTTCACTCTGAGACAGGATGGTCCACTGCCCGGTAACAGGAACCTTCTCCAGCCTGATGCCCTCCAGATGGTTTGGACTCCCATCAGCAAGGCCAATGGTTAGGAATGCTGGGAATTTCAGTCAGTCCAACACATCTGGAGGGCACCAGCTTGGGGAAGGCTGTTGTGGAGTTTTACCATGTACCTTTGCAATGCAGAAGCTGTTCTTCTACCCACATCCATGGACATTTTGCTAATATTTACCAGTTAGCAGAACTCACATTCTGACTAAACCATTATTTGGCATAGTCCTAGTGATTGTTCACCCAAATATCGCTAGCACACTCTCCCCATGTAGCTTCAGAAATAAACATTAGTGAAATAAATGCCTTCTTTCCACATTAGTATCTCCCTCAAGAGGCATTCTTTAACTCTCCTCTGTTGAGGATAAAAAGCAGGAGAATGCTTGGCTTCAATGCCTGCTAGCAACATTTTGAGTAATTTAGAGGGAATTAAGCAAAAGGGTGTAGTAGTTCCTGCTTCCTGACTGGAGGTGAGGGGAAATTTGCCACACTGCATTTGTCATGCACGTTGCAGCAACACACCACACGGTTGAATAAAATTGGCCTCCAGCAGTCATAGTGCTCCAGCTGGAGATAAAGCCTATTCCCAAATGTGTGGCTCCAAAGTCACTCAGCCCATATGTGATGAAAACAGATTTCTCCATGTGGGAATAGAATCCTGCGCTTCTCATGAGATGCCAAATGTGTTTTTTCCTCTCCGGATTCTCAGAAATCCAGTTGAGGTTATGCACACAGTCCAATTGAAACTCTGGTAACAATGCAGACAAAGAGATGGTCCTTCAATTCGGAAATTGTAGGGATTTCCCCCCCTCCCTTTTGTAACATGATCCAGAACTAGATGCTGCTATCATGGTTGTGCTAGACTGTCCTTGAGGCTCTGTAAGGATGGTCACTTTCAGGGATTATAAAGTAGTATTGTAATTTGTAAAATTAACATTGCCCATGCTACAGCGTCCTCCCACCCCACTGTTTTTGGTGCCTTTTAGACATTCCCTAACCATGTGGGAGAGATACCTTTCCACAAAGTGATCCCACATAGCTTGGGAAATGACACAACTGTATGGGCAGGCCTGGTTGGTTGTGTGTGTCTTTTCCATGGCACAGGCATGGACAAGGCCTCAGCCATGTAGGATTGTCACCTCACCTTGTTTTCTGAATTTTTTTGTAAACTGCCTTGATCGGTTTTTCCAGAAAGGTGTTCTAGAACTGTTTTAAATTAAATAAATAAATAAATTAAGTAAGTAAATGCAGCTCCTACATCACTCTGGCTATGCTTAAGGAGCAGCATGGTGTCTGCTCTGACCAAACTGTTTTTAGCAGGTTTTTCTGTGTGGGTTCTCTTGTGCTCCTCTTCCTCCCACCAACTCCTCTTCCTTTTGTGTTTTGTCTTTCAGTCTGTAAGCAGGGACCGTCTTGTTTTTAATTTGTATACAGTGCTTAGTAAATTTTAGGTGCTTTATTAATAATAAAGAGCCAGTGTGGCGTAGTGGTGAGAGTGTTGGACTGGGACTTGGGAGATCCGAGTTCTAGTCCCTGCTCGGCCATGAAACTCACTGGGTGACTTTGGGCCAGTCACTGACTCTCAGCCTAACCTACCTCACAGGGTTGTTGTGAGGATAAAATGGAGAGAAGGAGGAGGATTATGTAAGTCGCCTTGGGTTCCTTGCAGGAAAAAAGGCGGGACATAAATATAATAAATAAAAAATAATTAAATAATAACAATATTTCAAACTGCACTTAGAAAATGCTGAAACGAGTACAAGTAGAGCTACTGCAATATATTCACAGAGTTGGAAGGGGCCTACATAAGGCCACTGAGTCCAACCCCCTGCTCAATGCAGGAAACTAGAGGAGGGGTCTCCCATCCAAGTAATAACCAGGCCTGACCCTGCTTAGCTTTCCACACTCAGACAAACTGAACCAGTGTGAGCCATGTGTGTATATGATTGTTATGGACACCTATTAGATGGTGCTCATGCCGTCATGGCTGAAGAATATTACTCCTCATGCTTGAAGAAAGATTTTGAGGTGGGTTTTTTGTTTTTGTTTTTACAATTAAGTGGGTAAGAGATATGTATATATTAATTTACCTGGATGTTTGAAATACACTATTTTTCATATGTTTAGATAACCCCATTAGTTTTTGGCTAAAGTATTTAATTTATGAATTTGGTAGCTCCTAAGAGACCAATTTTAACACAGCATTATGTTTTTTGCCAGTTATAACCTCCTTCTTCAGATGCAAAAGAGAAATAGTTGGCAGCAAAAAGTAGAAGTACTGTTTATCATGCGCTTCAAAAAGCAGGCACAGGAAGAAGGGCCAGAGAACAAGTCTGCCTGCTCCAACACAGCAATGCTCCATAGTTTCAAGTAAGTTTTATATTTACAAATCTCCATAGCATATGCTAAGTGTTGGAAAATGAGACGGACTCCAGAGTTTGAAGGACGGTATATGATGCTGTGGGATTGGGCATTTCTAAGTAAATTGACATGGGCTTTTCAAATTAATCAAGGAATGTGTACAATTAATAAGTTTGAAGCGGACTAGAAATGTGTAAAATTTGCAGGGAATGCCAAACAAATCTTTCTGATTAGTAATTTGTTTCTGTTATTGTAACTCTTTTGTGGTTACAACTGTTGAACACTGTTGCTCATATTCTTTGATTATTGTATGTAATGTATGTTACTGTTAATAAATTAATAAAAATAATTAATTAATTTGGTTTTTAATGGTGTGCCCTGGAAGGGTGCCAATCAGATGGGAAGCCCAGCACAATCAGTCACACTTGCATGATTGTGATATTCAGATACACTTGGCAGTGACATGGAACTGTACCATGGGAAGCATCTCATTCAACAGTGAGTGTGTGTGTGTGTGTGTGAAAGAGAGAGAGAGAGAGAGAGGAGAGAACAAAGAGAAATGCTGGAGTGGTGGGTGGGTAGAGAGGTTGACCAGAGCAGGATGCATGCGATCTGGTCTTTTTAATTTCACTATTCCATTCACCTTCATGCAACTAGGGAATAGGAATTGTAACTGGGAAATCAACCTTTCCTCCTATAGTGAGATCCCCTCATCCTCCATTACATTTCTATAGTTATTAGGCTACTACATACCCTCCAACATTTCACAGATGAAAATAGGGACACACATGTGAATTTGTAAGAGGTATGGTTAAGCAACATGAAGGTGTGATCAAGGGGGCGTGGCCTGGCAACATGGGGGCGTGGCCAAGGGCAACCAAAGGGCATGGTCAAGTACAAAAGTTATTAGAGGAAACACACAAAGTCTTATATATTATAATGATAACATTATTATATTATACATTATTTTATAATATTTTATAAGTGGCTTTTGTAATTTTTTTTAACCTCACTTAAACCCTTAATTGTTGATATCTGGTGTTTTTCATGGGGGTGAGCTAGTGGTGGGGCCAAGCCTGGAGTCGGCTGGAGGCTCGCTCCGGGCTTGGCCCTCCGCGAGCGGCGGTGGCCCGATCTTGCTCTTCAGAGCGGCGCGGAGCATTATCCACACTGCTCGTGCCGCTTGAGCCGCCCGAGCCGCCGCCGGAGAAACCCCCACCCCCCTGCTGCCCCCGCTGCTGGACCGCCCCCCGCCGCTGCTGCCAGGACCCCCCGCCGCCTACCTGGTCCTGCGCGTCGCCTCCGCTGCCTCCGCCGCCACCAGAGCCACTGCTCCAGCACGCTGGACCCCCGCCTGTGCTCTGTTTTGGTGGGAGGAACCAGGGCAACAGGGCTTAAACAGCCCTGTTGCCCTGGTTTCCCCCGCCAAAAACAGAGTGCGGGGGTCCAGCGCGATGGAGCAGGAAGAGGAGGACGGAGCCTGGAGTGACGCGACGGGACCCATCGGACAGGGAAGGAAGGCCCTCCGCTCCGCGGAGATCCCAGGTAAAGCCCGTGGGGGTGGCCAGGCTGCCCGTCGGACATGAGCAGGCCCAGTTCGGGCCTTGCTCCTGTCTGACGGGCTGCTCAGCTACATCCCTAGAGGGCAATCTCTTTCTTTTTGTTTTAAAATTCTCAGGATTGACACAAATTCAACAGGTGAAGCTTACCCACCCACCCCACACCCCCAAACATGGAGCTTCAGAGAGAAGGGGAAGTTTCTTACGTTACCTTCTGACACTGTACCTCACCGGTTAGAGGCACAGTGTCAATTCTGTTAGGAAATAAAATCTTTGGCAATATAAAGATAGGAATCATGTGATAAATTCCCTCATTCACCTCTCCCTCTGCGCGCGCGCGCGCGCGCGCGCACACACACACACACACACACACACACACACACACACACCCTCTCATCTGTTCTTTCCCTGCTCTCTTTCTCTTGTGGGCAGCCGTTTGGGCCATGGGCAAAATTGCCCATGGCCCCTTTAAGTAGCTTGCAGTTGCGGGAGGCAGGGGAATTCAGGAATTGTAGACTATGCTACTATTGCTGGATCAGTGCTAATGCCGAAGATGCTGTATGAGGGAAATCAACCCTGTTGCTTTTCCCCAACCTGGTGCCCTCCTTTTTTTTTTGGACTTCAACTCTCATCTAAATCAGCCAGCATGGTCAATGGTCAGGAACCCTGGGAGTTGTAGTCCAAAGCATCTGGAGGGCCCCAGGTTAGGGAAGTCTACTCTGTGGAGACTATCATTTGTATGCAGGATCCTTGCATTCAAGAGAGATGCCTCTGTCCCTTGCCGATTCTTCAGCCAAACTGCAGAGGGGTTCTCACCGCAACTTGTCTTTTCCTATCAGCTCTTTACTGTTGCAATGTAAAAAGAAGGTACATTCTGACTTTTGTATTTCTGAAGGTGACTTGAGTCCATATTGTGGCCTAGAAGTCTCATGGCTCAAGGTGGAACATAAAAGCTTGCCAGGTCTTTCTTTTGGGTATATATTTTTATATATGTTTGACAAATGTTTGGTCTACCAGTCATAAATCTACACTGCTGAAGAGGGTTTGTGGAGCCACTTTCAGTTTCTAGCTACACTTGATGGGCATCACCTTGCTTACCTACTAGAGGTCCATTTTATTTTTTATGTAAGAAGGTTGAAAAGAGTGCTGGAATAAGGACTGTGCTAACCTGACTCCTACTGAGTACCGTAATACATTGTTCCATATACAAACGTTATATGATTCAGAGACTTCAGTTTATTCTGGCTGTGGAATACAAGATAAGCTTTCAGAAGCAGCATAGAAGGTGTCTGTATATGCATTCTTCAG
The DNA here is from genome assembly GCA_021292165.1 of Shinisaurus crocodilurus. Taxonomy (NCBI): domain Eukaryota; kingdom Metazoa; phylum Chordata; class Lepidosauria; order Squamata; family Shinisauridae; genus Shinisaurus; species Shinisaurus crocodilurus. Next base: position 176,942,013 of record CM037877.1, on the reverse strand, counting down.
TAGCATCCATAAAGAACATGTCTGTCTGTCTGTCTGTCTATCTATCTATCTATCTATCTATCTATCTATCTATCTCCAAAGGTGTTCTTTGTGGACATTGCTGAATAATGTTAATCTTAATCAGTGAAATAATAACAGTAGGGCAGGATCATTCAAAACAGAAATGTATTAGTAAAATGTTTTACTCTCTATGAACCTTATAAAATATGACTTCAGGATTGTTGGGTTGTTGTTGATAAAATGTTGTTAGGTAATATGTCATATTCTAAGGATTTCATGGGGGATGGAAAATGGTATAATACCAGGAATGTGGCTGTGGAATTAGTGCTCTAGAATTCAAGCACGTGTGTTGACAGCAGATAGATAGACCCACTGGCCACTTTCTGGTATACCAGTAGTCTTTTACCTCTCCTCCTCCTCTTCCTCCTCCTATGTCAATATTTCATTTCATTTCATTTCATTTATTTCATTTATATACCGCCCCACAGTCGAAGCTCTCTGGGCGGTTCACAACACTCTATACATAAAAACAACAATAAAAAACATACACAATAGTTAAAAAAATTAAAAACCAAATTTAAAAACACAGTTTAAAATAACAATACAAAAGCCAATAAAACTGAGCCTACAGGTGACAATCCCCTCCGTGCTATTCCAAGCTCCTAACTAAATGCCTTGGCATAGAGGGAAGTCTTAACCTGGCACCGAAAAGATAGTAAGGTTGGTGCCAGGCGGGTCTCAGTGGGGAGCTGATTCCATAACTGGGGGGCTACCACCAAGAAGGCCCTCCTCCTCGTTGCCACCAACCGAGCCTCTCTTGGAGGTGGCAGTTGGAGGAGGGCCCCAGATGTTGAGCGTAGTGTCCGGGTAGATAGCGGTTGGGAGAGACGTTCCGTCAGGTATTGTGGTCCTAAGCCGTGTAGGGCTTTATAGGTTAAAACCAGCACCTTGAATTCGGCTCGGAAGCATATTGACAGCCAATGCAAGTGGGCCAGAACTGGTGTAATATGCTCGGACCTTCCGGTCCCTGCAATAAGCCTGGCTGCCGCATTTTGCACAAGCTGCAGCTTCCGAACAGTCTTCAAAGGCAGCCCCACGTAGAATGCATTGCAGTAGTCTAGTTTAGAGATCACCAGAGCGTAGATTACTGAGACCAGGCTATCCCTGTCCAGATAGGGGCGTAGCTGAGCCACCAGCCGAAGCTGGTAAAAGGCACTCCTTGCCACTGAGGCCACTTGAGCCTCAAGTGACAAAGATGGCTCCAGGAGCACCCCCAAGCTATGAACCTTCTCCTTCAAGGGGAGTGCAACCCCATCCAGAACAGGTTGAACACCCTCCATCCGGTCAAAGGAACCACCCACTAACAGCATCTCAGTCTTGTCTGGACTGAGCCTCAGTTTGTTAGCCCTCATCCAGTCCATTGTTGCAGCCAGGCACTGGTTCAGCACATCCACAGCCTCACCTGCTGAAGATGAAAAGGAGAAATAGAGCTGCGTGTCATCAGCGTACTGATGGCAACGCACTCCAAAACTCCAGATGACCCCACTCAGTGGTTTCATGTAGATATTAAATAGCATGGGGGATAAGACCGACCCCTGAGGAACCCTGTACTGGAGAGTCCATGGGGCCAAGCAACATTCCCCAAGCACCACCCTCTGGAGCCGGCCATCCAAGTAGGAGCGGAACCACTGCAATGCAGTGCCCCCCACCCCCAACTCAGACAGCCGCTCCAGAAGGATACCATGGTCGATGGTATCGAAAGCCGCTGAGAGATCCAGGCGTATCAACAGGGTCACACTCCCCCTGTCTCTCTCCCGACATAGGTCATCATACAGGGCGACCAAAGCTGTTTCCGTGCCAAAACCAGGCCTGAACCCCGACTGAAATGGATCCAGATAATATGGTGGTAGTGCTGCTTTTGTGTCCCACCTTAGGTCAGGCTCAGGACTGGCACTAGACTTCTGGGTGCACTTGGGCATGGTGCTGCCGAAGGACCCCTCCTTCCTGTATTCGGCTTTCCATGGCCATTTTTGTACCCTACTGTCCCTTCTAAATTTGCTGCAGTGCAAAACCACAGTGACTTTGCAAGGAAACAAGGCATGTAGGGAGTGTGCACCTGGTTTGCTAGTTGAATCATGCTTCTGGAAGCTTCCTCAGAGTGCAATTCTGCTTGTAAACCAGGTGTACCTTTTCTAGACCAGAACCTGCCTATATATAATTATTCCTCAGCCCCTGATCCAGCTATACTAGAATTTCCATAACCAGTGGAAAATCCATATTAAGGCAATACTATTATAGGACCCACCCAAAGTGGGTAAGCTTCTGAGTTCTCCAAAACTCCATCAGGTTAGAGCAAAGGAGCAAAGGAAAAAGGGGGTGCGTCAGAAAGGTGGATGTTGAAGCCATGGTGTCTGCATTTAGTCACAGTCTTAAGATGGACATGGGGGGAGGTTGCAGACATTCAAATTAGGCTCTATCGGGTGCTGTGATGGTTTCAGGCTGCACCTAGGACTGTCCCTAGGACTGCTGGGATGAAGAAGCAAACAAACAATGGTTGTTCCCCCATTTTTGAAAGTGTAAAATCCAGCTGTTACTCAGAATTGTCCCCATCCTTATGTGGGGTGCATTGTAAACAGCACTTTCTTAATTATTTGTTTACTTTTAACCAGTTTACTCTGCTTCCCTTGCTTGCTGTTATTAGAATAGAACAGTTCTAATTCCAAACAATTATTTATTTATTTGTTATTTAAATTTATTTATCGCCCATCTGGCTGGCAGATCTTGTTGAGCGGCCTACTTGGTGTTGCTGGAGACGCTCCTTGAGATAGACTGGGCCGGAGCCGTGTAGGGTTTTAAAGATCAAAACCAACACCTTGAATTCGGCTCGGCAAGCAACTGGTAGCCAGTGCAGCTCCTTGAGCACTGGAGTGATGTGATCCAGCCGGCGGCTTCCTTTAACCAGGCGAGCCACCGCGTTCTGTACCAGCTGTAGCTTCCGAACCGCTTCAAGGGTAACCCCACGTAGAGCGCATTACAGTAGTCTAGGCGAGAGGAGACCAAGGCATGAACCACTGATGGGAGCAGGTGATTAGGAAGGTAGGGGCGCAGCTGCCATATCAGATGGAGTTGATACAGCGCCGCCCGGCTCTCAGCTGACACCTGAGCCTCCATGGACAGCTGGGAGTCTAGAATGACCCCCAAGCTGCGGACCTGGTCCTTCAGGTGTAGATGAACCCCATTCAGCACCAGGTCAACATTCCCTAACCTTCCCTTGTCCCCCACCAGAAGTACCTCGGTCTTGTCAGGGTTCAGCTTCAGCATGTTCCTTCCCATCCAGCCACCCACTGACTCCAGGCACTTGGACAGGGTCTCAACGGCCAACCTCAGTGAGGACTTGAAAGAGAGGTAGAGCTGTGTGTCATCCACATACTGATGACACCGCACCCCAAACCTCCTGATGATATCTCCCAGCGGCTTTAGGTAGATGCTGAATAACATCGGGGAGAGGATGGAACCCTGCGGCACTCCACAAGTGAGCAGCTGAGTGTCCAAAACCTCCTCCCCAAGAACTACCCTCTGGTACCTTCCAGAGAGGAAGGACTGGAACCACTGTAATACAGTGCCTCCCATGCCCCCAACCCCTCCAGGCGGTCCAGGAGGATACTGTGGTCAACGGTATCAAAAGCCGCTGGGAGATCGAGGATGACTAGAAAGGAGCATTCACCCCTATCCAAAGCCCTCCTCATATCATCCACCAAGGCGACCAAGGCTGTCTCCATCCCATGTCCAGGCCTGAAGCCCAACTGGCATGGATCTAAATAATCGGCTTCATCCAAGTGTGCCTTCAACTGAGCACCCACCACCCGCTCGATCACCTTGTCCAGAAATGGTAAATTGGAGACTGGGAGAAAGTTGTTTAGATCCTGGGGATCCAAGGAGGGCTTCTTTAGAAGCGGTCTTATTACTAGGCAGTAATAAGACTTATTACTAGGCAGTAATAAGACTCTCGAGGGAGGTATTCACCACCACCTTGATCCCCTCACCCAGTCTCTCCCTACAGCTCATGATGAGCCAGGCAAAGATCAAGCAAGCAGGTGGTCGGCCTCACAGATGAGAGCACCTTGTCCACTTCATCAGAAGGAAGAAGCTGGAACCGATCCCACAAAACTGGTCTGCCATTGGCCTCCTCCCGCTCACTCCCTGTATCCCACGCCTAATCCGATAAATTTTATCTGCGAAGTGCTTCGCTAAAGCCTCACAGGAGGCTTTAGACCAGTGATGGCGAACCTTTTTGAGCCCGAGTGCCCAAACTGCAACACAAAACCAACTTATTTATTTCAAAGTGCCAACACTGCAATTAAACCTGAATATCAAGGTTTTAGTTTTAGAAAAACAACTCATACAGTTGTCCGAACTAATTAACATCTTTTGTCTTAAAAGAAAAACACAATAACAGAGCTTTCAATGATACAAACAGTTTTTTGTTGGGAAAAAAATAAACTCAAAAAATTATTATAGTACTACATTGTACACATAGCCTGAAGGGAATTTATACAAACTTTTAAAATAATTAGGCACATGTATTTTTGGAGAAGGGATTCTCAACTTGTAATATGATTATATGCCAGACTGAAATTGTATGGGGCAAGCTTTACCCCGGGTCCTTTCCCTGCTTCTACAGGTGTCGGATTAGTAAAAGTAAAAGTCAACCTGTACTAGGATGAGCAAGATAAACAAGAAAACTAAATGTGCTTAACACATTTTAAACACTTTATGTCTTGGACTGCAAACACTGCATTAGGTAAAAGTTTGCATTGGGCATGCTTTTGCACAATTAATGTGGTTTTTGCTATTGCATGCATGCTGATAATTTGTCAAACCTTGGCTCATACTCCGTTAGTTTGAGAGCAACACATGCAGCACTCGGGTCAACTGTTAGGGCTTTACATCCAAGCCATGCTCTGTGCATCATTCTTCAAAATCTTTTAAATGTGATAACAATGTAGAAAAGAATTCTGTAACAGGAATTCTAGAATAAAATCATTCTGTTCCACACTGTGAGAAAGAACAAGATCATTAGTGTTTTGCAGAAGGGGACGGTCTTTTCGCGATCTGGTGACCAATGGCTCGAGTGCCCACAGAGAGGTCCCTGCGTGCCAGCTGTGGCGCCCGTGCCATAGGTTCGCCATCACTGCTTTAGACTGTTCCATTGGGTCCGGAGCGGCTGGACCAACCAGACTCCGGACCACTTGGAACAGCCTCCTGGGGCAGCACCCCGCAGCCGCGATGGAGGCAGCATAGAAATTCTTTTTTGCTGCCTCCACCGCTACCCGGTAGGTTTCCCCTGGTCTTTCAGACACCTTTTGTTTCTCAACAGCTTGAGTCTTTGGAGACAGAGCCCAGCATAGCTAAATTATCACAACACTCAGAAACACTTTCCACATTTCGATTTATGCTGGGCCGTGTTAACAAAGCAGCCTTCACTTAATTGATCCCCACAGAGGCCTTGTCCAAGAAGTTTCCATCATCCCATCTATTTTTAATTAATCATCTTTGTTTGGAGCTTCTTGGAGTGCCAACAGCATGGTGGTTACAGTGCAGAATAAAGAAGAGGAGGAGGAGGAGGAGGAGGAGGAGGAGGAGGAGGAGGAGGAAGTGGGGACAGTGAGGAGAGGAGCTTGCTTTTTCTCAAGGAGTTAAGTCTCTACAGAATAATATACAGAGTGTATTCAGCAAGAAGTATCCTCATGTAACAATGAGGCATTGCTGGTGAAGCTATTGCTTTTATAAGATATGAGATGAGTATGAGTGTAATTTAGGGATTGACTGGATGGACAGAGAACATTAAAGTGTGTTGCCTCAACTAAAATAATGAATGGAATTCCAAGAATCTTTTAAGGAGACACCAAAAAGAACATGGGGACACAAGAAGAGCCCTGCTGGATCTAACAAAATGCCAATTTGTTTCCCACAGCAGTTAACCAGATGATGATGGTTAAAATTTCTTAAATGCCTTTCACAAAAACAAGAACAAAAAGACTCAAGGTGATGTACAATAGAATTAAACATCTCCGGCACAAGTTCTCTCACCACTTGAGGTGTGAGATAACTTGTGCCACCACCACATTGTGCCCCCTTCCCATGTCGCACACCCCTCCCCCTTTCTTTTGCCACCACATCATTTCCCAGTGTCCCCTGCACCCGATACCCAGTTAAATCTTTTTCCGGCTGATTTTTTGGCCTCAGACATTCTTTTCAAATTTCACCCTCCCATTGAGAGAAGAAATCAGTATTTCAGTTTTGTTCTTGTTGGGGGAATGGGAGGGCTTTGGATCCAGTGGATCCAGTGGATCCAGGCCTCTCCCAATCCACCCCCAGTATGCCCTTTCCTCCCCTGCTATCATTGAAGCAACAACAGTTTCCACCACCACAACAAGGAGGCCTCCAGCAGTAGACCTCTTCTGCCTGTGGACCTCCCTCTTCTGCCATGGCCCTGGACACCCCTCAAGGTCTTTAGCCATAAAACACCTAAAAGGCCTTGTCAAAAGAAAGCATTTTCACCTGGTGATGAAATGAAAAAAGGATGACACCACCCACATGAACCTCCCTATATAGCAAACCATCAAGTGACCTTGGGCAAATCAAACTGCTATTTGAGTAATTGTATATTAACATGAGAACACACAATGAAACTAGATTAGTAGGATTTCAAATACTATATGGCTTTAATGGATGCAAAATTTTCTTAGTCAGGGCTTCATCCACTTTTTACAGTTTCTTGGGATATTTGAAGGGTTTGTAGCTCAGAAAACGAATTAGTGATGATTCATGCATAAAAACAGAATTCATTTCCCATTTTTAAAGGAATAGATGGCTGCATTTAATCTGCATCTTGTAGTTACTTACTGAAACGAATGAAGAACAGAATATTGTCCCAAAACACTGCAGTGTGTTGGGAGAGAGCAACTGGCTGTCCTGTTCCATCACAGGTATGGAAGAAAATACACTCACGAGGCTCAGGAGGATGTTCACCCTGCATTCAGGTGAAAGTGAATTACGATAGAATATTATATCAATTCTATCTGACATACAATCGGTTGAATCACATATATGGGAACCGTGAAGATAAGTGTTGGGGATGTGAAAACGGCAAAGCTAATTATATGCACATTTGGAGGAATGTCCACTAATTGATTCTTGGGAAAAGGTGATATGTGCAATATAATTAAGTACACATGTTTCTGTATCATGTGACCCTCTAACAGTTCTGCTTGCTTATGTAGATGAATAGATAGATCCTATTCATAAAGAAATGGTTCATAATCTTTTAATTGCTGCTAGGATTTTGGTCACCGGAAACTGGAGGAGTAATGCTATCCCCAGTTTTGAAAGAATGATTGTATAAAATTTGGAAGGTTGCAGGGATGACTAAGTTAACAGATGCATTGTAGGCACTCTTGCTATACTTTGATTAAGTTGTAAGATTGTCTCTGCCTTGTCTCTTTTTTGGATTTAATTCTGCACTGTGTAATTGTTTTGTTTTTTCACCTGACTAGTATTATACTCGCTAGGTGTTCTGAATAATATTTTGTGAGAATGTTAGATAATGCTGATACCTCTTGGTTTTTTGTTTGGTTTTTTGGCATGAATGTCATATTTGTTTATAATATGTATTATCTCTTTATATATTATAATAAAATATATTAAAAACATTGAAAAATCATGTCACTGTAAGAATCCTTATACTTTTATAATGTGAAGTTTTCTTTTGTCACCTGTTTTTTTTCCTAATTTGATGGTAAATTACACAAATCCTATTTAACACTAATACAATCCTATTTAATACATGTGCATTTAAAGAATAAAAATTAAAAAAAACCCAGAGAAGAAACAAATGCAAAGTGCAAGAAGGAACAACAGATTACAATATTACGATCTTACTGAAAATGAAACATGTAAAATAAACAGTAATCAAAAGTCTCACTTTAGCTGTATTGAAAATACCTGCAAATGCTTGTTTCCAGGAGGGCTATTCCCCAGTCATTCACAAAGCTAACCATTGTTTTGTCCATAAGTACTATCATTGCTCCTTCTAATACAGTGTTCTCCAACCTTGGGTCCCCAGATGTTTTTGGCCTACAACTCCCAGCATGCCCAGCCAGCATAGCGTAGCTGGCTGGGGCATGCTGGGAGTTGTAGGCCAAAAACATCTGGGGACCCAAGGTTGGAGAACACTGTTCTAATAGCTAAGTCCAGTGGTGCAAGCCTGATTAAATTGGATCACTTTCAGTTGGTGACTCCTGATGACGTGGACAAGCTTCTTGGTTTGGTCAATAAGACTACTTGCCCTCTTGACCTTTGCCCATCATGGCTTATAGCCCAGGGAGGGGAGACAGTAAGACAACTTTTGTTGAATATTATTAACGCCTCCCTAAAAGAGGGCTTTCTCCCTACATACTTGAAAGAAGCTATTATTAGACCATTTTTGAAAAAGCCCTCCTTTGATCCCCTGGATTTTAATAATTATAGGCCAGTGAGTAATCTACCATTCTTGGGCAAGGTAATTGAGAAGGCAGTGGCCATTCAACTCCAAGCTGTCTTGGATGAAACCAATTATCTGGACCCATTTCAAACCGGCTTCAGAGTGGGATATGGAGTTGAGACTGCCATGGTCGCCTTGGTGGATGATCTTTGCCTGGGAATCGATAGGGGGAGTGCATCCCGACTGATTCTTTTGGACCTCTCAGTGGCATTTGATACCATCAACCATGGTATCCTTTTATTCCGCCTGAGGGAGTTGGGAGTTGGGGGCACTGCGTTGCAGTGGTTCCGCTCCTTCCTTTCAGGACGATTTCAGATGGTGCTGCTCGGGGATAAATACTGCTCAAAAAATGAGCTATTGTATGGAGTCCCTCAGGGCTCCATTCTGTCCCCGATGCTGTTTAACATTTATATGAAACCACTGGGAGAGATCATCAGGAGATTTGGGGCTGGGTGTTACCAGTGTGCTGATGACACCCAAATCTACTTCTCCCTAACTTCATTTTCCAAGGAAGGTATGACTCCTCTGAATGACTGCCTGAGGTCGGTAATGGGCTGGATGAGGGAGAACAAACTGAAGTTGAATCCAGGTAAGACTGAGGTGCTCGTCGTGAAAGGTCCTAATTCAGGATTGAGGTTTGTCAACCAGTTCTAAATGGGGTAGCATTCCCCTTGAAGGAACAAGTTCGTAGCTTGGGGGTACTTCTTGACCTGACCCTACTCCTAGCATCTCAGGTGGAGGTGACAGTGAGAAGTCCCTGTTACCAGCTTCGGCTGATTCGCCAGCTACGCCCATTCCTGGAATATGTGGACTTAGTAACGGTGGTGCACGCGCTGGTAACCTCTAGGCTTGATTTCTGTAATGCGCTTTACTTGGGGCTGCCTCTATACTTGGTTCGGAAGCTTCAACTAGTACAAAATATGGCGGCCAGGTTGGTCTCCGGGACACCCTGTGGAGACCATATAACAGCGGTCTTAAGATCTTTACGCTGGCTGCCAATTTGCTTCCGGACAAAGTATAAAGTGCTGGTTCTTACCTTTAAAGCCCTACATGGTCTAGGCCCAAGGTACCTTAGGGAGCGCCTCCTCCCTTATCTTCCACCCCACCACTTAAGATCTTCGGAGGGCCATCTGCTGCAGCTGCCTAATGTGAGACTGGCAGCTACTTGTTGGAGGTCCTTCTCTTTTGCTGCCCCTCAATTGTGGAATGGCCTACCACTTGAAATATTCCTGCTGACTTCTTTGAATGTCTTTAAGCAGGCACTGAAGACTTTGTTATTTCAGCAGGCCTTCCTTTTATAACATTCTGTCATATTACTATGGAATTTTATTGTTTTTATGGAGTTTTAATGGAATTTTTATACTGTTTTTATGGAATTTTAGTGGAATTTTTATGCTGTTTCTGTGTTTGACAGATGTTTTTGTTGTATACTTGTCTGTTTGATTGTTATTTTGTATGCCGCCTAGAGTAGTGGTATATAGGCGGGATATAAATTGAATTAATAATAATAATAATAATAATAATAATAATAATAATAACAACAACAACAACAACAGCAGCACTGCAGCTAAAATGGGGCCACTAGAAAACAAGAGGGAAGTTTCAACATGCTTGGGTGAACCCTGAGGTATGAAGAAGCAAAAAAGCATTCCTTTGTTAAAAAGGAGGGCCAAAAAACACTGCAAGCTGCCCAATGGGCACTGAACCTGCTCAGTGGCCTCTAGCAGTCACAAAACACTGAAGGTCAGTTGGAAAAGAGAAATGAAGAACTGGGAGTGGACTGAGTGAATTGGCCTGCTTGAGCTGCTGCCTAACGGCTGATAGTCTCCTGGAGAAGGACATGGTTGGCAAGATGGCTGAAATCCTGAGCAGGAGCACTCCCATTGGGGGTGAGGATAGAATGGACCACACCTAGGGTAGGCAATCTTCTGGGCCCATTTGGAAATTTGAAAAACTGTCCTGGGCACAACCATAAAGTGGCTGCCATCGGTGGGTATGGCTAATCACATAGGACAAGTCACGTGCCCAGAGGCATTCCTGGGAAATTAAGATGGCAGCAGCTAGAGGCTCCCACTTTGCTTTGAAGCAATCCCAGCTACCAATAAGAAAACATAAAAATATTTTTAAATAATAATTGGGAGGAGTAGGGCGTCTCAGTGGCAACAAGGGATATGTCTGGGGATGCATGGTGCCCACGGGCACCACGTTGCCTACCCCTGCACTACCCCTGCCATTTCGTTGCGGGTCCCACTTGTGTCTAAATAACCATTAGTTAGTTCATCATTAACAAACCTGGGTGAAGAGGTTTTTGTCTCCCTGTCCCCCGCCCCGCCCGGACCCCTGCCCCAGGATCTGCCCCTAGAGGCCATTTAAAGCTGGTGGGATTTTCCCAAAGCAGAAGCAGGCAGTGGTCCTCTAGCAGTGGGTGGCCAGCAAAGGAGAGGTTCCTCTTTGGGTGTGTCTGGCTGTCTGCTTTGAGTGAACTGTGCTGACAAAGGCCTGACTATTTCAATCGCTTGAGAGGTTTTGATGGGAATATCTTAAAATCCTTTGCTGAGGGGAGGAGACTATTTTGACTGGATTCCCCCCCCTTTTTTTGCATTTGTGTTATGTTATTTTTTTAAAAAAATTATTGAATTTTTTTCCAAAACAAATTAATTACAATAATTGCAAATAATAACAAAACAATAACAAATACAACATTAACATTGAACATCCCCCACCCTCTTGGGACCAAGTTATATTCCCCAAAAGATATCAAATATTATTCCAAAAATGTAACAAATCTTGACAAGGTTCATTCCCCTTCCCGCTTACCAGCACATAATCCAAAAATTTACTCCAAATGTTTACAAAAGTGTTTTTTTCCAATTTCCTTTTTGACATTTGATATTACAGTACAGGTTAATTTATCATTTAATGCGATATCCCATACCTCTTTGTACCACTCAGTAATTGAAAAGACATGTTTAACTTTCCACTTCCTAGCTATCATTAATTTAGTCACTGTTAACAGATTCACAATCAGTTCTTTAGTATTTTTAAAGCAAACTACCCTTTCTGTTATTGATAACAATGCTAATTTTGGGCAGACCTCTAGTTCCATTCCAATTATTTCCAAAATTTCTGCAAACACTTTCTGCCAGAATTCCAGAACATTTTTGCAGCTCCACCACATGTGGGCATATGTACCTTTTTCTTTACACCCTCTCCAACACAGTGCGGAGCAGTTATTATGTATACAATTTAATCTTACTGGAGTTAGACCCCTCGCCGGATCATCACCTTGAAGTGGTGAGTGGGCTTGCGTGTTCCGATGAACCCTGTGAGCAATGCCGTCGGGAGCTATGTACTCCCAGTAGGGTCACCCATGGCAGTAAGGTCCGGGGAGAGGAACCAGACAAAGAACGGTCCAAAACATAAAGTCCTCAACGGCAGAACAGGCGGAAGATAATTAAACCTAATTACAACGGCTGTGAAGGCGGATGAAGGCTGCAGCAGAGAATGGTTTTCCAATCGTCAGGGTAACCATGCCGTGCCATTGGATCTTTGCCGTACTCTGTCAAGTTTGTGTGGTGATTTGTTGTGCACCGATCTCCCCACATAAAACAGTTTCACGCACAGGCGTCTTCCAACCCAACCCAACCAACCCAACCCATCCAACCCAAACCAACCCAAACAAATCTAGAATTGGCCTCCACAGTCACTTACGGACCCATCGCTAGAGTCTACACAATCCTCTTTAGAATTTCCTCCTTTTATCCTGGAAGACAATCTTACTCGGTCACAAGTGATGATGATGACTGGAGTTAGATCATTTGTCTTATGTTAGACCCCACCTAATGTCAGCTGTTTAGGTTTGGAAACCTTCAACTTTGAGACATCCAATTTGCCTTCACTATTCAATGACTAAGAACATATGAGATTTAATTCCTACATTTTAGTTTGCTAGTTTGGTTTTAGTATCTAGCTCTTAGATCAGGAGTGGGCAACTTCAGGGGCAACTCTCATCTCTGCACACCAAGGCTTTATTTATTTATTTATTTATTTATTATATTTATACCCCACCTTTTTTCCTGAAAGGAACCCAAGGCGGCTTACATAATCCTCCTCCTCCTCTCCATTTTATCCTCACAACAACCCTGTTAGGTTAGGTTAGGCTGAGAGTCAGTGACTGGCCCAAAGTCACACAGTGAGTTTCATGGCCGAGCGGGGACTAGAACCCGGATCTCCCGAGTCCCAGTCCAACACTCTCACCACTATGCTACACTTGCTCTCTAACAGTCAGGAAGCTTTTCCTGATGTCCAGGTGGAATCTGGCTTCCTGTAGCTTGAGCCTGTTATTCTGGGTTCCTGCAATCTGGGATGATCGAGAGAAGATCCTGGCCCTCCTCTGTGTGACAACCATTCAAGTACTTGAAGAGTGCTATCATATCTCCCCTCAGTCTTCTCTTCTGAAGGCTAAACATGCCCAGTTCCTTCAGTCTCTCCTCATAGGGCTTTGTTTCCAGTCCCCTGGTCATCTTTGTTGCCCTCCTCTGAACCCTTTCCAGTTTGTCTGCATCCTTCTCAAAAGTGTGGTGCCCAGAACTGTTGTGGTTTGCCATCAAAAATCAGTGGCAAACCACCAATTGCTTTGCTGCCGTCACCACTACCATCACATTCAGTAGTGGAGGTGGCAGAGGCTGCACTTAAGGCCAGGAGGGCTGCATGCAGCACGTGGGCCACCTGTTGCCCACCCCTGTCTCGAATCTGCCTGTTTTATTTTAAGCTTGTTTCTGAGTGCTTGGCTCCTGTACAGCTGTTCTTTTTAATGGGATCACCCATTTTAATTTTTAGTATCAGTTATATCTTGCAATGCTGTGTCCTTGGGTTTTAGCAGCTAGGAGTTAACTTCTAGTTTACATTTTAACATATTCAACACACTTTGCAGTTTTGCACCTAATAACACTTTAACTGCTTAATCATGTTTCTTCCAGATGAGTGAAGAAATGCTCGGGAAACTGTGTGCATATAATCTGGGTGGAGGGAGCCCCCCCCCCCCCATATCAGTTGTTGTGGCTAGGGGTAGATATATGGTATGTGGGAGGGAGATCAGATGAGCCAGCCAGGTGAGTGGATGGGGAGAGCAGACAAGTGATCTCTCCTTTTTCCTGGCCTTTTCCTCAACCTCAGTGTTCCTGGTTGCTCTCTGGCCTACCTATGCCCTCCTTGGAATTGTTGCTTAATGCCAGTTCAATCCATAATAGGATCACAAGAGTCCATGACTTGATCATGAGCTGCTGATCTGGCTTGTATTACTGAATCCTGGATGGATGAGCTGGGTTCAGTCGATCTCTCAGCTGTGTCCAACTGGGCTCTCAATTCTGCGCCAGTATAGGCTTGAGGGCTGAGGAGGTGATATTGGTCTGATCTCTAAGAATTCCATCTCCTTCTCCAGTCTTCCTGTTTAGATGGATTCCAGTTTCAAGTGTTTGTATCTTGTGCTGGGCAACGGGGACAAATCCAGGATTCTGCTGATGCCCCAACCATTCCGCTGCCCAGCAGTCTCCCTGCCTGAGCTGACAGAGATGGTGTCAGATTTGGTATTGAGGATGCCCAAAATGTTCGTCTTGGGGACCTCAATATTCCGGCCAAGACTGCCTTGACAGAGGTGGCTCAGAACTTCATGGCCACCCTGGCAACCATGGGGCTGTCCCAAGCTTGTCACTGGACCAACCCATCTAGCAGGAGGATGGTGGTCTCGGAGAGGGGAATTTTATTCTCCCTTGTCATGACTGGATCACTTTCTGTTGAAGTTTAGACTCATAGCAGCTATTCCCCTCTGCAGGAGTTGCGGACTGGTTAGGATGATCCACCTCAGGAGGTTTATGGAATCCACATGATTCCTTCCAGAGAGCCTTTGTGGAGTTTTCAGTTGGCACAGCTTGTGCTCCTGTAGCTGGCCTGGTCACTTTGTGGAATGTGGAGATGACTGGGGCAACTGACAAGATTGCATCCTCTTCCTCTGAGCAGAGCCCAATCAGCTCCTCAGAATTCTGTGAAGTTGATGGCAATTAAGTAAATAGGAAGGTGGTGGTGATAGTGCAAATCTTGGAAGACTCACAGTAAATTGTCTGAACACTAGGCCTTGGATAGGGGCAAATGCTCCTTCCTAGTCCTCCTCGATCTCTCAGCAGCTTTTGATACCGTTGACCACGGTATCCTCCTGGACCGCCTGGAGGGCTTGGGTATCGGAGGCATTGTATTACAGTGGTTCCGGTCCTTTCTCTCTGGAAGGTACCAGAGGGTAGTTCTTGGGAAGGAGGTTTCGGACCCTCGGCTGCTCACTTGTGGGGTGCCGCAGGGTTCCATCCTCTCCCCGATGCTATTCAACATCTACCTAAAGCCGCTGGGGGCTATCATCAGGAGGTTTGGGGTGTAGTGTCATCAATATGCGGATGACACGCAGCTCTACCTCTCTTTCAAGTCCTCACCGAGGTTGGCTGTTGAGACCCTGTCCAAGTGCCTGGAGGCAGTGGGTGGCTGGATGGGAAGGAACATGTTGAAACTGAACCCTGACAAGACCGAGGTACTTCTGGTGGGAGACAGACAAGGGGAGGTTAGGGGATGTTGACCTGGTGCTGAATGGGGTACATCATCCCCTGAAGGACCAGGTCTGCAGCTTGGGGGTCATTCTAGACTCCCAGCTGTCCATGGAGGCTCAGGTGTCAGCTATGAGCCAGGCAGCGCTGTATCAACTCCATCTGATACGGCAGCTGCGCCCCTACCTTCCTAATCATCTGCTCCCATCAGTGGTTCATGCCTTGGTCTCCTCTCGCCTAGACTACTGTAATGCGCTCTACGTGGGGTTACCCTGGAAGACAGTTTGGAAGCTTCAGCTGGTACAGAACACGGTGGCTCGCCTGATTAAGGGCAGCTGCCGGCGTGATCACATCACGCCAGTGCTTAAGGAGTTGCACTGGCTTCCAGTCGCTTGCTGAGCCGAATTCAAGGTGTTGGTTTTGACCTTTAAAACCCTATACGGCTCCGGCCCTGTTTATCTCAAGGAGCGCCTCCAGCAACACCAAGTAGGCCGCTCAACAAGATCTGCTATGGACGGCCTTCTCCTTCTCCCATCAGCCAGAGCAGCCAGGCTGGTGGGGACTAGGAAGAGGGCCTTCTCTGTGGCGGCCCCCAAGTTATGGAACTCCCTCCCTAGTGACCTTCGCCATGCCCCCTCCATGATGAGCTTTCACCGCACATTAAAAACATGGTATTTCAGGCGGGAATATGGGGTGGGTTAGGATTTTAAAAGAATTTTTTATACTGTTTTAATTATCATGTTTTATTGTATTGTTTTAATTGTACATCGCCCAGGGTGTCCGGGTGACTGGCCAGATGGGCAATTAACAAATATAATAAATAAATAAATAGTCAGGGCTTATTATCAAGCCTACTCAGTGACTAGATTCACACAACATGATAAGCCATGGTGGCTTATAAGCCATGCTTGTTTCAGAGTGGCTTGTTGTGTTGTCTGAACCCAGACAAAGTGGCTTGTGAATGGTTAACAAACTATGCTGCTGGGTTCAGACAACACGACAAGCCACTCAGAAACAACCATGGCTTATTAGCCACCATGGCTTATTGTGTTGTGAACCCAGTCAGGGGCTTTGATATCAGCAAAGGATCAGTTCTCTCCACCCCTGCCATCCAGCAGAACTTTTTTAGGTGATTCAGGTAAAGTATTACCAACTTTATTGTATGCCTGCGAAACATTTACTATCTATAAACGTCATTTCCACCTCCTTGAAAGATTTAATCAACGTTGCCTCCGGAAAATCCTGCGAATTACTTGGGAAGATAGGCAAACAAATGTCAGTGTACTGGAAGAAGCAAAGACTACTAGCGTTGAAAAAATGATCCTTCAACGCCAACTTCAATGGACCGGTCATGTTGTTCGAATGTCTGACTGCTGTCTCCCAAAGCAGTTACTTTATTCCCAACTCAAGGATGGAAAGCGGAATATCGGTGGTCAGTATAAAAGGTTTAAAGATGTTCTTAAGACTAATCTAAAAAAATGCAATATAAACATCGAGAACTGGGAATCTCTGGCCCATGAACGATCTAAATGGAGGTTGGCCTTTCACAAAGGTTCCATGGACTTTGAAGAAGCCCGAGTGCAAGGTGAAAGGGAGAAACATGCTAAGTGAAAAGCACGTCAAACGAATCCTTTACAGGACCATCTTCCATCTGGTAACCTGTGTCCTCACTGTGGAAAGCTGTGTGGATCTAGAATTGGCCTCCACAGTCACTTACAGACCTATCGCTAGAGTCTACACAATTTTTTAGAATTTCCTCCTTTTATAATTTTCTTTTTGTAATTTTATCCTGGAAGACAATCTTACTTGGTCACGAGTGATAGCCTACTACTACTCTGCAATTTGGCCTATCTGGGGATGTTAAGGAACCCTCAGAAGCCTTCTGTGAGATATTTGCAAAGCATTTTGAGGATAAAATTACTTGTATTCACTGTAACGTGGATGCAACAATTGAATCAGATCAGGGTACCGAAGTCTCCAGAGCTCCATGTGGTCCTGTGTTGTTGGATTATTTTCAGGTTTTGGTGCCTGAGGACATGGACAAATTGCGTGGACAAGTGCAGACCACTTCCTGTCTACTTGACTTGTGTCCCTCTTTGCTCATTACACCGAGAGAGGGATTGACCAGCTGGGTCCAGGAGGTGGTAAATCCCTCCTTGAGAGAGGGGTTGGTCCCACCCACCTGCTTTAAAAGAAGTGGTGGTTCCACCATTCATGAAGAAACCTACTGTGGAGCTGGAAGATCTTAATCATTACTGGCTGGCTGCTAATACTATTCCCCTCCTTGGTTTGGTTGCTATACAACTCCAGGCAATCATAGATGAAATTTAATTTCAAGATCCGTTTCAGCCAGAGTTCAGGCCTAGTCTGAGACTGCTTTGGTCACCTTGATGAATGACCTATGCCTGAAGAAAGACAGGGGATGTGTGTTCCTGTTGATTCTCCTAGATCTCTCAGCAGCTTTTGATACCATTGCCCATGGCATCCTTCTGAATAGGCTGGATATAGTGGGAATTGGAGGCAATGTGACAACAGATTCCAGAAGATGGTTCTGGGGTCCCACAGAGCTCTATTTTGTCCCCTATACTATTTAACACTTACATGAAACTGATAAGTGAGGTCATCTGGAGGTGTGAGGTGAGGTGTCATCAATAAGCAGATGACACCCAACTCTGTTTCTCTTTTTCATCAAATTCAAGTGAAGTGGTGGAAGTGCTAAATGAGTGCCTAGCTACTGTAATGGACTGGATGAGGGCCAATAAACTGAAGCTCAGTCTGAAGAAGATAGAGGTACCGTTGCTACGTGGTTTTGTCTGCCCAAGGGAGTGGTGTTCATCCTGTTTTGGATTGGCTCGTCTCTTTCTGAATGGACAGGTTCACAGCTGGGGGTGGGGAGTGGGTAAGCTCCTTGATTCACCTTTGTCACTAAAGGCTCATGTTGCTTTTGTGGTATGGACTGTCTTTTACCAGCTTAGGTTGGTACACCAGCAATGACCGCATGTGGACAGAGGTATGTTGGCCTCAATTATCCATGCTCTGCTGGTAACCTCCAGATTAGACTACTGTAAAGCACATTACATGGGGCTGCCTGTGAAGACAGTCTGGAAACTGCTGTTCCTGCTTACTAACAGGGACTGGAAGTTATTATTATATTATGCTATGCCAACTGCACTGGCTCCCAGTCTATTTCCTGGCCCAATTCAAAGTGCTGGTTTTGTTCTTTAGAGCTCTTCATGGCTTAGGACCAGGGTACTTGAAGGATCACCTGCCTACATATGTACTTACCCCTACATTAAGATCTTCAGTGGAAGGCCTCCTGTGGGTGCTCTCACCACCAGGGCCTTCTTGGGGGAGGGGGCAGTTGTGAAATGCTCCCTCAAGAGAGGTTCACCAGGTCTGGGCGGTGGCCAGGAGTGCATTTGCACAACTAAAGTTAGTGCACCAGCTGCGCCCATTCCTGGAGATGTCTGATTTGACTACAGTGACACATGCCTTAGTTACATCCTGTTTGAATTCCTGTAACGTGCTCTACATGGGGATCCTCTGAAGAGTGTTCGGAAACTTTAGTGGGTTCAAAGAGCTGCTGCCAGGCTGCTGACTGGGGATGGCTAAAAGGAGCACACAGCTCCTCTGTTACAACAGCTTCACTGGCTCCCAGTCTGTTTCTGGGTACAATTCAGGGTGCTGGTTATGACCTATAAAGCCCTATATGGCTCGGGTCCAGGTTGTCTGAAAGACCGAATTCTCCCTTGTGAGCCTGCCCATTTCCTGAGATCTTCAGGGGAGGCCCTTCTCTTAGTTCCGGCACCATCTCAGGTACGTCTGGCAGGAACACGGCAGAGGGCCTTCTCGGTGACTTCCCCAACGCTCTGGAATTCCCTTCCCAGTGAGGCTAGAATGGAGCCCTCCTTGGTATGTTTCTGGAGGCAGGCAAACACTTTTTTGTTCCTGCAGGCCTTTGGGAATAGTCTGGACCTGTGAGAATGTGATGGATTGCACTGTTTATATTGTTATTGCTGTTTTAACTTTGATATTTATATAATTTTAATATTTTATATAATTTTAATATTATAGCTGATTTAATTGTATTTTTAACTTTGTATATTTCTATTTATATGTTTTAATTGTACAAGTTTTAATGTTGTAAAGCCACCTTGTATCCCAGTACTGGAGAAAAGGTGGGATATGATGATGATGATGATGATGATGATGATGATGATGATTCTCCTCCTCCTCCTCCTCCTCATCATCATCAACAACTCAGTTGGACTTATTTTGGAGTAAATATAGATAGATAGATAGATAGATAGATATATGATAGCACAATAAGTGAAGTCTTAATGGTAAAAATTGAGGCTACGGGAGACTGTAAAGTTAGAAGGCCCTTTTAAAATATTTGTCCCAGATCTTTCCTGTAGTGTCATGTACAAAAATAGACTTTATCTTTGGCTTAACTCTATCTCCCCCCCTACCCAAATCCATTCACAAGAAGAAGAAGAAGAAGAAGAAGAAGAAGAAGAAGAAGAAGAAGAAGAAGAAGAAGAAGAAGAAGAGTGAGAGAAAGAGAGAGCGTGCACAAAGTGAAGGAATTGTTTTCAGTGGAAATTAAGCATGTTTAACTTTCTCTGGCTTGTACCCAATTATCCTGATCCAGCAATTTTCTTTTTTGTGCTGTAGGCATATTGTGTGAATGGAACAGCTGTTCTTTGCTTTCAAGCCCCTCGAATCTACTGCATGCAGAAAAACAGAGGAGAGCCACTGCCCTCCTTTCTGAAAATGGAAGCCTGTACAGAATCCTGCTGTGCATGGATAATGAAGGAATCTCATGCATTCTGGATCTGTGTGTAGTGCATGCAGAAGAAGGCACAATGGCAATACAATGAGAATGGATAGCTAGCGTGTCCCAGCATCGCAGTGCAGCAGCAAATCTTGTCAGCTCATTCGTTCATCATAATGCAGGAGCAAATGGGCAGCTACACCAAGCCAACAAGAAAAAATTGCATGTGCAGCTTTGGATAGATACACATCACAGCGCTCATCAGCTTCCCCCACCCCACAAACCTTATAGATGCATTTGATGTGGATAAGCATGTACATTCCTGTTCAGGGCCTGTAGCCATATATAACTGGAACTGGATTGGACCATCATATACAACACATATTTTGCACATTAATCTTCTCTGAATAAACCCTGCATTAGCTGGAATGCACAAATACTATAATATTGGCTGTATTTACTTTCCATCCCACATTAACAACATCCACAAACAATATATTTGTTTAATTAATCAATTTATATTCCAGGCATCTCTTCAGAAGACACAGCATAAACACAAAGGTGATAGAATTAGAGGCAACCTGGCGGATGAAAAGAGATCTAGCAGAAGAAACGTGGGGATAAAATATTTAAAAGCCTTTCTTTGTTCACCACTGGTGGGTCCAGAATGCCAGTGTTCTTCCTCAGAAGTATCTGAGTATTTAACCTTAAATGCTTTTCTAGTTCTTCCTGTGTTTCTGTGGTAACAGCATGTTTCCATGGTTTCACTTAATAGTCCAAGGCATTATTTGTAATGTAGCTATAGATATTCAGGTATATATAATGCACGCACACGTCATACATGTCCTTCAAAAAGTTAACGTGGCTTGTTGTTTAAAATCCCCTTAATTTACTAACTGCTGTGTTACTGTGGAATTAGAACATTCTGCAGTAATGACTTGTCCATAGAAGATGCTCCTTCATCCTGCCTATATCTGTCTGTGTTTAATGCTAAAAATAGATAAATATTGCTGTCATTGTTAATTGTTTCTAATTTGGTAATGAAGTAAAATCCAAGCCTCGGCAATTACATTTTAAATGCTCTTTATGGTGTTACATTTCTCAAGTACATTTCTCAATATGTATGGTGCACTCATATGAAGCTGCATTCATATGTAATCCTTACTGTAGCCTTGACACTGCACTATTATGAGCCAAGACAGGGCTTATTCAGCCTCATCCCTGTAATATTTAAGCTTATTTCCTAGTCAGCATTCATTAGATCCTGGAGCGATGAATACAAACCTAATCATCTATATGTATACATTCATTCATTCATTTCATTCATTTATTACATTTCTATACTGCCCAAGAGCCAAAACTCTCTGGCCAGTTAACACAGATTAAAGCCAAGAAAATACAATATCATAATTTAATGCAAAACCATTCACATACAAATATATATTTAAAAAACCATTTTACACAATCAGCAATAAAAATCCCAGGACCCCTTAAAAATACCTTATATGCTGTCAAATGCCTGGGAATAGAGGGAAGTCCTGACCTGGTATCAGAAAGGCAGTGTTGGCACCAGGCAGACTTCAGTACAGAGAGCATTCCACAATTCGGGGGCCACCACCAAGAACAGCATGAAGAAAGGCGGCACTCAGGGTGTCTTGGTTGACTGATCTCTCTCCACTGCTGAATCTAGGCTCTATCCAGGACCCTGGACCTGCACAGGGACACAAATTTTACTAACCCTAACCTGAAGTTTAACCCTACCCCTAACACGGTGGTAAAAATCCCTCTCCATCTAAAAAGCATGCCTAAAGGCAGCAATCAGGGTATCTTGGTTCATCACTCTCTCTCTTTGGTGAACCTAGGTTCTATCCATGCTCCTGGACCTGCACAGTGACCCAGGGTTTATAACCCTAACCCTAACCTGAAACTAAACCCTAACCCTTACTCGCTCGAACCTTAAAACCCTCTGCATCCAGACAGAATGCCCAAAGGCAGCACTCAGGGTGTCATATGTGACTGCTTACTCTGTCTGCCCAATCTAGGTTAGTTCCAGGCTGCAGGATATGCACAGGGACCCAGGTTTTACTAACACTAACCTGAATCTGAAGCTTATAACCATAACCCTAAAACAGTGGCAAAATCTCTCTCCATCGCGGGACACCATGCCAAAAGGTAGCAGTCAGGATGTTCTTGTTGAGTGCTCTCTATGTCAGCCTAATCTCCCTGGACATGCACAGGGAAACAGGTTTTATTAACCTGAACCTGAACCTGAATCCCCTGTCCATCTAAACAGCATGGCCAAAGGCAGTACTCAGGGTATCTTGTTTGACCACTCATGCTGTCTGCCCAATCTAGGCTATCTCCTGGCCTCCGGACATGCACAGGGACCCAGGTTTTACTAACCCGAATCCTAACCTAAACCTCAACCCGAATCTTTTACCCTAAATCCCTGTTCATCCAGACAGCATGCAGAAAGGCAGCATTCAGGGAGTTCCTGTTGACCACTTGCTCTGTCTGCTCAATCTAGGCTAGTTCCACTCTAGGTTAGTTTTCCTAACCCTAACCCGAAGTTTAACCCAAACCCTAATATGGTGGTAATATCCCTCTCCATCCTGACAGTTTGCTCCATCCTTGCCACTTGCTGTGTCTGCCCAGTCTAGGCTAAGTCCAGGCCTCTGGACACATGAACAAGGAACCAGGCTCTACCAACCCGAATCGGAACCCTAACCCTTACCCAAAACCTAATTCCCTGTCCATCCAGACAGCATGTGAAAAGGCAGGACTCTGGGTATCAGGGCCGGATTAACATAGGGGCGATTGGAGCGGCCGCTCCAGGCCCAAAGCAGACAATAGGCCCACAATATAGGGACACGCGGCACGATTTGAGTTAGCTCTGATCGTTATCATTCAGCATAATTAATGATTTTTTCAAGATTAGAAAGGTGTTCTAAGCACATCTGCATTACAGGCTTGAGGCAAGACCTAGCAAGAACTGTTGTTCTCAAATTAGCATGGTAGGTTTTTGCATTTCAATCACTGTTACTACATTTCTTTGAAGCACATGGGGGCTTGCTAGGGTCTGTAATATTCAGATTTAGAAGGGACCTCTCTCTCCAGCCTCGAGCAAAAGATCTTTCTGATTCGCAGCTCAATTGTTCAAATGCTAGTTTAACAAAAAAAAACCAAAAACGAAAACGAAACAAAGCAACAAGAACAACACAATTATTCTTGGTCAAGCAAAGCTTCCTGGCTTTTTGTTGTGGCCTTTTCTTTTTTAATAAATAAATTTGGGGGAAATTGGGAAGACCCTTACTGATGAGCTGCAGGAGTTTTTGAGTTTTGGCACTTTAATGGTAATTAAAATATTTAATTTGTTTTAATATAAATTGCGTCTTCATTTTATTTATTTCCATAAAAAGGCCCACCAAAATCCTCAGCACCAGGCCCATAATGCTCTTAATCCGGCCCTGCTGGGTATCTTGGTTGAGCACTCACTTTGTCTGCCCAATCCACTATCCTCAACAGCCGCTCCTTCATTTCACCTCTAGCGGGTCCCTCACTGGGCTGGCTTTGTTTCTTCTTCAACCACAAACTGGCATACCTTCTTGAAATGTGGACAAGCACCAGTTTGGTAACCATGTTCCCATGTGCTTCCATTGGACTGTGGCCTTTTACTAAAAGAGAAACAGCTAGGCTTTGAAGAGTTCAGTGAACAAGAATTAAAATTAGTAGCGCAGCACTAGCAGAATACCACACATGCATATTGACAATTATGTAACACTGACAAAGTGATCCTGTGGAGAATCCTGGTGACTTGTGAGCCACACAGAAATGCTGTGTGTGTGATTTCTGTGATTAATTCTCTCCCTCCCTCCCTCTCTATCTAATAAACAGTAAGAAACATTTATTTATTTATTTATTTATTTATTTATTTAATATCCCACTTTTCTTCTAAAAAAATGGCCGTCAAGGTGGCTAACAATAAAATACAGATTAAAACCAAAATCTTAATTAAAAATAGCATAAGAAATAAATTAAAACACAATTAAAACACAACAATAAATAAATAGTACCCAACCAATTAAATACCCCTTCAGCAATAGGGGTATTGGTTTATATGCCAAAGGCCTGCCTGAATAAAAATGTCTTTGTCTGCCAACAGAAGGACAACAAAGGGGAGGGGGGCAACCTAGCCACCCCTGGCAGGGAGTTCCAGAGCCTGGGAGCAGCCACCAAGAAGGCCCTTTCTTGCATTGCCACCAACCACGCCTCTGAAGGCAGTGGGAGATCATAAAACCTGGGCAAGCTTAAATGGAAGAAGGTGGTCTTTCAGGTGCTGGGCTGCCTTTTGATATCATTTATTCCAAGGTAAAAAAGGAATGACCTTGATGCGCAGGTCACCGGCAAAACTTTCTGGAACTCAGTGTTCTGGGTCCTGCTTTTTATAGTGTGAGAAGGCTACTCGGGGAGGTCCTGTCCAACCAGTACCCTATAATGGCCCTTTCTACATGGATTTGGAGAAGGCAGAAGAAAGAAAGCCATTCTTCAACATTCTGACACAAAATGTCACAAAATGTGACCCGTGCTGTCTCCTTCATTGCCATACCATTTTCAGCTATGATGGGCTTTGCTACTCTGACATTAATTTGAAATTATTTTCCAGTGTGAAAAAGCATTGAAATGTGCACGGCCACTGTGCTTTTGAGTGCAGTGTGGTCACAGACTCCTTGTAAACTTTGTCCAGAGTTTATAAAACTAACTAAATCTTGCAGAGCAGTAAATGTGCAGAAGACCAAAATATGGTAGAGTTTTGGTCTTCTGTAATTTAGGCTGTATTTGAGTTACTAGAGAATAAATCCAGCCGAAATCAGAGGGAGTATATTCAGAGGGAGTATTAATTCTGAGTATACAAGTTTAGGATTGCACTTTTATTGTGAAAGATAAACACTATTAATTCTGAAGAAGTCTGAAATTCTTCAGTTCCACTTTCAGGGATGCCGTTTTCTGACTAAGTAATAATTTATCAAGCAAAACAGCAGTGTACTGGGTCCCACCTAGGAGGTGACAGCTGGACTTCCATTAATTGCACAGGAAGTCTAATACTTGAAACAATGAGGTCTTCAGCAGATGGAAGGAACAAAAGGAAGAGTAAAATTTACACACGTCTTTATTGATGATATGGCTGTGACATGAAAAGGCAAGAATAATTAGCAGAATCACAATGATGGCACCATGATAACTTCTTATGGGCATATCTTACACTACAGCATTTTCTACGTGAAAAGTGGCCCACCAGGAACCCAGAAGAAGTCGCTTCCCCGGCTCAACTCAGGAGAACGCAAATCAAGCCAGGGAAGGAGGTAAGCGGGACAGAGCTTGGGGGGTCAAGCCCATCCAGATCGCTGGATTTCCACCCTCAAACAAAATCCTCACACATCCCTAGACTGGACATTCCTCTATTCCAGAACCCTTGGAAGTAAACATGTAAAGTGATCTTACACAACGTCATTGATCAGATGACCTCCTTCAGTTCCTCAGGCATTCTCTCTTTCTATCATTTGATGCACCATTCTGGGATTATCTGTTACTAGCTGGGAACATTATAAATATGACATTCAGGCTGCAATCCTATATTGACTTACTTGGGAGTAAGTCTCATTGAACTCAATGGGACTTACTTCTGAGTAGACATGCACAGGATTATACAAACAGTGAGGTTATTTAACAAGCCTTAGAGCAGCCTTCCCCAACCTGGTGTCCTCCAGATGTTTTGGACTACAACTCCCAGCATTCTTGACTATTGTCCATGCTGGATGGGGCTGATGGGAGTTGAAGTCCAAAATATCTGGAAGACACAAGGCTGGGGAAGGCTGACTTAGGGTGAAGACAGATGGACATTCAAAGTGTGCTGGTAGTGCTTTGAAGTACACATTTTACTGCCCTGAAAAAAATTGCCTTGGAGTGCAACCAGTGTGTTCATAACACTTCTACCACTCTTAGCATGTTTGTCTGTCTTCACCCTAAATTAAAGTCAAATCTACGCAGTGTATGTAAAACTCACAGGAATAACTCAGCCTCACAATCTGCCTCCACATTTCTCTAAGAAAAATATATATTCTTGCTGACTAATTTTCTTCATCAACTCCTAGGCTTGCTATGTGCTTGTTATGTTAATCTCTTACCAACCTCCAGGTGGGAGCATCAGAAGGATACTGTTGTCTCAGTATAAATTTGGCAGGACTGTCTTTCATTCTTCTATCATAAAAAAAAACCTGATACATGTGCTGTATTTAATGTTGCACAGATCATGATGATGATGGCTGTTTCTTTTTTTGCAACACGTGTTATTAAAGGAAATATTCTCTCTATATATTGACTTCAGTTTGGCTTTTAACATTGCATCACATCACACCGCATCTTTTAGAACAGAGTGGGAGGGAGTTTGAACAGTAAAAAATAAATAAATAAAGGACCTACACTTTAAGTGTGAAACTACACATTACATTGAATACGTAGTGTGCCGTTCCCTTTCTGTTTCTGTTTTACTCAAAACTAAGTGCGGGGTCCCCTATACAGGTTGGGGCCACTATACACAGGAAGGGGAGGCTTAATCCTTCCCTCTCCAGCTGCAACTCCCCCCCCCACAACAATCATCCCCTGCATGGCAGTTATTGATAGTAAAAAAGTCCCCAATAGCACCACTGAAGGCTATTTTAAACTATTGGGAAGTGAAGTATAGGGGGTACAATTTGGGAGGGTGGTCACAGCTGTTGAGGGGAGGACTGGTCATTCTCTCTCAAGAACTACAAGTCCCAGAGCAGACCTTAATTTTTGCTAGTATTTCCTATGCACAGGCAGGACGATTCAACAGGGTCTGGCAACTGGACTAACACAGTGGTGTTCAAGGATTATGGGAGTCAGTTCTCCTGATAGGATTGACAGGTCCCAGAATGCATGTGAGTGAATGAGTTAGGCCTGTGGTCTTTACTGTGCATAGAAGAACTAGGGTGGCCACTTATAGTTATACACATTGCCCAAAAAAGAAGAAAGGCATCACCAAAAAAGAGGACAAAAGGGGAGAGAGGTTTGCATAAAATTTACATATCCTTATTTATATATATTGATGCAAATTTGGAAATAATTTAAATAGAAATACAATACGTCTCAGCAAAGTGGGGAAGTCTGTCATGGCCAGGTGGCCTGTGTGCTTTGCTCAGTCTGCTGTCCAGGTTCTGTTGATGGGCAACTTCCAGCCCCCCCCTTTAGGGTTCTTTATCTTTATACTGGACTTGAACTGGACAGCCTTTCAAATAGAGGACAGTCTTCTGTAAAATAGGACACATGGACACCCTGAAAAGAACTGACATGGGATCCCAGGGAACAGTGTTTAAATGGCATTTGTCATTTGTGTAATAATTAATGTAAATTGATGCTGTGCTACCATGTCTGGCTATAAATACAAGTCAGAAGAAAGTTTAAATAAAGGGAACCAAAAGAAAGTGAAGGATATTAACATATCCTCATTTCCTCTGCCCCCAAAACTGAGAAGGGAAGGAGGTGAGGCCCATGTTACAAGTTTGTACTGGGCCCAGAGAGATGATGCTTGGATACTGAACACATTAACCTTCCCCCGCATCACGTGCAGCTGTGGGCGGGGAGAAATTTTGCGGACGTGGGGGGAGGAGAAGTGAGACTTACCAGTTCTCGCAGGTATGTTCAGGTAGGGGGGCGGGGTTACAGGAGCCAATATTAGGACCTGCAGCACCGCCCCACACCCTCTTTGTTCTTCGCAGCTCCCTCCCTCCCGCCCTGTATTCAGTATGGGCTCCTCTGGTCGCCGTTAAGGGGCCGAGTAGGAATTTTGGCTTATCCCTACTAGGGGGGTGGGCGCGTTTCACCTACTCCATACTACTGCAGGGTTGGGAGTACATTAGTTAGGGCACATAGCATAAAAAATGGTCACAGATAGATTGTAGACAGGTAAGTGCGGGTTATGGTATTGATAGGGTGAGGTGAGCATCCCTGGCACCATTCAGGTGACAGGCGGTTTCAGGATGCCTCAGATGGATGGGTCAGTAGGCTCAGACAGCTGCGGGTCAGGAACGCCTGTGAGGCCTTTGTTCTCGCCAAGCTTGTTGTCGTGAGACTCCGAGAGGGAGCGACGCAACAAAGGCTCCCAACACTGGAAAGTGCAAAATCGGGAGGCGGCAGATTTCCTCGCCACCTCCCGGTTTTTGATGCTCCGCCCAAGGGTATAACAGAGCGGCCTACGAGGCCAGAATAGAATAACCCGCACTCGATCCCTTTGCAGTTCGTTGTATGTAAATATGTAAATAAACGTGGCCCAGTTAAACACCAACTGAGAGTCTCGATGCTTCATTTCCCACCTGTACGTCCGCAATAACTCTAATGGTGTAAGGAAGGATGCAATCCAATGCATGTTTAGACAGAAAAAAAGTTGTACAACTTTTTTCTATCTAAACATGCATAGGATTGTGACTGAAGTCAGGAAAGGAGTAAGTCTAATTGAAAGCAGTGGGACTTACAGTTGAATAAACTTGCTTAGGACGACTACACTGCTATATGCTAGGTATAGGTGCAGCTCCACCAAAGCTGGTAGCATTGCTATGGTATTTTGCAACTGCAATATATTATACATGAAATAGTTCCTGCCCCTGGTGTTATTCTAAAGAGGGCAGAAGACAAAGTTGGATATTGCATTCTTATTAGTAACTGTAACACACACACACACACACACACACACACACAAGAAAGAGAGAAAGGTATGTGTTGCATGGAGTCCAGAAATTTCACCCAGGGATGTTTAATGAGCAATAATGACATCCTGAAGGAGATGCTAGATTTAGTGGTGTGCAGAATGCTTAGATCATGTTAATGGTAAAGCCCGATTCTCTGAAAGCCTTTCATGTCGATCTGAGATTCTAGTTTCCATGGTAACATTCAGCATTAAGAGGGGTGCTGTTAAACTGTATTGCAATTTTGCCTAGTCTCTCACTGAAAGAAAAATGTCAGTAGAAAGCATTTGTGCTCCCACTCTAATAATTGAAAAGGGCCTTTTCCCCACCTTCATTTTCTATTGTCTGCACCTGTACAAGTTCTACAGGACCAGGTATGCACGGATAATACCTCTTCTGTGGTAGAGAAGCTTTGCCTGTTGGCCAATGTCACCTGATACTGTTTGAAACAATGTACAAACCGATGTTCCTCACGACCATTGGAAAATATATAGGAAATAGAAGATAAATATAGTTAATATTGGGGGGTGGGGTGGGATAAAATCAAGCCAGCTGGAAAGGAACCCTAAGGAGTATATAATGGCCCTGACAACTCCTGTGCTGTTTCTTTTTGGACATTCTGCTCATGCTCAGAAAACATGATATAAGGACAGAAGAGCAAAGTAAAGCTGCTCAGAGCTCTACAGATTTGGGACCAGGCCTTCAGGGACAACTCAGTTATTTCAAGTTTTTTACACGTATAACAGCAGACACCCTTCTACAGACATTCACCCCCAAGATGTGGATGGGAGGGTCAGGAACTTGCCAGTGAGGGTGGGGCCAGCAGGGGATGAGCCATCTCAGTCTTTTGTTGGAAGTCTGAAAGCACTGTTGACTCAGCCTGAGTATTCTCCTGTCCTTTTGCTTTAGTGTCATTTCTGGACTCAGAGCCTTTTATTCCTTTGTAGCCTTTCTCTGAACCTATAAGAACCCTGGACTTCAAGCTCCCAGTGTTCCTGGCCATCCTAAGGGGAGGTTCCATGCTGCTGAAATCACATACTGAACCCAGTGGGTTCTGGTATCCCTGGTCTGTCCCGCTTCACTGTGTAACCCATTTGGTTCCAGTACCTCCAGCTGGTCTCACTGTACTGCTGAAATCGCAAAGGTCCTGGGCCCTTGAGGCAGGCACCTTGCACTGAAATCACTTGGTTTCTTGGCCTCCCACATAGTTGCAAAACTACCATTTGTGTTTTTAGGATTTCCACAATGTTTTTGTTGAGTTCTGTGTTTCTGGGCTTGGAGCAAGACAATCCAAAACACATTTCTTCTCATTTTTTCCTAGGACTAGTCTGAAGGGAGACATCCTTGGTAATAGGGCTCAGAAACTGCCCAAGCAGCTGGACAGATGAGGGCGTGTGTCAGGAGCTTCATCCTGACTGGTGGCAGCTTATCAGTAATTCTTTGAGGTGGGGAGAACCCTTGTAAAGAAGGGGTCCAAGAGGAAAAGTCCACTTTTCCTGCCAAGGGCAATTTCAGTGACCCTTGTGGGTTTCTTGACTACTGGTGTCATGACTTGATGTTCAGGAAGGCATTTGCATATATCCAGAGTTCCCATGCTTTGCATACTCACATGAGGGCAACTCCCATTAATTTCATTACAATGAAAGACCCAAAGGTCATGGACTTAAAATACATACGGTAGTCAGGATCCTTTTGCTGCTGGCTGCTATATGCAGCCTTCCAGAATAATCAAACAATTTAGACAAAGGGTTGGGATGATGCCAACAAAATACATGCGTACAAACCATCATGGTAAGGGCTTCTCAGTACAACAGGTTCCAAGCCCATGAGGTACAGCCCAGGTAGTGTACATTTTCAGAACTGATGAAGACGGAACTGCTGTGTGTTATATGAAAGGTGGCATCTTTTATTTGAAAAGAGAGAATAAAACCAGAAGTCATTAAATACAAGGCTGAAAAGAGTGGATCACTGAAAAGAGTGGATTATCTGTCAGGTTTGTTATTGTTTCCCAGTGTACTAGTCAGTCCATCTGTATTATTCTGTGCCTGAAGTTCCTAATCCTAGCATTACGTCGCTGGGTCAAGAGAGCTACAATTACATTGTGAACAAATACCACATAAAGACTACTGGAAATGTAACATCTAGCAGGGCTGGGGAAACCAGGACAAAAATGGAGGCATAATTAAAAATTAGACGTTAGGCTTCAGAAAAGAAGATTAAGGTATTAGACCAAGCCAAAAGCCCCAGGAGCTGCACAACAACACTTAATTTTCTTTCTCCACTAGAATGCCAGTGGGGCTTCACACATTCATTCCAATGGTTCACGTTTCATTCAGCGCAGACGTGGCACTCAGTCTAGTCTAGCATTATAGGTCCATAAAATAAAGCACCAATATTTATTATTATTATTTATTTAAAGTATTTCTAGTCACTTTTTAGGACTACAACCTCACAAAGTGAGGAACAAACAACAGCAGAGGAAGATATAATAGCATACAGATTACTTTGAGAATTTGCTGTATAAGACACAGACACACACTAGTTACAATCCCAGATAAAGGCAGCATTGAAGAGAAGAGTCTTCTAAGATCACCTAAATGACTGTATAGATAAGACAAGCACAAGTCAGTAGGAAGAAAGTTCTACAGTTTGAGGGCCACCACCCAGAAGGTCCTATCTCTTGTGCATGCCAACCTAATTGATCTTAATGGTGCGCACTCAGAAAAGATCCTTGAAGCAGATCTTAGCACAGGGGCAGGTTTGTATGGGTGAAGGTGATCCTTCAAATAACCTGGTGTTGCTTAGGGGGCAAATAGGCATCTTCTCCATTCTGAGACAAAATGCCAGCCTACTCCTTCCTTTCCTTTAAGTATGGCTGGCTGGAGCATAGTGGGAGTTATAAGCCTTTTTTCCTATGTAAACATGCATAGGATTGCACCCTTAGTTGATAAATTACAGATTGCTATCATTCATATGTATACACAGGAACTAAAAGACATCTGGGTGATCATGGTCAACATGTCTGGCATGTATGACAAAAACCAGGCTCAATACACTGGAATATATATGTTGACCCTCAAAATCTCAGGTTTCCGCAGATGTCAACTGCTTATCTGGAAGGCATATATAATCATATTCCTGAAAGGGACAGATTATGTATATGTTGAGATGGCTGTGTAGAGGACTTATCCCATTATTTACTCTTCTGCCCACAATACAATTCTCCCAGAACAAAATTCTATCTTATTATGTGTCTCAATGTATAGGGTGGTCAACAAATGATATAGTGGCACATTTACTCTCAGATGTACATGAATATATATCCCATCATGTTGCATGATCTGTGATAGCAGCTAAGAAAATTCGAGCTAGTATTGTGAAGAGAGCAGCAATGGACTGTAAAGGTGATCTCCTAATTGGATAAGTCAGCTCAAATTAACTATGGGATGTTTTCTGTTTTGTTTTTTAAATGAAAGTTGTATTTTAGTTATAGTTTGTGTCAAATGAGAATTGGAATGCCCAAATATGCCTGCATATTAGATATTTTACTTTTGTACTGTTTGTAATACCCTATGGCTATAAGCAATAAACACTTTGATGACAACCCTCATAACTTGGCATGTTTTTTCCCCCAAGCCTATGGAGCCCAGGAGCAGGCAACAATGCTGCACTGGAGGGACAGGAGTATGGGTCCAATTCTATCACATACCTGAGCCATGGACCTGCCTACCTGTTCAAATGTAGCAAGATCAGTAAGATCTTCAGTCCACTGAATGATAGGTGGCGGGTGTTCATTCTTCCAAGTCTGAAGTATAAGTTTCTTTGCAACTGTAAGGCCTCTCAGTATCCACTTTTGCTGTCCATCTGTGAATCCTCACATCACAGGGATGTAATTTAAAAGCACATGGACATCCGCTATTATCACAGATTTTTCAAGAACAAAATGTATATGAGCAATGACTTCCAACCAAAAATAATGCTTTCATGATATATGAAAGTGGAACAGCATCATTCAAGACAGTTTTCCCTTAAGGAGCCTATAACTGAAAGCAGCAGAGGACTAGTTCCTAGTCCAGGTAACTAGTCCAGGTATCTTCTCCTCCTCTGCAGGGAGATATGAGGAATGGCATTCTAGACCTCTTGATAGGAAATTCTAAAGAGATTGGAGCAGTAAACGGGAAGCTTTTCTATACCAACTAAGGATTACTAGATGCCCCTAGTTATTAGAATCATCTCTTATATTCATGGGTTGACTCTTATTGAAGAACATTGTTCATAGTATGTGTTGCTTTCAGAATTTTCATAAAGTCTTAAGCCAACTCACACATGAATATTCATTACTTGTTGAACATATAATAAGAGATAACTTTAACAAGGCATTACAGATATCACCTGACATCAACTCAAACTGTACCTTTCAATGGAAACAAATCACACATTCCACTGAGTACTTCAACTGTTGAATAATCAAGCAATGGGAGATCCAGTGATGTACACACATCTGTACAATAGTCCTGTAACACACATGTATATGCTTTGATGAGCTGGCTTTGAAATATGGAGGGCTGCATATGGCCATATTAAACCGGCATGGTTTATCCTCTTGTCTTACTTGAAACTCTCATGCTGCACTATTGGATCCTTTATAAGCACGGCTAAGAAATGATGCTCTCCCGCTCCCACTGCTTTAAAAAAAAAAGGTCCGGTAGACTAAAGGCTCAAATAAGGAGTGGACAAGACATCCTAGTCCTCCTCTAGAATTCAGTCTCTCTCTGGTGCCTGACATCTAAAGAACTGCATCTCTCAACGAAGTGATTAATCTCACGCTGCATCGTAATGAAGCTAATAGCATGGACTGCCGCAGATAATTAGAAAGTGACCACGGCTAATAATGAAGTGTGTAAGATGTGGGCGATGCGAAGAACAAAGCATAAAACCCCAAGCTGCCCCCTTGTTGCCTTTCCTTGCCAAGCCTAGAAATGACAACTCCCCAGCTGGAGTAAGAACAAGAGCTCCTTCAGTGTCTCTAGGCCCCTCTGGCCATCGCTCCAGCAGAGAAAACAGCTGTGCTTGGCGAGGTGGCAGCGAGTGCTCTGCTGCTCCCTGAGGGCCCAGATTAATCTTGCACGTTCTTACACTGAACAGCTGCAGTCTCTTAGCTACTTATCTTGCTGCTCTTCTCTCTTCTAGCCTCTAAACATTTCACTCCCACGAGCTTGGGCTACCGTTAGATCAGTGACTCTCCGAATTGTTAGACAAGTTTTCCCTTGGATTCCAGCTCTTGTTTCTCCTTCCCCCAATACATTTACACACACACACACACACACACACACACACACACTGACCACCACTCTGAACATCATATAAAACGAGCCAAAACAATTTCCTGTTGTATTTCCCCCTCCTCTCTCACCCCCCCACATACTCTGAACCCCCATAATTCCACCACTCGTGTCTCCTTTCCAGGCTGATGCCATGGTTCCACATAGCCAGCTGAGAGAGGGTGGGCTGACACAACAACACTGGTAAGGAGAAGGTACGCACACGATACAAGTTTCTCTCAGGACATTTTACTAATAAGGGAATTAATACCTGGGCCTTGATGTGCTGCAGGAATGGCTTGATCTGGAAGCTAAGTGGTGGGAGATTCAGGACAAGCAAAAGGCAGTATATCTTCATGCAACACATAGTTCCCGCAGTAGTTATGTCCACCAGCTTGGATGTTTTTAAAAGGGGATCAGACAAATTCATGGAGGACAAGGCTATAAATGGCTACTAGTCACGATAGCTATATGCTACCTCCAGTATCATCAGAGGCAGTATGCCTTTGCATGCTAATTGCTGGGGAGCATGATGAGTGGGAGGGTTCTATTGCACTCATGTCCTGCTTGTGGGCTTCTGGTTGGTCACTGTGTGAATAGACTGCTGGGCTAGATAGGCCTTTGGCCAGATGTAGCACAGCTCTTCTTGTGCCTATCAGATTCCTTCACTATACACATGAACAAGAAAGCCACCTGGTATCCTGTTGCATGTATGGGGAGTGAAATAAATGCTCGACCATTCCCACATATTACAAGTGGAACCTGCAACAAAATGTTGCAGTGTCAAGTGCTTCTGTTCAGGGTTCCAGCCACTCCATTCCAGTCCCCCCTTCCCAGGGGTTTTCTGCCCCACCCCCCTGCCCCACAGTCAATTAGCATTCGATGGCCACTGTGCATGCACCGTCTTCATTGGACTGTTTGGTGGGATTTTTCCCACTTTCGTTCCCCCCCCCCCTAAAGATTTTTTGTTCTTCTGTAAACTTAGAGAGGCTCCCGCCGCCTGGCCCAGAAAGCCTATTGATACCTTCCTCTCATGAATGCATGGTGGTGTTTTGGCTACATACAGATCTACACTTGGAGAATGAGTTCACTGTTAAGAACATAAGAAGAGCCCTGCTGGATCAGACCAAAGGCATCCTGTTCTCACAGAACCCCATGGGAAGCTCACAGCAGGACATGAATGTTATAGCACCCTCCCATTTGTGTTCCCCAGAAATTGGTATACAGACAGAGGCATACTGGTCATAATATATAGCCATCAAGACTAGTAGTCATTGATAGCCTTATCCTCCATATTAATATATGTAATGGATATATGTAAGATGTGCTTTCCAGAACATAGTCCATGCTAGTGCCCTGCATAGCTCATTAGATTACCATAAATAGTCTTACCAATAGTTAAAAGGTAAGGCACAACTTAGTACCAGACGAGTTAGTGTTTTCACATTCTGGCTTGTCTTTCCCAACCCAACCAATGGCACCCAGACTGAAAGGAGACAGGAATGTACATGTGGGAAGAACTCTAGTTACCCACTTCCTTTGAAATTTGGTAAAAATTTCACTGGAGTTAAACAATCTTTTGCAGACAGCATAGAATCATATTGAACTTTAAGAACATTCTGAAAAACAAAAACCCAGAAGGGATCATATCGGCAAGGAAAGGCTTCAGTGTGTGCATTGACTGATAAGCAATTTATGAGTTTCCTGTAGTAGAAGGGAGAATTAGACTGACTTTGAACAGCAAACAAACAGTGCAACATTTCCATCCCTTTATTTCCTGCTGCGGGCTTATAATCTTTATTACAGCACAGCCTTTGAAAAGTACTTGAATTATTCCATTCCAAAAGGCAACATTAGATTTAACCAAGAGCCATCAACGTATGCTGTCACTGTAAAATAAAGATAATTCTAGAAGGCTTTTTTGGGGGGGGGGAGGGACATATGTCCTTACTTTTTACAGAGATCTTGATTTAGCAGGATATTTTCAGTTGATACTTATAAACTTGATACTTATAAACAGATTGATTCTCAGCCCATTGTGTGCACAAAAGAGAACCATTGTAGTGTTTGATTTTATGCTTTAAAAAACATTATAACCCAAAGGACCAAAGTCAACACTGAACTTTTTAAAGTGATGCTTGGTGAATGGTGATTGGCTTCTTGTAGCAAATGAAGCAATGAAACATTCGGGAACAGGTGCATCTGCAGTTTTAACATTACTTAATAAGAAACATTTCTATTATTAAATGAAAATGCATTTGATGTCACTACTGATTAATTCTAACACTGATGTATGTGCTAAGGCTCTCCAGTTTTTGTATATGAAATTTGCTATAAGGTGGCTGAATTGTTACCGTTTGACACTGGATAATATGAAAGGTCATGGCAAGATTGCCCTGGTGTTTACCAAGGTTGGAGTTCTATCTATAGAGGGCAGTTATCCCCACTGAAGTCAGTAGGTACTTTCCCTTAGGCAGAAGCCCAGGGACGGGTCAACCTGAACATTCCAGCGGCTCTGATTGGTTGAAGCAGAGAGCATAGAACCCCAGGGAGTTGGCAGTTAAGGGGAGTCGGTTGTCAGTTGGGGAGAGAGTGGGTTGGAGTGAGAGAGGGAGTGGGAGGTTAATAGAGTAGGTAGGGAAAGGGGGTACTGAAGAAAAGAGTTCAGGCAGGAAATCTAGTGACCAAGTTGTGAGAAAGAAGGTGTTAGTATAGTCTCCACTTAGGGAGTGAAGGACCTTCTGTCTGAGGAAGAAGGTGAAGCTCTGAACTAGTGACAGGGACAGTTAAGTTCACTGGTCTGATACTGTAACTTCAAGTAACCAAGCCAAGTTGATACAAAGAGCACTGTATAACATCCGCCTGCCTTTAACCTGAATTTAAGCAAAGAACAAGTTTGAATGTAACTGTTGAAAATCCAAGTTATCTGTGCCTGAGTTGAATATCAGTTTAGAGACGTTGTTAGAACAATAAATCAACCTTTTTATTCAAAGTTCTAAGTGTCCAGAGTCTGACTGGTGGACAGGAAAGTAAGAAGGGAATTAACGGAGGGGCACCCTGCTTCAAGTAATCAAATAAAACAAACTGCCCTTACTAAAGACAAACAAACGTGGGTGAACAGCCACATATAAGGCCTAAGACATATCCCCGGCTAACGCAGCTTAAGAAGACAGCTTAAAGTCTGAAGTGACCAATACAAGGGGGCACTTGGTGAGAGCGAAGTACACATTGAGGGTGTGAGGTTTGGAGGAGGGGTCCCGTCCGCTACAGTCCCCTTAAGACTTTGCTACTCAATGTGGCAAAGTTGGGAACAGGGAGGATGGGGACATTGGGGGCGGGGCTTGCATGCATAGCCTTGCCCCCCTTCTTAGCCTTCACATGGGCAGGCTGAATGCCTGTGTAGAGCTATGGTCAGACCTGGTAGAAGGCAGCTTCTGGAATTCAAAGAATCCTACAGGTGCATCCTTGCGCCTCCACTCATGTGCTGTGTTTGCCCATTTTTGTTTCAAAGTGTAGCTTCCCTTTGAATATGGGGGATAATTACCCACATGTAGGGAGCTTGCTACATAGCCCATCAGATACTAGCTGTTGACCTATATTTGTATGTCTTATATTTATTTAAAGTTGTGATATGTTTTAAATGAACTGTAGCTGAGTTCATTGTAGAAAATCTATTGTAGAAAATGCGGTATACAAATAAATTGACTATAACTAGCCACAGAAAGCAACTACACTGGGTTGTATCCAATGTTATTTCTACTTAGAGTAGACCAATTGAAATGAATGGGACTTGACTTAGACAAATTGTTTCCCAGAAATAAACTGTAAAGAGGTATTTTTGGTTCCTCAGTTCTGTTGTTCTCTCTCTCTCTCTCTCTCTCTCTCTCTCTCTGGATATTTTAGGCAGTATCTCCAAGAAGGACAGAAATTAGGACAGTGTGAATGACATATGAAAAGCTGAATTTCATGCCATGTGCGGATGAATGGCATGTGTGCCAAGCAAAAATGAAGTAGGGTAAAGTGCTGAGGTTCTTACAAGAAATGGTACCTTTTGTCCCCAAGGTGTTTCTTAAACTGCGAATGAATTAAACCTTTCCTTTGAGCATTTGATGGAAGCTTCACTTAGGAAAAGGCACATTTTTGACATGAACATTTATACATTTGATTAGTTATAGCTAATACCTTTCCAGTTTGTTGTGCAATGGAAGTATTTCACTTCCCTAGCCCATGAACAAGAGAGCAGAACACCGCTTTTTGAATGATGAAATTACTGTTTGCAAGAACAAAGCTCACAGTATAGACACAGGAAGCACCGTGCCAACAGAAATTTTAAAGTTGGTGCCAGCAACGTATGCATTGCCAGGTCAAATGTCAGGTGAAAAAGCTGACATAAGACTTAAGCTCCCAGGAAATTAAAGAGTCCAACACTTCCAAAGGTGGTATTTCCTTAAGTATCTTGGGCCTATACCTCTGCCTTACATTGTATGGACTCCAGGAACAAATGGGGGTGGGTGGGGTGGGTTTACTACCAAAGCAAGAAAATAATAGAAGAAAGTAGTCAATTGGGAAGGAATTCAGAAGGCCCCAAATCCTTGCAGGAAAGCAGAACTAATTAAAACCATTTGTCTAATTTACATTCTGATTTCAGTGTAAACTGTGCCAAAAACATAACAGATTCACCCTCCTGTTCTCCTGCGTAGGTGCATGTCTTCAAGTTTTCAGAGAGGGTAGTTAATAGCTAGGCAAATATGTAACACCTTTTCCCACTCCTGAGTTTATGCAATTGTAAAATTCTCTCTCTCTCTCTCTCTTTGTATTAGTTACTAACTAATGGCAAAGTAGAGGCTTTCCCCCCTTTCTTTTTTTTACAACTTGTCCATATGCAGATTTATATAAGTAACAATTTCAAACACACATTGGTTTGCAATGTCTTCCTTCAACCAATGAGAATTGCTGTCAAGATGGCAGACAGAAGCTTCAGTGCCCAGGGCCGGATTAAGATAGGGGCTATTGGAGCTGCAGCTCCAGGCCCCTACCAGAAAATAGGCCCACAATCAGGACCGGTGCAGGGCAGTTTGGCGCCCCAGGCGAAATAATATTTAGTGCCCCCCCCTCTCCAAAGCAGCCCTACTCTGCAAAAAAAAAAAACCCTGCGCCGCCACCACCAACCTACCTTTCCCCCGCCCTGGCTGCTGCTGCTGCCGCCGCCGCCACTGCCGCCGCCGAGGAGGAGGAAATGACGTGACGGGACCCCCGCGCTGTTTTTTGCCGGGGAAACCATGGCAACAGGGCTGTTTAAGCCCTGTTGCCCTGGTTCCTCCCGCCAAAACAACGCGGGCGGGGCTCCGGAAGCGACATGACGTGGAGAAGGTAGGTGGCGGGGAGGGGGTCGGGGTGGTGGTGATGGCGGCGGCGGCGGCAGGCGCAGCGGCAGCGAGTGGGAGGGCGGGGGGAGGCGCAGCGGCGAGCGGGATGGGAGGGCGCGGCGGCGGGCGGGAGGGCGGGAGGGAGGGTGGGGAGACGGAGGCCTGGCGGGGGCGGCGCAGCGGAGGCAGAGGCCTGGCGGGGCGGCGCAGCGGCAGCGAAGAGGAGCGCAGCGTTTCTGCGCCCTCTTCAGCCGCGCACCCTCCTCAGCTCCAGGCCCATAATGCTCTTAATCCGGCCCTGTCAGTGCCAGCGACAGCCAGCCCTCCAGGTTAGCTCACTTTCATGACTTCCTTCCTCAACAAGGGACGCACTGTGTGCATGCTGTTGTTTTTCTGCTATTTCAATTCTCACCTGCAGGATCTCTATTTCAAGTCACCTCTGATGGCAGATGGCTGCAGTACTGCTAGCCCTCAGTGGTGTGGCAGTAAATTTTGAACTGCAAGCACTCATTATCAGAGTTTCCATAGCTACACCCCCAAGGAGAGTCCAAACATGCTGGCAGCAGTTTTGATCTATATCTATCTATGTATGTGATTGAGTGCTTCCAGACAAAACTTTTATTCTCTTTTATTCTTACCCTGGAAAATCCAAAAGATGGAATAGCTGCACAATGCTTCCTGACTGTTAGCAGTAGGACCCCTTCGTCTGGAAGCATCCTGTGTATTATATGTGTGTACGCACACACACATATCCCAAAGAGAAGCAGTATACAGTCATGCCTTGGATTGAGAGCATAAATCGTTCCGGAAACGTGCTTGTAATCCAAAACACTCTTATATCAAAATGAAATCCCCCCAAAAAAATTTGTACAGAGATTTTTAATTTAAGCCGTACTACAGTACTTGTTTTGCAAGACGTCGCTTGTATATCAAGTAATTTTTTTAAAAAATATTTAAAAATTTGCTTGCCTTGCAAAACGCTCTCAAACCAAGTTACTTGCAATCCAAGGTGTTACTATATAGCATAATACCCAGTTTATTAGGATCAGCTGACAGCTAGACCATAGTGACCTGGCAGTATAGTAGTTAGCAGTATACTAGTTGGACGTTGGCTGAAGAGACCCGAGATTGCATGAAAGGGAAAGACAGGGACTCAACATGCCCCAGACTTCATAAGACCACCAGCTCAAGATTTTCTAGGAGTCACCCCGTCCCAACACCAGGGAGAAAAAAATTATCTCAAAGTAGGGATGTGCGAGGATTTCATTTGGGGGGGTGGAAATCCAGCAGACTAGCTGGGCTCGACCCCCCCCCCAACTCCATCCTGCTTGCCTCTTTCCTGGCTCAACTTGTGTTCTCCTGGGTTGAGCCAGGGAAGCGACTTCTGGGTTCCTGGCAGGCTGCTGTTTATGTAGAAAATGCCTTAAGATACGCCCAAAGTGGCCGCAATTTGTGTAATTTGCACAAATTGTGGCTGCTTTTGATGTATCTTAAGGCATTTTCTATGTAAACAGCAGACCACCAGGAACCCGAAAGTCTGGCAAGCAGCACGGCATGCGCCAGCTTCCCACCTGGCTCAGGACGTGCAGCAGCAGTGTCCACCGAGCCAGGCAGGGGCAGGCTGGGTCCTGGTGGATCGCCCACCCCTTTCTCAAAGTCAACAAACCCGTTGTTCTACCAGTTTTTATCTTGATCAGGAGCAGATCTTCCGCAAAGCTAATGGAAGACTTCCGCAAAGTCTTAATTGTCAACTCAAGGCCAATCCACCCCAAAATCTTTTGTATTCTAACAGGAATAACTCACACAACAATATATTACTGCTGGGGAAATTTCCCCCAGTTATTGCATTCTGCCTGCTCCCTCCCCCCCCCCCACCAGCCACTGTGAAGATTGCAGCTATGCTCAGAGGGATCAGGGAAGGCTGATGGGGGTGGTAGATGACATCACCATCCTTGCTCATCGAAAAATCCCTGGTGCTTTGACCCTGTGAGCCCTGGCTCCACTACACCACTGCTACCCGTGCAGGGCAGCTCGCCAGACACATGGCATCAGCTTCGTATTCTCTTTTTCTCTGCTGCTACTGCTCCTAGTTATAGCTCAAGCCAAGGCAAGCTCTCAGGGGGTTTATGTGGGAGGAGGAAGACAGCAGGCTCAGGGCTGGCATCAAGGGCAGGCCCACACCCCAGCAGGGGCCCACCGACAAGACAAGAGCCCCCTGGCATTGCTTCTCCTTGTCACCATTGCCACCTGCTTCTTGCTCTGGCCCAGACAGTGGCCGTGGTGGTGAGGAGGAGGAGAAGAGGATGCCACTGCCTACTTGTGGCTCTCTGCCCATCAAGCAAACAAGTAGTAGCAATGATGAGGAAGAGGACGACGAGGAACAATAGCAGCTGAGGAACAATAGCAGCTGGTGACAATGGTCGTGAGAAGGTAGACTCACTGAGGGAGGGGCCCACTGAGGATGTCTGCCCCAAGAGCCCTCTAAA
Organism: Shinisaurus crocodilurus; assembly: GCA_021292165.1. Taxonomy (NCBI): domain Eukaryota; kingdom Metazoa; phylum Chordata; class Lepidosauria; order Squamata; family Shinisauridae; genus Shinisaurus; species Shinisaurus crocodilurus. The sequence continues at coordinate 176,900,181 of CM037877.1, read as the reverse complement.
ACCTGGAGCCAGCACTGAGCAGACTAGACTCCTAGTCTCTTCTGGTCAAGTAATTATTCTCTCATCCTTTCCATCCCTCCGTGACTTACTCAGTAAAGCATAACCCAAACATGCTAGGCAGCACGGGGGGGGGGGGCACAACAGACCGGCCCCTGAAGGTGTAAATAGGAATCCAATCCAGCACAATAGTCCAATTAAGAAAGTTTATTAAAGTAAAGATTAAAAAACAGGATGGTGAAAGCCAGTAGTGAGTATGCATGATAAAACACAAAAAGCAAATCCTAAACCAGAATGTTGGTCTACCTACATTCCTATACTGAGCAAAATAGACTAACAGCAGGATCCCTTGTTGGCATTCAGGGGAGGGTCCCATGTTGGTCAAAATGGATGATCAAGATGGACAAATCAAAATGGGCATTGGGCCATGTTTTATGCTATTTCATCCAGGTTCAACAACATACTTTGGGAACAATGCCTGAGTGGTGAGTATGCAGAACAACCAAGAAAGAAATATTGGGGAAAGGGAAATGTTATTTTGGAGGTCTGCGCTGCACAGTTTAAGAGGGATGGGAACATTATCTCCATTAAGTTTGTTTCCTGTTGCTCCAGGGGGCAGGATCTGAACCAATGTGTTCAAATTGCAGCATCCTATCAGGGATGCTGTAGCTGTGGATTTCCTGCATTGACAGGGGGGTTGGACCTGATAATCTTCAAAATTCTATGATTCTAAGTTTGACTTCCTGTAGCCTTTCCAAAGTCCTACCCGCACACTTCTAATAGTGCCCCTTTCAAAATAATCTTGAGTGCTGCCTTGTGGCTTTCCACCTGCCTACTGGACTCTTTTGTAAAACAAAGTCAAGAATTCAAGCCTGTGAATAATTGGCATTGCCACAAGCTATTTCATTCCCTTTGAAATGAATTCATTATTATTCCCAAGACATCAATCACTTTTCTCATTCATCATCACTGAGAAAGCTCCACAGCAACAAACCTTAAAATATGAATGGACTGTCAGGTGGCAATTATGGCTGATTATGAACCTGGCAAAGAAAGACTTAGACCAGAAGTGTCAAAATTGGGTGCCTAAAAAATGCAAGCCTATGCATGTTTATTCAGAACTAAGTCCCACTGTGTTCAACAGGGCTTACTCCCAGGTATGTGAGCATAACATTGCAGCCATGCAGGGCAATCCTGTATAAGTCTACTCAGAAGTAAGTCCCCCTGAGTTCAATGAGACATACCTGGGAGTAAGTCCCATTGAACTTAGTTGGACTTAATTCAAAATGCACAGGATTGCACAGTAAATCCAAATTTAAGCCACTGATGCTCAGAATGACCTTAGAGCAGCCTTCCCTAATGTGGTTCCCTGCAGATGTTTTGGGCTGCAACTTCCATCAGCCCCAGACAGCATGGCTAATAATAGGGAGCTGTAGTCCAAAATATCTAGAAGGAACCAGGTTGAGGAAGGCTACCTCAGAGTAGAGGCAAGGCTACTTCACCAGTGATGTGTATACTTAGAGATCAGAATATCACATCCTAGAAAAAGATGCCTACCAACAAATCAGTTCTGTTTCAGGAACATTGCCCCTTTTTTCAGTTATAGGCCCTGTGTGTTCAGTTATAGGGAGTGTGCTATGCTACTAGATCACTGCTGAGCTGCAAAAGTGGACTGAAATCCCTATCTGTGTTCTAGTTGCCAGGGTTCAGTGGCGGACAGAGACAGGCTGGGTTTAGGCAATACAGGCACTGTGATGCAGCGCCTCTTCAAAGACCTCTGTTGGACCCAGCCAGCAGTGATGATGGCATTGGGCGCTGAAGGCTACTAGAGGCTTTTGTTTAGCCAGAGGTTCACAGAGCTTCCTGCACCCACTGGGCTTCCTCCTATTCCTCAGTTGCTCCTTGATAGGGATGCTAACTTGCTTAGCTGCTCCTGCACTTTTAACTGCAGCCTAAATAGGAAGTGATATTGCTTTATTCCATGAGCAACTTCACCTGATGAGTCCTGCAAATCAAGCTGCTGTTAAAGGCACAAGATCCAGACAGGCCATTTTTCTCATCAGTTGACAACCCAGTTAAGTGGTGGCAACAGTAAGTCCAGTGGCCTTCCTGTGCTTTTCAGCCAGTGCTCAGTGGTAGCAGCCAGCCCAGTGGAACAGCACTTTGGGCCTGTGATGGGCAGTGACTAAAGTGATTCTCCACTGTTGTTAAAAAGACATCAGTGTACATTTAAAATGGAAGTTCAAATTACTTCTGGATTTATCCCACTTAGGCATTGTTCACATGATAACTTACTCTTGGATGTTAATTTGCTGTAACATATTCACACACAGAATATATGAATGAGAACAATATTAGAGTTGATTGCAATAACCTTAGTAAAATTAATATTCATTGGATTTTGCTGATTCAAATTGCCTACATCTTGATCCAATGCTATATTCAGTTTTGTAAGAAAGGCTTTTTATGGACAGTTACAAACCTGAATGAAATGTACTAAGATATAAAATTGGACTAGATTATTATAAATTAATATGATTTCAGAGACAAATAAAGGATATGAGCTAAAAGAAATTTGAGGGAGGCTATTATTTGAGCTGTTCATTTAAGCTTAAATTTAAAATGAAGTAGGTAGTATCTGTATGAAGGCCTGGTGAGATGGCACATGCACTCTATAATAAGTTACTATGTGTTATTAAGTGATGAAGAGAGTTAGAATATTATTATGTTTATTGCATATGTTAATTTTGATCTCTTCATACTTACTCCTTCAACTGCCTCCTTATTTCAATAGCTGTTCTAAATTGTAATCCCACAATAAGCTTTTCATGCAAGCCAGTTATGCATGCATTCCAGTAACCAATTAAATATATCTACACATACTTCTTTTGGACATCCTCAGCCACTCATTTAAGATCCTATTTTTTACTCAGTTTAAGTCACATGGAGCTGTTAGTCCCACTGATTTTGATCATCAGTATCACATCCTTCAATAGCAACTTCTTAGCAACATTTCAGACTGCACTTTCCAAAAGCAAGCTCCAGCAGGATCAAATTAGACAATGCTCTTTCAACAAGGACTGTTATATAAAGACTCAGATTTGAATTAGTTGTTGGTAACCAGCCCATAGGCTGTCAGATGCGCAAAAAGCTTTTTCTTCATAGATGTCTGGCTTAATTCCACATTAAGCCAGACATCTACCACATACCAACAGGAGAAAGAAAAAGTAAAGTATGCATCCACCTAGGCATCATTCCTTCTAGTAGGACTCAGGTGGTGAGTACTGACAGGATTAGAACCAAATAATGTCAGAGAGAAACAAGAAGGAGCTATCAGCATGCTCAGAGGAACTCTGAGATCTGCACACATATAAAAATGAAAAAATTAAAATGCTAAGAGGGCAAACACCCACACATACAGCCCAATGAGGACAGAGCATATTCAGTTGCCACTGAACGTAGAGTGACAGCTGAGAAAGAAAAACCGAGAAAGAAAAAATGGAACACAGTGTGGGGAGAAGAGAGCAGAATGTCCTGCAGAGGGCATGGCTGACTGAAACCCAGTTGCCGCTCCTTCTGTATGTCCCCACTGCCAATCCTGCATTCCTCCATATCTCGGGGACTCAATGTCTGCTCTACTCATGTAGGCTCCATACATTAGAACCCTGAACTTCTAGATTTCTAAATCACACAGGGAACCTACTGTGAGAGCTGGACTGACCCGGGTTCAAAAGCTCCCCTAGCCAATGACCCTCAGTCCCAGTCACGCAGGCGGAAGGAGGAGATAACAGCAGTTAATAAAGATTAAAGAGTTTATTTGTAAGACCCAATTACATGGGATTAAGGCAATCAATGCATTTCTACTCACTACATCATTGCAGACTCAAATCCTATACCCCAGTGGTAAGGCTAGATGAAGTGAAGTCCAAGAGACATGTCCAGTCGAGACGAGCAAGCAGAGAGTGAAGCTATCAGCAAGTGTGCCAGCTTTATACCACCTATAAATAGGATATTACTCACCCCAGTTGCACAACCTATTCATCAACATGTTGATCTGCTAAAACCTGTTCAAGGCTGCTGAGTCACATCACCTCGAGACTATGTCTCGTGACTAGAGACCCTGTATACTTGAACTCAAGTAACACCCACCAGGTCAGGTGATAATCCCGATGTCAGGTGGTAATCTCGTTCTGCCTATGCAAAACCCAACATCCGCCTGCTTTTGCATTTGCGCAGAACGTGGTTATTTACCTCATACAACAGCAACAGCTTTGTTGACATCTGATGCTGTTCCTTCATCTATGGACTTTGATAAAAAAACTTTTGCAGGAATAACTTTACCTGCCAGAAATTTGAACCACCATCAAATCACTTCTGATGTATCCCTCCTTATGACACAGTTTTATTTGCAAACCCAAAACGTTGTGTATTGCAGCATAGCAATCCTGTCTTGGATTTCTGAAAAAACTGTAATAGGTTTTTCACATCAATCTCAGCATCATTTAAATATTTTTAACTATTTAAACTATTTAAACAAATGCATTAACTATTCAAGCTTTACAATAGCATAATAGCACAATACATAATACAATGCATTCAGTTCAGTTTCAGTTGAACTCTAACCTTCTAGATGATTGTTTCTACAAAATCAATCAAACAAAGTATGGTTATAAAAATAACAAACTTCAGGTGTGTTCTTGTTGTTCTTACTATCACAACCACAACTGGCATTTCTGTGAATCTGTAAGCCACCTGTGCTCTGAGTTGTAACTCTTAGTCTGAAGTGTGATGTTCCTTCCAGATAACACTCAACTCCTTTTCAGAGCTCTCCAAGCATGTCCTGTTGGTCTAACAGTCTGCCCATTACACTGACAGCAATACCTGGCCTTGTTGCTTGTACAGTAAAGCTCAACAGCCCAATGCTTCTGTGTAGCATTCAAACTGCTTTTCCATCAGCATGTGCTTGAAAATCCTCAACTATTTGGAGTCTCTCACTGAGTTAACTATCTCCAAAATTCTCAATCACATCCATGATATTTCTCTGGTTTGTTGCAGTAAGATCATCAGGCGATCACTCGTGACCGAGTAAGATTGTCTTCCGGGATAAAAGGAGGAAATTCTAAAGAAGATTGTGTAGACTCTAGCGATGGGTCCGTAAGTGACTGTGGAGGCCAATTCTAGATCCACACAGCTTCCCACAGTGAGGACACAGGTTACCAGATAGAAGATGGTCCTGTAAAGGATTCATTTGACGTGCTTTTCGCTTAGCACGTTTCTCCCTTTCACCTTGCACTCGGGCTTCTTCAAAGTCCATGGAACCTTTGTGAAAGGCCAACCTCCATTTAGATCGTTCATGGGCCAGAGCTTCCCAGTTTTCGATGTTTATATTGCATTTTTTTAGATTAGCCTTATGAACATCTTTAAACCTCTTATATTGACCACCGATATTCCGCTTTCCATCCTTGAGTTGGGAGTAAAGTAACTGCTTTGGGAGACGGCAAGTCAGGCATTCGAACAACATGACCGGTCCACTGAAGTTGGCGTTGAAGGATCATTTTTTCAATGCTAGTAGTCTTTGCTTCTTCCAGTACACTGACATTTGTTCGCCTATCTTCCCAAGTAATTTGCAGGATTTTCCGGAGGCAACGTTGATGAAACCTTTCAAGGAGGTGGAAGTGACGTTTATAGATAGTCCATGTTTCGCAGGCATACAATAAAGTTGGTAATACAATGGCTTCATAAACCAGTGTTTTGGTCTTCTTACAAATATCCCGATCCTCGAACACTCTATGTTTCATCCGAGAAAATGCGGCACTTGCGGAGCTCAGACGATGCTGGATTTCACTGTCGATGTTAGCTGTAACAGAAAGATAGCTGCCAAGATAGAGAAAATGATCGACATTTTCCAGTATTGTCCCGCCAAGCTGGATAGATGGCATCACCAAAGGATTGGCTTGCACTTGCTGATGAAGCACTTTGGTTTTTTTGATGTTAAGTGGGAGACCAAGTTTTTCGTATGCTTCTGCAAAAGCATTTAGGATAGTTTGGAGATCATCCTCTGAATGTGCGGAGACCACATTATCATCAGCATACTGAAGTTCCACAACGGAGGTTGTAATTACCTTACTTTTTGCTTTCAGCCTGCTGAGATTAAAAAGCTTTCCATCTGTTCGATATATAATTCCCACACCGGTGGGAAGTTTCCCCTTGACAAGATGTAAAACCATGGCGATGAAAATGGCAAATAATGTTGGGGCGATAACACATCCCTGTTTAACACCTGATCCCACTTTAAATGGAGCACCATGAGAGCCGTTGTTGTCCAAAACCGTTGCCGTCATGTTGTCATGGAGAAGTTGCAAGATATTCACAAATTTATTGGGGCATCCAATTTTCATAAGGATAGTCCAGAGAGCTGTACGGTCTACAGTATCAAAGGCCTTAGCCAAATCGATAAATGCCATATAAAGGGGTTGATTTTGCTCCCGGCATTTTTCTTGGAGCTGACGTGCAGTAAAAATCATGTCTACTGTCCCTCTAGAGTGGCGGAAACCATATTGAGTTTCAGGGAGGATCTCTTCTGAAATAGATAGAAGACGGTTTGCGAGAATCCTAGCAAATATTTTACCTGCGGTTGCTAAGAGAGAAATGCCCCGATAGTTTCCACAGTCTGTTCTATCACCCTTCTTAAAGAGGGTGATAATTATGGCATCCCTGAAGTCTTCTGGGATCTCTTCTCTTATCCAGATTTTTTCGATGAGTTTATGAAGATGTTGTACAAGTTCGGGCCCCCCTTCTTTAAAGATTTCAGCAGGAATCCCATCTGGTCCACTAGCTTTGTTGTTCTTCATTTGATTAATGGCTTTTTTTACTTCATCCAAAGTGGGGACTATTGCAAGTTCCTCTTTAATTTGTTTTTGCGGGATTTGCGAAAAAATCTCATTATCCACCTTAGACTTACGATTTAAAAGGTCATAATAATGCTCTTTCCAACGCAGTGCAATAGACTCTTTGTCTTTTAAGAGTTTGGTGCCATCTTTTGATTGTAAAGGGTTTGTACCATAGGTTTTTGGTCCATAAATGGCCCTTGTGGCCTTAAAAAAGCCCCGTGCATCATGAGATTCTGCAAGTTGTTGAATTTCTTCAGCTTTCTTTTTCCACCAAGCGTTCTTAAGTTCTCTTGTTCTTCTTTGGACCTCAGCCTTTGCGCTAGCGTAGGTTTTTTTCTTGGCAGCGCAGTTAATATCATTTTGCCATATTTGGAAGGCTTTCCTTTTTTGGTCAATTATATATTTAATCTCATTGTCATTTTCATCAAACCAATCCTGATGTTTCTTAGTTTCATATCCAATAGTTTGTTCACAAGCTGCAGTAATGGAGGTTTTCAGCTTAGACCAATGGTCCTCAATGTTGTCAGGAGGTTCCGTAGGTAGATGTTCCTTAAGAAGTGATTGAAGACGAGTTTGCTTAATAGGATCTTGAAGGACTTGGATGTTCATTTTACGCCTTGGTTTCCTTCCTTGAAGCCTACGTTGGGGAGCAATGTTGATAACCATTGTGGACCGGATTAGTCGGTAGTAAGATACTGCCCTCTTGGTTCTCCTTTTCCCTCTATTTACAAATAAACAGTTGATCCACCACCAAGCAGTTTCAATTCAATGAAATTCCAAACCCTGGATCAATTATATCATATTGTTTTTATCTGTCCAGAAAAAACAATAAATCATCCATCTAAACAAAGTACATACAATCTATGTCCTTGTCCTCCTGTTTAACAAACAAACATTGATCTGCCTCTCTGTGCAAATCTCAAGTCAACAATGTTTGAGTTCAAAACAGAATTCCAGCCTCCAGCTGATTCTAGCTTTTCTACAGAAAAATATTCTCAGACAGTTTTCCAAAGACTTCCTCTCATTTAAAATGCTTATGTTCCAATATTTCCCTGTGAAATATTCTTACATTTCCACATTCTTAAATATCAGTCTAACTGTTTCCAAAGCAAATTGTTGTTGCACTCATCTTATGATTTTCCAGCTCCTTTGACTTGAGCAAAAATCACAAGCAACCAATCTTGCTATTTTGCACATATAACCTTTTTCCAATCTGGTTAGTTTTTATCTAAAAATCTATCTGGTAACAATGAGTTCCATGGACTGCTGTTTGTTTCACCCAGCTTCCATGTTTTGTTCTTTATCCAAAGAATTCAACTCAGCTTGCATAGCCTGAAGCTATGGTTCAGCTTCCTTAACAGACAATTTTTTCACCTCTTTGAAATTTTGAAGTTTCAAATGGCTTTTCCTGCAAATTCATCCTGATATCTCACAGGTTGTTTGACTCACCTGTTCCTTACCTTATCAGTTATCAGGTTCCTGTTCCAATAAATTTGCACCAATGATGAACAATCATTTGTTTAGTCTCCACTAAACCAAATGTGTGTCAGATTTGTCAAATTTACCTGACTGTCTTTCAGCAAATGCTTTTCTATTCTGACTCTGACCTTGATGCATCCCCTGCATTAACAGAATTAATTTTGAAAAATGATCTCACCTTTTCATTCAGCATTATACTAAACACTTCTAGTTAATCTCACTATCCAAGTGTTGTTCATGTAAAACACAATATTCTCATTTCTAGAAAAATCTCATGTAAGCTCCCTTACAGATTTCTTCTAACTTTGAGGTGTATGTACCTACATATCAGATCCAAGATTCTGAAATGTTTCTCCAGAAGATTCTTTCTTCTACACTACTTTCTATAAGATGTACAGTTCAATACACAGAACTAAAACTTCTATCATGTACATAATCAAAACATTTAAGAGCTTCTACCCAAACCTCATTATCCAAATTATTATCACCTCTTCTGAGTGTTTGTTTACTCTTCCACACAATCCATGTGTTCAATATCACATCCTGTTAGAAATTCATCAAAGCATGCACTGAATTGAACTTCCCCATATCTGAAAAGAAACAGGTAACATGGGTAATATGCTTGTTTCCCACCCAAGCACAAAACACCTTGACTTTGTTCAATACTCCAGCTTTCTATCTAACATGTACACAACCTGTACCTCGTGTATTGATCAATTGACATCATGAAATAACGTGCCTTTCTCCTCTAAAGACCATCAGAGTATCCACAAGATCACCAAGAACAAATTGAATGAAATGAACTGTTTTTACAGCTTGCCTTCCAGTTTACCTGTTGAAGCTAGCATCCCTTGTTTATGTGCACAAAATTCTTTCATGTGAAAATTACAATTTCCCAATGCTTTCCCCACCAGAGTTTGCATTTTCTTTCACAAGCCTGTGAATCTAAATGATCAAACAATCATGTGATATGCATGCATGTACATGTCATACATATAAGCATTTAACTTCTTTTTATAGTTGCATCAGTATAACTTTCCATTTCTTTATTTACATCATTACAGTATAAAAGAAATAATCCATCTCTTAGCTTTGCCATATAAACATACCTACTTATTCAGTAGTCTATATTTTGCTACAGAAAAATCCACAATATACTCAAGTCATATATACATTCAGTACATTTCCTGACATTTCAGAGCATATATTACACTTTCTTGAGTCCAAGTTATCCAACTTTCAAGAAATACATTTTCAAAAAACATGACTGTTAAACCTCTGACCATTTGCATAGTCCTCTTCCTGTTTATTTATGTCCAACACAGAAAGCTTCGTTTAAACAATCCACTGTTTCTGTCCAAACAAAATAATGTCCATTTTGTTATGTCCAGGGTTAAAACACAAAGGTTTTCCCATCAGCAGCACCCCTGCTGATTTCAAGCTCCTTTCTTCTGTGATCCCACATGAAGAAATTGAAGAACAGCTTCCCATTTTAAGCACAGCTTTCTCTGTTCAAAACTGCCGCGCTGTTGTTCTCTGTTTTAAAACCACGCCTCCGCTGGTTTGATACAGCCTCCCGTGTAGTATCAAGTTTCCCAGATACGTTCCTGTCACACGTGACTCTGCTTTGCTGCGACATGACGCTCCAGACGCTTTACCCACGTCAGACGTAATCCACGCATTTGTAATCCAAGCCACTTGTTGATACAATGCAAAAGATAGCTGATCCGCTGCTGAGTGAAGCAAACTGTAAAAGAAATATGATCCTCCTGCCTGTAGCCTTGATGAGTAGACACAGAGCCTCCTGAAGATTATTTCTTTGCCCGATACAGCTCCTTAACAATCACTCCAGCAAGCTGTGGAAAACGAAATCCTTGTGTCCAGCATTGTTCACTTTTCAGCCTAGTAGCTGCCCGGTAGCCTCGGATTTTGCCAAGCCTGGCACCTCCGTTCTAGCTGCTTCCAAAACGAAAAATCCTTCGTCTCTCTGTCCTGCATTTTTCAGTTGTGCTGCATTCCAAGCTGCTGTTATCAGCTCTAGCAACATTGCCTTCCCGGTTTATTTACAAACCGTTCTTACAAATAGTAAACATTTTCTCTTAACTCTATAACTGCCGAATTTCTCCGAACTGCGTCTCTGTGGCTTATCTGCCCATCTGAGATAACCATCAGATCGTTATCTGATCCTTATCTCTGGGCCCATAACCGATGTGAGAGCTGGACTGACCCGGGTTCAAAAGCTCCCCTAGCCAATGACCCTCAGTCCTAGTCACGCAGGCGGAAGGAGGAGATAACAGCAGTTAATAAAGATTAAAGAGTTTATTTGTAAGACCCAATTACATGGGATTAAGGCAATCAATGCATTTCTACTCACTACATCATTGCAGACTCAAATCCTATACCCCAGTGGTAAGGCTAGATGAAGTGAAGTCCAAGAGACATGTCCAGTCGAGACGAGCAAGCAGAGAGTGAAGCTATCAGCAAGTGTGCCAGCTTTATACCACCTATAAATAGGATATTACTCACCCCAGTTGCACAACCTATTCATCAACATGTTGATCTGCTAAAACCTGTTCAAGGCTGCTGAGTCACATCACCTCGAGACTATGTCTCGTGACTAGAGACCCTGTATACTTGAACTCAAGTAACACCCACCAGGTCAGGTGATAATCCCGATGTCAGGTGGTAATCTCGTTCTGCCTATGCAAAACCCAACACCTACATGAGTACATCAAGCTCTCCACTGCAGAGATTACCCCTGCAACACCTGGAGGGCAACAAAGCCCTGGACAAGGATGCACTGGGGTCATCCTATCATGGCCAGCATCCAGCAACAGTGACTCTGAGGAAGTGACAGAACCACTCCCTGATACTTCTGAATTGGGGCCCACTACCTGAGACCTCATGTCCTATTCACACAACCCCCAGGAGGTAACACTCCCCCCTGACTCTGAGGAGTGGAACTCAGACCCTGAGGACAGCCCCTAACAGGTTCCTCTACTCTCCAGGAGAAGCCAAAGCCTACATGAAATGGCTGCTGGTCCTTTAACAGCTAGAGACAGCACCTGATGGGTGGAGCTCCCAGAAAGACCCTCTTGGCCTGACTATAAATCCCTGCCAGTTGCCCCCAGTCAGTGCTGGAGTAACTTGTCAGTTCTCATGCACCAGGATGGCTGTCCAAAGTCCTGAAAGTAACTTAAGTTCCAGATGTGTTCCATTCCAGCTAGGGATGGTGAATCAGCCAAAGTCCTCCAAATTCCATCTTGAAGCTTGTTCTGAGCTGAGTCCATATCAGATTGTGATATCAGATTTTTTTTCCCCTTTTTGCATGAACATCTGTGGATATTTTCATCTGTATTTTTCTAAATGTATGCATCAGTTGTATGCATCTTTGAAGTGTATGCATTCTTCTCCCATTGATTAAAGTGTATTTGTCTGCATTCTTCAAAAGTTTTTTTCATGTGCATTTTTCAAATATATATATGCTATTGAACACTTTTTTTTTGTCTGCACATCACATTGCATGGAAATATATGGACTCTAACCACAGTTTGTGTCCAAGTTTGGTCTAGAAGGTACAAACTGCTAAGCAGGGTCAGGCCTGGTTATTACTTGGATGGGAGACCCCTCCTCTAGTTTCCTGCATTGAGCAGGGGGTTGGACTCGATAGCCTTGTAGGCTCCTTCCAACTCTACGATCTATGAAACTGGACAAATCCTGATAAAAAAATGAACTAAAACAAATCGCTTGTGCAACCCTGGTTCCAGCTGCCTGCCCCAAATTGTGTTTCCTTGCCTGAGCTATCACCCAGAGCAGCTGATGGATTCTCCAATTGAGCAAGGCAGTCCCTACTCTCTCCCTCTTGTGATTTTAATTGAGTGGAGTTGTGGGAGAGCATGACTGAAGAAGGCTCATTTAGGAGGGAGAATGCAACACAATATTTTGTTGCAGGTCCTACTTGTAATATACTATATACTCCATTTTCTGGTCACTCCTGGCTTTGCTTGATACAGCTGCATGATGTATATGTGTTGCTGCAAGGAAATGTACATGTGATCTTGTTCTACATAAGCACTCAACTGAAGAAGGACTTTAGGACAGAACTGCATGTTATGAGGTATATGGGTCTACAGCCCAAAACAGCTCCATGGTAAGTCCCCATCTGAAAAGTTGTTCAACTTACCCAGTGTCATAGCTGGTGACTGGGTGGCAGGCAAGCTGACAGCCAAGAGACAGGTAGGCCAGAAGCTTAATAGTCATTATGGCTTCCAGCAAGACAACACTCTTGATAGGTTTCCAGAGGCGAGACGGGAGTCAGAACAACTGCTTTGACAGGCAAGTTACTCAGATGGCAAAACCAAAGCTGCGGTTGCAGTTATATGAAGCCATTAGGGCCCCGGTTGGTTTCCTAGATTGCATGAGTTGGCTGGGCATCCACTGTAGTATGCTTTTACACCATTATTAGGGTGGTGCTGTGGAGCAATAAGTGTCAAGAAAGTAGTTCCCTTTGCCTAGTAGCCACTGCAGTGATGCAGAAAGTAAGGCATAGAGACCTCAACAATAGTGGGGAAAGGATGAAGGAGTGAGACCATCTTTTACTAGCATCATAGGATTATTTATCTGTGTGCTTTTTTACATAAGGCTTTTTTTTTTTTTACATCATGAGTGATGTGATCTCATGTGGACATGAAGTGAAATCCCCAAAAGGGATTATAGAGATGTGAGCATGATAATCATGTGCACAACTGGAGCTTTACTTCCTGTATTTTCTGCAGCATGTCCAAGAAGCAAGTGCCTCTGCAGGAAGCAAAGCTGTGGTTGTGTGCATGGTTTTCTCCCACACTGCCATATACATTTTCTGTTATGCCAGCTGTAAACTTCCATTTATTTTACTGAAACTCCCCCCACCCTGCAAATACTCCTGGCAATGTTGGAATTATATATTCAAAAGCTCCCTTTACAGAAAGCCTGAAGGCAATTATATATAAGATGCAAATGAAAGATAAAACATGTTTAAAATAGAAGACTCACAAAGCCAAGGAAGTCTATTGAGGACATAATTATAAATGCATCCCAGTTGAAAGAACATACAAATGGTTCTGGAATTAGACAATACTGAGAAGTTGATATATTATCCAATTCAAGATAATTGAATTATCGAGATAATCTGGCCTTAGTTGTCCATGCTCTAGTAACATCTGGGATAGATTACTGCAACATACTCTACATGGGGCTTCCCTTAAATATGTTCCGGAAGCTGCAACTAGTGCAGAATGCTGTGGCCTGGCTGCTGCTAGGAGGGGTCATATTAGTAATAGGCAATCACTCGTGACTGAGTAAGATTGTTTTCCAGGATAAAATTGCAAAAAGAAAATTATAAAAAGAGGAAATTCTAAAAAAATTGTGTAGACTCTAGCGATGGGTCCATAAGTGGCTGTGGAGGCCAATTCTAGATCCACACAGCTTCCCACAGTGAGGACACAGGTTACCTGATAGCACTGTGTTGGGTGCCAGTGAGTTACCAATTTAGGGTCTTGCTTTTAGGATATAAAGCCCTTAACTACTTGGAACCCAGATACATAAGGGGACATCTCCCCCATTACCAGACAATGAGGGCCCTTCAATATGCAGGAGGTGCCTTGTTTGTTGTCCCCACCCCCATAAATGAGGTGAGGGTGCTGGGGACATTCTCACTGGTGGCCCCCCACTTGTGGAACTCCCTCCCAGGAAAAGTCCAATTAGCTCCCACTGTGAATATTTTTAAATGTACGATAAAGGCCTTTTAAACTTTGAACTATTTATTTGGTCCTTGACTTGCTTGTTTCAGTATTTCTCAGTTAGATTATTATTGTTGTGTTTTAACTGTTTTTATTGTAATGGTAGGATTTTATTGTTGTTTTATTGGCTTTTGCTTTCTAAATATTTGTAAGCAATTCTGTGCTACTTTTGGATGATGGGTGAGGCACAAGAACTGTAAATAAATAAATAAATAATATGTGGGCAATGGCTCCAATCCAGCTAAAGTTGGGCATAACTAAGTAAGCATGGTGAAGAGAATAATGCTGACTTTATACATCACACATGGAGAAAAACAAATGGTAACTTCCAGGGCTGGAGTCAAGGATAGACATAGTCAGTCAGTCACCTGCTGAGGGCCCACAACCAGCAGGGGCCTGCTGGGAAGAGCACCCTGGAGTTGCTCCTCATCTTCACCATTGCAACCAGCTTGTTCTCCTGCCTCTCTCTGTGGCCCAGATAATGGTGGTGGTGAGAAGGAGGAGCACTGGATGCCATTGCCTACTTTCTCACTGTCTCTCTCTGCCTGCCGAGTGAGCAAGTGGCAGCAATGATGATGAGAAAGAGTATGAGGAGGAATAGCGGCTGGTGACCATTGTGGTGAGAAGATAGACTTACCAATGGAGGGGACTCATTGAGGGTGTCTTGCCCAGGGGCCCTCAAAAGCCTGGCGATTGGGCTTTATTCTCTGAGAGGGGAAACATTATTGCAACATTTCTCTATCCCCTCATCTCACATACAACAGAAAGAGACTACAGGAGGGGGAAAAAATCATTGGGATACGTTTCAGTTGAACCCAAATGCTAAATCTCTTCACAGCCTTGATTATGTTGAACAGAAAGGCCCTGTAGCATTCCGCTTCTGCTTCAACAACCCTTCTAGCCTCCAAGGAATAGATTCATTTTGCTTTGTGTAACTGGCATTTCACCATCAATATGCAGAAAACCTACTATTTAAAGGAGTTGAGGGATCATGAATGGTGATTTATTTACACATAATACAAAGCAGGTGTTTTTGTTTTGTTTTGTTTTGTTTTTTGGCCAGTATTTACACTTTTTTTTTTTTTTTTTTTTTGTAATGCTGAGTGCATAACATTTGTTTTAATGTTTTCCATCACTGGAGCTTTCCATCACTGTCAGACACTTACATGGTATGGCTTTATTACAACCCTTCACAGTTTGGGGAAAAGAACGCAGAAATATACGCAAAATTGATGGCTGGGAAGTAAATGGAGGGGAAATTTGCGCACCTTTCAGGGAACTGCAGAAGTCAGTGCTTTGAAAAGGAGCAGTGAAAAGTGTGTGTGTGTGTGTGTGTGTGTGTGTGTGTGTGTGTAAGTAAATATCTCCCCTTTCTGGAGGAGCTGGAGACTCGGGGAAGTGTTGAAAAGGTGGAGGGCACTGAGAAGTGTCAGTTCAACCCTTAAAACTGAGAAGATGACATTGCCAAGTGGGTGATATCACCCCCTTTTGGTTTGGTGCACCTACTTTCACTGCCCCCCCCTTTATTAGTGTTTTTCAATTGACAACTTGGCAATTGGACCCTGGCAACTGTGTGTAAATTAACCTATGCTCAGTCTCGCCTTGTCAATCTGTTACTGTGGAGAAAGCCAACCTAAAACCCCTTTCTGACACACACACACCAAGGAGGGGGGAAGGAGACCCAGGGGGGGGGGGAGACAGCCAGTCTCCACAGAGACCAAAAGGGAGAAATAACATCTGCATAGAATCACCCCAGGGGGGAAGGCAGGAAGCATCCCCAGGTTTGTCAATGCTCTCGTATATCAGCCCCATCTACATAAGACTTGAATGCCTTGCCAGAGCAGACACTTCGGCACCCATAAGAAAGGACCATTCAACACCACAAGATGGGACCATTAAGCAAGTGGCTTCAAAGGGACCCCACCCCACAGGGGGAAGGTGGCAACCCACCTGATTGGCCACCCACCTGAGGAGGGTGGCAACCCACCTGATTGGCCGCCCACCTGAGGAGGGTGGCAACCCACCTGATTGGCCGCCCACCTGAGGAGGGTGGCAACCCACCTGATTGGCCACCCACCTGATTGCAGAGGGAGGGGCTACCTGAAACCCAAGGTATAAAACACCCTGCGCAAGGGAACTGAGTTGTTGGACCTGATCAGCAATCTTGCCCCATGCTTGGGGTAAGGGAACGAAGGGATTGGCAACCCCGGGTAGCAGCACCCGGCGTGCTCCAGCTAGCTGAAATCACTGGCCGCTTGGGTTGACCGGACCCCCGGGAAACCAAGCTGAAATCACTCACAAGCCGCTTGGGTAGACCGGACCTCCGCCGGGAACCCAGCTAGCCGCTTGGGTAGACCGGACCTCCGCCGGGAACCCAGCTAGCAGCATGCGGTTGACCGGGCCTCTGCTGGAGCCCGAGCTGAACTAACTAGCTGAGAGCCCTGAAATCACGGTGTCCTTGAGACCTCTTGCTTGCTACTTTGTACCGTACTGATAAGCTGTATTGCTGGCGTGTGTCTGGGTTTGTGAAGGTAATTTTGTAAATAAATTTGTTTTATAAAAGATACTTTTGTGGCTATAAGTTATCCCTTTGTTCTGGGCTAAGGGTGATAGTCGCAGGGGGACCTCGGAGAAGGCCCGCCCCCAGGACTCGCTACCCCCTTAGCATTGAACCCGCGCAGAAGACCAGGTTGTCGGTCTTCCACTGTTACCTACTCTACTTCACTGCTCTGTTTGACAGCTTTAACAGACGAGGAAATTGACCAGGCAAGACTGGAGTCTTGGACAGCCATAAGACCACATTTGCAAAAGACCAACAAAAATAACAATTTTAAAAAATTATGAACACAATTATGCAGTTTTCTGGGACCAGGAAAAACACAGTGGCAAACCAGTGATGGTTGCTCCAAAGTGCCACTTGGGCATTGGTGGAGGGACTGTCGCTGACAGTGGCAAGAGCAAGATCTTGAAGAGAAGCAGGGTTTTTTTAAAAAAACTCTTGCTGAGTGGCTCGCTAGCTGTTCCCTGCAACTCACAGTGAAATTGCTCTCCTGGGTTCGGATGACACGACGACAGCCCATTGTGAGTAGGACAACCCCTAGAACAAGCCAAGGGTTGTCAGGGTGGCTTGTTGCCGAAAAATAAGCCACCCTGTGGGAAGTGGTCTGGGTTTGGATGACACGATAATAACCCACCATGGCTAGTTACCCACGATGGGTTGTTGTGTCATGCGAACCCAGTCAGTATTTTTATTAGGCATTTCAGAGTTATAAATTTAAAGGAAAAAACAGTCAGCCTTCAAACAGACTGAACAACCGCAATAACAAAGTGGTTCTGTTTTCTAGAAAAAAAGTATCAAAAGAGAGACATACATAAAGTGTAGTCATTAGATGATGTTCTTGAATATTAGGAAGAGATCAAATCCCACTACAATGCGGTGTGAGACTGAGAAAAATGTTGCTCAGCTGGGTTTCCCTGCTAACATGTGATATGAATGGAAACCAACGTTCAATGAAGTGATTGCTGCATCAGAAAGTATATGAAATTGCTGCACAAGTGTGTCCATGGGAGCAAGCTTCCACATTCTATGGTACCCACTGAGAAATAGATAGTGACAGAGAAATAGATATTTTTTCCAATGCTCAGAGAGCCCTAGCCTAGCTGCTAATAGATGGTATGTGCTCAAATCTTGATAAAAACAATACTCCTTGTTGTCAAAAATGTGCAGGAGTGTTAAGCAACTTGTATGTCAGTTCATGATAGAGTTTTTCACATTTTGCACTAGAAGACTAGAGGAGGAGGAGGGAAGCCCTCAGATTTGCCTCCTGTGGAAGAAACAAGATAGGAAGAGTGGTCAGTGTCTCACTCCTTTTTTTCTATTAGGGAATCAAGAAAACCATTTTTTTAAAAGATATACTAAAGGTCCTGGGTTTTATTTAATTAACTTGTTATTTATTTATTTAAAATATTTCTAGGCCACCTTTCAGGGCAGGAGCCTTCCCAGGGCAGGCGGTGTACAACCATCAAATTCAGTATAATAATAATAATAATTTTTAAAAAACGATAAGGTAATAAAGCGGCCAACTTTCATAAAAACAACAAACACCAGCATAAAGCATTTGGCCTAAAGAGATTTACAGGTGAGATACTGGGTCATGTTCAACTATGTCCATCCACCAGCCGAAGGGACACCACTGGCATAATAGAGGCCCCCCTCCCTGCTGCGGTTCCCCAGGCATCCCCCCCCCCAATCTGCTTTGGAAGGTTGTGTGTTGCATTGTTTTGGAGATGTATTTAGTACCTCAGTCCCATTTCTGTGACACTGCTCACACAGCAAAATGTGCTCTGACATCTCCAGCATCCCTGCTCGTGTGCCTGGCAAAGGCTGAATTAGCTCACTGTACCCATGCCCTCTTAGGCTAGATTGGGTCCCCTACGCTGGCCATTTGCATTGCAAAACAAGTTCTGTTTGAATGGGGCCCTCCCTCCCCTTTTTATAGCAGTGGAATCTCACTTGCTAACTATATATTTTTTATATAATTGCCTTCTGTATTTGGAACCTGTCAAACACAGAAGTTCCTCAGGCTTTTGTTTTGTTTTTAATTTCCAAATCAATGTTCAAGCACAGATCTTAAGAATTCTGGATTTGAACTTGAGGTGTCCAAATAACTGCAGCTTAACTGAGTTGCAGCCTACACGGGATTGGGAGCCCTTGTCACACAGGTATCATATGGAGCACTGTAACCACATTCAGCTGAACACGGACACAGTTACCCTTCACCCTTCACTGTGTCAATATGGGAAGGTCAGGGTGAAGGGGGCAGGGGGCATATCCCCGTCTGCCTTCTACACTTACAGATTTGAGCTGAGTACCATCAACCCTGACCAGCAGTGATTCTACAAGGTCTTTCTCAGAGTTGCAAATGGAGATCTTTTAGGCCAGAGATGCCAAGGATGGATGTGTGATCTCCTGCATGTAAAGCAGGGCTGCAGAACCTCAGGCCTGGGGCCCAAATCCATGCCCCCTGGCATCCTACTCCAGCCCTCCAAATCCATGCCCCTGGCATCCTACTCATTCAGTGGTTTCCAGGCTTTTGTGCAGTTTCCCCTGTTGTGATATGTATCACTTCACCAGCTGTAGCACACTGTTTACACATGGAAAGAACAGAATGGCTGTAAACAAGTTTGTTATGTCTTTCTGGGTTCTCGTGTTTTTCGCATGGGAAGCCTAGACCGTGGGAGCATTATGAGCTAGTCACATGGTTTGTATGTTCTGATGACGTGATAACTTATTTTCTGTCTGAAGCCATCCTAGAGAGAGGCAGGACTGCTTTCTCTCTTCTTTGTTCTTCTTGCTGGACTTTGTCACTGCAACAATGTAACGCCTTTGCTGAGGTGGAGTGAAGCTCAACTTACTCCACTGGATGTAATGCTTGCTATGCATTTATACTCTGCACATGGACTGTAACTAGGAAATGTATACTCTGTAGAACTTTACTTGCTAAGTGAATAAACAGGTAGAATTAGACCTGTGGTGTTACAGAGTGTTTCCTGACTCCATGGATTAATCTGCAAACGGGGAAGCTGGAAGCAAGTTGGATTACAGGCAGGCTGGGCTGGCATCTTCACAACACGCTGCACGCTGTGAAAAGGGGGGAGCTGAGATCTGGAAGATCTGTGTGTGGAATAACAGGCCTCTGCTAGCACACAGACAGGATTTTAAATCTCCCATGCACACACGCACTCTGCTGCCCACGCACACACACACCAACATCCCCACCCCATTCTAAAAGGCTGAAATGCCTCTCCTTAGTTACTAGCAGGAACTGCTTTAAGCTAAAATATGCTCATATTTTTTTTATTCTGCCCCCCCACCCCTTTTACCTTTGGCTGCACCCCCTTTTGCATTTGGCCCAGCCACCACTGGAATCAATGTGGCCCCTGAAATCTTCTCAAAATGGAATTCGACCCTCGGGCGGAAAGAGGTTCTGCACCCCTAATGTAAAGTATGTCCCCTGACCCTCAACTGCACACCCTCCCCTGTACTTGGGCATGATGGTTGAGCCCCCCCTCTTCATTTTCTGAAGAACACTGCTTGTATTACACTCCTTAAATGTGCTAGACTAGTGCTAAGAGCAAAGGAACCAAAATAAAACAGTATTTGAGATTAACTAAATTGGTTAAAGGTGGCGAGGGGGAGAGAAATAGTTCTTCAGTTCCATAAAAACAAAAACACTGTTTTGTGAGGCCATGAATGATAAGTGGGGAAAAGGGCTCTACTCCTACAAATGCTAAAACAAACAAACAAAAAACCCAACTCCGTCACTCTCTGCAGTACAGGTTTGTTTTGTTTTTTTTTCATTTACTGTGTGCATTATTATTTTTTTTGAATGTTGACACTAGTTACAGTTATATCTGCACACTCTGGGCCCTTTCTAATTAATCAGTCAGATTTTATACACAGAAAATGCTTGAATACATTTGAATCGTTAATGTTATCCGAGGTGCGGATGTTCCAGAGAAAGTATGACAAAATATATCTCTGCTTCGCAAATGACACAGATGAAGCTGTGACTGTGAATGGAAATGTATTGTAAGTGATAATAGATCAGGGTTTTTCAGTTCATTGTCAGCATCGGGGGGCCTGATATTCCTAAAATGTAGGTCACAATTGAACACCCATATCTAACTTTAATAGGAAAATGAACCAAGTTACTCTGAAATAATGGACATTCTGATGTGAAATTAAATAGTCTATGAAATATTTTTGGTTTCTAAATGACTGGCAGTGTTACCAAATTCCTAATTCATTCATTAAGTAATTTAGTTTAGTTTGTCTTCTTGCAATGCAATTTAAATGGTATTCTCTCCAATCCAATTTTTCTCTGAGTTTTATAGTTGGAGAATATTTATTGAAGAACAGATTTGCCTGTTGACAGGTCTTTCCAATACTACACACCACCCAACAAAGGGAAATTAGGAAGGGAGAGCAGGAAATGGCAACAAACCCAACAGCCAACAGGCAAGACAGGACAGATTGGCCAAATTTCTTTTCAAAGCCCTCAGCCACTATGAAGTAGGGATGATGCAAACCTTCTCAGGCTGGGGGGTTTCAAGAAGAACTCAACTGCATCAGATAATCTGCAATGGAGTGTGAAACTAGACTTGACTCAAGTGAGTCTTTCTATAGAGTTTCCTCAAACACCAAATGTTAAATGTTCATTCATTTGGGAAAATACCAAATTTTAGTTGAATTGTAAGGGCAGAAAGCTACACCCTCCCCATTGGCTGAACAGAAGCAAAGAAACAGAAACTAGGTATTTATCTTCTTTCATTGCTTCTTTCCCATTGGATAGGGCACCATAGTAAGGCACACTGACACTGATTAGCATAATATAATTTTTCACAGTATTCTCAACCACTTTCAGGATTGCATTGTACAGTAATACCTTGGATTGCAAGCATAATTCATTCCGGAAATGCACTTGTAATCCAAAGCACTTGTATATCAAAGCGAAATTCCCCATAAGAAATTTGTACACATATTTTTAATTTAAGCTGCAATAAAGAATGATAGTGTAAAGTCCTCATTTTTCTTGACCGTACTACAGTACTTGTATTGCAAGATGTCGCTTGTTTATCAAGTTAAAATTTATTTTAAAAATTTGCTTGTCTTGCAAAACACTTGCAGACCAAGTTACTTGCAATCCAAGGTTTTACTGTATTAACAATAACAGCTATATACGTATTTATTTATTTATTTATTTATTATATTTATACCCCAACTTTTTTCCTGTAAAGAACCCAAGGCAGCTTACACAATCCTCCTCCTCCTCTCCATTTTATCCTCACAACAACCCTGTGAGGTAGGTTAGGCTGAGAGCCAGTGACTGGCCCAAAGTCACCCAGTGAGTTTCATGGCTGAGCAGGGACTAGAACCCGGATCTCCCGCGTCCCAGTCCAACACTCTCACCACTACGCCACACTGGCTCTCATTGATCACATTGATCATAGGTCCTGCACTTCTTAGGGTTAATAAGTGACTCCCTCAAAATCATACAAACCAGTGTTTCCTGTATGGGGCTGAAACAGGAAACTGTGGTGGTGGTAGTGGTGGTGTTTTTATAAACTGGCAGCTTCTAATTGTGTGTGAAGGAGCAGGGAACAGGAGGGTGCAGCTCCTTCCTTCCTTCCTTCTTTCCCTCCCTCCCTCTCTTAAAAAGTAGTTCTGCTGCCGCCTATCGCCTATCTCACAGTGAGGCCCTCCTCAGCAGCTGTCATCAGCTGCCATTCTCCTCCATCCCAAATGCCCCTGGAAAAATGCAACATCATTCCAGGAGCAGTGGGGGAGGGTAGCCCAGAAAAAGTCTGCTGCTGCCACCGCCACTGCAACCAACCCAGGGGGTGGCAAAAATACATCTTTAAAAATTAAAAAAGAGGAAGCTGCCACTTTTTGCCACCTCAGTCACTGCCCTCCTGCTGCTGAAACTGTTTAAAAAAAAACAAAAAAAAACTGTTGGGCCCAACCTCAAAACCTCCTCCTGATTACCTCTTCCCCCAATCTAATTTAGGTTCAGCCATTTTCATGCGGCCCTAGGCAATATTTAGGAACATTTTCTGAGAAGAGAGGATGAGATCTCTGCCTTTGGTCATACACAGTCTACAGCTCTAGAGAGATGCCATATATATATATATATATATATATATATATATATATATACAGTGCTTTTTTTCTGGAGAAAAGGGTACCGGAACTCTTGGATTACATTTCCTCAGGAGTAGATGGCGATTAAATTGTAATGCAATTAATAGAAGAAAAGGTGCTGAAACTCAGTTCCGGTGAGTTCCACCAGAAAAAAAGCCCTGTATATATATGCATGCATGCAATTAGGGGGGTGGGAAGAACCAGTAGTTCTTCAGGTTACATGAAAGGCAGAGGTGAGGGACATGTGGCCCTCCAGATGTTGTTGGACTACAACTTCCATAATCCCTCACTGTTGGCCATGTTGGAAAGGACTGATGGGAGCTGAAGTCCAACGACATCTGGGGACCACATGATCCCTCCGCCACTGTAAGACACGTGGTTCCTTGTGTCTGTGAAGAAGACATAAGCCCTGTTCTGGCATCCGCCTGACTGTGTGAAGGCTTTAATTGGGTAGACAGTCAGGGCCGTGGACACTGGCCCCTCTCCCTACATCTCTGGGTGAGCTGGCCTCTGGGGATTTTTTGCCCCAGTGTGCAAGTATAAGCTGATGGGAACTGAGCTAGTAGTGACTGACCAAGAAAAAGAATTTGGGGTTGTGGTGGACAGCTCGATGAAAATGTCGACCCAGTGTATGGTTGCTATGAAAAAGGCAAACTCCATGTTAGGCATAACTAGGAAAGGAATTGAAAATAAAACTGCCAATATCATACTCCCCTTATACAAATTCATGGTGCAACTACACTTAGAATACTGTGTACAGTTCTGGTCACTGCACCTAAAAAAGATATTGTAGAGTTGGAAAAAGCGCAGAAAAGGGCAACTAAAATGATCAGGGGGTTGGAGCGACTCACGTATGAGGAAAGGTTACAGCAGCTGGGATTGTTTAGCTTAGAAAAAACGTGAGTAAGGAGAGACCTGATAGAGGTGTACAAAATTATGCATGGTGTGGAGAAAGTGGACAAGGATACATTTTTCTCCCTCTCTCATAATACTAGAACCCAGGGTTATCCCATGAAGCTGATTGATGGAAGATTCAGGACAGATAAAAGGAAGTACCGGTACTTCTTCACACAGTGCATAGCTAAACTGTGGAATTAACTTCCACTAGGTGTAGTGATGGCCACCAATTGGAGGGCTTTAAAGGGGGGTTGGACAAATTCATGGAGGAGAAGGCCATCAATTTTGGGGAAAACTTATTGTGATAGTAAAATGATGAACAAGAGCTGCTGTCAGCTTTTGAGCAAGTGTCCTTTATTATATAGCTAAAATTAAATGGAGGGAAGAGCAGAATTCAGATAATGCTGAAAAGTCTTCCCAGGAACATTTCTGGCAGGTGAGCGTTGACCTGAGGAAAAAAAACACACGAATGAAACAAAAGGAAAGTCTTTAGAAAATAGTTTGCTATCAGACTCAAAAGCTGCGCACCCCCAAAAAGTGAAATGTAAAAGTTTTCTTCACAAGGACAAGATGAGAATGTCATGGCTGCAGACATACATCTTTAAGTGGCCGATATTTGTCTAAATCAGGACAGTGAACAAGGCTGCAGCATGCAAGGATAAAGCGCATTAAAGGAGATTCAACAAGACAGGAAGGCAGACATTATAATAAAGGGGAAAGAACACTTTTACACATACTGATAGCAATATCAGGCTTCAACAGCTGGGAACAGTTAGAGTAATGTGAAAAGAAAATATGCAGAAGAATCAAAACTTAGGCACTATTTAGTGTTCATTATTTGCTGGGATTTTTTGCCCATCAGGGCTTCAGGGGCTCTTCAAAGAGATGCTGCATATTTAAATGCAAATGATTAAAATCATCATCATCATCATCATCATCATCATCATCATCATCATCATCATCATCATCACACATTAAAGAACAGAGATAATGATTGCAGGTTTTCCATATGTATATCAACTGCACTAACACCACAGACACAGTTGATAAGTAAAACATAATAATTACTGTATAGCATCAGAGCAGTGACACTCCTAACTCCTGCTTGGACAAATTAAAACTATCAGCAAGAGCCCTGTTCAGTGCCCCCCCCCGCCAGGTATACTGAATATGTGGGAGGGAAGCAGGATCACGTCATCACCTAATTGGTGGGGCTCCCACTGGCCACGCCCCTGACCTCTGTTCCCTCCTAGACCATGGCCTGGCCTCTGTGCATGCGGCTGAATATGTGAAAAGGGTATCTACATGTGTATAACTGCTAAGATTTCCACACCGTCCAGAACCCTGCACAGTCAGGGTTCTGGAACACTTGAGAGCTGCTGCATATGCACATCTGCGGCGCTTTTCACACATTCATTTGAACACATTGATCTGGTTCACATGACCCCCAATGAGCCACGGTGCATGCCAAGTGCCATTTTGAATATGCAACCCCCTATCGGGGTGATCGAGGGGTTGCTGCGTCCTGCGAACCTAGCCACTGTGGGTTATTTGAGGGTTGAACAACCCTCGCATAACCCACGGCTTGTAGCAGGGTTATGCAAATGTTGTTTAACCCTCAAATGACCCATGGTGGCCGGGTTCACAAGACACAGCATCCCTCCACTTGCCCCGTGATAAACAACCCATAGTGAGCCCAGCGTGTTGTGCAGACTAGGTCACAGAGTCTAGAGGCATGTCCTGCTAGCACAGTTCCCCCCTCCCCCTCCATGCATTTGGCATACATGTAGGAACAAATAACTGAACAGGGCTAGGAGGGAACATGAAACTGGACAAAACCCAAGAGCCATTTCGATCAAGAAAAACACCTTTGCTGGCCTTCAGCCTTTTCTATTCCCAACTACCATCCCAGTTGCTCCTCCCCTTCCCCAGCCCATGTGGTTTCAAATGCATGTTTGTGAAAATAAACACATGTCTGGATTCTGGAACTCTGCTGTGGGGATCTGATCCTGGCGTTCTATATCCTAGTTAGTAAGCCAAATTTAAACAGTTTCCTGGTTCAGATATAACAGGGAACTATAGTTTAAACAAACCATGATAGAAGCACCAAAGCCAGTATATGCGGAGAGGAGTAGAGGGACAAGGGGACAGCAGCCCATGGGCACCACCATTTATTCATCTCATTATGTCTAAACTGGACCAATATGTGCAACTGCCAGGGCTGCAATCTATGGCAACAGGTGGCAAGAGTTTTCAGACCTAATTTTCAATCTGAGATTTCAGAACCTCAGCTTCTAGATTTCGAATTTAATTTTTGTATTTTATTTATTTTATTGACACAAATACAGGAAAACACAAAACAAATACTACAAAAGAAAAAGAAAACACACAGCAAGACTATAAACTAAAATGGACTTCCGATTTTCTCCACAGCAAGTATACGTAACCATAATTTCTCCTACTCTATAATTACAAATACATTTCTCTTTTCCCCAATTATACCCACATTTTCTTTATATTCGTCTAACCCACAAAGAACATAAATCATTTAAAAAAAATTCTACATATAAAATATTAGAAGTTTCCAATTAATCCAAAATGTAAATATTAATTATTCTCTAAGTGTTGACAAAAGATTTTGAATTTAAATAATGCATGAATGAATCAAGATAGTAGGGTTTCAGTGCAATCATGGACCCTGAAAATGCAGGGTTCCCACTGTTGCGCTGAGAGTTCTACTCATGTTCAAGTGAATGCAGATAGAACTTCTGTTCAGAACTTGCCAATGCAACAGGGCAAGGTCTGAACTGAAGGGTGGGGCAGCATGCCCGAGACGTAGGGGTTATGTACTTGTTGTCCCGCTACCCACTTTGAGCCCTCAGATGTTCTCTTGAATGTCTGAACAGGGCTATGAGATCCCATTAATATGAGTTTCTAGCATGTAGGTCTTTGCTTGGTATCGGAAGTGGCTGGTAAAATGTTTCTTGAGTGAGAACTGTTTGCTGCTGCAGGATAGTTGAGGAGGGATGGGAATTCTCACCCTTACAAGGAACCGTCAGGAATCAGAAGTGGGGCTAGAGGCCATCTCAGTCTCCAACCTTAGGGTGTACAGTTACTGACTGGTTAGCCACTGCAAGTATGTGCTGCTGTCAGCATGAGGGGCTAGTCAACCAGCAAATATGTACATGCACACTGCTAACTAATGTACCCCTTGCTGCCTCCCAATGGTTACCAGGAAGGATGGGAAATCCCTTTCTGCCTCAGTAGCCCCGAAGCAGTGATTGGCAGTTTCCACTAGCAAAACCACTTTACCATTCACCACTACTTGGAATGTTACTTTGGATTCAAAGACTGGAGAAGTGTGGGTGAATCCTTGTCTTTAAAATAATGTCTGCCTCCATTTGTGCTGCTGTGACAGATTCTGTACATTTGGAGTGGGCATCTCTTCATGTAGTCTGTGAATAAGAGTTAACAAGCACAGCAGATTGCCTGGATGAATTGACAATTGAGTTTGTGGTGAGCAGAACCAGTTTGTCAGGTGAATAACTCTGAGGCCCATTCCTGCTTTGTATTGCCAGCCCATTCTTGTTCGGAGTGAGAAATGGAGAAAGAAAAATTGAAAATATATGGAACTAAATTTGTGAAGCCAGTACTGGTTTTGCTTTTGAATCCCATGGAGTCAGGGTTTCAGCGATGTAGTAAATGAAAAGAATGGTCAGTTTGCTAAATCAAAAGCTAGAACTGTTAGGAAGTCTAAAAACGCCAAAATATCTTCAGCAGTTATAACTCTAAAGAGCTGATAACGTGGTTTTGCTTTTAAAAAAATAGAAGCAGGAAGAAATTATGCTTTATATTTAAGCAGCATTCAGTTCACAGGAAATTTCTAAAGTGTCAGAGGTGGCCCGATCAAATGTAGCAGGAAAAGGAAAAGAGTTAAAGCACTACCAGGCCATGCAGTTGAGCATTCGGTTTAGGAAAAGTTTTTGAAAGTAGGTTAAGGACATCAAATGCAAGAAACACCAGCAAAGAAAGTTTGATCAAGGACAAACAGTGTGGTTCAGGAACAGGAGGCTCTTACTCCCTAACTTGTCGAGGTTATGTAAGGCTACTCTTCCTGGGGTTGACAATGGTGACATTACCGAAGTCCCTTGCACTGGTATTTTCACAGAGTCTGACAAGGAGTCATGCTGGATGTGAGGCAAAGGAATTGCAAGAAATGGACCTTACAAATATTTCTTGATTTAGATCCTCGAGGCTCCAGCAGCCTTCTTGTCTTCTTGAAAGTGATGACCAAGAAATAGTGCAGGTTATGCAAAGTGATAGAGAAATGCATATATAACGTATTCAAATGGAAATGTAGTAGACAATGCATTTTTGGACTGGTTATGGTAACAAAATTAGCACATAAGTAGCAAATGAGAAGAGGAGGAGGAGGAGGAGGAATTGTTGGATATTAATTCTGACAACTAAAATTAGTGATGGATAAGCTCCCCCTCAGCTCATATTTATTTATTTTATTTATTTTATAGATTTATATACACTTACCATATTTTTTAAAATATCTCTAAGTGGTGATGTATAATCAGTGATGTATAAACAGTCCTTCAGGGCATAACTTCCCTCCCAAGGTGGTGTACAAAATGTCATAAAAACATAAATAATATAATATAACCATCCAATTAAAAACAAAATATGCAATTTGAGGGAAAGCAATTAATTAATCTCAGCAATTAGTAAAAAGCAGACTGCAATACAATATTTTAAATGTTTTCTTTAAAATTTCCAAGGATGGGGCCTCAGGTTTTTCCTGCAGGAGAGAGTTCCATGGGTCCATGGGACCACCACTGAAAGGGTCCTGTTCCTGGTTAATGGGCCAGAGAGCAGGGTCTTAGCAGCTGACTATAAAGCCTAGGCAGGGTCATATTGGTGTAGTAGGCATTCCTTCAGATAACCTGGTCCCAAACCATTAAAGGCTTTAAAGGCTAAAACCAGCACTTTAAATAGGGCCCAGAAACAAATAGGTAGCTCGTGTAACCGGTACAGAATTGATGTAATATGTTCTGAATGCTTAGCTCCTAGTAGCGATGTGTTTAATGAACTGTGCTTAAAGGCAGCCCCATGTAGAGCACATTACAGTAATCCAGCCTCAATGTAATCAGAGCACCTGTCACTGTGGCAAGATCCAGATAAGGCTACAGCTGGTGGACCAGCCAAAGCTGGTAAAAGGAACTCCTGGCTACTGATGTCACTTCTATTGAAAGCATTGAATCCAGGATCTCCACCCAAAGTGCATGCCTGACTCTTCAGGGGAAGCACAGCTTCAAGTAAGACAAGCTGCACACCGCTGTCCACATCGGTGGGTTTACCATCCCACAGAACCTCCAACTTGTCACGATTAATTTTCACCTGTTTATTTTATTTATTTATTTATTTATTATATTTATACCCCACCTTTTTTTCCCCTGCAAGAAGGAACCCAAGGCGGTTTACATAATCCTCCTCCTCCTCCTCCTCCTCCTCCTCCTCCTCCTCTCCATTTTTATCCTCACAACAACCCTGTGAGGTAGGTTAGGCTGAGAGTCAGTGACTGGCCCAAAGTCACCCAGTGAGTTTCATGGCCAAGCGGGGACTAGAACCTGGATCTCCAGAGTCCCAGTCCAACACTCACCACTGCGCCACACTGGCTCTCACCCATCCCAAAACTGCCTCCAGACACCTGTGCAGAACTTCTACTGCCTCCCAGGAATTTAAATGGGGGAAATGAGAGGTAGAGGTTGAAGTCAAAAGAATATTGAAGCATAGGAAGCTGCTGTATACTGAATCAGGCCATTGGTCCAACAGACTAGCCCAGTATTGGTGACGCTAACTAGGAGTGAATCTTCAGGATTTCAGGCAGGAGTTTTTTCAGCCCTACCCAGAGATGCTGGGTATTGAACGTGAGACCTTCTGCATGGAAATTATGTGCTCTACCATGGGGCCATCTCTATGCTGATGACATCACAACCAAACCTCCAGATGACTTTTCCTAACTGTTTCATACAGAAGAGAAAAAGCGTAGGGAACAAAATAAAAAAACATTGAGGCACTGCAAAGGCCAATGGTGAAAAGATGGAACAAAAGTCCCCCAGCAGCACCATGATCAATGAAGGATACCATGATGATCAATATTATCAAGAGCTGCTAAGAGGTCCAGGAAAACCAACAAGGCCACACACCCTCCATCTGTTCCCTGGCATGAGACGTGGGTTTGAGAAGTGCAGAAATACACATTTCGAGCTGCACGTTCTCAAGTTCCACAGCATCACTTTGCTCAGCTTCCTTGCCAGGCAGAAATTTGCACTTGGGTTTTGCACATCTAAGCCTCAGGCACAGCCATCCCCTCCAAATGTGTTGGGCTGCAACTTGCATCAACCACAGCTAGCATGGCCATGCTGGCTCTGGATGATTTATGGGAGTTATAGTCCAACACATCTGGAGGACACTGGATTAGGGAAGGCTGCTCTAGCAAATATACCACACTCACCTCTCTCTCTCTCTCTCTCTCTCATTTTCCCCAGAGCTGTTATGAGCCAACTCTCCACCAAATTGATGTGCTATTCAAAAGGGAAACTTTTGACAACTGTCATGAAAATAAATGCCAAATCCAATCCAAGGCACTGAAAAAGCCTGTTAGATCGTTTTGGCCCCTCTTCTTCCGAAGTTAATTTGATACTAGCTGTGAAGGCCAGCACTGTGGAGCATATGCTTGATTCAGTAGACGGAAGGCGGGGGGGGAAGAATCAGTCATTCCACAGTCATGAATCTCTAAGTATTAGCTTTGGCTATAGCTATTCCGTCCTTTGTGGTCATAAGGTTGAGCAACAGGAGGGTTGCCTCCTGCAAAGGCAAGTGTGGGCTTATGGCAGGAGAATATAAATAAATGATTCCATATGGACGAGGCCTTTCCAAGGCCGACTGACTACATCACCATTGACAGGCCTGCATGCAACGTGTCAGTTCAAGTCTCTACGGGCTGTTGTGACCAGGTTTTCCAAGCTGTGCCTTAATAGTCTCAATTAAAGCTAAATGGAAAGTCATCTACAGCTTCTGAAACCGTGCCCAGCTTCTGCTGGTGTTGCACAGGATGATCCCCCTTTCCAGGCTTGCAGTCACCAGCAGATTTCTCCCCCTCCCCCCCCCCAAACACGAAAGCGTGAGTTGAATATGCGTGCTACATTCTACTCTCAGTTACCCTGGTGCGTTCTGCAGTGTGTGCACATTAATGTGCCTGGCTCTTGGAACTCACACATAGTGTAGGTGAGAGCAAAATATGCAATAATACATTGTGCAACACAGGTTCAGATCGGGGGTTAGAAAGCCTGCACACTAAACTGTGTGTGTGTGTGTGGTGGGTGGGGGAGCACAGCATTTTCATCCTGCTTTGCTTGTTATGCACTTCCCAGAGGTTATTTAGTCAGTTCTCTGCTTACCCATTTAATTCATTTGTATCCTGGCTATGCCACAACCCAACCCCCCCCCCCAAAAAAAACCCCACATCTAGCAGTCCTACATTAGGATTATCCAAGTTTTATCTTCATAACAACCTTGTGAGGTAGGTTAGGGCAAGAGATAGCAATGGGCCCAAGGTCACCCAGCGAATTTCAGGGGTGAACAGAATTTGAACTCAGGTCTTCCTAGTCCAAGTCCAAGAGTCCTAGTCCTACGTAGTCCAAGAGTGCTTTACACTGTCACACTGACTCTTGTGTGATATATTTGCTCAGTATATTTTCAGTGCTCAACACTCTACTTTAAGCCTCCTGGTTGCCTCTGCCTAAATCCTTTTCTCCTGCTATAATTAGAAAACACTAAACAATCTAAAAGCTTTAAAATCTCGACTCTTATGCAACATTCCATTGTCTATTGAAAAGTTCCATGCCCACCTTCTGTCAAGTTCAGTCCCTGTGGCAGGGGAGAAAATGGACTCATAGTTCAAATTTAAATGTTCTAGGTAACTAAGTGATGACTCGCAAGTGGAAATGGATAGGGAAGAAAGTCTTTGTGTCAGCTATCAACTGCTCATTAGCAGCTATTACATGGAAGAAGGGGTCAATTTCAAGGAATCAAATGTCCAAATTGCTTCCTCGAGTTAGGATAAATGAACCCCACTGTCGCCTGGACATCACATATAAAAGTATTTCCCTCTGAAACATGCTAAGTAATGGACCAGGGAGATGCCACAAGACTCCTAGAATATTGTTTCCATCTCCCAATTTGTGCTAGATTGCTCCAAGAGCCTCTGCAGAAGGTCAGACTTTGATACTAAGTTCAGAGAGGATGTCCTGTCTTGACCATGAGTCCCTGCCATGTGATGGATGTCTGAGGGTGACTCAGTCAGGTGCTTAGACAGCTCCAAGAAGAGAACTTGCTCCGAGGAGGCCTGGAGTTCAATGGCGGCCTTCTTTGCCTCTTAGGCCAGACTACCCCACCCAGGCTCCATCCCTTCTGGAAGAGTAAAAAGCCTTAAAGTATGTGAACCTTGGAATGATTTTGCCTCGAGTCCACTGAACTGGGGAGTAGGTCCAGTGCAGCACTGGAGAGGAATGCAGGAGTTTAGGCTTGACGATGACTATGGCATAGGCAGGCCAGAGACTCATCCTGCTCCAGTTCAGCCAATTCACAAAATTCCCATTAGTATAGCTGATTTCATTTGAACTCCTTTTGGAGTAAATGAACTTTGGATTGCAGCTTTAGACACGTGACAGGATGTTTCCCACTGTAGCTTTTCTTACCTGTACACCGCTGAATATCAGGGGAGGCTGGTGACTCCTATGCCAGTGGGGCTCCTGATCCATTGCAGCTTTTATTCTGAGATTTGTAGGAGCTATCCGTGGTGCTCCATGGTGGTGAACCTAGCTTGGGGCGGAGTTCAGCACCATGGATAGCTCCTATAATGCTCAGGATAAAAACTGCAATGGATCAGGAGCCCCACTGTCCTAGAAGTCACCAGATGCTGCCAGTTTACTTGTGCATTTGGGACATGTGATCTATTCGTAAAAGTACAGTTCAATTTTCCTGGTAGCATCACATCTATCAAATATCAGTGTAAAAGGATGCCAAAAGCAAATAGACTGTACCTTGGCAAACATTGGCACTCATTCCCCCATTCACTTACTCAGACAGATGGATTTCATGCTTAAAGAACTTTAGGAGACTCCAGGGGATCTTGATTACATTCCTCATGCTGTCACTTGGTTATGGGAGTCCCACTTATGCCACATTGTACCACTTACCCACAGAGCAATGGGATGCTTTCTGATGAAGCAGGACCCAGATCATTGTCTCCATACCAGATTTTAAAAGCCAGTTTGTGTTTCTGGCTTGAGTTATCACCCTCAACTGGTAGATCCACAGCCCAGTCTCATAAGGGATCAACTACCTTTTAATGTTAAGATAAGGGGCTTCAGGTAATGTTTAAACACCACTTTTAAACATTTCATAAATGCCAAAGCTAGTATTTAGAACTCTGACCAGCGCACGTCACTTATTTCTTTCTTTCTTTATTACATTTCTATACCGCCCAATAGCCGAAGCTCTTAGAGCAGCTACAAGATCAGATAATCTGATCTGCAAGTGCAGGATGCACATTGTGATCACATTGTTTTCTCTCTGCAACAATGAGGTCTAGAAACTTAATTTCAAAACATTATTCTTACTCATTGGATACTGTTCAATGTACAAGTACTTTACATTGCTGTTATTTGTCTATAAATCAAACGTGTCACAGATTACAACTGATCTGTCAAAGGTCATCTATTGAGTAGTAGGACTAAGTGGGCTTTTAAACTTTTGTGCCCCAGATGCAAACAAAATATAGCCATACTGGCTCATTGTCCTCATCGCCTATATGGTAATGGCCAACTTACCAAAACATTCATTCATTCATTCATTCATAGTACCTCCTGCTGTACAAAGATCAAAGGGTACAATCCTATGCATGTTTAGAAAGAAAAATGTCCTACAACACCCAGCTGGGAGTTGTAGGACTTTTTTCTGTCTAAACATGCATAGGATTATACCCTTAAAAAAAAGTAAGAGTCATGATACCAAAAGCAAAAGACATGAGGAGGAAGCAGGAAGGCAAGTAAACTGAGGCACTGATTCTTCATAACATTATATAATGCATAATAAATATTTTTAAAGTTAGTAATGACTGGTGAAGGCTCTGAAGGGGCCAATACTATCTACTCCACAGCCCTTAGGTGTCCTTGCAGCTATTGCTGTGGCTGTTCCAACTGCTGCTTCTTGAAGAGTCTTTGGTGACCATAGGGGACTCCCCACCCTCAGAAATGTGATACCTGGCAAACAGGGCCAGGTAGCATCTAACGTTTTGGTCCCTCGAAGGTGGGGCATCTCCTCACTCAGGTAGCTTGACAGTCTGTAGCTTCACACAGCTGTAAACCGAAAGCCCAGTAAATGGTCTAGATGCGTAAACTCTTAGGTTGCGCAACCATGAAGTGATGAGTATGGATTCGTGCCAATTAGTTAGCTATTGTTGTCTCCCTGGGGAAGTTCACCTTATGATTTGTGGTCTAAGAAACATATAGTTGAAGCAGTGGTGAAGCTGGGTAATTTTAGACCCTGGCCTTAATGGTCTTTGGGGGGGGCAGGGGGGAGGCTTTAGACAGCTGTGTGTTACTTCAGTTGTGAAGCACACACTTAACATTTCTCCTCTCTCCCCACAACTTCCCTTGCTTTACAGTTGCTTCTACATGCCTGATATGTTAGAGAGAGAGTGAGAAAACTGGTTGCCATCTCTCATCATCATCACCATCATCATCTGAGCATGTGCAGTTTCACACTTGATACTCACTTAAATCATAGCACGATCATGACTACACAAATAAAATGGAGTTGCTTCTGCTGCCACGATGCTAAACACATTTACTTGGGAACAAGCACCCTTTTGTTGTGCTTAGAAAAGGATAATATATTTTTAAAGCAAAAATAATAAATCTGTAAACATGAACAAGCCCGGGTAGGTGCCCCCTGACTATGATGATGATGATGATGATGATGATGATGATGATGATGATGATGAGAAGGAGAAGGAGAGGATGCTGTGGCAACCACTATCAGCCTTGGTGGGTCTGATTGCCACTGCCTCCATCTCCTGCCGCTCTATGGGTAGTCATTCCGGGGACCCTGGACTTTGGCCCCGAGGCCCAGCCTTAGCTGCACCACTGAGTAGAAGATAGATAGTGCACAGTCCACCTGGCTGCATGTGCTCCCTACACATTCCCAACCATTCTAAATTTTGATTTTGATTAAAATCGTACACTCCTGGATTGTATCTTCTAAGAATACTATTACTATGGAAACATTTGAGTGCCACCTTGAGTGCTATTTTTTGGTAAAAGGGTGGGGGTATAAATCAAATAAATAGATAGATAAATTTGCAGCTCAGAGACAAATGTGTTATGCTTATAATCTTCATTACTTGAAAGCCGTCTCATGTCTGCGGGGCTTTCAGCATCAAGACTCCTGGTCAATAAATCTGGTTGGACAGCTAATCTGATGTGAGAGGACTTACCAGAGTTCCTGGGGGGTCCTCTCCTTCTCCTTCTCCTTCCTGCTCCTCCTCCTCCAAAAAACAAATTATTATCATGCAAAACACACAGCCCTGGATACACTAGGAGAAATGCCAAGCAGGAAAAGTTAAAACAATTATCTCCCTGGAAACTATGAAAGATCCAAATCATAGAGTATCTGTTATTGACTTAACATTTTGCCATGTCATCTGAGGACACTGATCTGCCATTTCAAATCTCACACCAGAAATTGCACAGATGGCATCAAGGGGGAAGTGGAATAGATCCAAGAGCCAATGACCTGGTGTCTGGCATATTTAGGCAAATTATGAACACACTCCAGTATACTAATTGGGGATAGGCCTCTGGAACACTATGCATTTAAAACTTCAATTGTGACAAACAAGTTGCTGAACCCTGATTTGTCCCATTGTTCTTTGAGTACTCATCTTCAGAACTGACTGTCCCTTGATTGCAAACTATTTCCATATACCTCTGGATTGTTAAATGAACTGAGTATTTAACAGCTTTGTTTCCTTCTCTTCTCCCCACTCCCCCCCCCCAGCCACAACTTATTCTCTTCTCATCAATATAGAGGAAAACAGCTCCTTTATTAGTGACCCTCAAATAATAAATCTGTTAATCTCCCTTAGCGGTGGGTGGTTTTTACTGGACTATAAAGTTTTAACTCTAATGTTCTGTACACTGGTAAAAGTCCCCACCACCACCACCATCAAAAAATAAAATCCTTACTATACGAAATAAGGGCCATAAACCTCTAGTAAGTACTTTAAAGGAAATCTGCAGGAATGTTCATGGGATCAGAGCCAATGTTAATAATATACATTTGACTTGTAGGTTTTATAACCATCATAGACTATTTGTGATATTTCTGTCACAACTGACTGGCTGTATAGAATATGCCAATAATCCTTTGCCACATATTTCCAGGTTCTGCAAGCTCAAAAGCCAAATTCTGCAAGTAGAAATCACTAGTTGTGCAACTAGATATAATTATGCAAATTGCTACAATCCTAAATGCTTTTTAATATGTGGTTGATTCCAGATGGTGTGTGTTTGTTTGCAAATGTTTTCACCCACTGTGACAAGGCACCCTCTTCTTATTTTTTTTCTTTTCCAGAGGGGACTCAAAAGTCAGTGTTCTCCCAATGTGTGGGGTCAATAATGGCCCTGCTGGAAACAAGGTAAGTGGTAGTTGATCTCCCACCACTACCACCAATGGCAGGGATACATACGGTGGAACCACTGTACCACTGCAAGTAGAGAAGCACAGGTATTGTCTGGTAGCCCAAGCAATGGCTGCATTCCCCTTCCCTGATACCCATTCAGAGTGAGGGTGATCGGATTCAGTAATACTGTAACTGTTCTCACTCTGAAATGGCTTCATTTGCATTCAGGAGCCAAATCTGATCTGTTAACCACTCCACCCACCCACCCTCACTGAGTTTGCATGTAACAACAAGCCATGCCCAGTCAGTGAGAGTAATTAGGGAAATCAGGCAGCACATGCCTGGCCCCATGGCTTATAAACCACCCACGTGCATGCAAACCCAGTCAGTGGCTGCAAATATCTACCAGCAGCATTGAAAAAAGATAAGAGGCATTTTCCATGGAGCATTTTAGCGCCACCTTAAAAGCTCACCTTTGAAGGCCTACTTTTATAACTAAGTTCCCTTGAACTAAAAGGGGCTTTTGAAAACTGAACCGTTGCCTTAAAAACCACTGCTGATGTGTTTACTTTGCTGTTGCCTTCATGCCCTTCATGTTGGTGATCTTCCCAGAAGCATTTGCTTCCCAGAAGAAGGGAAGAATATCTTTTGAGTGAGCTGTTTTCACTGGAGTATCAGAGCACAACACATGAAGACCCTTTGCCTCTGAGAAAGGCTATTGATCCACATTCATCAGGCAGTCTTCATATAATAAATCATTGCTTCAAGAACCAAACCGAGGCCTGCCTATTGTGTGTGGCTACCATTGGGAATAGGATGCTGGACTGTACAGACAGTTGGTCTCCTCCAGCATTGCTGTTCTTCCATTCTGCATCCAGCCTGCAGCCTTTGATGTGCTATTGGCAACGATAGTCAAGGAGTTTTGATTATGAGCCTGCACATGTGCACATGCATATGCAAGAAGTGGACCTCTGGTGGAAAATGTCATAGAAGGGCAGAGGCATTTTCATGGATCATAAATAAAAAGGGACAGGGAAACATCCCAGTTGGTGTTGAAACATCCCAGTTGGTGTTTCCCCCTTTGTGGTTTTTCAAATAAGTCTTGTCAGGATTGTGCACAGTGGTTCAAGTCACTTTGTATTCTTTCCGGCGCCAGGTGAAGACCTTTCTCCCAGGCATTTTAATCATCTTAATCATCTTAATCATTTTAATCTTGTAGTTGTTTTTAATTCCATTATTGTAACTGCTGCTGCTAGCTCTGCTGTTTGTTTTTAATCTGTGGTTTTAAATTTTATATTGTATTTTATGATTTTAACTGTTGTAAACCGCCCAGAGAGCTTCTGCTATTGGGCGGTATAAAAATGTATTAAATAAATAAATCGGTCTGCAACAACAATGGAATGTTGCAACTTCTTCTGCCTCAGGCTTGCAGGGAGGGGCTGGATTCTGGTAGATGTGGTACTGCAGTATCCACAGGGCATCACTAATAGCTTAAATGATGTGGAGACTATCCCTCTGGCTCAGATGTCCATGAGCAGGCCAGCGCAAGAAGGCAGGAATGCACTTCTTGTGGGATGATCTCTCTTCTAGATTCTCCATGAAGAGTTGTGTATTTCTTCATTACTAGCTTCTGTTGTGTATTTCTTCATTACTAGCTTCTGTCTGCAGATATTCAATGTGTGATCATTTAAAAAGTGCACTAATGCTTTATTTAACAATTGACAATCACATTACAATTCCTTTCAAGTAGCATTGTATAAAGAGACTCCCCCCCCCCCGCAATGTAAACATATTTCTAAATACTGGGTATCTACAATATGCATCATGGGAATAGCTTCAAATGTAGTGCATGCTTTGATCCTCCATATTAAAGGCTTGTGAGTTGAACCATTTGGGATAAATAGTTAGTGATCTCAGCAAGTTGTATTATTCTTAATACTGTTGTATTAATAATGTTTGAACTAAACGATGTAGCTGTTAGAGCTGGCAATTAGCATTGATTTTTATGGGCCAGGGGTGGGGGCCACCCAGGTACAGGTCTGGAAAAAAAGGTCTAATTCCTTGGCACTGATATGTGATATCACATTCACAGATGTTTGAGTGACCCAAGCTGTGGGGGTTCTGTTGTTTGTACGGGTGGGTGGGTGCATTTTCTTCCATAGCATATTCCAGTGCTTTTAAATTCTTTGGCTCATGTAACATAAAAGCAATTAACGGTGCAATCCTATGCATGTTTAGACAGAAAAAAGTCCTACAACTCCCAGCAAACCCCAGCTGGGGGATGTTGGGAGTTGCAGGACCTTTTCTGTCTAAACATGCATAAGATTCTGCACTAAATACCTGTCCCAAAGAGTAGCTTTTCTTCCCTATTTTGAATAAGCTTCTGTGGTGTGTGTGTGTGTGTGTGTGTGTGTGTGTGTGTTTATGGTCTCCATGGTACTGAAAGATATTTTTTTATTGGGACCACTGTTGCTATGACAATAATCCACATCAAGCAGTGTGAAAGGAAGTGCTCTTAACCACCTACCATGAGATAATTTAAGATAATGAAGAATTATATCATAGTGACAAATGTATTTTGTAGGAGTATCTAAAGCTGCAGTTCTTCAAGCCATTCTTCCACAAGACACAGGACTCAATAGCCAGTCATCTCATGGGTGCTATTGGGACATTTCATAGTGGAAAGGAATGCATTCACTTATAAAATACAGTTGTGATTGCACAGTCCCTGATTATATACTACCAACACCCAGATTCCAATTACAATATCCTGTTGAAATAACTTATGTAATTTGCATGTAGTTAGCTAGCTAGCTATCAAATTAGCTTAATTACTGAACATGAGACTGATTATAATAGTACTATTATGATTGATATTAAATCCACTAGGCACTGTACAAAAATGAAAATGAAAAAGGCCCTACCCACAAACTAACAATTAAAAACTGACAATTTAAGCCAACAATAATACCATAAAAGCAATAAAACACAACAGAACATGACACAGCATAAAACTAATACCAGTATGCTAAAACAATATCAAAATATCTAAAAAGCCCGGGCAAATTAAAAGATGGGGTGCCACCACTGAAAAGGCCCTACCTTTGTTTACCACCAGATGGCACCAGGATCTGAAGAAGGGCCTCTGACGATGATCTCAGGGTCTGGGCACGTTCATGTGGGAGTAAGCTGTCCTTGTGGTACACTGGTCATTAGCTGTATAGGACTTTAAAAGATCAAAACCAATTCAAATTCAAATTGTGTGCAGTAGACTGGAAACCAGTGCAGTTACTTCAAAACCTGAGAGATATGAGCTGAACAGTCAGTCCCATTTAGTAACCTAACTGCAATATTTAGCATCAACTGAAGCAGCCGAACAGTTTTCAAAGGCAGTCTCACATGCATCCAAATGGGATGTTACCAGAGCATGGATAATTGTGGCCAGCTTTCTCTATCCAGGAGAGTCTATGCCTTAAGATATATACTGCATAATGTGGATAGCGGCAGAACGGGATGTGAACAAAAACACGAAGATTCGCAGAAGTGTGAAGATTCACTCTTTGACCATTGAAACCTTCAGCCACACCCTTTCTGCTTCCTGACTCCATAGAAGTTGCTTACATTATTTGCTTCACAAGCAAAAGGACTAGAAACTTTGCCCAGCCTTGGCAGTAGCACACAGGGGACAGGATGTGGAGGCCTTCTACATTCAAAAGGACTCAGCGTGTTGTGCTGCCTACAGAGAAAATCTTATACCAGATTAAACCATTCGGCCATCTAGCTCAGTATCCTCTATGCCAGTGTTCTCCAACCTTGGGTCCCCAGATGGTTTTGGCCTACAACTCCCAGCAGCATAGCTATGGAGAATACTGCTCTATGCTGACTAGCCGTGGCTCTCCAGGGTTTCAGGTAGGATTCTTTCCCAACCCTGCATGGAGCTGCTGGGGGTTGAACCTGGGAGCTTTTGCAGGCAACTCATGTGCTCTGCCACTGAGCCAGGGCCGTGGCACTGCCACACAGCGCCATGGGTGTGTGAGAGGCATTTGTTGGTTGCATAAGGTCAGTTGCATGGCAATGAGAATGGAAGGTCCCTGTCTCTCCCATCACACAGCTACCTAGACTTTAGTTGGTCCTCATGGACCACATGGAGGATCTGGCGATAGCCATGCTGGGATATCCATAGTAGAGGGAGCCATTGCCCAGGTACTTTCAAAGGGAAAGGCATTGCTGGAGGGGCTCTATGGGGATAATCACATGTTGAGGGCTTGCAGCCCTGATCAGGGATCATTCGTCACTAGGCTGTGTCCCCGGGGCTTGGGAAAAGTCGAAAGGCACTTGAATAGATTGGCTGTCCAGTGGCCTCTTGGGTGTGGTACTTGCACAC
The DNA here is from genome assembly GCA_021292165.1 of Shinisaurus crocodilurus. Taxonomy (NCBI): domain Eukaryota; kingdom Metazoa; phylum Chordata; class Lepidosauria; order Squamata; family Shinisauridae; genus Shinisaurus; species Shinisaurus crocodilurus. The sequence continues at coordinate 176,859,296 of CM037877.1, read as the reverse complement.
TCACTGCTGTATTCAGGTGGCCACCGTGTGCTGCCCTAACAACCCGCTTCTCAGCTGTTCTACAAAACCTTGGCTGCTTAAAACAAAATGTTGCTATGATAAAGCCTTGCTAATGCCACCGCCTTCCCTCCCCCCAGCTTGTTTTTGTCCCTGGCTGGCGGAGGGGAGAGATTGAGGGGTTGTCTGCAGAGGTTGGATAGTTAGTTGGCAGGTGCAGTGCAGAATCCTGGTGCAGGCTGAGAATAGCAATTTGGCGAGTACCCCGAGGCATCCTTTTAGGTTAGGGTGAGGGGAGGATTCCTCATCCCTGCCCCCTTCAGGCCGTATGGCAAGAGGAGGACAGGAGCTTCACTTAAGGTCTGCCTGATTCATGTACACAAAGCCATAGGGCCTGTGCTGGAGTGATGCAGGCATGCCGTCCTTGGCACCTAAATGTGAGGGCTTTGGAAGGCCATGGCTAGTTAGCAGACAGACTGGCCTTTGACTTAAGCCAAGGAAGCTCACCCAAAAGAGGCTGATGAGGAAGGAGCATTTGTCCTTCCCTCAGCCTGTTAAGGGGAGGGTGTTCATTAGTTAGCTAGCTGAATATTAGAATTTGCATATCACCCTTTGCAAAATTAATAATATGTATTGTTTCTCATTTGAAACTCAACAACTGACTCTTGCCTCTTTATTTCTGGGCCTGGTTGCAACAGAATTTAGTTTATTGCAGGTTGAGAGAACCTTATCTTCAGAAAAATTATGTAGCTTCTTACAATGCGTGGCAGCAATTAATGTGAGTTTTTAGAAACAACTTGCTCTGTAACTGAAGGGAAGGGGGGGGAAATGAAGTTTTGCCATGGCAACTAAAGAAATATGGTACTGTATGTACTGCAAAATTACCTCAGAAACATAGAGGGTATTTAGAAAGAACTACAAATGTCAGGATTAAATACTATACTTTGTTCCTTGAAAGAAGCGGATTGATTCTTTGACCATATTCTTCAACAACTTTCATAGTTAATATGAAAAGGCTACTTAATGACCTAATTGAAATTATAATACTTTTTTAGAGAGCCAAAATGAATGTGACTGATGCAACACAGGAGAATGTGAAGCAGCCAATATGTACAACATTCCTCCATCGAGAACTTTACAGGAGACACAAATGCTCACAGAAGGACCAGTCAAAGATCAAGATATGTTTTTCTCCCTCTTTTGTAACACTAGAGCCTGGGCTCATCCAGGAAAGCCAACTGGTGAAAGATTCAGGACAGACAAAAGGCTGTCACGAATCTTTCACCAGTTGGCTTTCTTCATAGATTTCATAGATCATAGAGTTGGAAGGAGCCTACAAGGCTATCGAGTCCAACCCCCTGCTCAATGCAGGAAACTAGAGGAGGGGTCTCCCATCCAAGTAACAACCAGGCCTGACCCTGCTTAGCTTTCCACACTCAGACAAGCTGAGCCAGCGTAAGCCACAGGTCCCAGATATGAAAAGCACATAGTTATATTATGGAATTCGCTGCTGCAAGAGGTAGCGACTGACACCAACTTAAATGTCTTTTAAATGGCATTGGACAATTCATGGAGGGTGAAGCGATCGATGGCTACTAGTCATGGTGGCTATGTGCTACCCCCAGGATCAGAGGCAGAATGCCTCTGAATACCAGTTGCTGGGGAACAATCCCAGGACAGTGCTAGTGCCCTCATGTCCTGCTTGTGGGCTTTCTATAGGTATCTCGTTGGTCACTGCTGGAAATGGCATGATGCATTAGATGGGCAGGGCTCTTATGTTCTTCAAGCTTTCCCCGGTCCTGGGGCAGATGCCTGATACCCACCAAACAGGCATTTCTAGCAAATAAATATACTGCATGCATCACCAAAGAGCAGTGATTGGCAAGCCTTTGGTTTGGGTCGGTATTATCTTCACTTTGGGACCCAAAGAAGGGGCTCAGTGACTGACCATGGCCACTTTCTTTGCCCCAGACAAAGAAGTTGGCCTGTATTTTAATCCCAGCAAGTGCTATTTCCCATACCAGCTCCAAGGACAGTCATTCACCTTCATATCATCCAGCACATTTTCAAAGCATTGACCTATGCTGGCTATCTCCTTTGTCTAAGCCTAACCTATTATGATTATGATTAGGATTATGATTATTATGGGTGGCTCCCCTCCAAGCACTGGCGAGACCCAGACCTGCTTAGCTTCAGCAAGGTGGCTGCCTCATGTGCCTTCAGACCTCGCCCTGTGACCCCTTATGCCTATTGTTTCCTTTCCTCACATTTTCCCTTAGTGTGCCTAGGCCAGGGGGAACGAATTTCCCTAGTCTCACAAAAAAAAGCAAATGTGGCCATGTTGACGACCGTAAGTAAAATCCAAAACCCATATTCGTGTCATACCTTTATTAAGACCATCCAAAAGATCACCACCACCCCAAAACGTGCAAGCTTCTCCAGATCTCTTCATCAGGCAAAATTAAAAATGGGTTGGGGACGGGGAAGAAGGGAGGGGGGAATCTGACCGTATTAGGGCAGTGGAGGCTGGTGGCTCCAATGTCAGTGGGGTGGTGTATCCACTTTGGGTTTTAGTCCGGACTTTACAGGCCCCACTGCCAATGGAGTCACCAGCCTCCACTGGATTAAGGGTGCAGAAGCTCAGGACCAGGAGCCCAATCATCCAGCCTACAAGGGGTCCCAGTCTGGTCCACTGGGATGCAGCAGATAGCCTTGCCTCCTTCCCCAGGCCTCACCCTGTTTCCCTCAACCATTTATTATTGGGTGGTTTTTCCTGGCTGTTCTGCAGTTTTTCCTCATTCTAAAGGGTTGAAATGCCTCCCAAGACTTAGTTACTAGCAGTAAGAGCTTTAAGCTAAAATATGCTGGTATTTTTTTTTGTATTTTTGAACAAATACAATACCTTTGCCTTCAGCCTCACCCACCACTGGAATGTAGCCCCCAAGAGCTTCTCCAAAATGGAATTTGTCCCTTGTACGGAAAGAGTTTCTGTTTCTGTCCTCCTGGACTAGATGATGAAGTCAGTGTCTGCATGTTCAGAATCCCAAGATGGAATGGGGAAGAAGGGGTCTGCAGAGCCTTATTTGAATGTTTGTAGACCCCTGTTCTTCCATTCTATCTTGGGACTCTGAACAAGCAGACTCTGGCTAGTCAGATTTTTTTTTCCTTCCCCCATTTCTCCCTTCCCCATCCTCTTTTTTTATAACATCTTGCATGATGAAGAGATCTGGAGATTCCAAAAGCTTGCACATTTTTGTGACCTTTTGGTTGGCTTACTAAAGGTATGACACTAACATGGGTTTTGAAATTTCCCTAGAGAACCACTGCTCCATCCTCTGCCTTGTACCCATGCACCATTGGGCTCATGTAATACTTCTTATGCAAGAATTAGTGCTTTAGACTCTTGGCATCTAAGCTCACAGTCTCGAGGAACCAAATGCCTTGGGTCTTGATTTTGACTAGCAATGCTTAGCCTTGCTACATACACACACAAAGCTGCTAAATGTCTCTGCATTCTACAGCTGAAGCTCTCTGAATCGTAAAAGCAAACATTTAACAGCTGGTAGATTGTCTTAGGAGATAATGTACCCAAGCTTGTTCATAAAAATAACAAATCAAAAACCTATTGAGGCTTCACAGTGCTTTTAACATATGCACACAAATTTAGGGGATAAATTATTATGCAGTAAAAGTCCTTTCTCCTCCTCCTTATGAACAGTTTATATATTTTAAGGCAACCTTTGCAGAAGGGAAAATGCAGAAGTTAATCTTTCTTCCTTCCTCCCTCCCTCTCACAAGATGTCCAAGTGAAGAGTTCAGAATACCTTCATGAATTAAGCAAGTGGGTGTCTACTCACACATCCTCATGCCTATTTCACGTGCACTCAATCACTGAAGACCAAAACATGGTCTAAATTACTTATATATTGTTGTTCAACAACATGTTTGGGGTTTTTTTGTTTGTTTGTTTTAAAGATGGTTCTGTGACTCAAGTCCTAGTGAAATGTATGAATCATACACTCTGAGAACCAATCTGCAATGTTAATGTCAGAACACACGCCAAGGGCAAAGCAAGAAGAGATCCCAGGAGGTGCATGATCAGTGTCTTGCCAGCTTTTTAAAAAACAAAAAACAACAATGCAGCTGCCCGGGTTTTTTTTGCAAATCTAAATTGGAGCAATGGCAGGAGAGGGTGGCTTATCCCACTTCCTTCCTGTCATTTAAAACAATCAAAGTAGCCCCCAGCTGCTTTCCCACTTGGCAGGAACTCTGCACCTTCCCACCCACAGTGAATGGGAAAGCAGAAAGGGAGGGCAATTTTGACCAGAAAAATGGCAGGAAAGGAATGGGTTAAACACAGACAGATGTTGCTCTGGCCAGGTTTGCAATCTCCACCACCACCACCACTGCAATGCCATTTCACTTACTTAGGGCACAATTCTATGGGGATGCCCTTAACCCTCCAAACTCGGAGAATTACAGGCATCCTATGCAGAGTGGGAGGAGCAAAGAGGCTCCTCTTGCTCTGCAAAGCCCTTAGACGGCCAATTTCGGAGCGACGGAGTGGGAGCGACGGAGGCTGAGGCGCCACCAGGATATGTTGTATCTTGGTGGTGCAAGTCTCCTCCCCTCCCCTCCCCATCCCCCAAACACCCCCAAAAGCACTTCTCCAAGGTTGCTGTTATGACCTTTGAAATCAATGTGACTTAGAGCTTTTCTATACAAAACTTTTATTGTCTCCAACACACAGTTGGCGTTTAGATGAGGTTATGACCCTCCAGTTTCACTTTTGTTTTTTTAAGAGCATTTTCCCGGGGGTGGGTGGGTTAGATTGGGGGAAATGCAGCATTATTTGTGAAAGTGAAAAAAAAATGTATTTTCCTACTTGTGTAATTGTCTTATTCCACTATAGCACAGTGCCACCTAGAGGTTATGTAGGGAAAGAGCAGGAAAGGAAAAGCTCTTTGTGTATAGCTCGGATCTCAATTCTGTGGATACGGCAGATTAACAGCCTCGTGTATAAAAGCTCTCACAGCTAGAGATGGATGAATCTGTCAGTTTCACTTTCTCCCGCTTTCACATTTTTTTTAAATCTCAAGTACTTTCTGCCTCAAATATGAAAAAAAATTGCAAATGTTGGTAAATTCCTATCAAAATGAACTAAAACGAAATTCTCACCCATCCCTCCTTACAGCCCAATCCTAACCATGTTCATGTTGAAGAAAGTGTACAAAAATGTCTGACAGTATTTAGGTCATTTTGGAGAGTAAACTCAGGTGACCAACATGGTAGGGTTTTTTGACCGCACAGCTGCTTGGTCATTTGGGTTATTACAAATGTGGTGCATACACCCCCCCCCCCACATTCTTACATGTGGCAAAAATGAGTTCTTTACCATACGGCTTCCCTGTATGTCCTACCATGGTTGGAAGTTTTATCTCATCTTAGTAATTCAAGGCTGGTGGTGTTGAATGAGAAAGGCAAGGGGAATGTCAAAGAAGCTATTCAATGGACTTAAGGAGCACTTGCAAGTCCTAGAGCAGGGGTTGGCAACATGCACCCCCAGACACCTTTCTTGGTGCCCTAACCCTCCCACTTTCCCCCCAAATTAACACATTTTCTTGATGGCAGCTGGGATTGTGGTGAAACAGGGTTCTGTTGGTGCTGAGAACTGTGGGTTCAAAGGAATTGTTAAATGCAAGGGTGGGCAAAAGGTAGATCTCTAGATGTTGTGGACTTCAACTCCCAGAAGCCCCTGCCAACATGGCCAATGGTCAGGAATGCTGGGAGTTGAAGTCCAAAAAATCTGGAGATGTTCTCTCTTCCCACCCCTTGTTTAGTGTGCTGGGGTTCAGACACCACCTCTGCCTTGTACCCAGTCTTTGGGGCAGGTTACTTGTCCTTTGCCACACCTTCCATGGCAAATGTTTTGTTGTGGTGCCCAGGACAGCTTGTCCAATTTACAAATGTGCCCATGGCCCCAAAAGGTTGCCTACCCCTGTCCTAGAGGGACTGGACCAGCAGTGCCTCTCATACTTCTAGTGGCGAGAGCTAGAGAGGAGGTGAGCATCTGACTGTGTGAGCATCCCTGCTTGAGTTGCTGCGAGTGGGATCAAGGTGGGGCCCAGCCAAACTCAAGCAGGTACCCAGCCTCGATTCTGCTTGCACTTCTGCCTTTTGCAGCCTGCTAACCCTTCCACTTCAACATTCAGGGAAGGGGTGGGGGAAAGGCTCTGAGGATGGCAGGTGAGGCCTCTCTGGCTTCTCCATCAGGAAATGAAGCTCAGAGCATCATTTCTAGCCAATGAGAGGCCCAATGATCCACAACCCTCCATGCAGAAAAACTCACTCAGAGAGCATAGTTTCCAGTGGGTGTTGAGGTCTGACGGGCCTCTCCCATTGTCACCAGATAGGGAAAGAGTAGCAGGCAGCAGAGATCTGGCATCAACCAGGCAGTTTTAGTGCTCTTTTTGGATATTTTAAAAAACCCTTGTGATGTTTTGAGCATTTGACAGAAAAACCTGAATTAAATTTTGGGAGAAGCCCCAGACTGCTCACCAATCCCTCCTGGCAGAAGGGAAAGGGAGTAGTGGTGGTTGATTATTTTTTTTAGTAAGGGAAGAAGGGCAGGAGGAGAAAATTATCCTCACTGAGGTCTAGTAACTTGTCTTAAACATCCCTTACAGGCTGGCAAGTTCCAGGACTGAAATTAGTAAACCATGATGATTAAAGGCATACTTTTCCTTGGCTACTACCTCCTCCCAATTCTGCCCAGTACTTTCTAGAGCAGTGCTTAGCTCTACCCCCTCATAGGCCAGCCCTCACAAGGCTGTACTCCAAGACCATGAAATTGCTTCCTATCATCTAATCAGACAGGAAATGCCCCCACCCTTACTCACGATGCTTCCCCCCAGGCCCATAACTACACCTTACACAACACAATAGGCATAAATGTATGCTGAAAGGTTTGCTCCCAGATTCAAATGCAGTGCGTATCCTTCCGTGGAGCATGGCTACTAATCCATGCAATCCTTCCAATGCCATGTAACGGTCTGTTCTGCAAGCAACATCTTACTCCATGGTGCCGGGGTAGAGCTTTGCATGCAGAAGGTTCCAGGTTCAAACCTCAGCATCTCCAGATAAAAGGATCCAGTAAGAGGTGGTAGGAAAGATGCCTGCCTGAGATCCTGGAAAGTTGCTGCCAGAGAGAGTAGGCCAGCCTCCTCGTACCTGTTGCCCTCCACCAGATGTTTTAGACTACATCTCCCAGCATTCCTGATCATTGGCCATGCTGGCTGGGGCTGATGGGATTTGTAGATCCAACTGTCTGGAGGGCACCAGGTTGGGGAAGGCTGGAGTAGATTATTTGTGGCTCACCGGCAGCTTTCTATGTTCTGTCAATCAAAAGATTCAATGGACATTTTGATAGGCTCTGAAAAATGTTAGGCAATGTTTCAGGGAATGGCTATCGAAAATCTTTTCAGAGTGATTTAACTAAGGCCACATCCAGTTGTATCATATATGATGATCTTAGCTGTTAGACGTAGCAAAACCTTTTCAGTCAGATTGGCCTTGATCGATGTAGCTAAAAATATTGAGTGTTAAGGCAGCTGGAATAAAAATGGTCATATATTCCATGGATATGTGACAGTTTACATCTAGGCTGTATACAAGTTATCTATGTGCCTTGTCATCCCAGTGAGTGACTTTTTTGGGGAGAGGCATATGAAGATTTGCTGATATCATGCTTCAATAATGGGTTGTCACATAAGTAAGGGTTTGACAGTGAAGACAAAGGGCTAGCCGCTGTTTGGATGGATTGTCAGTCAGAGCCTCTATCTTGCTCCCAAATGATTGAAATGCTGGGATGCCCGAAAAGCACCTTCCTGTTTTAGAGAAACAAACACAAAAGATGTGAATTTCCTTGCCCAAGGACATCGGCAAAGGCTCTACAAGAGGCTCGAATTGGATTGTTATAAAATCTTACGGTTTGACATTTCGTCCAACAGATAATGAGCTACTTGGGTGGAAAGAAAACAGAGTTCCTTCCCTAGTAGCAAAGGACAAATGGAGTAATAAGAAAGTGGCCTTTTAAAAAAAACAAAACAAAAAAAAAACAGATTGAATTCTAGCATGTTTCCATGGCTACCTGCGTCGTTTAACACAACAGATAAGATACAAGCAGATCAATGCATATTGCAATTCATGGTCTGCGTGGAATACTCTCCAGGCCTTTAAAATGAATGCTTGCTTATAGGATTAGTTCCTAAGAACATTACTGTGCATCTTGTGGTGTAAGACTACCATTTTGTTTCTCTACTATAAGGCTTTCTCTAAAATAGAAAAGATCATGCATATCATACAAAAGGCACAAGTATTAGTACTGATTCAAATATTACAGCTCAGATGTGGAAGCTACTGAGAAATGCGTCTGTACAGCAGTGGCACAGCATGGGAGTTGTAATATTTGCAAGCAGCTTACCAAGCGGACTGGATTTGATTGGATGGAGAGCCTCTCCATAAAAAGGGCAAAGCAATGCTCCCCGAGCCTAAAGATTCTCAGCCCAAACAGAATGATCCATGTCACAGGAAGCTTGAAACTTTACCAGCCCCCATATGGGCCATGATCGTGAAGAAGGACATTTGAATGGTCCAGACAGTGAATTAGTCCTCAGTCTACTAGTAGAAAAAGGTCCGGATCATAAAAACAAGATGGAGATCATTTTACACCAGTGGGTTAGAGCAGGAACCAGCTGACTCGTTTCTAAGTTTTACTCTTCAGGTTTTTAATTCTGAAATTGAACTTTTCAGAGTTTGTATCCCTGAAATATATCTTTTATTTCTTAAAAAGTTGCCATGGCCATCATTTTGAAAGCAATGTAGGCTTACTGACTTAGCAGCATGATGAGGTTGCCAAAGTAGGTTAAAGCAATTTTTGGGCTGCTCTAATAGAATCATAACTTTCAAGTCACAGGAAGCAATAGCTCCACTTTATTCTACACTAGTCAGTCCTTATCTGGAGTACTGTGTCCAGTTGTGAACATTGCATTTTAAGAAGGATATAGCCAGGGGAGGATGGTGACTCCTATGTCAGTGGGGCTCCTTATCCATTGTAGCTTTTATTCTGAGCTTTATAGGAGCGATCCATGGTGCTGTACCCCATCTGAAAAATAGGTTTACCACCATGGAGCACCATGGATAACTCCTACAAAGCTCAAAATAAAAGCTGCAATGGATAAGGAGCCCCACTGACATAGGAATCATCAGCCATCTCTCAATATAGAAGGATATTATAGGTAGATCAATTGAAACAGGTCCTGAGGAGGGCAACATAAGTTGTCAGGGGTGTGGAAAGCAGAACCTCCCTCACTGGAGGTCTTCAAGCAGAGGCTGGACAGCCACCTGGGGGGTTGCTCTGCCTCTGGATTTCCTGCATCAAGCAGAGGGTTAGACCAGATGGCCTCACAAGATCCCCCCCAACTCCATGGTTCTATAGGCAGAATGCAATACCTTTTTGCCTCACCGATTCCTCTCCACAAGCGGTGGGTCCCGCCAATTCTGTTGAACAAATGGGACCCACTGATTACACAAGGGAGATTTAGTGCTTCCCAGGGGGAAGGCCCCCAAACAACACTTGTTCCAGCTTCCCCAGAAGTGCTAAATCGCAATTGCACAAGTGGTGGGGACTGACTGCACAATAGTCTGCCCCATGAATTTAACTGTGTCATGATGCATTTTTCTGTTTCTGCCAGTAGCGGCCAAGGATGGAGTAGAGGTGGGGAAATACACTGGGATGTCTAGTTGCACAGGAATGCTACAGAAGGGGAGAGGGCAGCAGTATGTCTATCATAACATCTAGTTCCCACAGTAACATGTGTGAAGTGCTTTGAACAGCCTCAACACCTACAAAAACACTTTTATTGAAGGGGAAGGACATGGATGATGAGGATGTAGCAAGGATGGAGGAAGAGTGGAAAGTTTGCTGATAACAGTCCGCGTTTAATTTCTATCACAAGAAGGGTGAGGTGAGGACTCAAGGCTTTCTGGAAATCATATCCAGAAGCCCTGACCTCTATGTCCAAATGTATATAGGAGGCTAGTTATGCTTATCCAGTGGTGGCAGCAGAAGTTTCTCTCCTGTGGTGAGTAGGAGTTTTGGGGAGCAGGCTTTTTATTGGGATAACGGCAGGGGAGGAAAAGGTTAGCCCCCCCTCCCCCCTCTCCATGCACCATGGTCCTGATCCGCTCACCAGAAGCTATCTATAGTTTGGTAGGGAGGGGAAAACAGCATTAAACAATGTATTTAATATCACATGAAGTCTGGCTCTCAAAAAGGGGGGGGGGAGAAAAAAGACACAACTGTAAACTCTTTTATATTTCTGCCTGCCAACTTTTGCCATGTAATCCTGCAGGTTTCAGTTTGGCATTCTGTAGCAGCAAGCTTTTTAATAAAAAATAAATAAATAAATAGTCACACCAATAAACTAGTAGTGGTTAAATACATCATTAATGGCATTTTAAAAAATATATACATTTAATTTTCAAAACAAAATATAACAAAACACAGCAATAACACAAAGATTTAACCAAAACTACATACGATAAATCATAAAGTGCACCCCCCACCCTCCTAGGGACCAACTAATATGCTTCCATCCCCTTGATCAAATGAATTCCAAATTCCAAAAATATAACATATCCTGACAAGGCATACTTCCCTTCCCCTTTATTAATACATAGTCTAATAATTGATTTCATATATCCATAAAATTATTATTCTTTAACTGTCCTTTTTTGCATTTGATACTACAAGTTAGTTTATCATTTAGGGCTATATCCCAAACTTCATTATACCAATCAGTTATTAGGAAAACATGTTGTACTTTCTATTTTCTCGCTATCATTAGCCTGGCCGAAGTTAACAAGTTTACAATTAATTCCTTCATACTTTGGTCGCAAATAACTTTCTCCATTATTGATAACAATGCTAGTTTTGGACAGACCTCTAGGTTAATACCAATAATTTCCAATATTTCTGTAAAAACCTCTCGCCAAAAAACCAGTACATTTTTACAACTCCACCACATATGAGAGCATTTTTATACATAATTCACTTCCACTTTTGAGAGATCTGACACGACCATACCTTCTGTAATGCGTTGGATTTGAGGGCTTCTCGTGGAATTTCTGTCAAGCTTAGCTAAGACTACAATGAATTTGCTGCTCTTTGAATCAAGCCAATGCTGGTTTCACAATGAATATAACTACATGCCAATGACCCTCAGGTCCATCCAACTGAGGGAGCAAATTAGGAATCACTCCCTTCCAACCATAACAGTTTAAACACCAATCAGAACTGGTGTAACCAAGAAAAGAATTAGTTACATGATACATAATCATCTGTGGATGATTCCTTTCATAATCTGGTCTCTCCATTTACACATCTGTTAGACTGCTACAAACCTCAAGCTTCTGCAATGATTACAGCATTTAACTTTCCATGCTGATCAAATTAAAGGTTCATGTTTATGTAAGCTTAGCTGCAAATTGGCCAAAATATTTAAGTTTAAAATAATCCCAATGGCATGAATAGAGTAAATTATCCTTTGTAATTCAGAATATGGATGTATATTTGATATAATGTCTACTATTCCATTTCTTCATTGAAAAAATGTTTTCTGGTATACATTTGTATATGGCATAGTATATCATTCAAAAAGGGAATAATACCTAGTTAAAAGTATTTATTGATAATTTAAAAAAATCAGATGAGCAAACAGAAATGGCAGAGGATAGGAATGTTCCTCTATGATCAAAATGAGATGCTAATATTGACAAAGCACAGAAAGTAGTAGGATCTGGTAGCTTGTGCATTTGCTTAGAAAGAAATGAACAATTGAAATCAATGTGGCCAATTTGTTTCATTCACTACAAATAAAGAGATGAATGCTGTGGTCATGAATGAGTTCTGAATGTCATATATTCATTGATTACTTATTCAGGACAATTTTTTGTCCACAGCAGATAGAGGACAGTATCCAACAGGGTGCAACCATCCACATCAATTATTTTGTGCTAGAGTAGTTTACCCTAGCGCAATGTAATTTTTTTTATTTTTTTATAATTTTTTTATTAAATTTTAAAACAATACAAAGAAAATAACACACACACATAACTAATATTGTGCTCCCATCACCATGGGACCAAACAATCCAATAACTCTATAATTGTTCATTATTCCAAAAATACAACATATCTTGACAGGGTAAACTCCCTTCCCCCTTTTTAAACACATATTCCAAAAATAAACCCCAAATATCCTTAAAATTATTTTTCTTTAATTGACCCCTTTTGCATTTAATATTACAAGTCAACATATCATTCAAAGCCATATCCCATACTTCTTTATACCATTCAGTAATAGTGAAAACTTGCTGGATTTTCCATTTCCTTGCTATCATTAGTCTACCTGCCGTTAACAAATGTATGATTAATTCTTTAACATTTTGAGAACCGATCACCTTTTCCGTTATTGTTAGCAAAGCTAGTTTAGGGCATACCTCTAAATCAGCTCCTACAATTTCTGATATTTCCTCAAAAATCATTTTCCAAAAATCCATTACATTTTTACAACTCCACCACATATGAGCATATGTACCCAATTCCTGACATCCTCGCCAACACATTGGAGAACATTTATTATCTATTCTATTTAATCTCACTGGAGTCAAATACCATCTCCAAATTAGCTTATAAAAATTCTCTTTAATTCTTATAGACATATTTTTCAATATTCGCCTATCCCAAATCTTATTCCACTCATCCTTTGATATTTCCTCTTCAAACTCTGTATCCCAAACTATTTTAAGATTTTCTGCTTGCTCTTCTGATTTCTGCAACATTTTATTAACATCTTTGTAAGACCCCTAGCTGATGCATTTCCTTCTACGAGTTCTCTAGACATAACCACCTGCTCAAATGCAGTGAAATCCCTTTCATGCTCATGTCTCCTCTTCCATTTCTTACCCCATTGTACTAATTGAATTAAATTTAACCAAGAAATTCTTCCTGCCCCAACCCTATCAATTATTTGCTGTCTTGTCTCCATTTTTTCCAGCCAATCCATTAAAGTTATCACCTTTTTCTCTCTAAAAATTCGTTCTAAATGTCTAACATTCTCGGGAAAATCTTCCATAACCACCACTGGAGTAAGCGGGGATATACCTGGTAAAAATATTTCCTTATTTCTACCCCAAATTTCTAACATATTTTTTAAAAAGGGATTTTCTAATCTTTTTGTCATAATATATCCTTGTTTTGTAAATAAGAATTTATCCACCCTATTACCCAATTCAAATGCTTCTATTTCCCACCACATAAAATCTTTTCTAACAATAATATCCATAATATATCTAAGTTGATTAGCTATATAATACCATTTTAAATTAGGGAGACCAAGTCCCCCTATTTTTTGAGCTTTATACCATCTATTCTTAGTAATCCTTGATTTTTTCCCCCCATTACAATAGCTATTTAACATTACTTGCCATTCTTTGATTTCTTTCTCTGATATCTTATATGGTATCATTCTAAATAAAAAATTAAACTTCGGTAAAATCTTCATTTTAATCAAAGCTATCCTACCAAACCACGATAATCCCAATTTTTTATAATCCTCTATTTGATTTTTAACTTCATCTTTTAGTTTTTTAAAATTACATTCCCCTATTTTATCCATATCTTTTAATATATCAATACCTAAATATTTAATTATGTTTTTTATCTTTATATCCACTTTCCTTTGTTTAAATCCCCTTTCCTCCAGTTTACTATAATTAAATGTCATTATCTCCGATTTATCCCAATTAACTTTTAACCCTGTTACTTCTCTAAATTCATCTAAATGTTTCTCTATCCAATCCCAATTTTCTATAGGCCTTTCTAATGTTAACAAGATATCATCTGCAAAAAGGTTTATCTTACATTTGGTCTCTATTCCTATCCCCAGTAATTTCTTCTCCTGTCTTATCGAATTCGCTAACAATTCCATAACTAACACAAATAATACTGGGGAAAGGGGACAACCCTGTCTAGTTCCCCGGCCTAGGCTAATAGTTTCTGTTATTCCATCATTTACAATTACCGACGTGACATTATGAGTATATAATTGGTTAGTAATACCTATAAATTTTTCTCCAAACCCCATAGTTTTTATTAACATCTTTAATGCAGGCCATTCCACACAAGCGCAATGTAATTTATGTTAGTGGTTGTACCCCGTTTGATGCTTCCCAGAGTTTGCAAGGAGAAGTTTACAAGACAAAGAGAAGGAAAAGGGAGACTGAGATATTATAACCTGGCCAATCTTCAATGGAAACACATTTTTTTACCAACATTCTGATAGGTTCTCTTTCCAGAACCCTATAATCACAATGGCAAGCAGAGGGACTTGTAGAAGTCTATAAAAGTGGGAGATAGTTCAAGGCTTGTTTTTTTTCTTTGGGTGGGTTTGGTTTCTTTTCATCGGAGAGTGAGCATTTGCAGGTTGCAAAAACTTCCCGTCAGTCTCCTCTTACAGTTCTTTTAAGAATTTTCAGTCCATTTCACACTGTGTTCCCTTCCCTAATGTGCTCAGTTCTTAGTTATTTGTAGTTTGTAGCTGAGAGAGAGAGAGAGAGAGAGAGAGATTATGTAATAGTTTCCCTGTGTGCCTTTTTAAATTGCCTAAAGAACTGGAGACCCTTTCCCCCAAACTATCTGCAATGTGGCACATCTGATTCCTTGGAGGGGTTGTAAAATGCTGGAAAATGTCATGCTGATTGGATGGAAAACACAGAATTTACAAGCAGCTAAAGAGAATGTGGGTCTCCTATGGAAAACAATCACAAATAAAATTAAAATTAAAATTAATATGGCTTTAATGAATGAGCAACCTAAGTGAATCAGGCTTTTTTTTATAATGAAAATGAATGAAATCTCAAAACAGAAAAAATCTTGCGCAAGTTAACAACTAGCAACATTTTCATTGTTGCATCCTTTTGTTTTTACCTTACCTTTCTTACCAGCTGGTTTTTCCACACATTTCTTTCTGCACTATGCCCCCTTTCAATCACAATAAAACTCAATGAGCAATTATTGTTTCCAGCCTCACTGCTAAAGAGTACTGATAGATACCTTGTCTTATTACAGTTCCAGTTCTATAACCTTTACCTTGTGAGCTCTGAGTGGGAGTAAGCCTGCTATTAGTCATGGGTGTGGATTTCCCTGCTATGGTGAAGAAGCACCTAGCCCAGAGCAACTGGAAGACAAACATTCTCAGCTGTCTGGTTCAGCAGTTTGACAGCCCGATAGTGACTAGGAACAAACTTGGAGTGACTTTATAGAAAACTCTTCACACTGCAACTGGAGAAAGTGGTGATAAACAGTCCTTTCTTTGAGGACTAAAAAGGCCAAACAGCACAGTAAGAAGCAGGTAGGTGGCAGGCAATCCCAAGGGGGTGGTTGAGATGCAGTTGCTTTGTCTATCTTCTGTCGGTTCTTAATATTAGTTTCCTTAAGTGCAGGCTATTGATGAGAGACTCTCAAAAGATGCAGTTCTGCAACTCAAACAACTATGCTACACTTGATCTCAAAATCCATATCTTATTGTCTGCTTGCATTTCCTTTGTGCAAGTTTGTGTTCCTCTTTGTTCTCTTCATTTGCGAAAGACTTCCATTTTCTGAAGGAAGCCTTCTTTTTATTTATTTATTAATTATATTTATACCCCGCCTCTCCATTTTATCCTCACAACAACCCTGTGAGGTAGGTTAGGCTGAGAGGCAGTGACTGGCCCAAAGTCACCCAGTGAGCTTCATGGCTGAGCGGGAACTAGAACCCAGATCTCCCGAGTCCCAGTTCAACACTCTCACCACTACGCCACACTGGCTCTCTAATAGCTTGCTTGACACTGCTCATTACCCATGCTGGTGACCTCTTGGACTTGGTGCTACCTGTCCTAGCATTCTATACATTCTAGCTGAGCTTCTATTATTACAATTTTGAGTAACCTCCAAGCATTTTGAAGAGATGTAACCCTTTTGTCTCCCCCTTCCAACTTCCCTTTTACCAGTTCCCTCATTTTAGAAAAGTTGTCTCTTTTGAAATCAAATGTGGCTTTGTTGTACTTCCTTGGCAATGTTCCACTTAAATATATATTGAATCTGATAGCACTGTGGTCACTGTTTCCAATTGGTTCAACAACACTCACATCTCACACTAGTCCTGGGTGGTACCATTTAGGATTAATTCCAGGGTCATGTTCCCTCTGGTCAGTTCCATGACCAACTGTTCTAGGGCACAGCTGTTTAGGGCATCAAGAAATTTAATCTCTTTGTTGTAAGTGGTACATGCATTTCTCCACTCAACATGGTGGTAATTGAAGTCACCGATTATTAAAACACTTCCTTGTTTGGATGCCTCCTTGATTTCATTTTCCATCTCAAGATCACTCTGAGCATTATGATCTAGGGGACGGTAGTATGTCCCTAGTACTAGATTACTTTTGGAGTCTGGTACTTGGTAATGTAGGACCTAAGTTCAAATCTTCACTGACCTTGGGCAACTTACTAACTTGCAGGGATGGGCAGAACCAGAAAGAAATGCAGAGCACTGTATGGAGAAAAATTAGATGAATGGTGCTGCAGATCATTTCTAACATGAACTTGCAAAGAAGCTACACACCGTCTAAGCTGGAAATTATACTAGATCTGTGCAGTGGTGGTGGGAGATATTTCTTCAACACATGCTCAGAGGCAGCCATTGTGCTGTGTTATTGCTTTACATGTTTCAATACTGAGAGTCTTGGGGAGAGCTCTCCTCTGAACTAGCCAGACCCAGACTGCTCCAGGTGTTTTAAGTAAGGGACCGTAACTCTCCACTACAGCAAACATCACTGGGGTGGGGAAGAACTGAGCAAGGCATGAAATGTAATGAGTAGATGTCTCTGCCTGCTCATCCTTTAAAGCAGTATCTTATTGAAGCTAACTGGCCTTTATTTTAATGTCCTTCCTGTGTACTGAATCAAGGAGCAGTGTGGCAAAGGCACACTATGGAGCATCAGGCCATGCTTCCATGGATACATAGAGCCTTCAGTACTAAATTCTCCCCCTCTCCTGCCACTTTCAACAAGCAGGAGTATCTGTCATTTCCATGTTGTTTGCCAAGAAAGTGTATCGTCATTGTTCCAGTTAGATCTTTCCAGGTTCAATATTCAGAACAAATATTTCAGCTGGTCTTTGAACATGAAGTTTTAAGGCAGCACCATCAGGGAAGCCTCCTGTACTCACATTTATTTATTTATAGCTCTGTGGCAACTCATCTATCCTGTTCATGTTGCAAATATCCTTTTCAAGATAAATAGCCCATATTATTTTTTCATATCAGACTATGCACACACATACACCATCTCTCTCTCTCTCTCTCTCTCTCTCTCTCTCTCTCATCCTCATGAAAAACTGTGCCCATCTTTAAAGCATTGTGTAGCACAGCACTCACTGTCACTGACAATCTGTAGGAAAGAGTCAGATTCTAGCAAGAGCCGATCAAGAGAAACAGCCATTTCCCGTTTTGTACAGTGGCTGAGTCAACCAACTCATGTACTGTGCTCTTTTCAGTGCATTTGTTGTCTGAAGTAGTTCTAAAAATCAACATTCTGACTCACTGTGATCATTAATATTCTGTGATGCTTGTGACAAGATGTATAGTCTATTGCAGTGGCATCTACCGCCCCACCTTCTCACCACCACCCTTGTCTGGGCAGGAGTGAGAGGCAGGTGAACAGGCAGGTTGCAATTGTGAAGAGGAAGTACAGCTCCAGGGGGCTTTTGTCAGTGGGCCCCTGGTGGGGTGTGGCCCCTTGGTAGGTGCCCAGCCATGCCTACCCTTGATGCCAGCCATGGTAGCATTATTCTTAAAGGAATATGAGCTGCAGTCCTCAAATAACTTTTGTCTGGAATAGTTCCCATTGACTTTGATGGAGATGCTCCAGCATAGGCAGTTTCAGTTTCAGCTTTTGTTGCACATGTGGCATTACAGACCTGGCTGCAAACTAGTTGTGCGATAAGAAATTAGTGTATGGAACATTTGCCCAAAGCGTTGCAGTACAGGCAGTCCCCAGGTTACGAACGAGTTCCATTCTTAAGAATGTCTTTAAGTCGAAGTTGTATGTAAGTCGGAACAGCATAGCGTTCTATACGTTAAAATCGGCATTTACGCAAATTGCGTAAATTACTCAAATTGCGTAGTATACTACACTCTGTACTCTACGTAAACGACGTAGCGCCAGGGAACCCAGAAGTCCGTTCTTAAGTATGGGTTGTCTGTAAGTTGGACATTCTTAACTCGGGGACTGCCTGTACTTATTCAAGGAAAGGCAGCATTGAACTGGGAACTTTGTAACAAATTGTTCCCTGAATGTGTGGCCTGCATTTTGTAGCTGACTCACCAGCCCATGTGTCAAACCTTGTAAACTGGCATGCACCTTCAGGACACAATTTTGCATCTCACGTTTGAACCCCACCCCAACCTCTATACCTGTTTTCTACAGGCCAAGAACACTTTACACCTGAGGTGGTCATAAGTTTAAGTTCTACAGCGCATAGCACACGGGTGGCTTGCATTAGTGCTGTTTCTGCTGGTTCACCTGATGCAGAAGGGTAGTTTGTATTTGATGGATGTGGGACAACAGGCAACTGGTTACCACAGACCAGAATCCCATGTTCATTCTGCAGATGTCAGGGAAGGCAGAAGCTAAGATCAAGGGAAGCTTGAGTCATCTCAGGACTTCATGATGGGGTTCGACGTGGGTGCAGGAAAGGTAGGGATCTGGCACTGCCTATAAAGGCTTTATGAAGCTGACTGAGGAGGAGGAAGGTGCACTTCAGCTAAAGAGACTAGCCTCTGCTCCCTCCCACTTATGTTCATTCTCTCTGCTTGGCTTCCATCACCAAGCAACTACAGCTGGAGTTGCCATCTTTTTTGGGTTGGTGGACACTTTTTTGGGTTGGTGGAATTTTGAGAGTGTTGTGGACACTCTCACAAAATGGCTGCCATGTGTTATACAGTTTGTCACAAGATACCCATTTACCAGAAGGTGAGAGTAGAAGAAAAGTAACTTGCTCAAGAGCCTAAGTACAAAGCAGAGGTGGCCTCAGCACCAAAACACAAAACCCGCCTTTGAATCTGCAGGTTTCTGCTGCACACCCAAGGTGCAAGGCAAACTGATGAAGCACAGAGACCAGTCATGTCACCAAGAAACTGAGTACGAGGCGGAGGTGGGGCCTGAACGGCAAATGTGAAATCACATATTTGCTGCTGCAAAGCACAACAAAATACCTATTTCAGAGAAGGCAAACTGGTGATGCTCAGAGAAACACAAACACACAGGCAAAACACCCCCCTCCAAGAAATATCATGCAAGACATACACACAAACACATGCAGATGCCACACACAAACCCAGGCAAAACTCACACCACACACCCAGAGCACAGGCAAAGGACCCCTCCTTGCTCCTCACCCCCCTCCAGCCCGCAGGATCAGCCGGATCCCTACCATCAGCACCCCCAGCTTACCTTCCCCCCTTTTTTCTTGCACTGCAACCATCTAGTGTTTTTCTGTTCTAAGAATGCCTCTGGGGGCCCAGTGGCATTCTTAGAAATAGAGATGGTGCTGGAGGCTGGCCCTTTATTTTGCAGCATGCAGCATCCAGTTTAAAATCATTTTTAATTCTAAAAAATATTTTTAAAAGTCAGGCAAATCAGGGAGCCTAGTGAGCACAAAGAGAGGTGTCTGTGGGCCCATGGGCACCAGGTTGGAGACCCCAGAACATTATCACATTTCCAGAAACTGGAGCTGACATAAATTGACCAACGCATTAAGGGTGCAATCTTATGCATGTTTAGAAAGAAAAAAGTCCTATGATGCTGGGAGTTGTAGGACTTTTTTCTGTCTAAACATGCATAACATTGCACCCTAACAGTTGTTAATTAGTCACTTCATTAGCTAATTAGCAAATGATACATGACCCTAAGGATTGTTCTTTTTCCAGGGGGTGTGTGTGTGTGTGTGCGCGCGCGCGCACTGATTAGTAAGATAGATATTTCTTCAGAAAATGTGAGAGGGAGAGTTACTGATGGAGAAAATTGGTTTCTGGCAGTAAGCTGTGGGAAGCATGTTTTTCAATAAAAGAGTAGCAAAGCAAAGAAAACAACTGTACCCATTTTGGAAATAGCTACCTTATCTCCGATGTCAGTTCCTAGAGGCGCCGAGATGGAGGCAAAGCCCCTTCGCAAACCCCATTAAGAACCACTCCTAAATGTGCAAGCCACATAGAACAAGGTACACGTGCCTCAAGAGTGATGGTAGGATAAGAACAGGATAGGTGAGGCCGTGGGTGAGTTTTTTTCTACTATCTGCATTTCAAACTTTGATGCAGTATCTGTCTGAAATTAGGACATTGTTCACCGGGAGGATACTGAGATCCAGAAAAATTGGGAGTTTCCTAAAATGCAAAGATCACGACAATATATCAACCTTCTCCAACCTGGTCCCTCCAGATGTTTTGGACTACATCCCTGACCATTGGCTATACTAGCTAGGGCTGATGGGAGCTAAAGCCCAAAATGTCTGGAGTGCACCATGTTGGGGAAGGCTGTAGTACATGGAAGGGGAGCTTTGTTCCTTTATCATTCATGTTTCACTCTTTAGTGCAGATAACAATTCAGGCTCTGGAATAAATATATACTGCAAGGCATTGGTTTGGTAGAGCAAGGATCCAAATTGTGTATAATGGCTTAAGAGAGATCGAGAGAGTGATGTGTCCAGAATCCTACCCAACCAATATTTACTTCCCCAATCCAGTGAACTGTCAGAAATGGAGAGATGCACCCCAATAGAATGGTATTTGGAGAAGACTTGGGTAGATGGGTTTTGCACTTTTGCTCAGGCTCTGATTGCCATAGTTGGAATCAGGAAGGACACATGGTTGGCTGAACATTTATTTATTTATTTATTTATTATATTTATACCCCGCCTTTTCCGCTGAAAGGAACCCAAGGCGGTTTACATAATCCTCCTCCTCCTCCTCCTCCTCCTCTCCATTTTATCCTCACAACAACCCTGTGAGGTAGGTTAGGCTGAGAGGCAGTGACTGGCCCAAAGTCACCCAGTGAGTTTCATGGCCGAGTGGGGACTAGAACCCAGATCTCCCGAGTCCCAGTTCAACACTTTCACCACTACACCACATATATATATTTACAAAGCCCTAAACCACTTAGGACCAGGATATCTAGCAGACCACCTTCCCTCATATACACACCAGTGGACCATTAAGATCACCTGAGGAGACCTTGCTGGTCATGCCAAGATTATCAGAATGTCACCGTGCAATACCTCAACGGTGGGCCTTCTCAGATAGTGGCACCCACCCGGTGGGGGAAAAAACTCCCTCATGCAGTCTGGGAGGCAGAAATTTTGGCATTTTTAAACCTCTCCTGAAAATGCACCTTTTCACCCAGGCTTTTCCTGCCCCATAATTAAATTAACATTGCTGTCCCATTTTTACTGCTTCTGTACTGCTGTGTAAAAAATGATCCTTCAACGCCAACTTCAGTGGACCGGTCATGTTTTACGAATGCCTGACTGCCGTCTCCCAAAGCAGTTACTTTATTCCCAACTCAAGAATGGAAAGCGGAATATCGGTGGTCAATATAAGAGGTTTAAAGATGTTCATAAGGCTAATCTAAAAAAATGCAATATAAACATCGAAAACTGGGAAGCCCTGGCCCATGAATGATCTAAATGGAGGTTGGCCTTTCACAAAGGCTCCATGGACTTTGAAGAAGCCTGAGTGCAAGGTGAAAGGGAGAAACGTGCTAGGCGAAAAGCACGTCAAACGAATCCTTTACAGGACCATCTTCCATCTGGTAACCTGTGTCCTCACTGTGGGAAGCTGTGTGGATCTAGAATTGGCCTCCACAGTCACTTACGGACCCATCGCTAGAGTCTACACAATCTTCTTTAGAATTTCCTCCTTTTATCCTGGAAGACAATCTTACTCGGTCACGAGTGATCGCCTGATGATGATGACTGCTGTGTATTATTGTGTAGTATTATTATTGTAATCATATTGTTTTTAAAATTGTATTTTAAATGTGATTTTAAATGTGATTTTAATATATTCAGCAGTATACAAATAAATAAATAAATAAATAAATAAATTTGTTGCCTACCTTCCCTTCCCGTCGCTCCAAATGACATCCCAGATAGATGCGACGGCTAGGAGTGCCTATTATCAGCTTCGGCTGATATGCCAGCTGCGCCCCTTCCTAGAGTTGGAGGACCTAAAGACGGTAGTGCATGTGCTGGTAACTTCGAGGCTCGACTTCTGCAATGCACTGCACATAGGGCTACCTTTATACCTAGTCCGGAAACTTCAACTAGTGCAAAATATGGCAGCCAGATTCGTTACTGGTACACCTAGGGGTGCCCACATCACACCAGTTTTAAAAGCACTCCACTGGCTGCCAATCAGTTTCCGGGCGAAGTATAAAGTGTTGGTTATTACCTTTAAAGCCCTACATGGTTTGGGTCCAGGCTACCTACGGGATTGCCTTCTCCCGTACAATCTGCCCCACACACTCAGGTCCTCTGGGAAGAATTTACTTCAGCCAGCCAAAACTAGGCTGACGAGTATTACCCAGAGGACCTTTTCTTCTGCTGCTCCCAGATTATGGAATGGCCTGCCGGAGGAGATTCGTCAACTTAGCAGTATCTTAGAATTTAAAAAAGCCATAAAGACTGTTCTCTTCCGGCAGGCCTATCCAGCGGAATTTTAGGATGTTTTAAAGATGTTTTTAAGATGTTTTAAGATGTTTAAGATGTTTTATAATGTTTTTAAGTAGTTTTAAGATGTTTTAATAGTACGTGTTGTGTTTTGATTAGTTTATGTATTTTATATTTTTGTTGTTCCCCGCCTCGATCTAGACGGAGAGGCGGGTAAGAATTATTATTATTATCATTATCATTATCATTATCATTATCATTATCATTATCATTATCATCATCATTATTATTATTATTATTATTATTATTATTATTATTCCCTCTGCTATGTGGCATGTCTTTCTAGATTCAGTCTCTTGACTCTCTATATCTGCTCTTCTGGCATTTCCAGATGTACTAACCTGTTTTCTGCTCAATTGGTACGAAAGTCACAGAAAGTGCAACAGGGCAGGGGTGGATAAAGGTTGTGGAGCATACAATGGCAAAGGCAGAAGGACTTGAACATCCAGTATTTTTCAAGCAAGCAGCCGATGGGACTCTCTCAGGTCCCACAGACTCCACCAAACAAACCTCTTTTAACATTCCTGCTCCTGGAAGAGAAAACTAGCCAGGAGCACTGAATAACTGGACTAGTCCTGCAATATATTATTTCAACATCCCTTCCCCAAAGCACCGGGATCAAAGAGCCCTGGTAAAACCATTCACTGTGGTTAGACTGCTACAGCTGCCAGTCACAAATCTACACCCCCTCAACTCCCTCCCCACCCTGGTATCTTCCTTATATCAGTGGTGGGGAGTTTGTTGTGGCCCTCCAGATGTTGTTGGACTGCAACTCCAATCAGCCTTAGCCAGCATAGCTGATGGTGAGGGATGGTGGGAGATGCAGTCCAACATCATCTGGAAGGTCACACAAGTTCCCCATTTCTGCCTTACATGGAGAGCTCGGGGAGTAAAAGGGTCGGTTTTTGGAGAGATACTGTCTGTGTGTCCCTCTGAACCCCAAATCTTCAGATGCAGGCCACTTCAAAAGAGCTCCACTTCAACTTGGACATCACCTGAGTCTGTCTGACTGAAACAGCACAATTTTGTAAACCGCCCAGGGAGCCTTTGGGCTGATGGGCGGTAAAAATATATAATAAATAAATAAATAAATAAATAAATAAATAAATTCCGTTCTGGATTTGGGATTCAGTCAAATGTGTATACTCCTAGTTGTGATTCCTTTAAATTGTATGATTAGGTTCCACTTACAGATAAGTGGACAAAAGGTGATCCAGATTCTAGGAAGACTTCAATCTACAACCTAAGTAAGTATTCAAGGTGTCTTACTGTTAGAACATGTCTCCAAACACAGGAATTGAAACTGTAAAACAAATCAAACTGGGCAAAATCTCTGCGGGTGAAGAAACCAGCTTGTGAATCAAGAATGGATCAAACTGGCTGTATGCCTGGCACAAACCTGGAATATTTTTATGTTCTTTGGGAAAGAATTATGTGTACAATTTTGTGATTATACACTGTAGGGTGTGACAACACTCCTTTATAAATAAAATATACTCCAATGTGAAATAAAAGTTTAAACCCTGATTTAAAGCATGCTATGATGTGTGTGTGTGTGTGTGTGTGTGTGTGTGTTAATGCTTAGGTTATGGTTCTCTGTGAGATGTGTATTATAGATAGGAAGTACTGACATAAAAGAAGCACAAAACAATTGACAAAAGTTCCTGAAATCTGTACTGTCTAGGAAGTGTAACAATCATTGTAAATGATTAATGATGGAACATTTACTTTTGGAAATGAAACATCTTATATTTTTCTCCCTTGGAGCCCTTTTATTGATTGTCAGGTAAGACTGCTTTTTAGAGAGACCTTTTGCACTGTGTATCAAAGATCTGATGGATAAACTGGCAGCTGAAATGTTAGAATCCCTACTAGGAGCAATGCTAATTGACTGAGGCATGTTAGTTTTGCCATGGCTGAGGACAGAAGGCAAAATTGGAGAGACAAAAACATGGCTCTATGGCCAAGTATACTTTCTGTTGTAATTCCCTTTCCTGCCAGAGTACTATTCACAGGCCCCCAGCCAAATGACTAACCTGGAGAGGGAACACATATGGCAGAGTTGACTCTGATCCCCTACATTTTCCTCCTAGCTCTTTTCTCCATCCCTTAGCAGTTGGCATTCTTTGTTTTGTTCTTCCATAACTTTCCTCACCCCATCCACACAGGGCTTCACTTCCTGATCATCCCAGAAGTGATAGTATAAAACAAGGGTCCATGCACTTTCATTGGACAGATCCCCCCCCCCCCGCCCCGGTTAGAATTATCAAGGCCTGTGGCTCACGCTGGCTCAGCTTGTCTGAGCATGGAAAGCTAAGCAGGGTCAGGCCTGGTTATTACTTGGATGGGAGACCCCTCCTCTAGTTTCCTGCATTGAGCAGGGGGTTGGACTCGATAGCCTTGTTGGCTCCTTCCAACTCTATGATCTATGAAATCTTCTTCTGTATTCCACTGGCATCTGAAGACCTTTCTATTTTAAAGTACAAAAAAATCTTCAGATAAAAGTCTAGAAAAACATTTTGAGCCTATTCCAAAAAAGCCAATAATGACTGAACATGTTCAGTAGCCATGGAATGCTGACCAACTGCTGAGGTGGGAAACAGTAAACTGGGTGGGAGAGAGAATGGAATGGAGTATTGTGGGAAAGGGCTGGCTGGTTAAAATCCTGAACGGAAGCATTCCACTCTGCAACATTTTGTCGCAAATTCCACTTGTAAATAAATAACTTTGGAACTCTGTGCATAGCTTTATTGAGGGCATGGACCAGAGGAATACATCTACAGTTAAGAGCCTTAAAATAATCTCTGGCCCATAGGATTTCTGAAAAACACAGCAAAACCCCAAAGTATTTGGGTCAAACTGACATTTGGCAAGTCTGCCTGCAGATAAATACCACTCATTAGCAATACTTTGTGTGGCAGGAGGTATACTAAAGAAGGTGGGTTAAATTGTGAATGCCCTAATTTGGAGGTCATAGGAAAAGAACAAATCCATTTGAATAATGCAAAATTGCAAGTATATTAGAATGCCAGCTTGAATATCATTATGGTGAAGCCAGCAAGCATGGTTTATCTAAGTTCCAGCATGAACTCTTATACAGAACTAGATAATGAGCAACAGTCCTATGGTTTCAACAAGAAGGAGGCACAGTTAGTCATAGATGGCACTGTATTTATTAAAAGTCAGACATACTCCTCCCAACAGAGCAATAACATTGACAAAGCAGGACTATCATTATCTATGCTAAACTTGAAGCTAACATTTCAGTTGAATATTGAGGTTCTGAAATTTCTGAATTGTACTCCAAAAAGTCATAAGGCCTTGCTTGTGACAAATCCATCACACTTTCACCTAAGGAGCCATGAAATGTTCACTGGTGTTGCACTTACATTAAGAAGCATTGCATATATTCTCACAATAATTGCATTCTCAAAGTATTTTAAACCTTTCACACTAAACCAAATTCCGTAATCTTAATAAATCTCATGATATCACCTTTCACACAAAGGCCAAATATGCACAGCCATCTCAGTGGCTCCACAGCTCTATTTAACACTACCAAGCTCATGATGCAGTGTGACATCAAGCAAAATATACACATGCAAGAATGACTAAGTCTTTATGTAGTTTGTAGAGAACCTGATCTTAGGGTGGGACCTTCTACTCTAGGGCAATCCCACCACAAACATCAAATGTGGAGGATCACCCCTGCTCCACTGGGCAATCCCCGCTCCCTTCACTACCACTGCCACCATTAAACTACACCCCTTTATTTAAAATATGCTTTCCCCCTCCCAAGGCAGCTGGTCATTAGGCATGAGACAAAACAGATCAGAGATATCAGGAAAGTAAACAAAGTATTTTATTATTTTTATTAGTATTTTATTAAAAAGTAATAAAACAAGAAATCTTATTAATGAAGATTGCTGTTACTATTTTAAAATAGGGTTTCTGTACAGTTACTTTTACCACCAATTAGGTGTTAGAAGCCCCAGTTCCTAACCCTAACCAAACATAAGCCAATTCCTCTATCAAGTTCTACCCTAGTTAACTCACAGACCTAATGATGAGGGCTTGAAAGGCAGCCTTCTCTCTGGTCAGGTTTGACTTCCACCTGGAATCTTCAAGGCTGTTTATGGCTTCCCATGAAGTCTTCAGTTTGGTCCAGCAGCTGCTCAGTCTTCAGACCACTGCCACCAGCTGACAGTCAGGCTTCATCTCTTTCCTCCCAAGGCTGCTCCAGGAGTCTTCCTCTCCTCACTTGCAGACCTTCTTCAGCTTCTGCCTCATGTGCTCTCAGCCCAGCCTCCCAGTCTTGTAGCTGCTCTTCTTCCTGGCTGATGTCCCAGCCTCATCAAGACACCTCCTGGCGACTCTTCCTTAGCCAAACTTGCCAGGCAAACTCTACTGACAGACTCTACCAGTTACCTCTCAACAGCTTCATACATTCACTCTAGTCAGAACCTTCCAGCCAATCAGCTTTGGTGTGGTGAACATTCCATCATACCACCTCTGTTTAAACTCAGGACCAATGGGCATCTTTAGAATGTTCAGTTATTCTCCAATCAGATGGTATCAATGTTGATCCTGCTTTCCCACATATAAAGACAGAAACCTGGTTTCATTTCCCTTTCAGTTGTAACGGTAACTGCCATTTTACCAGCACACCACATTTACAGTGTAACTCTCCTCAGGCACAAGCCTCAAGTAAAAAGCATACATTTTTCTTCTAATGTTAACTCATTCAGTCCTTGAATCATTGAGACAGAACATAGCAGAGAAACGTTTACTTCCGTTTTACCTCAGTTTCTTCATACAGCTTTAACACTAAAGAGTGAATGATGCAGTGCAATGGTGAACATTTGCCCAATACCATTTGAGGCCATTGAAAATTGGGGAAGCAGCAAACTGATGAAGCTCATAGGAATCTGAATGAGATTTGGTTAATAGATTTAAAATCCACTCATTGGATGTGTGAGAATTCCATTTGGGGGTGAAAATCTGATGGAGTTTTCTGGTTTGTCCCCCCTGGATTCCATTCCATTTCCCCCCTCCCATATGTGGATTTCCTCCCCCCCCCTTTTTTAATGGTGGAAATTTGTGCATTTTTGTGTTTTTGTTTTTGATTTGGTCTTGAAATTTGTGCAAAGTGTAATTTGTGCAATTTCCCCCCTGGTCTTTCACAAGTGTGCACCTGTGTACTTATGGTCTGAAATGAAAAGCTTTACCTAGTCAAGGTCCTGGGAAGCATCTCCTGTCAACGTTCAGGAGGCACCATCCAGGAACATTGGTAAAACGAGGCTACGAATAGGTTAATTTTTGTTACTTTGCTTTCCCCTGACAGCTGTCAAAAGGTGAGCTGTCAAGTGAAAGCAAAGCTGAAAATGAATCTTTGCTTGTGAAAGGGGGTTGCATGTATATCACCCCCTTCATGGTGAAATCCTCTAATTTTTATATGTGGACCTGAGAGTTCTCAGTGTTCTCCACCCTTTTCTGAGCCTCTAGGTGCTTGGGAAAGTGGAAAAGTGTGAGCCCACTCCATTCTTGGGGGAAGTGATGTTTTGACAGCTGACAGCTGTCAAAGGGAAGACTTTCTTTGCAGGGACATATGCATATACATATATCTGTTTCCCTGTAAAAAGAACTCAATTTTAAAAGGAAGCCTGAGCTTTGACAGCTAGCTCCTGGATGCCAAAATAAATAAATAAATAAATCCAGCACAGTTTGCCACCACTTACTGGAACAGAAACACTGTGGAATTCCACCAGACTAAAATGAAACAGAAATCCTAGTTTTGCCCATCCCTTTATTGTTACTAGGAAAAGGAGATGGGAAACTGCATTTTTCCTTCAGGTTCCACTCATCAATAGGCTTGATTTAGCTGTGGTTTTGCTTTTAGCTCTGCTGATTGTTTTATTTTTTCCTTTTTTTTTACACTGTGCATTGTTAAACTGTGGAATTCACTACCACAAGATGTAGTGATGGCCACCTACTTGGACAGCTTTAAAAGGGAATTGGACAAATTCATGGAGGAGAAGGCAATGGCCACAAGTCATGATGGCTACCCAGATTCCGCCTAAACATCAGGAAAAATTTCCTGACTGTTAGAGCAATAAGATAATGGAACCAACTACCTAGGGAGGTGGTGAGCTCTCCCACTCTGGAGGCATTCAAGGTGCAGCTGGACAGTCATCTGTCAGGGATGCTTTGACCTGGATTCCTGCATTGAGCAGGGGGTTGGACTCGATGGCCTTATAGGCCCCTTCCAACTCTACTTTTCTATGATTCTATGATTTGCTACTTCCAGTATTAGGGGAAGTATGCCTCTGAATACCAGACCAGTTGCTAGAGAACACAAGTGAGAGGATGCTATTGTACCCATGTCCTCCTTGGGGAGGTATATGGTTGGCCACCATGGGAACAGAATACTGGACTGGCACTGGATAAGACTTTGATCTGATCCAGCAAGGCTCTTCTTATGTGTGATGGAGAAATGAAAGAAATGGAGAAAATAGCTTATGTACATGACACAAGCACTTTCGAGGAAAATATCTATATATTATCAAGCCCTTCCAAATATCTGAGTAATATTTGACCCTTTTTCTAAGGCAGATTCATGTATTAAAATGTCTCAGATTATGCTTTAGCACAGGTACATTAGGCTTTGCATATTTTGTAATATGGGAATGGTTATGCCAGAATATATTTTTGCCCTGCTGCATGTGTCAGGAAGCAGACCAGCTTCCTGAAACACATATAGCACTGTCATTTCCACATCACCAAATGCATGCATAACTGGACCTGCATGCATTAAAATGACCCTAAAAAGGTCTTGTCAGTCAGACTTAAGAAGATATTTTCTAGAACCACATAAGTAATTCTAGGAGAGCTACTTAATTTTTTCTGAACCATGCAGACAGTCCTCTCTTGAGGTTGGCAGTAATAACTAGTCAGTGTTGTTGGTCTTTATATTTTAATATATAATATTAACTATATTTAAAGTTTTGTTACTTTTACCCAAGTGTGACATGCTGGTGATTCAATTATATTTCTAAAACAATTGTTTCCTAGGATCTCTGGAGGTGACTCCAGGAAGGTGACTTCATTTTTCTAAACCACTTACTGAGTTTTCACCATATATGTTGTCTGATATATAAAGAAGAATATGTTATGCACCTGAAACCCAAGTTTTACAGGTTGTCCAAGTAAAATATCATTAGAAATCAATGGCTTTGAATGGAGTAAATTCACTGAATTTTCAGTCTTTGCCATTCTTTAATATCATATACCTACTACTATGAGCACTATTTCTTTCCAGCTTGAAAGCAATACGTTTTTGTTAAACATACTTGTGCTTAATTTTAGGTTCAACCATTTTCTTTCCTTCAATCCAACTCATCCCTTTTGTGTGTGGAGCCAACTTAGTCTTACTTAACAAGACACCATCCTTATTCCCAGTGCTGAAGAGAACCTTTTGGGCAGTCTCAAGACTGGAATACACTGTTTGCATTAAGCATCCACCTCCTGTAGCTGGTATATGCAGGAGGAGTTCACTGAGGCATTTCGCGCTGATGCATTTTCTGATTGAGCCACAGACGATATTTAGCTCTTGAGACCCAAGGTTCATTTCCCAATAATAATTGTTTCCATTTTGTAAGCAGCAGGTGCTCTCAGAAAATCTTTCAAGGAGGGTAATTCCCCAAACTGGATGAGGAACTGTGCATGCAAATAGATGCTCTGTGCACAGTTCCTGGTCTAATGCAACCCCAGTCAGGAAATTAGCAATATCCCAATAAGCTGTTCAGGAGAGGGAGCAAAGCAGGAGATAGTAATCCCCCCTATTCCTTTCCCCTGAGCTGTTGATTAGTTCTGTTATTAATAATCTGAGCAGGGATTCATACACATACAGTCCTCTTCTGCTCTCCTTGCATGAGGGCCAACCCGACATTTTGCCACCTGAGGTGGAGCAGCAAACGGCACCCCTCCCTCTCTCCAGTCAAGGTGCATAATACTCATGGCCAGCCAAGCTATTTTGGCATGCGAGGCAGAAAATCCCACAAGTGCTTCTCCCCTTCTTTGGCAGTAAAAATACAATAATCATAAATTAAATAGCTAACCATTTGCTTCTCTTTCATGATACCCCAAATCAGCTGCCTGAGTTGGCTGCCTCACTCTGCCTAATGCTAGGTTTGGCTTTGGCTGGCATCTTAGTTTGTAGATGCTCAGCAAGCTTGTCAACCATATGCTTTAAATGGCCAAAGTTATTGACATGTTGGATGCAAACATGGAGGTGGTCAGGCTCATCTCATGTCATGTACATTCACATAGCAAGCAAGCCCTGTTCGCACCTGCGCGTAGAAAACAGCAGCAACTCTTGCATTCCTCCCTCCCTCCCTACGCTTCTCTGAGTAACTTGGCTCAAAGAACAGCTGAAAACAGCCAGACTGCATGTCTACTCAGAAGTAAATCACATTATCTTCAATGGCCTTACTCTGAAGTAAATCACATTGATTTCAATGGCCTCACCCTCTCTTTTGCTTTTGGGGAGTACCAATCCTGCTGGCTTCACCCCATGGGAGGTGGAAGGGCAACACGGCCTCCCCCTTGTCTCTTCCCATCCCCTTCTCCTTCTCCATGGTGACGGGGCAGGAGGAGCTGTCAATTTTTTTTCTTTTTTCCTTTTTAACTCCTTCACTGGTTTGCTCCTTCACACCTGTGCACAGATGAACAAACGAACAAACAACCTTTTTTTCTTAAAGGGCCATTTCCCCTGCACACATCCCCTTTTGAACTCCTCCTACTTCTCCCTCAATTGCATTTGTGTGTGACACAAGATTGCGTTTTCAAAATGCTGTATTCACTAGCATGTGCCCCAACAGCAGTGAATGTGTTTTGCATAAATACCAGGTCAGAGCTCCCTGATCAAGGAAAGGGGCTCTAGTGTAGATTTGCCCCAGGTTAGCTGGTCCCAGGCCATTAAGGGCTTTACAACTTAAAACACACTTATCACCCTGTGTTCCTTGTAGTCCATTGTTCTGAAAATGACAGACAGCCTAGAGATGTCCCTAAGTAAGAGACTTGCAAAGTTTCAGAAGAATAGGTGCATGATTCATGAGGAAGGGGAGCCCTCAGATTCATGGGCGGAAGTGATCCTCTGCCCCCTTTCCTCTGTCCTGTTTGTGTGTGTCGTCGATTTGTATGGAAATGGCAGGCATCCTAGAGGTGTCTACAGGCAAGAAACTTGCAAATGATAGGGTCTAGGGACTTATGGTGACTGAAAACCAGTTTTAAGGCTTTTTTCAGAGTAAAGCCTGTTTGGCGTTGGAAGAATGGCCATCTCATGGCCCCATCTTTGCCCTCCTCCAAAGCACAGTGATTGGAGCCCTTGGTAAAACATGCCCTAGGATTAGGAGGTGGACCTGTCAGTCACTCAATCACACTCCCTCCCCCTGCTCATAATCATACAGGCCTGTGGCTCACGCTGGCTCAGCTGGTCTGAGCATGGAAAGCTAAGCAGGGTCAGGCCTGGTTATTACTTGGATGGGAGACCCCTCCTCTAGTTTCCTGCATTGAGCAGGGGGTTGGACTCGACAGCCTTGTAGGCTCCTTCCAACTCTATGATCTATGAAATCTATCATTTAGAGAAATGAAATCAAAAGACCCTATTTGCAGGGGACAAAGTCTGCATGCCTCCAAAACACGTCACTAACAAAGTGGCAGTGATGTTGCAGCTCTTTCAGCAACAGTGGCCTGAAGCAGACTCTTGGGTGGCTTACTGGACAGGTAAGGTGCTGTATGTGAGCAGAATGAGGAAACCTAACTTCATACCTGCAACCCCTGAGAAGAAGTGATCAAGTCAGTGGCTGGCTAAAATGTTAGAGAGGGATGGAAATGCACATATATAAAAAATAAATTCATGAGACTCACTTGAAGGCTGCTTGGAATCTTCAGCAGCTGCAGAATGCAATCATCCAACTCTTTACAGGGTGCTATGTGTCTGGTCTAGCTTGGCGTAAGGTTCCTGCAGGGGCCAATCTGAAGCAGTTGCATTTACTAGAAGGGCAAGGTGAGGCAGTATCTGTCAGGACCATGGTCAGATCTGTGCTGGCCTAGAACTCACTCAAGAAAAAACATTGATTAGGTTCACACAACACAAGCCATGGTGGCTTATAAGCCACATTTGTTTCAGAGTGTCTTGTTGCATTGTCTGAACCCAGCAGCATGGTTTGTTAACCATGCACAAACCACTCTGGCCAGGTTCACATAATATGATAAATAAGCCACTCTGAAACAAACATGGCTTATAAATCACCATGGCTTATTGTGTTGCATGAACCCAGTCATTGTCTCAGCAACAGCTTACTGCAGCTTCTGAACAAACTATTGGATATGAAACTAAGAAACATCAGGATTGGTTTGATGAAAATGGTAATGAGATTAAATATATAATTGACCAAAAAAGGAAAGCCTTCCAAATATGGCAAAATGATATTAACTGCGCTGCCAAGAAAAAAATCTACGCTAGCGCAAAGGCTGAGGTCCAAAGAAGAACAAGAGAACTTAAGAATGCTTGGTGGAAAAAGAAAGCTGATGAAATTCAACAACTTGCAGAATCTCATGATGCACGGGGCTTTTTTAAGGCCACAAGGGCCATTTATGGACCAAAAACCTATGGTACAAACCCTTTACAATCAAAAGATGGCACCAAACTCTTAAAAGGCAAAGAGGCTATCGCACTGCGTTGAAAAGAGCATTATTATGATCTTTTAAACCGTAAATCTAAGGTGGATAATAAGATTTTTTCGCAAATCCCGCAAAAACAAATTAGAGAGGAACTTGCAATACTCCCCACTTTGGATGAAGTTATAAAAGCCATTAATCAAATGAAGAATAATAAAGCTAGTGGACCAGGGGATTCCTGCTGAAATCTTTAAAGAAGGGCCCCCCGAACTTGTACAACATCTTCATAAACTCATTGAAAAAATCTGGAATAAGAGAAGAGATCCCAGAAGACTTCAGGGATGCCATAATTATCACCTTCTTTAAGAAGGGTGATAGAACAGACTGTGGAAACTATCGGGGCATTTCTCTCTTAGCTACCGCAGGTAAAATATTTGCTAGGATTCTCGCAAACCATCTTCTATCTATCTCAGAAGAGATCCTCCCTGAAACTCAATATGGTTTCCGCCCCTCTAGAGGGACAGTAGACATGATTTTTACTGCACGTCAGCTCCAAGAAAAATGCTGGGAGCAAAATCAACCCCTTTATATGGCATTTATCGATTTGGCTAAGGCCTTTGATACTGTAGACCGTACAGCTCTCTGGACTATCCTTATGAAAATTGGATGCCCCAATAAATTTGTGAATATCTTGCAACTTCTCCATGACAACATGACGGCAACGGTTTTGGACAACAACGGCTCTCATGGTGCTCCATTTAAAGTGGGATCAGGTGTTAAACAGGGATGTGTTATCGCCCCAACATTATTTGCTATTTTCATCGCCATGATTTTACATCTTGTCGAGGGGAAACTTCCCACTGGTGTGGGAATTATATACCGAACAGATGGAAAGCTTTTTAATCTCAGCAGGCTGAAAGCAAAAAGTAAGGTAATTACAACCTCCGTTGTGGAACTTCAGTATGCTGATGATAATGTGGTCTCCGCACATTCAGAGGATGATCTCCAAACTATCCTAAATGCTTTTGCAGAAGCATACGAAAAACTTGGTCTCTCACTTAACATCAAAAAAACCAAAGTGCTTCATCAGCAAGTGCAAGCTAACCCTTTGCTGATGCCATCTATCCAGCTTGGCGGGACAATACTGGAAAGTGTCGATCATTTTCTCTATCTTGGCCGCTATCTTTCTGTAACAGCTAACATCAACAGTGAAATCCAGCATCGTTTGAGCTCCGCAAATGCCGCGTTTTCTCGAATGAAACATAGTGTTTGAGGATCGGGATATTTGTAAGAAGACCAAAACACTGGTTTATGAAGCCATTGTATTACCAACTTTATTGTATGCCTGTGAAACATGGACTATTTATAAACGTCACTTCCATCTCCTTGAAAGATTTCACCAATGTTGCCTCCGGAAAATCCTGCGAATTACTTGGGAAGATAGGCGAACAAATGTCAGTGTACTGGAAGAAGCAAAGACTACTAGCGTTGAAAAAATTATCCTTCAACGCCAACTTCAGTGGACCGGTCATGTTTTTCGAATGCCTGACTGCCGTCTCCAAAGCAGTTACTTTATTCCCAACTCAAGAATGGAAAGCGGAATATCGGTGGTCAATATAAGAGGTTTAAAGATGTTCATAAGGCTAATCTAAAAAAATGCAATATAAACATCGAAAACTGGGAAGCCCTGGCCCATGAACGATCTAAATGGAGGTTGGCCTTTCACAAAGGTTCCATGGACTTTGAAGAAGCCCGAGTGCAAGGTGAAAGGGAGAAACGTGCTAGGCAAAAAGCACGTCAAACGAATCCTTTACAGGACCATCTTCCATCTGGTAACCTGTGTCCTCACTGTGGGAAGCTGTGTGGATCTAGAATTGGCCTCCACAGTCACTTACGGACCCATCGCTAGAGTCTACACAATCTTCTTTAGAATTTACTCCTTTTATCCTGGAAAACAATCTTACTCGGTCACGAGTGATCGCCTGATGATGATGATGTCTCAGCAACATGCGGAGGTATTCTGATGCTTTATGAAGGCTAGCTGTTCTGGGCCTGCTGTTAACCCCACCTCCTCTCTGAGGAGCTGGCTATCTTTTAAAGGGCCATTGCTTGATTCTGCCACCACTGGCTTCTCCGGCATGGGGATGGTGACTGCATCAGGGGGAGTACCCTCTGAGGCTGAAGAGTCCATTAAACCCACATCCTCTTACCTGGAAGGTCCCAGAGTAACAGATGATGGCTCATTAGCCAATGTCTCCTCCACTTCAGAGTCCTTCTCTGAGCTAGAGAGGGGATCAAGGGCAGAGAACATGACATAAAATACCAGTGCCACAACATTTAAAGTCTTCCCATTTCAGTGCTCTTAAGAGACTACCTCCTCCTCTTCTCCTGTGTTCCATCAGCTGACTCCACAAGTCCATCAGGATCTCTCACACTGAAAGATTAAGGGCTGTTTCACACTAGGCCTTTTTGCTTCACGGAAATGATTCTCATGTAGGGAAATGGTATGCTTGGGATATCACACAAGTGTATATTTCATGGTGATGCTTTGACACTACACTGCACTCAGCTTCCAGAGATGCATTATCACAGCCAAAAAGGAATGTGGGTGATTTTTATACATGATTGTGTTATCATGCAGACACCAAGGTTATAACATAGGTAAAATGTCACATGTAGCATGGCCTTCAGAATACCATCTATAAACAGAATTAATACAGACCACATTGTGACTGCTAAGGCTAGTTGTCAGGCCTGGGGGCTAGCCTGATCACAGGCTGTGGCAGGAGCTGCGTCTAACACAGATAAGTAATGCGCACATGGCCAGAGGCAAGAGACGTGGTCACAGAGGGACTGGAGGTCAGATAACCAGATCAAGGAGTTGAGGTGAGGCCAGAGAATCTGTATTGCTTTTTCAATGGCTGGTAAGAAAGGGGCCTTTTCTGTTGTGGCACCCGTTGTGGAATGAGCTTCCCAGAAAGGCTCACCTGGTGCCTACATTATGTCCTTTCTGGTGCCAGGTGAAGACCTTCTTATTTTCCCAGGCATTTTAGTCCTTCCATTTCTGTTTTAAATCTGTTACTGTATTTTAAAACTCAGCATTGCTGCTAGGTTTTATTTTGGTTTTTATTTTTATTTTATGCTATCATTTTAAATTTTTATATTGTATCTTATGTTTTATTTTATGGTTTCAATTGCTGTGAACCGCCTAGAGATGTTCTGCTATTGGGTAGTATAGAAATGTAATAAATAAATGGAATGAGTTGCTCAGGTTGAGGAGCTAATTGGCTGCAAGGGTTTTATAGGGCTGGTGTAACCTGATTGGCTTGAGGAGTCAGCTGATAGTTTAAGGCTGAAGGAAAGTGGTCATCTGGCTCTTTTCAGGCTGGAACTGCAACCTAGAAGGTGTTCTTGACCCATAAGGCCTAGTCTATCTGGCTTTGTGAGGATACAGAGTGCTGGTGCTGCAGGAGATAAGGTGCTGGTTCATGACACCCAACCCCTGTCCCCATCATTGTGAAACTCTCTCCCCGAGAGGCTGACCAAACCCAAGCATATTTCAGAAGCACTGAGATCTTTTAATTTTGGCTTGCTGGGAGCGGGATGCATTTTGGTATTAGCATTTGTGACATTTTAACTATATGAGTTGTCCTTTTAGTAATACAAACTTACATAACAAATATGTTATGCCTGTAAATCTGTTGTTATCTGCCCAAAGACTTCAAGATGGAATGGGCTATACATTTAAATAAATGCATTAATTATCCTGTGAATCTTGGGCAAATTAAAAATTAAACAAGCAAGTCTTAAATTTTGGCACTCCCGGCTGAAAAAAATATATGCAAATTCCATTTCCCAGAACATTTAGTCTTGAGTATAAAATGTTTAAAATGTTGATAATGAAATGTATTTCACATGACAATGCAAGCTTGAAGAGTGGACTCTGCACTCCACAAGGTTGTGGTGTGGTGGAGGTGGGAATGTTTTTCCCCAGTAAAGAGGATGACACTAACTTCTATGATAGTTTTAATAATAATCACAAAGACCTTGTCTGCAGTTTCTCTATCAAAATGATTTAAGAAAACCCACTGGGTAAAATTTTCTAAAGCTCAGAACAACTTGACCCTGAATCTATGTCACCGCAGAAGTGAATAGAACTTGTCAAGTGTAATGGTTTGTTTGAGAATCAACCTGATTCTGTTTGACATAGTGGAGAAATTCACACTGGCCTTGAATGCAGTCACAACAGTACTTCTCAGAAACAGTCTTGCTATAACTCCATTCATGCCAGCTCTAGACTTAAGAACATAAGAAGAGCCATGCTGGATCAGACCAAGGGTCCATCTAGTCCAGCATTCTATTGCTAAAAAAAAAAAAGTTGCTAGAAGAAAAAGTTGACACCTCAAAGATCTTTGTTTGAGCACAAGCCTTTAAAGATGACTTACTTTAAAGATGACCATGTTTACTTGAAGGCGAGATTATTTGTTTATTTGCATTTCTGTACTGCCCATAACCAAAGCTCTCTGGTCAGATTGTGAAAGAGTAAAACCTTTAAAAAAATAATAATATATCAATATAAAACATAATGCAATTGATGTTTCTGGGACTTACTTTCAGATCAGTATGCTTAGCAAGACCAGCCAAGACATTTTGCTGCTTGAGACAAAGGACAAGATGGCACTCCCTCTATTCCACATGCAGAATCCAACTGGACTGCCAGTTGAATATTACTCCAATACTTGCAACAGGATTGGGTCCTCCACCATGCCTGAGGGCGGCAGGCTAGTTTAGGGGTGCAGGACAGGTTGTGTGGCACACATAGCTTTGTCCTCCAAGAAAAGGGAATGGCCAGGGGGCTCGGGAGGAACACCTTGGGGGTAGCCACTGCTGCCTGCCCACACACCCCCAGAATCTGCTGCCTGAGGCAGTTCTCCTGCTCTGCCTAATGTTAAGGCATGCTTGATACTCAATCTTATAGCCCTGGAGAATTTTTGCACAGGCCATCTTTCAGAGGTGGGATATACATCCAGTCAGTGCCATCTGATTCATTTTTATAACTATAAATTAAATAAATAATCATCTCATAATGAGAATCTTTCTGCAAGGAGGCTGCAGATGAGGAGAATCACACCTCATAATATAACAAAACTGCTTGCATGTATCCCCACACACAGAGATATACTCGAACACCCAAGGTATTTTAATCAGTCGTCTTCTCTTTACATTTTTATTCTCCACATCTTGTTCCTGACTAAATGGGACTCCCATGAATCCATACGTGTTCTAGATCCCATTGCTGCCTGTAACGTTAAGGACTGGGCTACACATTCAGAAAAAGAAAGTGGCACAGTCCTTTGCGGACTGTACCACTTCAGAACGTAGGTGAGGGGGCTGTATTTGAATGCTTCTCTGTGTCAACCTCACCCTTCAAGGAAAAAGGAGTATATTTGTCAGGGGAAATGGATCTAGACTAGCCATCTCCCTGACGGGCTTGTCATGTACATTCAGGGAGATTTCATGTTGACACAGGGATGGGGACTCGGACTCGAGGACTCGACTCGTGAGTCGGACTGAGTCCCCCCTCTGACTCGACTCGGACTCGAGTCCCAATATTTTTAATGAGACCAAGGACTCGTCAACATCCCTGCTTGATGCCACCTGCAGGTGCTGCCTGGACCCAGTTGCAGTAACAATCCAAGTTTATTTTTTAAAATCATTTTCCTAAAATGCAACCTTTCAGACATTTTGGGTTTGGCTGCCTCTTCCTGCCTGTTTGGGGTTCCCAGCCTCCTCTGCCTGCCTGGTCTCTTCTTAACCAGTTCAACAGTTTGAATTGTCCAAGACAAATGCCTCTGCCTGCCTGCTTTGGGATTCCCTGCCTCCTCTGCCTGCCTGGTTATTTTGGGTTTTTCTGCCTGGTCTGTTCTTGTCAAAATTAGTGGCAGAGTTTTGAGATAAAAAGGCACACTTGTGCCTAGAATTTATTTAAGCCACACATCTGAAGTAGCCTTATTTTGTTGGGGGAAAACCCCATTAATTTTAATAGGGACTCGTGGAGTCAGCTTTGGGAGTGACTCGGGACTTGGGACTCGTGAGTCACCATTTTGGACCAAGGACTTGGACTCGGACTCGAGACTCGGGTCCAAAGACTCGTGACTCGACTCGTGACTCGAGACCAAGGACTCTTCAACATCCCTGTGTTG
Source organism: Shinisaurus crocodilurus (assembly GCA_021292165.1). Classification (NCBI taxonomy): domain Eukaryota; kingdom Metazoa; phylum Chordata; class Lepidosauria; order Squamata; family Shinisauridae; genus Shinisaurus; species Shinisaurus crocodilurus. Next base: position 176,819,535 of record CM037877.1, on the reverse strand, counting down.
ACATTCAAAGATGTGTTCCCTTGCTACAGTTTTGAAGTAGCACAGTCCCAGGAAGGCTACACAGTCTGTGACTCTGTGTCCCTTTTCTGTACATCTAGACTAGCTCTAAGTACTACAACTTTAAATAGTAATGTTTAAATGACCAGTGACTACACCACCCTTTTTCATTATGTTTCTCTGTAATATCTTCCCTTTTTTTGTCTGTCTGCTTGCTTGCTTCACTATCTCTCACTAAGCCAGCTGGTCCAGAAGTAAAGCTCTTTGACATCTGCATCGTCCATGTCCAGAACACCTGCCATCTTTCCCGATTCATGGTCTCTACAAATCGCCATCCAGTTTTCTGTAGCGAATTGTGTAAGCTCCTTAAAATGGAGCAAGACCAGACTGATGGTGACAAAAAGAATAGGTTTAATGTGTGGGTCGCAGGACACAGGGGCATCATTATTGCTCAGCTTGTTCCTTTTTAATGAAGTTGTACTTCCTGTTTTCTCTGTTCCAGAAGGCTGAGTGCATTTACACATGAATGATGACAGAGATTGCATGTGTTAAAAAAAGAAAAATGTGCTAAAATCTAGCCTTTTCTTTTTATATGCAGTAGAACTTACCTTCCTGATATGCTGAGCTAGCAATCTAGAAAGCAGTGTTTATTTCAGCTTCTTTTGCTTAGATAAACATATCTAAAGGTTAAGACGTTGCAATTATAGAGGTCTCCAGTGTACTTTTGGCTGGTGATCATTATTTCCCAAATTCTCAGGTAGTAGCCAAGGGATCAGTGCAATTTGCAAAGGATTTTTTTTTTTTAATGGGTCAAAGTTAGGCAGTATCAATGTCCCAGCAGAGCAGACATCACAGGGTCAGTGAACAAAATATATTTTATCTGGCCCAAACAGTTTTCAGAATACAGCATCCAAACTTTGGAGTTCCACCAAATGCTTGGATGTAAATATATATATTTAAAGGAAAGCAAAATAAAGTTTCTGAGCTCAGGCATGAAGTTAAACTTAGCTCATCTTTTTCTGTAGATTTTTTTTAACCCATAAGCTAAGTTTCCATACACACTTACCTAAGCAGTAAAACCCACTGAACACTTCAGAGTAAGCATGCATCAGAACAGGCTGTCAATACAGAATAACTTATATCTTTAAGGGCCATGTGCTAACTCCCACTAGCCCTGCCAGCCTAACCAATGATCGGGAATGCTGGCAGCTGTATTTTAAATCTTTGCACTAAAGCTAGGTTCTATTTGGTTATTATTTTTATACTGTAGCTTTAAACTTGAAACTTTTTGTATTGTATTTTATCATCTTGTATTTTATGGCTTTAATTGTTGTGAACTGCACAGAGATTTGGCTATTGGGCAGTATAGAAACATAATAAATAAATTAAATGAATAGTCCAAAACATCTGGAGAGCACCAGTCTGGAAATGGCTGTGCTAGGATATAACACCAATGCCTTTTCAAAGAATGATCCCTTTGAAAATACAACATCTACTCACAAGCTAAATATTTCTCCTTAGTGGCATTTAGAACTCATAATTTCCTCTGGAAGCAGGAAGCAGAACATAATTTTGAAATTAAGTAATCATTATATTAGCAAATCTGAAGATTAATTATTGAAACTTTCTAAAAAGTACTCAATATTTTCTTCAAGATGCCATGTGCCATAGTTACCTCTGCATGAGGTTACTCCAGACCCAAAGCAGTGTAATCAAGAACAAAATCCATCTTTACATCTGTTTGCCTTATCTCTTATACTTAACATAAAATAAACTCTAAAATGAAAATTAGGATTATAATGTATAAAAAAACCAAACTGGGTTCATTAGAGACAGCAGAGGTCTGATATATCCAGCAACCAATTTGATTGCCATAACCACAGTAACAAAATAAATGGCCCCCAGCTGCTTAGTCTAGATCAGTGATAAGGCCCATGGAAGGGTCCCCATCTAGCCCAGCTGCTTCTTCCCCTGGTCCAACCTCCTCTGCCATGGAGGGCAATTGCCTTATCTCTGATCAGTAGCTGATCAAAGAGAAGTGCTTTCTTCTGTTTTGCACCTGGAAAAAAGGCTCCCTTTCTCAGTGCTTAGCAGGAGAAATCACTTATTTCCAATTAGTTGCTGATTGGAGATACGAGTTTTGCAGGGCAGAGCAGTCCAGTCCTACTTCCTACAAAGGCTTGTCCTGCTTACTTGTGAGTAAGTTTTTGATACCATCAGTCATGGTATCCTTCTGAAGCATCTATATGGTGGCTCCAGTCCTTCTTGGACGGGTGATCTCAGAAAGTGGTGCTGCAGGCTTCCTGTCCAATGCCATGGCCACTGGTGTCCCTCAGGGTTTCATCTACTTACACCTACTGACTTGATGCTCATGCTTACTTCTGAGTAGACATGCAGATGTTTGGTATTTGAGATGTTATTTGAAAGTGCTGCTTTCAAAAACCTTAGCAGCAGTGTGGGGATGATCTTCATTGGGATTGTGGATATGGAAAAGTTAAACCTCCCCCACATTGCTCAGCTACTTGGCAGAAAACAGGTGAGCAGTGGGAGAAATGGGGCTGGGCACAGATATAGTTTTATCTTTATTTGCAGCCCCACTTCCTCTTCCCCACTGCTCAACTGTGCAAATAGATGGATAAGGATGAGGACCATCCATTCATCCACACACAATGTGTGCACGACTGGATGGTGGGTAGAGTCAGAAAAAGATACTGTCTGGAGAATGTACACAATCCTGTCAAGATATGCATATTCCCCAAAGCCTACTGAAAAGTATGCATAATGCCCAAAGAATGTCCAAGATCATGTTGAGATATGCATATTCCTTGAGGCCTATTTGAGCACACATATATATAGTGCATAATTCTTTCTTCATGGACAGATTATGTACACACTCTCCATGGGGCATGGTGAATGTGCACAATGCCCAGCTGTTATGCCCATTAATGGTTCAAATCACATTACCATATATATACACACACATTACCATATATACACACACACACACACACTATATATATATATATATAGAGAGAGAGAGAGCGAGAGAGAGAGAGCACAAGAGTGCCCCTTTAGTTAAGGTGAGTCCCCAAAAAAGTTCTTCTATTATAAGCCCCAACATACTATTGCTTCTACAAATAACACCCGTTGAGCTAATAACCTGAAACATGGCATCCATAATCTACCTGATGAGGTCTACAATTGTGCAAACTTGCATACCTATCTGATACAAATCGTCACAGATACAGTAAATTAAAAAGTACTGAAAATTGACTCATTTGTATTTTTTACTCCAAGCTGTGGTTCGGCATATCATATATTTCTTTCAAATTCTGGGGGAAACTACTGGTGTACTTTATTCATGCTTGTCAAGAAGATGTGCCTTTCGTTGGTTAGGTGAAATTCTGAGCAGTGGTTTAAAAGTTATAAATGTTTTTCTGCCCCATAAAAGCTTATGGCAGCCACTGCTGGCAATGTTATGTTGAGCATGCTCAGTTTCACTCTGAAGCTAGAATGCAGCCAGTACTCCCATGTTTTGAGAGGAATTCCAGTGTTCCTATCAGCATTCTGACAGCGGAGGAGGGGTAGCAGGAAACTGTAAACTGAGATAAGAGTGAAGTAATTTTGAAGAATCACTCTCACTGATTGACAGATCGCTGATGAAGAGAAGGAGGAAAAGAAAAAAGTAATGCTGGAATCCTGTGCAGGCTTACTGAAATTTGCAATCACTTTGCAGATAACATCGACCATATCCATACCAACTCGGATGCCATAGTGGATACAGGTTCAGTGGATGGAACTTTGGGTCCTGCTTGTCTAGTTACAATGGATACTTTTCAGTTTGTACAGCCCAAGGATGTGGACAGGATCCTTGGAGAGGTGAGGCATGCCATGTGTGTGCTGGACCCTTATCCTTCCTGGCTTATAAAAGCATCTGGGGGAGGTGAGGTCTGGCTGAGTGGGTAAGGGTAGTGGTGAATGGCTCTTTATGGCAAGGTGTGATTTCAACTTGCCTAAAAGAGGCAGTAGTAAGACTTTTGTTTTAAAAACTCTCCCTAAATCCCACTGTATTGGATCATTTCTGGCCCGTCTCCAATATTCCATTCCTGGGCAAGATACTGGAGTGTGTGGTGGCTTCTCAGCTCCAGAGATTTCTGGATGAGATGGAATATCTAGATCCATTTCAATCTGGCTTCAGGCCTGGTTATGGGACAGAGACTGCTTTGGTGGGCAATCTATGCTGGGAAGTGAACAGAGGAAGTCTGTTCCTGTTGGTTCTGCTGAACCTTTTGATGGTTTTTGATACCATCAATCATGGTATCCTTCTGAAGCATCTATATGGTGGCTCCAGTCCTTCTTGGAAGGGTGATCTCAGAAAGTGGTACTGCAGGCTTCCTGTCCAATGCCATGGCCCCAGGCCTGTGGTGTCCCTCAGGGTTTCATCTTATCCACCATGCTATTTAACATATACATGAAACCTCTGGGAGAGACTTTCTGGAATTTGGGGGTTTGGTGCCACCAGTATGCTGATGATCCCAATTCTATCTGCCCTTTCCTTCTAAATCCAAGAAAGCTGTTCTAGTTCTAAATTGGTGTCTGATATCGGTAATGGGCTGGATGAGGGCCAACTAATTGAAGCTTAATCCAGACAGGATGGAGGTGCTCCTGGTCAGTTGAAGGGCAGATCAGGGAATAGGGACTCATCCTGTGCTGGATGGGGTTACACTCCCCCTGAAGACTCAGGCTAGCATTTTGGGTGCATTCCCCAACTTGGCCCTGAACCTGGATGCCAAGGTTTCAGCAGTGACCAAAGTGCATTTGCACAGCTGAGGCTAGTGCATCAAGTGTGCCCATTCCTAAAGATGTCTGATCTGGCCATGGTCACGCATGCCCACTTACATCTCATTTGGACTTCTGTAATGCACTCCACATGGGGCTGCCTTTGAAAACTGTTCAGAAATTTCAGCTGATCCAGAATGCTGTGGCCAGACTGTTGACTGGGGCCAGTTACAGGGAGCATGTGGCTCCCTTGTTACAACAGCTTCACTGCTAGCCTGTTTCCAGGCAGAATTCAAAGTGTTGGTTATGACCTAAAAAGCCCTATATGGCTTGGAACCAGGCTACCTGAAAGACCACCTTCTCCCATACAAACCTGACTGGGACTTAAGATCTTAGGGAGAGGCCGTTCTTTCAATGCCACCACTTCCAGAGACACTTTTGGTGGCAACACGAGAGAGGGCCTTCTCAGTGGCCATTCCCAGGCTGTGGAGCTCCCTGCCAAGGGAGGCTAGGCTCACGCCCTCTCTGCTCCACTGGCAGGCAAAGACCACTTTAATCAAGAAAGCCTTTGGCATGTCTGCTGGTCTGTTGCGTTGGGTGCTGTTTTTATTTTGCTGTTGTTGTGTTTTTATTGTATGTTAATATATTGTTTTCTTATTGTTTTATTCGAGTTTTATTTATGACTGTTAGCCACAGTGAGTGCCATTTTTCTTTGTAGAAGGGCAGGGTACAAATAAAATCAAATAAATACATAAATAAATATTTGTACATACCTACTCAGTAATAACTTGTTAATGTTTTGTTTTCTAGTTTTAGTTTTTGGAGTTTTTTCAGAACACTGTAATAATAAATTGCCTTTTAAAAAAACCAGGGAAATGCAATGATAAAAAACAAACAAACCCTGCCACTTTAAGTCCAGAGTTAAGACTACCTCATGCTGGCTCAAGCTCCACAAAGCCAGGAAATTGGAAGCTAAGGCTGATGTGCTTAACAGACATGGCCTGAGATCAGTAACGATGCTGTGGAATGTCACAGATTGTGGTTGCTTACAAGCAACAAACGGGCATTGTTCAACTCACAGGAGGATTCCTTTAGCACAGGGCTCTCCAACCTTGGATCCCCAGATGTTGCTGGCCTACAGCTCCCAGCATACCCAGCCAGCATGGCTAATGGCAAGGGATTCTGGGAGCTGTAGTCCAGCAACATCTGGGGTTATATATCGAACAGATGGAAAGCTTTTTAATCTCAGCAGGCTGAAAGAAAAAAGTAAGGTAATTACAACCTCCGTTGTGGAACTTCAGTATGCTGATGATAATGTGGTCTCCGCACATTCAGAGGATGATCTCCAAACTATCTTAAATGCTTTTGCAGAAGCATACGAAAAACTTGGTCTCTCACTTAACATCAAAAAAACCAAAGTGCTTCATCAGCAAGTGCAAGCCAATCCTTTGCTGATGCCATCTATCCAGCTTGGCGGGACAATACTGGAAAATGTCGATCATTTTCTCTATCTTGGCAGCTATCTTTCTGTTACAGCTAACATCGACAGTGAAATCCAGCATCGTCTGAGCTCCGCAAGTGCCGCATTTTCTCGAATGAAACATAGAGTGTTTGAGGATCGGGATATTTGTAAGAAGACCAAAACACTGGTTTATGAAGCCATTGTATTACCAACTTTATTGTATGCCTGTGAAACATGGACTATCTATAAACGTCACTTCCACCTCCTTGAAAGGTTTCATCAACGTTGCCTCCGGAAAATCCTGCAAATTACTTGGGAAGATAGGCGAACAAATGTCAGTGTACTGGAAGAAGCAAAGACTACGAGCATTGAAAAAATGATCCTTCAACGCCAACTTCAGTGGACCGGTCATGTTGTTCGAATGCCTGACTGCCGTCTCCCAAAGCAGTTACTTTACTCCCAACTCAAGGATGGAAAGCCAAATATATGAATGTCACTTTGTGTTTTTTTTTAATGGTCAATCTTCACCAAGACAGCTACCAAGAAAATCCCAATATAAGAGGTTTAAAGATGTTCATAAGGCTAATCTAAAAAAATGCAATATAAACATCGAAAACTGGGAAGCTCTGGCCCATGAACGATCTAAATGGAGGTTGGCCTTTCACAAAGGTTCCATGGACTTTGAAGAAGCCCGAGTGCAAGGTGAAAGGGAGAAACGTGCTAAGCGAAAAGCACGTCAAATGAATCCTTTACAGGACCATCTTCTATCTCGTAACCTGTGTCCTCACTGTGGGAAGCTGTGTGGATCTAGAATTGGCCTCCACAGTCACTTATGGACCCATCGCTAGAGTCTACACAATCTTCTTTAGAATTTCCTCCTTTTATCCCGGAAGACAATCTTACTCGGTCACGAGTGATCGCCTGATGATGATGATGAGTCCAGCAACATCTGGGGACCCAAGGTTGGAGAGCCCTGCTTTAGCAATACAGTAAAGTTCAGATGCTTCATAAAGCAATGCAGGACCAGGACAACATGGGACATCTTTGCTGGTCCCAGACACTCCATCTTCCCCATCTGGATTTGGGCCTAAAAATCCTAGGAAATGTATAGGTGAATGGAGGTGCATGGAGGGTAAGTTGTAAGCAAGCACACTGCATCACCTGTACCCCCCCCCCAAGCCACTCCTGATGGTCAGAGGCCCCTCTGGAACAATGTGGGATGTGACTCAGAGACAACAACAGAAGAGATCTGGGCAGGCACCTTGCATGAGTAGAACCATCATCATTATCATGATGATGTAACCTATGCTGCTCATGCGCCAGTGGAACCCACCACAAGCACAATGGGGAGCTAGTGGTTGTTAAAGCAACCCAGAATGAGTAGAAACGTTTGTTTCCAGAACAGGGCAGGTCAGTAGAGCTCACAGACCTGTCCCAATCCAGAAATGAATGTTTAACTTATTTATTACATACATGCTTACGAAAGCCAAATATATGAATGTCACTTTGTGTTTTTTTTTAATGGTCAATCTTCACCAAGACAGCTACCAAGAAAATCCCAATTTACTACAGCTATGGATGTTGGGTGGAACTGTCTGTGATACTGCAGATGCCACTTCACTGTTTGTGGCATGGAGTAACCACTGGTGTATCAATGCCATTTGAAAATTGGACGCTCCTGGGAACCACTCCTGACATAGAAGTGGCTTAGAGTTTCATTTCATTTCATTTATTTCATTTATATACCGCCCCATAGCCGAAGCTCTCTGGGCGGTTCACAACCCTCTATACATAAAAACAACATTAAAACATACAAAACAGTTTAAAAAATTAAAAACCAAATTTAAAAACACAGTTTAAAATAACAATACAATAAGCCAATAAAACTGAGCCTACAGGTGACAATCCCCTCCGTGCTATTCCAAGCTCCTAACTAAATGCCTTGGCATAGAGGGAAGTCTTAACCTGGCGCCGAAAAGATAGTAAGGTTGGCGCCAGGCGGGTCTCAGTGGGGAGCTGATTCCATAACTGGGGGGCTTTACTGGGGGAGTTCAGCTTTATACATGCATACTGAAAAACAAGTGTTTCATTTAAAGTTTTCTTATGAGTTCCCTCATTTCCACACAGAATACTGACAACACATAGTCCCAGCTCTTTCTTTACACTGTTCATTCATCTGTAGAAGCACTGCACTGTGTTTCTCTTTGAACTCTTTTTTAAAAAAAATCAAAACCCAGGTCATTTGTTTTATTAATTCCGTAACAGAAAGGGAAGTAGAAAAGACAAGATCAAAGTGGCCATGTGAACTATTCATCTCACTGTACAGCGCTCCCGTCATTAACTGTTACTCAACTGGATCACCTGAATTATTGCTTTGTACAGAACATAGCATGAATCCATGTTCTCTGGCCTTACTGTGGAGACAACTTTGATTTCCATTTTGTTGGCAAAGCCAAGCTGGGAATTTTGCTCTACTCTCTCTGGCAAATAACTGAAATTAATGAAGACTGTAGAATGTTATTCTAGAGCAGTGTTCTCCAACCTTGGGTCCCCAGATGTTTTTGGCCTACAACTCCCAGCATGCCCCAGCCAGCGTAGCCTGGGATTGTGAACCATGGGATTGTGACCCTGGGGCAGGAGCTATTGCAACCACTCCAACCAATGGCTGTAGTCTTGTGCTAGTGCATCAAGTGTGCCCATTCCTAAAGATGTCTGATCTGGCCATGGTCACTGTTCTAGAGTACAGCTGAACTTTTGCCTGTGTTCTTACATTCCATCATCTAACAGGAATCATGCAAGTATGGGAATAATAAAGCCAAGGTCTCTCTAGCAGGTTGGTATTATCTCTCTCAGCCTCCACCTGTTAGTAAACGGTGACCTGACTGGGAAAATATTCTATTGGCTCAGTGATATAATTAGTTGACTCATCATCCCACCTGGTAGGATTAACTCAGTAGATTAAGAGGATCTGATATATCAGTTGAAGGATCCTGACACAAAGCACAAGTTGATCAGTAAGAGCTGAAGGGGTTGGGTAACTGACTCTACACTGCCTGAAGTTCTTGTTTGGGGGGTATTTCTGGACCTGGCATTCTTCTAGTCCTGGCATTGGAGTCCCTTTGCCCTTCTGTGGCTAGTGCACCAGCTGCACCCCTTCCGAGAATGTAGATCTGGCCAAAGTGATGGTGCATGCCTTAATCACCTCCTGTTTAGATTGTTGCAATGCACTACGTGGAACTGCCCCAAAGCAGGGTTCAGAAACTGCAGCTAGTGCAAAATGCTGCAGCCAGATTGCTTTCTGGTGTGTACACCATATAACACTGGTCAAATTCCAACTACACAGCTCCCAATTTGTTTCTGGGCCAAGTTCCAAGATGCTGGTTCTTACCTATAAAGCCCTAGATGACATGGAGGCAAGACATCTGAAATACCACCTCCTCCCTTTAGAACCTACCTGTAATATATGATCTTCTTCAGAGGCCCTGTTATATGTCCCACCACCAAGAGAAGTCAGGTTGATGGGGACATGGGACAGGGCCTTCTCTGTGACAGCACACTGATTATGGAATTCCTTCACTAAGATGGTCACATTTGCCCCATCTTTGCCTAACTTTAGGCAGGCTGTAAAGACCGTCTTGTTTAGGCAGCCGTTTGATGAGTTTTAAAGTTTTATTCTGCTCCATGGATATTTTAAAGATGGCTTGCTCTAGTGTGTGTGTGTGTGTGTGTGTGTGTTTCAAAGTTATCTTGTGGGCCCTTAGTGGAAAAAGGTGATTTATTAATCCCCCCCCCCCGGCATTTTAACCCATCAGTTTTAAATGTGTTGGTAAATTTTTAGATCTTTGCACTGCTGCTGGCTTTTATCTTGGTTACTTCTTTGGTTTTATTCTGTTTTAAATTTATGGTTTTATGATTATGTTTTACTATGATATTGTATTTTATGGTTTTAAGCTTTGTCTTGTAAACCATCCAGAGAGCTTCAGCTAATGGGCAGTATAGAAATGTAATAAATAAATAATGAGTGTGTGTGTGTGTGTGTGTGTGTGTGTGTAAATATATATATATATATATATATATATATAATCAGTAGAAATATCTCCCTTACTGTGAGAATGTTGGGCTTGACTAAAGAGAAGTTTAAAGCAAGAAATAGTTTAGTCAGTCAGGGGCTGCTGAAAGTAAACCAGAAAAAATATTGTGGTGAAAATCAGAAGACAGAAACATGCTGCTGAATGAATTTGCCTTTTTATCCCAATAAATTTAGGATTGTGACCAGTTATGTGCTGGTTATTCTAAAATGCACAGGCTGCAAGATGTGAGCCTGTGCATTTTACACAGTCCTGTAGGAATGTACAGGACTGTGTACATTCCTGTACATTGGAGTGTAGTCCCACTACATTCCTAGATGTCACAAAATCTATAAGATCAATTACTACTACTTCTCATTGAAATTCTGTTTGGTATTTTGATAATGCGCTGGGTCACTTACTTCCGTACATCCTTTGCTGAACACATGCTTTCTTTAAGCACTCAGATGTTTGGCACCATTTTACTCCCATTTACTCTAATCCTAAAGCTTTATTCCATAACCCATTTTAACAATTGGGGTGCAAGCCAGAAACCCATCTGTACTCATTCACCCCACATATATGCCTAGTCCCTGGGCACTTCTCCCTGCTTGTACCCTGGAACTCAGCATCCCAGCCATTCCACAGAGGGAGGAAGAGGATTCATGAACCATGGGATTGTGACCCTGGGGCAGGAGCTATTGCAACCACTCCAACCAACGGCTGTAGTCTTGTTGAGTGTTGCATAGCTCCTCTCCAGGTCATCTGATGTTGCAGAGGCCCCATATATATGATATCACTTGAAAGGAGTTGAAAGGGCTCATTTACCTACCACAACATGCAGGTACCTTTACTATGATTCTTATTGGCACTCACATCTTGCAGCCTGTGCATTTTAGAATAACCAGCACATAACTGGTCACAAAAGGGGTGCTAGGTGGTCCCTGGGCTTCTTGGCGCACTGGACTGTAGGAGGGATGGTCACAGTAGCAGCGTGGAGTTTATGAATCGCATCTGAAGCTTAAGAGCTTGTCATCCTATCTCAAAAGAGTAAGAGGATCCCATTGATTTGAGTGTGGGTCAGATTTAGTTCATAGTTATTCCCATCTATTATTTCCCTCTTAAGGAGATAAACGATGAGGTAAATCTTAGCTACAGGACCATGACCAGTGCCAGCTCAGCTGTACTTCCATCCACAACCTGTAATTGATCAGGATTCTTCATTTTAATATAGATTACAGTCTGTTGCCCTTCATTATTTTAGCCAATGCAATGCAGCAGCACTCCAACTTTAGATGCGGCAAGAAATTGATACGAAGAGAGCAAGCCTGGCATATTTCAGTAATTAGGAATGCCACCAAATTTATGAGACCATCATCTTTCAATGAGTATGCATGCACAGAATACATGCACTCTACCAATCAGCACTTCCATCTTGAAACACAGCTCCAGTTTCTTTGAGATGAAGCCCACAGGAAAAACACTTAGGGTGCAATCCTATGCACGCTTAGACTGGAAAAAAGTCCTACAACATCCAGCATGCCCCAGCCAGCCATGCTGGCTAGGGCATGCTGGGAGTTGCAGGACTTTTTTCAGTCTGAGCACACATAGGATTGTACTCTTAACCAAGTAAGCAGTCCATGTGCAGCCCATCATGCTTAAACCATTACCCATGTGTGTTGTGTTAACATGTCCACAGCTTTCCCATCAAAGCTGTTGTTATGATAATGTGACCAGGCACACATGGAATGCTTACACAGATAAACACTCTATCTACTATGGGCCATTTCACACACAACTAGCGGGATTGCCAGAAGTCATACAACAGATACATTGCACCACCAGTGGTTTGCCTTCAGCTGAGGCCTGAAATACTAGCAAGCCAGGCTTCTTTAGAGATTTCATGAATCAAACCTCAAACAACCATCCCACTGTCTTAGTCAAGTTTCCATTTTAAGTTGTCTGCATCTTGAGTTTAGAACTTCAGACGAGGGGGTGCTCTAGGATTCATTTGGAAAGACAGAGCAAAACTCACAGAGTGCTGGACGGGACCAGGAACGCCTAGGTCCCATTCCCCGCAATGCCTGGAGGTGCCAGTCCAGACTACTCGGTACCAATAATGTGACTGCGAGGGATGCTTGATGGGAACCTGAAGAACTCCTGCTACTCTGCTGCTGAATGCTGTGAAAGTCCCAAGATGCACATCACCTATCCCAGAATGTGTAAGATTCTTGTCATCCAACACTGGGTTAGCAGAGCTGATTGTGTAAGGTGGCGGCAGCCGACAGGCCTGTTTATTGGTTTGTTTATATGAAAGGATTTCTACCCCATCTCTAGCTGCTCAATATGAGCACATCAACAATACTAAGTCCTGCAGCATTTCTACTGGTCATTAGATTGTTTCTCCTATGTGATAACCCTTCACAGCAGTGTTCTACATCTGCTCCGATACCACCCCAACGTAGTCTAACTTTTTTTTTTTTGCAGTTATTAAATAAATATATAAACGAAGTATTCATTATCAGTTATTCTCCTTTCAAGGGAACATTATCTCAGAACCACAGTAGAAGCATGTGGATATGCAAATAACATAGCCAATTTTAAAAATCATATATTATATATGACAGTAATTTGGTACATACTAGTGGAATTTTGCAATTTTCTCCATCTTTTGGAGAAAGATGATTAAATGTAAATTTAATCAATTATATTACAGGGTCTGTGGCACTAGAGCCTAAAAGAGATTCATTTGCTTTTATGGCTTGTTAAATACCAAAACAGAGGCAGAGGTGTTTGGTAATGGAACAAACTATTTACTGGCATATCTTTGAAGGTTATGGATGTTTTTCTAATGTAAAATCACTGTAAAATATGTAGTCAACTTGTATTCAATTTTGCCACTTTGTTCTACACTCCATCCATACACTGAGAGCATTATTTGGATTAATAATCAAAGAGGAAATCCGTATATTCTGTCTTGTGTTGTGTGACTGCTTGCTTGTGCCATCTGGTTCTGTTTTGCTAAACCTTGCCTTTCAGGCACATCCAGTTTGCTCACTCCTTTTTTCTTGTATCTCTCTATGGGAGTGGCCAGAGATCCTACACCTAACAAACAAAGCCATCAGATGACCAATGACTACAATATGACAAATGCCTACCATCTGTTTCAAAACCATCTCCTGGCCCCTACCACTGTCCCCTTTTTCACAGTCCTTGGCTCTTTTGCTTTTCTACCCCACCCCAATAGCCTTCAAATATCCTTTTGATGCTAGACTTTCTCTCCTAGCTGCCAAAACTGAAAATTAGGTGGTTCATTGATTGAACCTTACGTTCATAATGCCTGTACATGTACTGAACTTGGATGGCTATCTAATGAATTTTTAGCATTTTTGTTATTTAAACTGAGATTACGAGTGTCTGTGCAGTTTGCATGACTAAAGCATCCAATCTCTGCCATTTCTGCGCATGTCCTCCTGACATTGGATGGTTTAATTTTTTACCTTCTGAAGTAAATGTAAATGTTCCATTTGCAATGCTCATGGAATGATGTCATTTAACACTTCAGTTACTGTTTTCCAAAGCAATCAGTGTAAATTGGATCTGAAATCCTGCAACAAACCAATCACGTTTGAAGAAACAGCCATGTCTGTAAGTATCTACCCTTTGTTCAACATTTGTGTGTGTAAAGGGAGGAAATAACGAGTTGAGACAAAGGATATGGTATAAATTAGGGCCACATTTATTGAATAATCAAAATCTGCAAAGGGAAGAAGTGCAGGTCACTAACTGTACTGGCCAATGGCCAGTAAAGGTCTTTCAGGTGACACATCCAACCCTGATGGTTTGACTCAGATCTGCGAACCACCAACCATGGGAAAGTAAAGGGCCACTGTCCCATCGGGCTCCCTCCAGGCCCAGAATGTCTCATAACGAGAGACCATCCCCTTTCACATTGGCAAAAGCCTATGAATCAGGGCCATGCCCATCAGTGAAACAGGCCGTTGCCCCATTTGCAGACCTCAGCTGCACACCACACTCCTGGACACCTTCAGAGGATTGCAAGTTGGCTGAAGCCACTGCATCAGGGCCATGCCCATTGTGAACCAGGTTGCTACCCCTATTTGCAGACCCCAGCTGCGGGTAGACCATAGATTGCGCTTCCGGACATCACCAGATGATTGAGAAAGAGTGAGGTGGGCAGGGCTTTCCCATTGCGTCTCATGCCAATCCAGCCCAGATGATGGGCCCCATCGGACCCGCCACTGTCCTCAGGGATTCTTCGACGAGCCAAAACCATACTAGACCCATCATGAAGATGTGTGCCAGCTGCCCACCGTTCCAATGATCTATGAGAGAAACGAAATGCGAGCTCACTGAATGATTACAAGACCACTGCTGTGGAATAGTGTAACTAGAACACTCGAGGCTCATGGCCTAGGCTTCACTATTGTCCGTCAGAAGAATTTTCCGGTGTGCACTGCACCTCATCAAAAGAGTGTGCGTAAAACATAAGCTAGGCCCGACTAACGAGCCTGCCAAGCTGCCTACTGACGTAATCTGTTAATCTGGGCTGGCTAGAAAGTAACACAGGCAGTGCCCCATAGGTCAAGTTGGATCTCCGCAAATGCAGCTGTCCAAATCTTTCAGTGCAAAAGCAACTGAAGCCCTTGTCAAACACCATCCTCCTCAGAGGGAATTTAAGAGGCTTGAGACTTCAGTCGGAGCCGTCCTGAAAGAGATGCTGCAAAAGGAGAGTTGTGCAGGCAAATTGCTTGCAGGCAAATTGTTGGGCCAGGGTATAACATCTGGGCTGGGGCCTTTCTCCGTCTGCCACCTCCACGTGAGGCTCAGAGGGCAGCAACAAGGGGGAGGGCCTTTTCTGTGGTAGCCCCCCAACTGTGGAACAAGATCCCGCCCTGAGGCCCGCCTGGTGCCAACTCTATTATCTTGTCAGCGCCACGTTAAGACTGTCCTCTACATTGAGGCTTTTAATAATTAAATGGTATATGGTGGGGTGATAAATTGTTTTTAGCTGTCGTGTTTTCTTAACTTGTTTTAGTGATATTTTTTAAATTGGTTTTACATTTTTATAATGTTTTTATTGTTTATATTTTTAACTGTATTTTATTGTATTTTTTAAAACTGATTGTCGTACACCGCCCAGAGAGCTTCAGCTATTGGCGGTATTGAAAATGAAATAAATAAATGAATGAATGAATGAATGAATGAATAAAATAACACACATTGGTTCCCAAACATGTCCATTTGCATGGGTCGGAAGGCATAAGATGAATGTGAAGTCAGCCTGACAGATCATCTCTTGCCAACGGGCGAGAATGCTGCCGGCTGCAACGATGTGACCTCTAAAGCCCAACAGCCTTGAAAACAGCTTACACCACTAAAGGAGAACACTGTTAGCCAGCAGAACAATAGGCCTGCTATCAATTGCTCACAGGGACAATGCCACCTGGCTGCAACGTTGTAGGCTCCAAGCCCTTTCTTGGCACTGCAGCATTGGGGCCGACCAGAACTGACACCCAACATGCGAATGGAAGTGCCCTACCAGGGATGGGGACTCGGACTCGAGGACTCGACTCGTGAGTCGGACTGAGTCCCCCCTCTGACTCGACTCGGACTCGAGTCCCAATATTTTTAATGGGACTCGAGACTCGACTTGGGACTCGAGACCAAGGACTCGTCAACATCCCTGGGCTGTTGACGAGTCTTCTGGCTGTACCAGAAGGAGCGCGATCACCGGTGAAGAGCGCATGAAAGCGAGGCGCGCCGCTGCTCAGCCTCTATGGACAGCTACCAGGAGCGCAGCCCCAACGATGTGTTGAGATTTATTTTGATTGATGTGTTGTTGTGGGGGGTTTGGGTTAGGGTCAGACATTTTGGGTTTGGCTGCCTCTGCCTGCCTGTTTGGGGTTCCCTGCCTCCTCTGCCTGCCTGGTCTCTTCTTGGCCAGTTCAACAGTTGAATTGTCCAAGACAAACGCCTCTGCCTGCCTGCTTTGGGGTTCCCTGCCTCCTCTGCCTGCCTGGTTATTTTGGGTTTGTCTGCCTGGTCTATTCTTGCCAAAATCAGTTGCGGAGTTTTGAAATAAAAAGGCACACTTGTGCCTAGAATTTATTTAAGCCACACATCTGAAGTAGCCTTATTTTGTTGGGGGGAAACCCCATTGATTTTAATAAGGACTCATGGAGTCAGTTTTGGGAGTGACTCAGGACTCGTGACTCGTGAGTCACCATTTTGGACCAAGGACTCGGACTCGAGACTCGGGTCCAAAGACTCGTGACTCGACTCGTGACTCGAGACCAAGGACTCTTCAACATCCCTGTGCCCTACAATGCCTGTGCCATAGGGTAAACCTACAGGGTCGTGGTGCCTACCGATTTTGCATCTGGAGGCAACAAAGTGCAGTAGAAAGATTCCCGACAGGGTACCACGATAAACTCACATGGCCTTTTAAGGACAACGCGCAGGGGCGAGAACTGCTGCATGGGCATTAGCAACATCAAGTAAAGGCACCAGGCCCAACCAAATGAAAAGTACAGCAATTTGGTTCTTACCGCCCCCTCCCAGCACACCATGAACTTCTAGTGGCTAGTTGTATGATGTTCCGGGTCCCTGAAAAGGAATCCTGAACCAAACAAAAACCCCACCAGCTGATTGGTGTCCTCCCCTCTAGGGTAGCACCATGAAGATGCCAATGGCACAAGTTTATACTGCACGAGTCCCACTTTGGACCGAGGAGTTCCACCTCCCATCCCCAGGCTGGCCACACCTAAATCATCCTTGAACGGGCCCCCAGCTGATCCCGGGGCAGGCAGTAATGAACACTAAAATGACATAATGTATATACTGTGAGAGAAAACCAAACCAGCATAGTGCCAGTAAACCATGCCTCTGAGAATAATCCCAGGCTCAGTGTTTGGTGCGATGTAATAGTTTGTGTTTTATGTCATGGTTGATTTAATATAGATTTACCACTGGAGAAAAAATCAGGCTTAAACTGATTAAAACTGCAGAGATGCACCTGCAGCATAATACATAGAGATTTAATCATGAATCCAATCTTAGTGAAAGGCCACTGCTTGGCTTAATCCTCAAGAGAATAGCCCACAGCACCTAGAAATTTGTGCATGAAAACTCAAGAAGTGTGTGGTACATGTGCGATGCAACATAGCATTGAAAACGCTATGAAATGCTAGCATTACCTGCTTCCAAAGCATATGGCACTTTGAGTTACTAAGTAAGCTGAATGCTTTGCACAGCAATCCTAGAAGGAAAATTTGGACAGCTCAATTCTGTGTATGCTTGCCCAGGAGTAAGGGTGTGAAAGAGGACTGCCATCTAAAATGAAGAAGTCCACTATGAAGGGTTGCTCGGTCCCATCAGGCAAAATATTTAGAACATTAAAAAGCTGGGCTCGAAGTGGCCCATACCAAATCCCAGAGGACACCACCACAGTAACAGATGGAAACTGCCCCCCGTGAACGTGCCGTGCCCCTCAATTAAGAGGGGCAATAAGCTAGGCTGGCTGTGTCCCCCCCCCCCAGTTGTCTTTGTGAAATATAGTCATGTGTTGGAGGTGTATGTGGGTGGTAGGGAGATTGACAACTGACCCAGTATCAAGTATTGGAACCTGGAGGACCCCCAGTCCATCTGGAACCAGAACTCACCTCAGCAAAGAACTGCGCTGCTACAGGTCTGGAAATTGTCACAAAACATCCGGACAAACACGATGGTACCTGGAAGAGCCTGTTGGGCTAAGAAGACTAGGACTTATGAGTGAGTGTTGATTGAGCCACAGATGTGTCAGATGGCACTGGGGCAGCAGAGGAACCATCAAAGGGAACGCACCTATCCCAGGAATGGCTTGAGGCGTCACTGGAACCTGGACCTCAGCCAAGAAACTGATGCCAGCGCCACTGCGGATCAGGAAAACTGTCTCAAAACATCTGGACAGGCTTGTGGTATCTGGTGGAGCCCAGTTGGCTTAATAGCACTGGGACCTGCAAGTACTCATTGAGGCATCATATACACAGTGAATTAACTCAGCCGAGAAACTGATGACTATGCCACTGCGGATCGGGAAGAGCCCGTTAGCCAAAGAGCACTGGGACGTGCAAGCACTCATTGAGGCATCGGTAAAATTAACTAACATTAACAATAATTACCAAGAATAAGAGTAACAGGAACACTAACAATACTACTACTAATAATAAATGATGCTCATAGTGTGAAGGACTAAACGTGAAACCTTAACAGAAAATTTATGATCATGTGTATCCATTAAAAAAAGAAAGGGGGGTAAACCAACCCTTGGGTGTAGGACAAGGCCAAAGGCCCTGCAAGCAAAAAAATATTCTACCATGAGCCAATAAGGTCTGCAATATGACTTTAAAACGTATAATAAAGAAGCAAGACCTCGAGGAATAGTCTTTATTTTTGCTTTCCCTCCCTTTTCTTTTAAATTTTTTTAAATTATTTGCCAACTGCAAAAGGAGGCCTCACCACCCGACCGGGAAGGCACCCAAAGCCAAAGGTGCATGCGCAACACGCATGCGCAACAATTCATATAGACACAACAAGATATCAAAATAATGGAAAATGTTTGTCCAAGTTTGGATGGAGGGATTTGTAACTTGATGAGCAAATTATGATTTCTGTTGGGGTAAGTTTGCCTGTCACTAATCGTAGTATCCCAAAGCCCTTCTTGACACCATGTTCTCTTATGCCCTAACAGTCAGCCCTGAACAACCTCTCCACCACCCATCAGACCCACACCTCACTAAGTAATCCTGAAGGTTGTGACACCACTGCTGCCACCTCCTTTTCCTTGTCTAGTGGGCAATTTTCTATCCTGCCCCAAGCACAAATGGACTTAAGATTTTTTCTTCAATTTAGTTTCTTAAGTATGCAATCCTATACATGTCTAATCAGAAGTACTATTGAGTTCAGTGGGGTTTACTCCCAGGAAAATGTGCATAGGATTGCAACCTAAACTATCCAAAAGGCAGCACATGATCATGCAGAAGCTACATGTGATTCAGTAGCCACAGCCTAGCCATGCCTGTATAACTGATATGAGCTAAACCACTATAGCAGTAATAGAATATTAATGACTCACTGCAGTGAATGGAGTCAAATTCAGAACTACTTGTATATAATCTCCTTCTCTACCATTCTTCTCATTAGGATTGGCAACTTTTCAGCTAGCAGCTAGTACAGGTAGCTGTACCTTTAACGATGTTGGATAACCATATGTTAGTGGATAATTGTGCTTTTGCTGATTTCTGTATGTTAAACTGCTGGGGAAGGATTGCACATCAGTGGTAGAGTGAATGCTCTGTATGCAAAAGGTCTCAGGTTCAATCCCTGGCATCTCCAGGTAGGGTTGGGAAAGACACCTAACAGAAACCCTGGAGAGTCGCTGCCAGTCATTAGACAGACAATATTGAGCTAGATGAACCAATGGTCCAACATGGCATATACTATCCTCCTATGTTAAAGACACACAAAGAAGACAGACCAGTTGTTTTTTTCTGGACAATTGACCCCCAAACTTCCTCCCTGTATTCCAGTATGTTTCCTTGAGATTCTTGAGGAATGACTCTGCCTCAAGAGAAAATTTCAATACTTTCATGGTTATGTGGTAAACAAGCACTGCTAGAACAACTGGGGAAGTAAACTTCATGTTCTTACACAAGATGGAGAGGCATCATTTGTAAAGTACAGCCTCTGAAATTCAACATGAAGTTGATGTCAGTTAGGAAGCAGGAAAAACTGATTGATGAGGAGGTAGAATTTTTGGAAAGGTAATATACAGAGCTTTTTTCAGCAACAACTCAAACACCATTTAATGGCATTATAGTTGTATAAATGTTGACTCCAAGGATGAATGGCATGATTTAGAAAGCTATAAGATAGAGTATAGCAACAACAAGAGGAGGAGGAGGAGGAGGAGGAGGAGGAGGAGGAGGAGGAGGAGGAACCTTTAAGACAGCAATAGATACAACATTGTGGAATAGATACAAGAAAAAGGACAGAAGAACATTTTGATCATGCAGAATTATTCTAGAAAAGTAATAGGACTCCTATTAAAGAGAAAATGGAAAACCAGTCATTTCCAAGATATGCAAAGTACAGAAAGAAGGAGTTGCACATGCAAGCATGACCTGATATGGAAAAGAATTGAACAGCCCCATATAGCATAGAACTCCATGTGTCCCCAGGATTTCATAGGTTTTTTGGATTGCAGCCAGTGGCCACAATCCAGCACAAATGCATAGGTCTTTTGAAGTAGGTGAGCTTCAGCTTGCCTGATGGTATACTGGATCATGGCCAAATTATGATAAATGTGTCAATCAGATTAAAACCCACCAACTCTGGATCGATAGTTTGGTGGCTCAGGCTGGTCATACTCCAACGCTCTAAAACACATCTTACTTAATCTTCTTTTGCCTGCTCATATGCCTCAGTCAGATGACACCAAACTGGTGGGGAAAGTTCCTTCATCCTTACAGTATATGTTCCAGAGTCCCTCATTCCAGTGAGAGATTATGCTTCTTTTGAAAATGTAGTGTAGTGCTTCACAGTGAATATCCTCCCATGTCTACAGTGTACATTTGACATACCTTTTTTTTAATAGAGTGTAGCCTTCTGCAACAATAACCTTGATATTACACCACCCACACCATTACTTTGAAGGTGATATCAGAAAGCACTGCATTTGCCATCTTTGCTGGAGATCAGGGGTGGGCAACTTGTGGCCGTCCAGATGTTTTGGCCTATAACTCTCATCATCCCTCCCCGTTGGCTATGCTGGCTAAGTATGATGGAAGTTGTAAACCAAAACATCTGGATGGCCACAATTTGCCCGCCCCTGGTCAAGATGAAGGAGAAACACCCAGGAGAACACACTGTAGACCTGTTTTAATTTTCTTGCTCTTGTGATGGAGTTGCAAATGGCTTCCATTCATTAGATAGTGATGTAGTGTTGTTGCTCTAGAAAAATTATATCCACACATATATGTATTATAAACAATATTGTATATATAGATGCAATTGAAAAAGAAGCAGCAGGGCATGAATCACGGAGAATTTGGAGCAAGTCACAGCTTTGTGAGTCATCAGTGGGTTATTTTGCAAAATCCTGCGTCTGGCTGAGCAGCGGGGGTGGTGGGCCAGAAGTGTGATTAGCCTATCTCTTTAGTCTACTTAACTGACAGTTCTGAGTGAGTAGCAGCCTCTTTTCTTTGTGTGCCACTGTCGAACTGCTCCAAAATGTCAAGAATTATTTTAGGCAAACAAAAAGTGAGGGAAAAGAATTTGCCTTATTAATTATAATTATATGGTGCTGGTGGTGTTTTTGTTGTTTTTTTTTTTAAAAGAGCAAACATTCCTTAAAATAATAAAAGGAATGAAAATGGCCAGGCAGCTCTAGTCCCCTGAGAGGGACTGTTGCTAGTTTCTTAACACTTCAACAGTCCATAGGTTAGTAATGAAAACAGTTGGTTCTCCATTTGCTTTTATACTAGAGTGTAACCTATAAGCACAAATGGGCTGTCTCTTCTGCTCGCATTCAGATTTTTAACACCAGTCCCTGCCAAATCTTCTTAAATTGTACAAGCTTGTCATGTTTGCAGCTTGCCTTTTAGATCCTTTTGGGAAGTTTGTACAGGCACAGTTCACAAGATATTATTGACACAGTTTACTGGCATCGTCCTGATCTAAGCATTTTCGCACTTTTGATTCATTGCCAGCTCCATTTATTTTTAACTCCTGGTTTTTAAAATTATTTCACTAGCCTGGTATTGTGATACTCTTAGTGTACACTGTCACTATCATAAGAAGAACATGCATTGCTGGTTTGATCAATGACAAACATATCTTTCAGTAGACCAATTCTAGGTCTGGGTAGGGCCAGGCCCTACCACTGGGCAGGGTGAGGCATCTACCTCAGGCAGCAGAAGCTGGGGAGTGGCAGTGAGGTGTTGGAGGGCAACCTTTGTGTATCATGCACCCTGCCCTGCCCTTTCTAAGCTAGCCTGCTGCCCTCAGGTGCCAGTGTAGGATGCTGTCCAGGGGAGGCCGGGTGACTCCTATTTCGGTGGCACTCCTTTTCCATTACAGGTTTTGCACCTTTTATTTGGATCTTCATAGGAGCTATCCATGGTGCTGCATGGTGGTGAACCTATTTTGGGGATGGAGTTCAGTCATCAGCCTCTCCTGATGCTGTCCCTATGTTGAAGTTAGGATTCAACCCCAAAGTGTATTGGGGTGTTTCACATGCAGTGGGTACTCAGATAAAAAGCTGTATTTGGGGGGGAATTCCCAATTTCAGGAGTTTATTTTATTTGTTAGGCTTGTACCTTTTTCTTCTTCCTCCAAAGAGGAAGTAAGTCCTCAGAAGAGATAAGGTAATTGCCACCCAGGCAGTGCCTCATCCTGACAATGCTCAGGTCAGATCCATGTAGTTTCAGAAGCAACATGAGCCTTCAGACCATTCCATGATGTGGGCCTCATATTTGGTTTTCTGTCTGTCTGTCTGTCTGTCTTAGATGCCAGTGGCTATTACTTCAATAACGTTCTCTGTTTCATTAACATTTGTTCAGTTTCAAGCAGCTGTTTTCTTTTAAGGTTTTTTTTGTTTTGTTTTGTTTTGGTTTTTTTTTTGGGGGGGGGGGCTTACCTTAACCTGAATGGTCAGATAGAGAATTCATCCTAATGACAATATGCTTATGGAATTGCTTTTAATATAAATATCATTTATGCCAGATGCCAGATTGGGAATCTGGGAAATAGACCCACCATTTAGTCATATAATCAGTAGTATAAGAAGATGATGAAGAAATGCTTGAGTTTCAGATGTTGGACAAGAGACAGCTGAGCTCCAGATTACAAAACAACAACCTTAAGACTTAATATGGAGAAATTTCCAATGTAAATATGGAAAATGTATAGTAGAGGGGCCAGTGAGGTCCAATGGATAGTAAGTTGGGTGTGAACCTTAGAGTTCAGCTCTGCAGAGGACTCACCAAGTGGGTGTTGGTCAACATGCCAGACTCAGTCTTGAAGTTTGTGAAGCACCTTGAATATTGAGCACTGCAATCTAAAGAATAATCCAGTAAAGTCCTTTATTTAGAGAATTTTTGCACTACTTTTCTCATAGATGCCCAAAGCAGCTTCCTATATATAATGCATCATAATGGGGAGCCAGGAGCGTGTTGCTCTTTTTTTGGCAAGATGTCAGAGCCAAAGACCACCTAATCACACCAGAGCCATGGAGACCTTATTGGCTGGACAAAGTCTCAGTCCAAATAGTTTTTTATTTATTATTTATTTGATACATTGCATCCTCTAAACCTAAATGCAGTACCTTTTTTTTTTTTTAAGGGGTCACCGGCTCAGTATGAAGATTGAAGAGAAATTTAGTAAAATATGAAGTGACAAAAAACAAACAGTTTATTTCAGGGGTTGGCAGTGTGATGCCTGCGGGCACCAGTGTGACCCAGGACACTTTTCCTGGGGTCCGCCAAGGTGCCCTACCCCTCCCACTTTTTTAATTTAACAAATTTTCTTACCAGCCGTTGGGATCACTTCAAAGCAAAGTGAGGGTCTGAAGCCACTGCAATCTTCATTTCCCATTAATGCCACTGGAACACATGTGGGGCTCAAGGACATTCTTAAGAAAGAAGAAGGTGGGCGGCTGCAGGCCAATCGACCCATCAGGAAAAAGAGGTGTGGAGAAGAAGGGGCTCCCATGAGAGTGAGAGAGATATGATAGCTAAGGGAAATGTGGCGTAGTGGTGAGAGTGTTGGACTGGAACTCAGGAGATCCGGGTTCTAGTCCCCGCTCGGCCATGAAACTCACTGGGTGACTTTGGGCCAGTCACTGACTCTCAGCCTAACCTACGTCACAGGGTTGTTGTGAGGATAAAACGGAGAGGAGGAGGAGGATTATGAAAGCCGCCTTGGGTTCCTTGCAGGAAAAAAGGCAGGGTATAAATATAATAAATAAATAAATAAAATAAAATGCAAAGCAAAATGAAACGAAACGCAAAACCCTCTCTCTTTGTCCCAATTAACATATAGAGAACTTCAGGGAAGGTGAAGTTACAGCAGTTACTTGGAAGCCCATGGCAGTGTAAGTGATCATCAGGGCCGGCGCTACCGCTAGGCAGACCCAGGCGGCTGCCTAGGGCGCGTGGCGGAAGAGGGCGCAAACTCTGCGCCCCTTCCTCGCCTCCGCCGCGCTCCTGCCCTGCCTGCCGCCTCCGCCACGCCTCCCCGCCGCTTGCCGGCCGCTGCCGCCGCGCCGCAACCCCCCCCGGCGCGCCGCCGCCCGCCAACCACCTACCTTCCTGTCATAAGCGCGGGTCCCATCGCGTCGGAGGAGGAGGCGGCGGCGGCAGCAGCCAGCAGTGGGGCGGTGGGAAGGTAGGTGGTTGGCGGACGGGTGCGCGGTCGCGCGGTCGCGCACGCGCGTGGGGGGTGTTGCAGAGCAGGGCTGCTTTGCTCCGGAGCCCCCCCCACGGCACGAGGGGGGGCGCCTAATATAATTTGGCCTAGGGCGCCAAACAGCCCTGCACCGTTCCTGGTGATCATACCTTTAAAATTCCTCTCTTCCTTGTTTATTTTCTCTCTTCGCACACCAGAAATGCTCTTTAATACAATTGCACAGAAACAGCTTTACTTTAGCATCATTGTTTCTTCAGACATACAGCATGAGTTCCCGTTCCATCACACCAAGTTTATGCCAATTTAACTCCACTGGGCACAGTATATAAAGTAGAATCAATATTATCTGAACATTAACTAAACTCAGTGTTCTCATGCAACTCCACATCTGGGTATACATCACACCCTCATTAATCCAAACCAAGTAAACTTTCTGTCATAGAAATGAGACCTTATTATATTTTAAAAGGCCACACCAAAATGCACCCTAAAAGGTGAAATGTTTTGTATACTCTAATTGGTGAAACATACCTTCAAAAATACTTCAGTCATACGTATTGGCATGTTTGATATACACCTACTAAGAAAACACACATCTTTGCCAACCTTATGTCCTTTGACACCTAGGCACAATATTAAAATGCTTTCCTGCCAGTTCTGAATTTGATAGCCCCACCTCACTCGTCCTGTGTGGACCTATAGCTACTCCGATTCCCATGGGCAAACTAGCCAGCCACAAAGTACTGACATCTCTGACTGCACTTCCCAGCCATCCTTGCATCCCAGGTCTTGATGGACCTTGTATTTTCTTTGGTAGGTGTATATCAAACATGCCAATACGTATTACTGAAGTATTTTTGAAGGTATGTTTCACCAATTAGAGTATACAAAACATTTCATCTTTTAGAGTGTATTTTGGTTGGATGCACATGTTGGGTTGCATCCAACTCTGTGTCTGTCTATCAGCAGAACAGATGCTGCTGGTGGTATGGATTGGAAATCTACTTTGGAAAGCTGAAGACCCTCCAGGGCAGATTTCAGGGGGTGCAGGAAGATGCAGGACCCGGAGAGAGGAGAGGAAGGGGAAGTCCACTTGGGTGACATTGGATGTTGCCCCACACCCATAGTCCCTTTCCATAGGCCAATTCCATTGACATTTTTTTCGGGCATGAGAGATTTTTGAAATGATTACTGTTGAGGAAGATATCCTGCTTGAAAACTTTATCCCTGAACAGGAAAGATATGTGTTTAGTAGAAATGATCCAGAAACTTTAAAAATTCTTGCTGGTTGCTGCAGAGAGATCTCTCTTATGAAATCCATGGGGATGGTTCACTGTTCTGCAAGACAGATGCAGGAAGGATATGTGCATTCATTCCAAAGCATTCACATGGAAGGAAAATGTTACATGGGCCTTGAAAACCTATTTGTTTCAAGTTGCTTTTGGCTGAAAGGCTACGCTGAATTGCTGATTAATGGTGTATATTGCTGCGGCTTTAACATTGTGTTTTTCAGTGGTTTAATTAGTTTTACAATAGTCTTGGGCTGGATTGTGAAATATTTGAAACTGCTGTTTTAAATTATTGTATTTTATTGGGGAAAGGATATTGTAGTTTTATGTTTTATTTTAATGCAAACTGCCCTGGGAGGGCTTTTGCCCTGAAAGGCAGCTTAGAAATATTTCAAACACACACACACATCCCAGCATCCCTTGTCTGTTGCCTGCTTTTCTTGGTTTCTCAGTAGCAACAATATCCGTCATTCTAATCCAATTGATGCTATACTTACTTCACTGCCTGCGCCTCCCTGAATGCCCAAAAAGTATCAAAGCAGGATGCAGCTTTGGATGTTTTACTGAAGCAGCAACAGAGGAAGCAAGATTCCTTCCTTGTGTCTTCAGTACAACATCTGAGACTACCATAATAATGGGGAAATTTTTCAGTCTGCAACTGCAGCGATAATGCTGTCCCTTAATTTGCTACTCTAATTGGCTATATAGGTTCACCTAGCAGTAAGACTGATTTTTGACACATTTTCATATTTATTCCCTACTAGCTTTTTTTTACCCGGCGTTGCACGGGCTGTCCTTTTCCTATAGGCACTCTTTGTTCGAAATCCCTTAAGGTAGCTGTCCGCTGTGAAATCCCTGCTCCTCCCCCCCCCCATGACTGCACAATGAAATCCCTGCTTCCCCCCATGACTACACAATGAAATTCCAGCTTCCCCTCTCCACGGGACTATGCAACAATGAATTCCCTGTTTCCCTCCCCACCAGTACTACACAATGAAATCCCTGCTTCCCCCCCCCCTGGACTATGCAACAATGAAATCCCGGGGGGGGCGGGATTACGCAATCAAATCCCTGCTGTCCCAGCTGTGGTTCATGTGAACATTCTGTTTGGATGTAGGAGAGATTTGCATATCCACCTCTGATTGGGCCCCTGTGGAGGCAGTGCATACCAACATTCTATGTGCCGGTTGGAGCTATTTGCATAACATCTCCTGAATGGCCCCTGCGAGCATTCCAAGCGACGCCATTGGCTCTCATCTATTTTGGGCCGTACCTGCGTGGCGAGGGTTTTTCGGAGATTTTAACCCACCAGTCTTTGTCCTTGGGTGATGGGGAGTATGCGTGCCAAATTTGGGGCGGATCCATCCAACCGGGTAGGAGCCAAGGCGATGGAAACCAGCTGCGCGGACCCACGTACAAACAAACAAACGGACAAATGGACAATATATTCACTTTTATATAGTATATTCTCTCCTTTACATATTTGCACATACTGATTCTAAGTGGAGCTTCTTAAACCAAACATTTGACACGTTAATCTTGTTATGCAAAATCATATAATGGCCCCCTTTTTGGATGAATGGGTTCTTGAAGTTTGAATAAAGAAAAGTTACCAGAAAAACATGCAGCAAAGGCCAAAGAATTGGGAACAATAAGGTGTGTGTACATGGAAAGCTGACTGAGGAACATGAACAACAAGGTGCAGTTGATCAGTGGAATTCGGAAGAGGTGAAAAATGGACAACGAATTTCCAAAATAAACCTGGAGCTTGAGACAAAGGTCGTATGAGTACCAGCAAGTGAAGTGGTGGTCAAGACCTCTAGGGATAGGTGATGTCCTTTAGCATCAATAAGATGAGACCAATTAATATACAACCAGGACATGTAGTCAACAGGCATGTTTTTCCACATCATGCAAAACTTGGAAAAGAAGAGTATTTAAGATACTCCAAAATCAACAGAACTCAGAGGAAGACCAGGACACCAAAGAAGCAGCTGCTTACAGCACACCTCCTGAGTATAGGACCTGGCTGGCCAGCAGGTTCCTTTGCCCCAACACTGGTAACTATCTGAGTGAAAGGGAAATTGTGAATGTATTGAATTGGACTGCATTCTATCTAAATAAAGGGGTTCGAGAAATTGCATTTGGATTTTGAGTCTCAGTCTGTATCTGCATTTGGATTTTGAGTCTCACTCCATAATTCCAGCTATTCGTAACAATCTGGTATAAAACATCAGGGCAGTAGCATCAGTAAGTACCAAAAAAAAAAAAAAAAAGTCAAGTTCATTTACAAGAGGAGAGCTATGCAGCTTCCATGCAACATAAATAACTCAAAAATCCAAAAAGCACCTAAACTAGTTACCTTATAGAATCTATAAAATATAGATTATCTATAATATAAATAGTATCATGCATAGGCAGTAGAAGTAATATTTGAGGGCAATAAAGTATTATTAATAAAGGCTAATGATGTTTTCAACATTTCCTTAGGTGGACACTGTCTCAGTCTAACCATATGTGAGCACAGTTTCCCCAAGCCTTCATCAGTGTTGGACTAGAATATGGCCCACTGGCCATGCTGGCTGGGGATGATGGGAGTTCTAGCCCAATACAGCTGGACGGCACCAGGTTGGGGAAGGCTGTGCTCATCCATTAATGAACTACAAAGAATACAATTTATTTTAATGGTGTCTTTTTTATTATTAGTCAACATAAAATAATGCAACAGCTTTTTCTGACACAGCAATTTACCGGCCTACAACAACAGTCCTCCTTCAAGCTCAATCATATTTTAACCCATTGATTCCAACTGAGCTTACTTGGAAGTAGGGTGCTTAAAATGGCAGCCTCTTATTTTAACAGAACTTTTTATGATTGCTATTTGAGGCAGGAGCAGCAGCACTGATAATTCCAAATATTCCTAACGCTGTGTAAGTATCTCAGGTTGCCTTGGAAGCTGAAGACGTGAGGCTATACCAACTGAATTTCTGTAAGAATCTTGCTTCCTTTTCCTAAATGAATTATCTACTAGAACTCTCGGTACTATATAACATCAGTGGCTGCTTCGCTGTTCATGTAACACAGCCAGCTTCCCTGTGTGGATCCCATTTCCCTGGCTTTCTGTATTTTGAGGATGGTCATTTTTTAAACTACTATTTATTGCATTAATTTAACAGCATTCAGCATTCCACACAGGTTCATGTCAATTTATAGCAGCTGTGGCCAGATTTGTACTCCACACTGATGTATGGGTTAGGCTGGGTCAGGTTAGCTTTCATCTGAAAGAAATAATCTTTTAAAGGTTTCGGCCACTCTGCTTAGTTCATAGGGATATGTGGCAACTGAAGCAGCAGCATATTGCACTTTCACTGTGACCATTTCATCACTGCAAATCAATCTATCCATCTCAGTTTCTGAATTTTGGCAAATGTCTACATATTTCTTCAGAACCATGACTTTTGAAGAGTTCTGAAGAACTGAGCATACAGTCTGGGAACAGGGAGAAACAGCACATCCAAAATATGTGAGTAATTGGGTTCTACTTACTTGTATAAAAGTGCAATCCAATGTGTGTTTAGACAGAAAAAAGTCCTACAATTCCCAGCATTCCTCAGCCAGCGTGGTAGCTGGGGAATGCTTGGAGTTGTTGGACTTTTTCTGTCTAAACATGCATAGGATTGCACCCTAAATCACCCTTCTATCTACATAAGCAGTTGTTTTTGTATGTGGATGGTGCTACGCAAAATGCTTCTTGCTTCCCAAACCTGGCATTCATGGAATTTTAGAGGGTATAGAATTAATACCATATTGGCTCAATCAATAGAGGCTTTTCTTTTCTTTTTTTAACACCCCCATTGGGGGGGTGTAATTTCAGGACAAAAACAGGTAGGGGGAAGTTTAAACCTTTATCTCCCAAAGCGCCATGGTCCAGATCCAAATTGGGGCCACACACACGTACAGGAGAGTAGGGAAAACAATCACACATAGCTCCACTATGTGTGAGTAAGAGAATGTTTAGTTTGGCCCTGAGATAAGAATATTTTAACCAACCCTGAACACTTGGAACAGTAAAGGACATAAATTCTGGGGATATAAATTTAAAAGGCCTCACATTTTGCTTGTAGACTTGTATTTCAGATGGAATGCTGCCCAAAAAATTATATATATATAATCTATAACAAAATCCAGGGCAAATTAAATGTGAAACAGAGGAAGGTCAACCTTTGGTCTTTTGCAGTCCAAACTGAGATACACAAGATGTCCTTGGTTACAGAACAGCAAAATAGTGAAATGTTCACTGGCCCACCCAAAGACCTGTAGGTGCTTCAACTGTAGATAATAAATTCAATAAGTAATGATGCAGCAGCAGGCAGATAAATAGAAACAGGCCCAGTGGGTTAAATAAATACATAATATGCTGGAGAGAATAGACAGGATGAGAAAAGAATAAAGGAATAAATTCATGCCTGCAATCCTATTTAACACACTTGCCTGGGAGAAATTCCCATTGAATTAAATAGACTTACTTCTGAGTAGACATGCGTAGGATTCTGCTGTCAGGAGAGTAAAAAAAGAGGGGGGATTTAACTGGGAAGTTATGAAACATTTAAAATCATGCTAGTGAGAGGCAGATAACATTTTTAATAGATACTGCGTACATTAAAAATATTGTAAAGGTTGCAACAGGCAAAGAAAATAGGAAAGCAAGAAGGGTGTATTTCTGAAGCCCTCAATGATGATCTTGCTTTGACAGAAATACAAGTAGGATGCAAGCCAGCTGCATTCTTATTCTCTGTGCGTTGCTATGAGGGAAACCAGCTAGCTACATATTGCATATTTGTATTTGGCTAAAGACATCTAGCATAGCACTGTCCAATTTGCAGAATCAAGAAATGACTTTCAGTTCAGTGGTGGATTTTGCTTTTCTTTTCTTTTCTTTTTTAATGAGCACTGTGCAAAACTGCTCTAAACCTACTGGTAGAAGTGGGGTTTGCTGAGCAACATGGGATTTCAGGTAGCAGAGCCTTCAATAACTATGTTTGTGTGTGGGGGTGATTGTGAACTTAAAGGCAGGCAGATGCTAGTTTGATTAGAGGCATGCTGAATCCCAAGATTTTAGATTCTATATCTAGGACAAAAATTCAAGAATTTGAGGTATAAACTCAAGCAATCTTCAACTACTACAGAGAGTAAATCCTAAACACCCAGAAACACCAGATACATCAGCTGTATAGGAGTACACTCTATTTTATTCAGTCTCTCTGTTTCCTTGCTCAGCATCACTGAAATGAATTAGAATCCCCATTTGACCCTAAACTAGACAGGCTAGAAAAGGTCGACCCTGATCATATGATGTGGTAATTAAGAGGTACTGAGGAATAATTGATCTGTGTGAAGTGATATTGTATGCCATAATAATTAAAAGGTATTACACAGTAATTAACCTGTATTAAGTGATTTTGTAGGTGCCCTTAAACAGATGTAATGAGGAACGGGGTGTGTTTCTAGTACACAAACATGCAAAACAGAGAAGAACCAAGGTTACATACTGCAGATCAGTTAACACACATTATTTATCATTGAAATTATTTAACTACCCGATTGTACTTACAGATAAAGATTGTTCAAGAGTCCTTAAAGGTGAACTTTATTTACCCTTTCCTATTGCTATTTCTATTGAAAATAGAAAAGCTTACAAATGCTTTTATGGGCATGTAACTATGAGCAATACATGATTGTAAGTACATGTGTTATTGATTGCAAATACAGAACTGCAGAGTAGTAAGTATTCTGGGTTAATTTGTGTAATGTATGAATGTGTACTGTGAAGTTAAGTCTTGTGTATCCTTCAGAGGGTAGAAACAGTCTGACCTGTAGTCATCTAGACCCAAACTCCACATTGTTTTGAAGACAAATGGATCACTTTTGTGAAATAAAAATTGCGGGGTGTGTGTAATCCAGATTGGAACCAAAGCAGGGAGCAAAGGTTTAAAGCCCCTATCCCCACACTAGGGTCCTGATCCAGATTGCGCCTTGCACATCGCTGCTGCCTATGTCTTCGAAGTAATGTATAGCTTGGCCCCTAGAGGAAGAAGTGTTGTTACTGCATGCATGCAGTACAGTTGCAGTAGGGAATACAAAAGAAGCATGCCATGAGGATTGGGGTAGGGAACAATGAGCTGCCTATTTAAGAGATAATTTAAATCTTTGTTTTAGAAGCTGTATTTGGGGTGTGTGGCTCAGCTTTCTGAATAGGGAGCTGCCTAAAGAAAGCCTAAACTACCTCCCCATGGCTCATACAACATGGGGGAGAAAAGGAAAGTGGTGTTGAACACTTCCGAGGGCCTGAGGCAGGGCCAGTGCTACCATTAGGCCAACTAGGCAGCTGCCTAGAGTGCAGGGCTAAAGGGGGCGCCAGAAACAGCCTAAAAAAATATAGCGCTCTCAAGTGGGAAGGGGGGGCACTAAATATCTGATCTTGCCTAGGGCACCAAACTGCCTTGCACCGGTCCTGGCCTGAGGACATTTTTCTGCCTTGTGACTGAAATAACAGAGCTACTGACAGAAGTAAGCTAGAAGAGTCACTAAGGCTAAGAAGTGGATCATTGACCAGGGAAGACTCAGTGACCCGACGATCTGTTTCTAAGAGCCAACAGCAGAAGCTGGGCAAACAGCAGAGAGAAGTCAACGGGCAGGACAACTCAAGTGGAACTCTCTCTCTCTCTCTCTCTCTCTCTCTCTCTCTCTCTCTCTCACACACACACACACACACACACACAGAAGAGGTGAGCAAGCTGAAATCCTGACCCTGCAGCAGTTTTAAAGCTCCTGTGCTCTCAGGCACTTTCCCAGATGGTCTACTATTTGGAGGGCACAAGCACTAATGCTGCCAAGCTACCACCTGTATTGCTGCAGCAGCTCATTGCAATAAACTTAGCATACTCTGGGACATGTGTGTGTGCATGCATAAATATTCTTTACTATTCTAACACTGATCTTTTTTTCTTCTTATCATGTTGAAGTAAACATATGGTTGAGGACCTAAAAGGTATTACTTTAATCCATATCTAGTAGCTACATCTTTTTCTTTTTACTCTAGAGTAGGTGCAAAGTCCCCAATCCAGACTGGGACCATAGCTTGGGAGGTGTGGGGGTTTAAGATCTGAATTAGGGCCCCTGCACCTACTCTAGAGTAAAAATGAAACAAAGATGTAGTTGCCAGGTATGGATTTGAAGTAATGACTGTTTTGGCCCTGCTGTAACAGGGGTAGCAAATTCTCAGTCAAAACTGGTCCCTAGGTTTCCTTGGTGGGATCTCAGCCAAGTGAGAAAACCATTTCACAATTTATTAATCCTGCTCTTGGGTGGTTTAAGGGTTAAATGTTCAAGAGATCTTTATGGATTCAGCTTACCTCTAGATGTTCTATGGAATGTTTGCCTTCTATTTGTGATATATTGTTATTCACACACACACACACACACACACACACACACACGGCATGACCACATAGACATACTCCCTTGTTTGCTGTTCACCTGAGCCCATGTACAACCCCTTAATGGCAATTTGGTTCTAAGTTTAAAAGAAAAAAGACCATGTAAAACAATTTTTCAAGTCATGTTATATAATCCTGAAGCATGGATAGAAATGGCATTTTTATCACTCATTGAAAAGAACCTCTATGATTGCATGGTTGTTGTCAATTATTTTAATGGAATATTTCACATTTCATAACACCACAGTACAGGATCACCACAATGGATATCTCTCATGATGTTTAAATGCTTCAGGTTTAAGTCAGGTCATGCTTAAATTGGTCTATAAAGCCACTGTACCTACCTTGACTTCTTTCTTTTGGGTTCTAAGCAGAATTGACAATACTGACAAGTGGCCTAAAAAGTTAGAGGCTCAAACGTGTTTAGTTTTAGTTTCGCTGCAGAGGAGAAACATTCCTGCCTTCATAATCTCTCTTTTTGTCATGTTGCTCTGACAACCTTATCTCAGCAGCAGTGGAAAGTACTTTGGAAGAGAGTTCCACAAAGTGTATTATGGTATGGAGGTCCAGAAAAAGATTTCAGTTGCTTTAAATCACAAAGTATAGAAATGCTTCATACAAGACATTTTCCCTGCTAGGAAATAAGCTCTGTGAAGGAAATGCCATGCATGCATGCACGCACACAAAGAGACATATATACTTTTTTATTTATTTAAAATACATTGATATAGCTTAATATAATAAAATCTCTAAGCAGTTTACATACGAAATTGATTATGTATATCATCATGTGTGAAATACAGTCTAATATTTTTTTATGTTGCCATTTGTAAAGTCGTTGGGAAACCACTACAGTCATGAGATTGTGATTTGAAAGAAATGATTCATCTATTTGTGGGAAAAGAAAAACATTGTACTAACTACATAATGGCTGGCATGTTTTGTTTTGTTTTTTGCCTGCTGAAATTATCTGTGTATAGACAAAATGTCATGTGTGGAGTGTTTCTTAGAGTTCTAATTCAAAGTTCTTCTGGAAATTGTGGAAAAACATGTAATCATGGTCATATCTGCTTATCTTGGATGCAGCCCAATCCCTATGCATGTTTAACAGGAAGTAAGTTCCACTGTGTTTAATGGAATTTACTCCAAAGTAAGGATTGCAGGCTTAGTCCTGCAATTGTTTTTTGTTCTTATTTCTTTTAATAGCTTTTTCTGTTCAAGAGCTCTTCTCATAGACTAATCTTCTGTTAGAAATGTCAGCAAATGCTTCATACCAAAGGTAATAAATCTAAAGGATCTACAATGCTCTGGCAGACATTACAGAAATGGCTATAGAAACCATTGAAAATAGCCAACATCAGCATTTTTAAAAAGCAAAGTTGAGGCAAGTTATCTTCTCTCTGACACTTCTAAACCACTGAATTCCCAATTTTTTCTCCCTTCTGACAAACTTTCTTTGCACTGGCGACTACGTTCCTCAGGTAGTATGATGGGAAAACCAAAGGTGGCTCTTATCCAGTGGCTTGTCCTGGACAGAGGCTAGTACAAGGGTTTTCACAGGAAATAACTCTGAAATAACACCATAGCTCTGTAAATATAGAGAACCCTGTTATTTTGGAAAAGCTCTACAACTACCTCAGGCTTTGGACCTACCTAGATTTTTGGTTTTGTTGCTGATGATGGAAATATATTTCCTAGAGCTTGCATGTTTCTTGAAGTAAAGTCACAATTCCTTCCACCATGCCAACACCAAAATTTTGTGCCTCAGGAAATTATTATTTATTTCAGCACTTACATCCCGCCTTTCTATGATAAATGATAGTCAAGTTGGCTTACAAATAAATATCACAACAGATTAAAATCAATCCTAACCAACCTCCTCCAAAACAAATGACTAAACACCAGTAAACAGACAAACAAACCCCAACATCATTTTTTAAAAATGCATCGGCAGACAGAAAACTAAAAAATATTCATAATCACAGACTGATTCAAAAATGCCTGCCAGAATAAAATGGCCTTAAGAGCCTATTTAAAAGTGGGGAAGGAGGGCCCAAACCAGACTTCCCCAACTGGGTGTTCTGGACTACAACTCCCAGAATTCCTGATCAATGGCCATGCTGGCTTGGGCTGATGGGACTTGATGTGTAAAACATCTGGAAGGCACCAGGTTGGGGAAGACTGGACAAGACAAACCTCCACAGGTTAGGCATCATAACTGAAAATGTGATCCCATCTCTTCCCTGAGCTATCTATTGTACAAGCGAATGATGTGAAGAATGTAATAGTTCAAGTGTCATGGACAACTATAAAATGGTGCGTGCGACATCGCTGGTGCTTGACTGACACAACTGTCTCTCTTATCCATGCCATTTTTGGAACTTATTTAATGTTAATTAATTTTGCTTATGTCTTTAGAAGTTGTGTACTATCCTACTGAACCACTTAGGCAGGGACTGCTCATGAAAGCCCTTGCTCATGTACAGGTGAGACCAAGGGCGGGAACCCAGGTGCTTAAATAAGCCCTCCCTGTGTCCCTGCCCTGGCTAAGCCATTGGACAAACCTGTCCTGTTACCTGACTCCTCTCTCCTCCCCCACGCGCAAACCTTCTCCCCAGCCCCAGGCGAGTGGCCGGTGGAAGTCTGTTTTCGAAAATGGATAAACATCAGTAAAGGTACCCCTTCCCCAAGCAGCAGGTTCCCACTGTTCTAGTGCAAGAACGTACATCTCCCCAATCAAAACAAAACACACAGAAGCAGGAAGGTTTGCCCGGATGGATGCAGCTAGGTCATTTTAGACTTAGTGCTCTTATGGGGGTGGGGTGGGGGACGACTCCTATTTCAGTGGGCCTCCTTTTCCATTACAGGTTTTGCAGCTTTTATTTGGAGCTTTGTAGGAGCTATCCATGGTACTGAACGCCACCCCCAAAATAGGATCACCACCATGGATAGCTCCCATGGAGCGCCAAAGAAAAGCTGCAAAATCTGTAATAGAAAAGGAGCCCCACTGAAATAGGAGTCACCAGCCTCCCTGAAACACAAGGCTAATATTTCTCTTTGCTCTCATCCCACCACCATTCCATGCTTTATAACTGCTTTTACATTCTTGAAATGAGAAGAAGAATCATTTGCCAACCCTGTTTGGGGGGGGGGGATCTGAGCATGTGCAGTTTTGCATTTTAAACTCACTTAATTCATAGCACCATCATGCCTACAGGAATAAAATGGAGTTTGCTTCTGCTGCCCTCATTAACTGCCACTGTCTGAGTGGTCATTTGGAGGGCCCCAGGGTTGTGCGGCTCTGGACATTGACCCCAAGGTCCAGCCCTCGCTTCACCACTGCTTTCCCCTGCTACCCATCCTATACGTTATGGGGGTGGGATCGGACAGGATAGGCTATCACGCTGCTGCTACTGAATCAAAGCTAGTGCCAGTGTTATGCTAGCAATGAAATCTGGATTTTCTTTTGTTGCCCTCTGGAAAAGCCCTGAGAACAGGCAATCTGAGTGTTCCTTTTGACAGCTTCATCTGGCAATCGCTTTCTGGTTGAGACCTGTGGTTATTCCTGACTTCAAAGGGAAAAAAAATGTTGTGAAAACATAGGGGCTCATGCCTTGAACAACAGGAGTAAAGATTACCCTTTTCAGGCAGGGTAAAGATTAAGAATAGAATGAAAAACACAGCAGCACAAGAATAGAATTTGGTCCCCCAAATTCTGTTATTGTGCTGCTGTGTTTCTCATTCTACTCTTCTTAATAAGGATGCAAGGAATAATGTCTCTATTTAGGAGATGGGAAAGGCAATGGAAATAACAGGTTGGATCCATATTTAGTTGTATTGAAAGAAGACCATGTCATGACTAACTTAAATTCCATTGATTTAAATGGGCCTAATCTAGATATGGCTATGTCTGGATCCAACCCAATGTGTGCAAAATTGCAAATAGGAAGGGAAAAGGGAAGAGATGATAGGACAGCAAAGAACAGAAGGGGTAAATGGCAGGGTGAACTCATGGGGCATTTTCAGGTTAAACCAGCTTTCTTTTAAATCCGCCGCAGGGACCCACGTTGCCTTCAGTGTATGCTCAATTGCTCTTCAAATTCTCTCTTTCCTTGATAGCATTCAGAAGCGATATAAAGAGTGCATGAGTGAGTGAGAGAGAGGGTCAAATGTATTTTTTTAGTGTCATGTATGATAACACCCCTAGTCATGTGGGGTCTTTGAGAAGTAAAAAGGTACAGGGATTTAGCAGATGGGTCTTCAAAAACAGGGTCTCTCACTGCATTTTGTATGATGAATAATATAGTGAGACTGTAATCTTCAAATGTTAACACAAAGTAAGACACATTTATGAAAATAGCAAATGACCCTAATCAAAGAAGCTTTGCCATTCACTTTGCAGACATTAGAAATGTCACAGGTGAGGATGGAACCTCACCTTGCCAGGAAAAAAAAAAAGATGTAAGAATCACAGGGGGGGGGGGGAAGATGTAAGAATCACTTCTGAAAACCTCCTAGGAGCTGTTTCACATATTACAAAATCTCGACACTGAAGGCGCTAGACCAGTGTTCTCCAACCGTGGGTCGCCATATGTTTTTGGCCTACAACTCCCAGCATGCCCCAGCCAGCTGGGGACCCATGGTTGGAGAACACTGCACTAGACTCTCTCCAATTCTTAATGCATTTTGTGATCTACATGCAGGCCTCCATGATACTCATGTAGAAATTTTGTTCCATGTGAAGCGACTCTAAGAAACTGCCAATCACCCAAGACTACTGAGGGCACTTGACACATCATTTTGTATGTGAGCACATTAAAATGTAATGCATATACATGGCAAACACATTTGCAACCATGCACATTACACAGCTATACACACCACAGAGCTGAGACTGGCTTTGTCTCCCAGTGACATAACATTTGCATGAAACCACACCATGAGTGGTTGCCCTCAGCAATGACTCTCTGCAGTGAAGACTGGAGGGCATGCTCAGCTACTTACTCACTGTGGTTAGTAGCTGGGCATGCCCTCCAATCTTTCATAGGTGAAAACAGGGGCACACTTGTTGTTGACTTGTAACACTACTATATTCATAACAAGGATAATGTCATATGAACAACCTCCACCCCCATTATTACAAGCTGCCTTGAGTGCCATTTTTCTTGGTAGAAAGGTGGGGTACAAATCAAATCAAATCAATCAATCAATAAATTACACATTGCTAAAGGATCTACTCTGCCTGCTGAATTCATTTGCTCTGCAAATAGCCTGGCCTCTATCAGCTTTAAAACCAAGATGGTGTTTGTTCTTTTTGTTTAAAGGTATAGTAGAAAACCGTAATTGTTCTACAGCATGTTATCAGCAGTTCAAACTACATCTCAGTAGCTGCAGTGTGTACACTTACAGGTTGCGGACTGCATGGTCACTGTTCATGCACATGTACTTGCATGCATGTGCACTGCTACAGAATAGATGCACCCACCCCAGTTCACGTATTTGACTTCTTAGAAACCCTTGGAACTCTGAAGAATGACAACTCTAGCATCTCATACCAATAACAGTGTGGCATGGTGGTGAGAGTGTTGGATTGGGACTCGGGAGATCCGGGTTCTATTCCCTGCTCAGCCATGAAACTCACTGGGTGACTTTGGGCCAGTCACTGACTCTCAGTCTAACCTACCTCACAGGGTTGTTGTAAGGATAAAATGGAGAGGAGGATGAGGATTATGTAAGCCGCCTTGGGTTCCTTGCAGGAAAAAAGGCGGGGTATGAATATAATAAATAAATAAATAAATATTTTAAAAAGGTGTCCCTGCTGTGTTGGATGATGCTGTCCTCCTGTTGCCAGTGTTGAAGAATGATTCAACAGCCAATATTCATTCATTCATTTCATTTCTGTACTACCCAATAACCAAGCTATCTGGGCAGTTCACAAAAATTAAAATGCAAAGTAGAACACGATAAAAATGTAAGATAAAATTATTACTTTTCCTGCAAGGAACCCAAGGCGGCTTACATAATCCTCCTCCTCCTCTCCATTTTATCCTCACAACAACCTTGTGAGGTAGGTTAGGCTAAGAGTCAGTGACTGGCCCAAAGTCACCCAGTGAGTGTCATGGCCGAGTGGGGACTAGAACCCGGATCTCTTGAGTCCCAGTCCAACACTCTCACCACTACGCCACACTGGCTCTCTTCAGCATACAAAATCTTCAGCATACAAAATTTTTAAACCATTTAAAACAGCTAAAACCCATTAGCAATAAAATACCAGGACCCAATAGAACAACTGACATTAAAAACTCCATCATGTTCCTGTTAAATGCCTGGGAGTAGAAGAAAGTCTTAACCTGGCCCTGAAAAGATGACAATGTTGGCGCTGGGTGGACCTCACTGGGGAATGCCCCACAACTGGAGGGTGGGCACCACAGAGAAGGCTCTTTCCCTTGTTGCTACCCTCTGAACCTCCCATGGAGCAGGGCCTCAGATGACCATCCTAGTGTAAGGATAGGTTCATATTAGGAGAAGCGTTCTGTCAGGTATTGCAGACCTGAGATGCTTTATAGGTCAAAAGCAGCACTTTGAATCACGGTTGGAAACATACAGGTAGCCAGTGCAAACAGGCCAGAATTGGTGTTATATGGTCCGACTTTCTGGTCCTTGCTATTGATCTGGTTGGCGCATTTTGCACAAGCTGCAGCCTCCAAACTGTTTTCAAAGGCAGCCCCACATAGAGTGCTTTGCAGTAATCTAACTTGGAGGTTGTCCAGACATAGACTACAGAAGTCATGTTATCATTGTCCAGATAGGGACATAATTGGGCCACCAGCTGAAGCTGGTAGGAAGCACTCCATGCCACTGAGGCCATCTGAGCCCTCAAGTGACAATCATGACTACAAGAAAACCTGTGGGGGAACTGCAACTGCATCCAGGACAGGATGAACACCTTCCATTCAGTCAGAAGAACCACCCACTAACAGCATCTCAGTCATGTTTGTATTGAGTTTCAACTTATTAGCCCTCATCCATTCCATTGTCACAACATGGCTAGATTCACTACATGGAACTGGAGGTGGGGACTTGTCCTTCACCTCAGGCAGCAAAAATGTTTTGGTAAAAAATGTAACTTGCATGCTTTCTCTAGGAGGCCCACTGGGCCCAATCCCACCAGTGACTTCCAGAGAGTGAAAGGGCAGGCAAGGTAATTGGTGGCAGTGCCAATCAGCTTTCCCCTTCAAACACCTGGTTTGACCTGTTTGATGGGTGGGTGAAAGGTTGCGAGAAGGAGGCACTGCTTCTGCGCAGCACACCCACGGAGAAGCACACCCACCCAAGGTGGCCCAAACCTCCCAGCAGCAGAGGCTGCCGGCTCCAATGTCAGCGGGGCAGTGTTTCCCCTCCAGATTGTAGCCTGAACTGTAAAGGAGCTAACCATGGCTCTGAACCTAGTTTCAGTTTGGGGGTGAGGTTCAGCACCATGGATAGCTTCTTTAAGGTTCAGACTAAATCCCAGAGTGCAAGCACCACCACCCCGTCAACATTGGAGCCACCAGCCTCCACTGCCTCCCAGGTGTGTGTGTAGGTTGTTGCATCTCAGAAACATCTGGCCAGTGGCCAGTGGTTGGCACCAGTGCCCTCCTAGAGATCAGTACCACTGGGGGCAGGACATCCTAGAGGGCTCCTGAGGCTCTGGGACTTGGATCCCGGTCTCCGGTGGCACTGATCTCTGAGGGTCCTAACCACTCCCTGGCCCTCTGCGATTTCCTGGATTGAAGGAATGTAGCTACCAGATCAGGGGGCTCTGGGATGGGGAGGAAGAGTTCTACTGCCCAGATCTCTGCGTGGGTATGGGGAATGCCCGGCGCTGGGGAAGGAAGTGAGCGAAGGTGGAGAAAGGGGCGTGCACTGTGCGGCGGGACCGTGGTGGCCACGTGTGGAGCACGGAGGAGAGCGGCTTGAGGGGGGCGTGGCGTTTGTGCACCAACCTCCACGCCCACTCCGTTTCTCTTTCGACAAGACCAGAGAGAAGAAGAAAGTGGGGGGTGGGGGAGGTAGAGCTGGAAAAGAAGCAGCAGCCGCGGCTTGCGAAGAGCTCTGACGCGGAGCTTGTGGGGGCGGGTATACTGCTGC
The DNA here is from genome assembly GCA_021292165.1 of Shinisaurus crocodilurus. Taxonomy (NCBI): domain Eukaryota; kingdom Metazoa; phylum Chordata; class Lepidosauria; order Squamata; family Shinisauridae; genus Shinisaurus; species Shinisaurus crocodilurus. The sequence continues at coordinate 176,777,846 of CM037877.1, read as the reverse complement.
CGCCGCCGCTTCTGCTCCCCCCTCCTCTCGGTTAGGGAGGGCGCTTCGCTTCGCTTCCTACCTCCGAGGCTTACCAAAGCAGCGGGCTCTCTCCTGGCGCCCCCGCGCTCGGTGGCTTTACAGAAGTAGCCTCCCACCTCGGGGGCAGAGGCAGAGGCGCCTAGTTCGCCGCGCGCCCTCTTGGCCCGGAGGGGTCACTCCACACGCACCGTCTGCACGGGGCAGCTGCCGGCGTTTCTCAGTTTCCCAGTCGGCGCCGTCGTCGGACGTGGAGGGGGGCTCTGTTCTTCAAGGCTCTTCCCCTCCAGCTTAGGGGGCACGGCCACATGCGAGCAGCAGCAGGAGCCCTCCGTTCCTCCCTCTCTCTGCGACCATTGCACCTGTGAATGAACGAGGCTGCCGCCGCGAAGAGGCCCCTTGACCCCCGGGGAGAAGCCCCAGCAGCGCCTCCGACCCATTCCGGGCTGGGGAAGGCTCCGCGGCCGCCGCCTCCGCGCTCCTCGCGGCCAGCTGCCGCGGAGATGTGAAGCAGCCCTCCTCCCCGCGTGCCCTTGTGGAGGCTCGCTCCTGCGCCCCGCTCTGACAGATGCGCTGGGAAGGGGCTGGTTCGCCCCCCCCTTTCTTTGCATTGCCGTTTCCACGGCCGCGGCGCGGCGGCAGGAGCCCCCTTTCTTCGCTCGCCGGCTCGGTCCTAAAGGATTTACTGGATGAAGAGCTTGCTTTTGGGGTGGTTGCCTTGGGGGTCTGGCAAACGGAGAGACTTCAGCTGACAAGGTACCTGTTCTCCAGACCTCCGTGTAGGGCGTAAAGGGGGGGAGTGAAATCTCTCCCCAGATGTTCACCTGAAAGGTATCCGCATCCTGGTCTAGTATGGGGGAGGGGAGCCCGAAGGGGAGGGAAACCGCCCTCCTCCCGCCCGACTCCACTTCCCCGCTCCCTTTCCCCATCTCCCCAGACCCTATAAGCGGCGGACCCCCGCTTTCTGTGTAGGAATCCCCGTTGCTTTTCTCTGCAGCCGGCGGAGACTAAGCGGACAGATTCTCCCGCCCTGCAATGTGAGTATTTTCGCGGGGGCTGCGTCTTTGCTTGGGGAAGGGGCTGCTGCTCGCTTCTTGCGATGGTCGAGCTGCCGTAGGGGCGTGTTAGCCGCGGCGGAGGCGCCGGGCGCTCCGGCGGCTTCCTGCCTGGCTAAGGCAGCGTCCAGGCTGCTGGAGGAAGTCGCTCTCGGCGGCTTCCCTTCTCTCCCGAATGGTGTTGGAGGAGGTTGCCGCCGTTTGTGGCGGATGGCACGGAGCGCGGCTTCGGCTGCGGTGGGTGGGCGAGGGAGCGCCCAGGGGAGTGCTGGTGGTGGTTGTGGTAGCGGTGGTAACCAGTTGAAATGCAGCGGTTGCTGGGGGGGGGGGGGGCAGAAGCATCGCAGCCAAAGAGAGAGGGGCGGGCGGCATATTCTGCTCCTCCGTGGGCTTTGTAGCCCCTTCCTCTTAAAAGACGCGAGGGTTTGGATGGGGTGGTGGTGGTAGGAGGCGAGGATCAAGGTGGCAGGAGCTTTTTCCTTTCGGCTCTCCAGTTGGAGTGCTCCCTCTGGGCACTTGAGCCCGGGGAAATTTGCAGCATGCAGGGCCAGTTCCAGGTGTGCGTGCGTGCGTGTGTGTGCGTTGTGCCTTTTGGTGATGGTGGGGGCTTCTCCTCGCCATGCCGTCAGTGCAATCCTCCCCACCATGCTGCGAAGGGAGAGGGTGTGAGCAAGCGGGCAGAGGTGGCTTATTGGCCACGCTCTTTCTATGAGCAGCATGTAGGGAGGAATGGACCCGGTGGCGCTGCAGAGAGAGAGAGAGAGAGAGAGAGAGAGAGCAAACTGCTGCCACTCCCCCCCCCTCTAGGTGGTGCACTGGGCCCAATCCCCACCACCACAGCATCCAGTGGGAGAGGAAGGTGTGCAAGTGGAGCACAGTGTATCTCTCACGAAAGGAGCCACCGCTCCGTCCTCTGCTTTACTCGCCCGCACACTCTATCTCTGGGTGACACTGGCACCGCTGTGGAGACTGCCCTGCAGTTCCAGAAGGCAACTGAGCAGAGGCAGAGGTGGCTTCTGCTCACTCATTCTGGGTGGCCCTGCTGGGCCCAGGCCTCCCTGCCATGCTGCTCAAGGAGAGAGGGTGAGCAGGGAAAAGGAGGCAGTGGCTCTCTTCTCACCTGCTTGCACTTCCTCTGTGGGTAGTGTAGAAGTGGTGATTGGACCCAGTCCTCCCTGCCACACTGCCCACAGGGAGAGCACAGGCAAGTGAGAAGAGGAGGCTGCTCCTTCCAGGATCAATTGGGATCCTTGCACAATTGCTTGCCTTCTCAGCAATATGGCAGGAAGCTCTCTCACCTCCCATCTCTCTCCCCCTCCCCCTCCCTGAGGCTCTACCTCCTCACTCACCCTCTCTCACTCACATGGATTGTGGGCCCAGCAGGGCCTCCCAAAATGGGTGAATGAGTGGAAACCACCGCCATCTCTGCTTGGTTGCCCTCCAGCACTGCCCTGGACAGCACAGCAATCCCCAGTGCCGCACAACCCAGAGGGAGGGCGCAGGTGAGTGAGCAGAAGATGAGGCAGCTGGTCCTGGCATGAGTAGCCACCTCTGTTCTCTTGCACACCTGTGCTCTCCCTCTGGGTGCTGCAGTGGTGAGGATCGGGCCTGATGGGGCCCCATCCTCTATGTTGCACCAACCAGAGAGAGGTCAAGTGGACAGTAGTGGCATCTAGAAAGCACCATGAGCCCCAGTCCCCTGTTCATGCCACCCTCTCCTCCTTGCTCTTGGTGACATGGCGGGGAGGATTGTGCTGGCTGGAAAATGAGGAGAAGGAGGCCCCTCAAAGGCATGTTGCTGATGCCTCCCCACTGGAACCAACCCTGTATAGTAGGGGGGACTCATCTTGCTGGGCCCAATATCCATTGTTGCTCTTACCCACACACATTGAGTGAGAGGATGTGGTTGCTGTCCTGGCACAAGCAAAATATTCTGCTTGCTTCACACATCCCTTCTCTCTCTCTCTCTCTCTCTCTCTCTGATTGGCACTGTATGGTGGAGACTGGGCCTAACTGCATCATCTGAGAGAGAGAAGGCTTCTCACTTGAGTGGGAAGAGGCTTTTCTCTCTGGGAAGTGCCACAGGGCCAGATTCTCACTGAGAGGGAGATGAGCAAGAGAGTGGAGGCACTAGCCTTCCCCGGTTCACACATTCTCTGTGGGCAGCCCTGCTGGCTGTATGCTCCCCGACATGCTGTCCAAGAAGCGGATAAGCGGGCAGAGCCAGAAGCAGCCACTGCCTTCATTTGCTCACTTGTGCTCTCCCTCTGAGCAGTGTGGTCAATACAGCTTAAATCTCCCAGTGGCTACTGCACCTCAGCAGCAATTGATCACTGGTCAGTGGGCCCTCCTCAGGTACTGGGCCCTTGGCAGCTGCCCCATGGTGACAACCCCTGATGCCAGCACTGGCAGCATATTAAGATTCTGCAGGATCAAGATCGTGGGTGAGTGTCAGAGAGGGCAGGCTAACCTTAGGGCTTCAAAGCATGTTGAACATTTAAAAAAATACATATACAGATAAAGCGGATTAGACTGTTTGATCTTGTAGTTGCCAGGGGCAATTTAAACACAGGTGCACACTCACACACAAGGACCCACTCTTGCTTTTCCATTGGCTATGGATAGGAACACAATTGGGACTCTCACTTTAACACCTCACCAAAAGAGTGGTATGTGAAAACAAAATGGGAGGATTGATAGCTAGAATGGCATTGATTTCAGTGCAGTTCAGACTGTCCCCAGTAGTAATTGCTCTGCAATAATGTGTGGGCATCACTGTTCTCTTTTTGTTAAAGACAGAGAACCTCAAGTGGTTTTATTTATTTTTTATCTTTCTTTGATCTATCCTGCATTGCTGCTGTTATGAAAAAATGTATTTATACCCTCTTAAGTGTGGTTAGAGACATTTGAAACATCCACCTCTTTCAATCCTTCAAGAGCCCTCTTCCTCCACCCTCTTCTTCCCAATGGTTTGTGACTCAGAGTGGCTTGCCTTTTTTGGTATCTGTGTGAAAGGGATGTCTGTAGACCAACTTTGCAGTTCCTTCCTAGCCATCCCTGTTCATTAAACACACACAATGTGCCTGTCATTAGGTAAAATGTTTCATAGATTTCATAGATCATAGAGTTGGAAGGAGCTTACAAGTCTATCGAGTCCAACCCCCTGCTCAATGCAGGAAACTAGAGGCGGGGTCTCCCATCCAAGTAATAACCAGGCTTGACCCTGCTTAGCTTTCCACGCTCAAGACAAGCTGAGCCAGCATAAGCCATTCAGGCTTATTGAAGCTGGTTTGTGTTGAAGCTGGTTTGTGTTTATTTACACCAATTTATTTATTTATTATATTTATGAATCACCCATCTGGCCAGACATCCGGCCACTCTGAGCAATGTACAATCCAATAAAATACAAGGGGGGGGACACACACAAACACGCAGTATAAAACACAATTAAAAACAGTACAAAACTTAAAAATCCTAACCCACTCCATATTCCCACCTGAAAAGCCACGTTTTTAATGCCTGGCGGAAGCTAATCAAGGAAGGGGCATGGCGGAGGTCACTGGGGAGGGAGTTCCATAAATTGGGGGCTGCCACAGAAAAGGCCCTCCTCCTAGTCCCCACCAGCCTGGTTTCTCTGGCTGATGGGACAGGGAGAAGGCTGTCTGTGGCAGAGCTTGTTGAGCGGCCTACTTGATGTTGCTGGAGGTGCTCCTTGAGATAAATTGGACCGGAGCCGTACAGGGTTTTAAAGGTCAACGCCAACACCTTGTAAGTGTAACTGCACTTAGCCAGACAAACTGTTTCCCAAGTGTTACAGTGAGTTTATGTAAGAAATATTTTTTTGTCTTAATGAAGCCATTATTAAAAATGCATGTGGTTCAAATAATCTTCCTGATCTACACCCATGTCAGTAGATGCAATTTTTTATCCCACATTTGCTGTCACTTATTGAAAATAAGCATATTAGGAAATCTTACAGGTGGAACCTGCAACAAAATATTGCAATGTGGTGTATTCCTGTTCAGGTTTCTACCAGGCAGTCATGCCCGTTTCCAGGATACTCTATTCCCCTCCCACCCGCTTTCCATTGCCCCCGCCGAAAAAGTCAGTCAGCATTCCACACCCACTGAGCATGCTCTGTCCTTATCAGGCTGCTTTGGGTGTTCCCTCCCCTTAGGATCTTTTCATACAGGTTTCCTCCTCCTCCTCCTCCTCCTCCTCCTTTTTTGTACTTCTGCAAACTGAAGCCTGCTGATATCTCCCTCGTGTGCATGGATGGTGCATAAGGATCCACACTCACCATTGAACTTTGGAAACAGAGGGAATGATTCTCCATGTTTAACACACACACACACACACACACAGTATGCTACTTTCCCAGATTAAAAAAATGTGAAGAGTGTATACTACAAAGAGAGTAGGAAGATGGTACTTCAGTTAGGAGAAATAAATATCTATAATTAGGATGTCTTTGTTTCCAGTTAAAGCTTACTAAGGGTGGCTGATGCTAATTTTCAGTAACTATACATTTTAATAATTCTTGAAACTTTGATAGTATTTCCAATATATGTTAAACAGAAATTATGTTTTTCCATTTGCACTTGCTGTATATATTTTTCAGCAAGATAATGAATTTTGCCAAGTTCCTGGAAAGGTCACTGTTTTTCCTCACACTACCAACTTGTTTGTTATCTGTTTGACCAGAGACACACAGGGACAGTTTCTGTGTAATATTTTGCAGCCATAGAGATGTCTCCTCAAATGATACCCATGGCTTGCAGATACACTAATATAGACCATTCTCTGAAATCACAGTTGGGTTCCTAGGCATTTGTGGTTCATCTGGTTGGTGTTGTATCTTGCTTGTAGACAACCTGCATGAAAAAAAAAAAGTTCACGTCAATATATATTTATGGGAATTGTAATGACCCAAGATTAGTGACATTGAGGTTCCTTTAACTTGGTCATGAAATACTCACTTTATATGTATATTGTATATGTATTATAGTGTGCTGAGTTCATAAGCTATGTATGAAGCTTCCCTCCTCTCCCTCTGGGAGCGTATTTGGCTTTTGAGTGGGAGTAGAACCCTTTCCTCCCCCATCCCTTCCCACCCAACTGAAAAGCCAGGAGTCTCCACCTCTCCATTCTTGATCTTCTAAGCCACTTGTGGGGGAGGCAATAATAAGTCCCTGCCTTAGATAGGAGACCTATGAGGGTACTTGGTATGATGACAGGAAGATGGATGCAGTCCAGCATTTAGAAAGTATGGATTGGCTCAGTGGGCATGGTTCTAGAGTATATCTGTTCAAATCAATGATCAGTTGCTAAATTAATTCAGTGGGAGTACATTTTGTGTTATGTTTCCTATGTTTTTGCTTGTCCTGGTGGTCATCTCATAAAAACTGTGACACCCAAATCACTTTGGATTTAGAAGGTTTGTTTCCAGTTGTTATTGGTGAGAATTTAATCAGTCTCTCCTCTGTTGCAAGTTTGAGCTAGGTTGTTGTCTCTATGGATGTGTCTCTTGATGGCCCATTTAGAAATATTATAGCTCCATTAAAATCTCCCTGATATGAGGGAGATAGGTATATTCTTATCTTAGGCATTTATAATGTTGTCACCATGGTAACATTTTCATGCTTTGTACTTGGCCTCTGACATTTTCACCTAAGAGAATTCTATTCTTATTTCTCTTAGGCTGAGGTGTTGCGGGCAGTTGCAACGCAAAGAAGAGAAGTCTGAATAACAACAGTTATATTTAACACATTCCTGTTAGTGTTACATGTTAGTGTTACCCTAAAAAATCAGAAAGTTGTGCTGACAAGTTAGGTGGGTGTTGGTTGGTTCTGTGCATCAGTTTATTCTAGTATTCAACAAAGATGCAGATTTACCATGGCAACCCTCCTCACTCTCTTTCATCATCAAATGTTGCAGTGTATATGTGCTAGAAAAAAGTAGCACATTCTTAAAGAAATGGCAGCACTATAATGTATAATCCAGCAAGCTGGCTTAATTGTACAGAACATTTATTCTGAATGGAATTAAACCTGCTTTGGAGAGGAGGAGGGGAAATCCTGACCTATTTCCCCCTGAATTTTAATGTAGCTTTTAGATTAGGTTGACTTCACACTTCTATTTTTTTTTAAAAAAAAAGTTTGATGAAAGCCAATTAGGTAGAGTCATGCTTTAAAAATGTGATTCTATTCCACCCAAAGTAGAATGCTTGGTTAAACCACTTGTGCTGTGGTGTAAGAGGGAGTACTGGTGATCTTGTAGGTTCTTGGAAAAGGAATTTCCAAATGGCTGAACTGCAACAAGAAATCTCTTTGATCTTTAATATATTTTAGTATATTGACTGATATATAAAGATTTGTTAAGTAAGTATCTGATACTTAACAAATAGAATTATATGTCATGAAAAGCTTCAGAGTTGGTAACGATAATTATTGACAATCATAATATATAAGAAGTCATGACACTGGATTGCACAGAAATAGATGCAGCTTCCCTGTTCTGTATGTGTTTACAAGAATCAATCTTGTAATTTTCTTTTTACTGTATAAAGACTTTGCTATACAGAGACCTCATTTGCTTATATAGTAATACACATAACATTAATTGTGGAACAATCCTTAATTTAAATGCTTTCAAGTTCCAGTGGGGAAAAGGCACATTTTTTGTTTTTCTCCTATTGAAATCTCTGGAACTATTACTTAACTTTGGCTGGATTTTATAAGTGGCCTTTTGTGGTTTTTATTGTAGAGAGGAGAATCTTTTGGGGGGAAGATCATATAATTTGTGTACCGGTATGTCCTGCTTTATATAGTTGTATGTGTGGAATATATAGAGTGATTGTGTGGTACAGGGATATTCTGCTGAGACATAGGATGTTGAATGGAAATCTCCCTTATGCACCACATTCCTAAAAGAGTGGTAATTTCTAACTGAGAATTGAAATAGTTTTAAATTATAATTTCCTACCAACAGAAATAATGGGCAGTATCCTGCACTGCTCCCATGCTAGAGAAATGGCCCGCTAATGCAACAGGAATTAGCAGAAGAGAGCTCCATTGACCTGACCTATTCTGGAAATGAGCATTTTTGCTCATTTTCAGGGTTGTTTCAGAAACTACTAGTTGCTGTTGCACTGGCAGTTTTATTCCACGTGTGCAACAGAACTGGAGGAGGCACAGTAGCATTATAGGATACTGCTCAATACGTTCTCCTTAACCAATTGTTGCTTTATGGTGTTTTGGTTGCATGTTGTAATCTTTAAGAACATATGACTCATAATTTATTATTTATTTATTTATTTATGTATTAATATTTATATATTTCCTTATCTACTAAAAGGCCATCAAGGTGGCATACAACAGTTTAAAACAATAAAACCTTAAAATAATAAAAACAAGAACAATAAAAACAGTAAAAAAAACACATTAAAAATTAAAACTTCACCTTTTAAAAGGCTAAATTGAAAAGATGCATATTTACACACTTTCTAAAGGCCAAGAGAGTGGGGGCAAAATGTAGTTCTTGAGGGAGCATATCTTGAAGTTTGGGGGGCAGTACAGGACAAAATCAGGCTCTGGTTATTTGAATTTGTTCTAATGCTTAGTTAGAAAATGTTATGGGTTGGCTGACCTTTAGAGGTACAGTTTTAATAGGGTTGATCCAGAAATGCATGAATGGAAGGCAACTGATGCAATACTGCTTTCCTACTCCTGTCCAGTGTAGCCCCCTGCATCCCCAGAAGCCTCATAGAGGGTCAGGAGGAGACCCTCTTGCATGTTATGTCTATGGTACAAGGACCTGCAGTCAGAAGACGGACCAGCAAAAATCTGGTAGAGGCACAATGCACAAGCAGAGCCAATATTCAGGGATCCTCCCCCATCCCACCCCACCCCACACAAACTGCATTTCGATGTACTACAGCACACACTATACAATATGGTCCCCAACCCTTGAAGTAGCTTTTTGAGAGATGCAGTGGGAAGGAGGGGGTGAGACATCTGCTCCCGCAACTCTAACTCTATAAAAGCTGTAATTCAAAACATCATCATAGATAATGCATACTCCCCATAATTCTTTTTGTTTGGTGCATCCCCTAACTTTCCTTGTTTCTGGTGGAGCCATACATTCAGTACCATATATGTTTGGAACATGTGAGGGTTTAATGGTACTGAGAACTTTCAATGGTATGAGAGATGGAGGAAGGTGAGGATTTCCACTCAAGAATACCAGCTTGGGGAAAAGTGGAACATATCTATCAAAACAAATAATGTGATCCTTTCATGAATTATCTTAATTTAAAAAAAATGCTTTTTACTTTCCTGACATAGCTATATTTCATAACCAGTGTAAATGTGCGTCAGTCACTCTTTCCATTTTTTTTAAAATCCAAATTAGATCTTACTTGATTCAGTAGGTAAAGAATAATCACCAACTTAGGCTGCAATCTTAACTGTACCCACTTACCTGGAAGTAAGGTCCCTTGAACTAGAAGGGACTTTCCTCTGAGTAGACGTGCCTATGATTCAGCGGTTACAGTGCAAACCTATACATGTCTAGTCAGAACTCAGAAGTAAGTCCCATCGGGTTTAGTGAGTTTACTTAGTCCCAGGTAAGTGGGTATAGGACTGCAGGCGTCAGCAATTCGAATAGAGTAAACATGTTATCAGTCGATAAGGACATGCTAGTTTATGCAGGGATTGAAAGGAGTCTAATATAAAGCATCCTCATGGTCCTAACAAACCATGGGCTCTCTGGCGATTCAGATTCAGTCTCCAAAGCTTTCATTTGTGCTGCTGCAGTTTGGAGGAGGGTAAGAGATGGCAGGAGTCTCCTCTTAGCAGCTGGAGACAGTCCTGCTGTTTACTGACTTCTCAAAAGTCCAGTGCAAATAAGCAAAGACCACCCCCACCTACCCCGTCTCTCCCTTGTTAACCATAAACAATGACTGGCCAGTAAGCAAAGGCAACACTTGTAGATCCCTGCTAAGTGGCATCAAGATTTGGGAGGACTGAAACCAAAACAGTACTCTCTGCTGCTTCTCTAATAGCCAGGTATCTAACTCTGTCTAAACTAAAGAATGGTGCTAATGGTGACAGATGCAGGGGGTGCTTTGAGGATGTACAGTGACTTTTAGTAATTGCTAACAAGTAGGAGCTGCAACAAAATGTTGCAGAGTGGAGTGATTCTGTTCAGTCAGCCATGCGCTCCTCCATGATACTCCATTATTCCATCCCTCCTCTCATTAAGCAAGTGCAGTCCACACTGAGCTGTTTTTAAGGTTCCTCCCCATGTGTGGTGCCATTTTGGTTACATAAGCAACAGTGCTCACCCTGAACGTTGGAAATAGAGGAAATTATGTTAGGAGGATAATATCAATAATAGCAGAGACAGATAATACTACTTTGTCCCCAGCTGTTTTTGGTGGCTATAATGTGTGGTCTAGATCCAGGTACTTGTACTGAATTTGATTTGTGGAGACTAGATTGATGGTAAAAAAAAAACAAATATTGAAGGATTATTGAATAAATGCTGGTAGATGAAGGTCTAACAAAAATATATATGAAGCTATCCAAAGCTAGCACATTATTAAGGCACAGTCATATTAAGAATGCTTATTATATTTAAAAAAATTAGAACATGTCTCCATCTATTTTGTTCTGGATGTAATAGGAGTCATTATATATTTTTTTCTTTATTTCAAATTTTAAAAGTTTATTTTGTTTTGTGTAATCATCTGTTAATCCATTGAAAGGGAATTCACTATGGGAAATTAACAGATCTTGAGTAGGGAATCTTTCATAGCATTATGGGCAAAGTGTATACCGGTATATACATGCTGGACATATGGCACACTTGTTGTTTTATATATTGCAATGGGAACTTCATTCTGTAGAATTAAATTATATTGGATAGTCATGTAAGATAAAATGGGTGATTAGAATCTGCAGTGTAAAATAACACACATGCACACCCTTTAAGTAGAACAGTATATTGATCTAATAGGCAATCATAGCCACTTTGAAACCACAACAATTCATTGTATATCTATTTAGGGAAGTTTTAAAGTATGGGCTTTTTGGCATTTTATAGTTCCTTTAAAATTATACAAAAATATATTAAAGGCAGCATTTAAATTCACATTAAATATTTAGTGATGCTACATCATATGCAAATGTAAGGTGCTGAATGTTAGTTTGCTAGAAAATGGCAATAGGTCGTTCAGGCAGAATGTCAATTGAAGAGGAGAAGGGGGGGAAATTGATGCTCATCAACTGCAGATCATTGCCACAATCTATAAAATATTGTCCAATGGAAAAACTTCAAAACTTTCTAAATGTTATTGCATCAATTTGTCAACTGCTTAAGGTGCAGGAGTTCCAATGAACACATGACACCCTCTTAATTCATTTCAATGGAAGACAGAGATCCATGTCCTTCTTTGTATGCATGAGTCAGTTTTCCTTACTGAAACAAATGGGGCTGCCTGCATGTGCAGTAGTTCCATGTAGACACTGGAGCAATAAGGGATTTGATCTGGCTGTGTCTGTGTAAAAGCATCTCCCCACCCCTGTATTTATTTATTTATTTATTATTTACATTTCTTAATCGCCCATCTGGCCGGCAACCGGCCACCCTGGGCGATGTACATAGAATAAAAACAATAAAATACATTTAAAACAGTATAAAAATTTTAAAACCTTAACCCACCCCATATTCCCGCCTGAACAGCCAGGTTTTTAATGAGCTGCGGAAGCTCAGCAGAGAGGGGGCATGGCGGAGGTCACTCGGGAGAGAGTTCCACACAATACGGGGGCCGCCACAGAAAAGGTAAAGGTAATACTTAATTGAGAAGCAATATTGATAAGGATCCCATGAATCTTGTAAAGCAGGGTCAGGGGAGCTATGGTCTTCCAGATGTTGTTAAATGACAATACCCAACATCCCTGACCATTGGCTATTATGGCTGGGGCCGATGGGAGTTGATCCAACAACATCTATAGGGCCAACCATTCCTGTAGAAGTTTCATAGGAGAGCGGTGAATAGAGAAGCCTTGTTCCCTGAAGAAAGGCTGAAATAAAGTACTGTTAGACTGTTAGCCTTGAGAAGAGAAAATAACTATCAAATATTTAGATGACATCTGAATATATAGAAATTGCTCACTGTATGGAGGAAAGACATGAAAATGGTTTAAATTATGAAAGAAGATTTAGATCATTCTTTGGGGTGGGGGTAAGGTCCTAACTGTAAGAGTGATTCAGCATTGGAAGAAGCTATTTAGAGGGTTTATCTGAAGAGACACGTGTTAGGACTGCTTTCAGTTTAGCCTATGGTGTTCTTGACCATCCAGTATAGTAGCCATTGAAATATCTGTGGAACCTTGTTCCTTGTAAGATTATTAGGAGTTCTCTCAATGACAAGAACAGTAATGGCAAATAGACTTTCTCCAAAACCAGCTTTTCCACGGCTACTAGGCTCCCCTACAATGTGTGCTCTGGGTTCATACATGGAGATGGTGAAGCCCAACAGGCTTGGCTAGTGTCCTGTGTGATCTGAGTGTGCATCCCACTTACAGCCTGCCCCAGAATCTTCCACAAAATGCTCACGGGTATTTTGGCAGCCAAGTTGATGAGTCAAGTGTAGATAGAAGGTTTGAAAACCACTGAGGGACTCCAGCTATCAGATATTCTAAGAAAGGACTTCTTTCCTTTCTTAGAATGCTAAAATGGCATAACAACAACAATTTAAAATATAAAATGAGCAAGATCTCTCATGTGGGCTAATGTTCCATACTACATTTCTTGCTGTTGTTGGGCTTTCTGGCAGATACTCTATGAATTCATGTCGATGTGCTGTGACATGCTTATGAAACACAGCATCATGGTGTTTTATCCTTCATTGAGTCTCCTCCCACGAACTTCTGTGATTTCTCCTGAAACTAACATGCAGAAGTGAGCAAACAATTTGTTAGATAATAGAGAACTAACAAGCTGAGAGACAACAGAGTTGTACTAAGACAGAGTACAAATCTAGACAGAGACTGGGATCGCATGATCACAGAGGGAAAACAGTGGTGGCTTATTTTCCCTCCCTGCACGTGCCAGTTGTAAGTTGTCACAACGTTGGAACCCTGTGTGGGTTTCAGGGTGGTTTGTAAACCACCCCAGCCACCCACCCTCACCAGGTTCCAACGTTGTTACAACATGGAAAGCTAAGCAGGGTCAGGCCTGGTTATTACTTGGATGCAGGACCGGTGCAAGGCAGTTTGGTGCCCTAGGCAAGATCAGATATTTAGCACACACACCCTTTCCACTTGAGAGCGCTGTATTTTTTTTCAAGGCGTTTCTGGCGCCTCCTTTAGCCCTGCGCCCTAGGCAGCTGCCTAGTTGGCCTAATGGTAGCATCGGCCCTGCTTGGATGGGAGACCCCTCCTCTAGTTTCCTGCATTGAGCAGGAGGTTGGACTCGATAGCCTTATAGGCTCCTTCCAACTCTATAATCTATGAAATCTATGTGCCTGGCGAGGGTAATTGTGCTAATTAGGTGGCTCACAACCGGCACACACAAGGAGGGAAAATAAGCCACCGTGGTTTATTTTCCCTTCATGATTGTGCAAACCTGCCCAGAGTGTAGTACGGGTAGGTTGTTTCCTAGTGCTGAAGACTTAGTTGTGATGAATGGGGAAGGGGGGATGCATATTAGCCACAAAAGGTTGAAGTGTGGTACCTCATTTCTGCATAAAAATATCAGCAACAGAGGATCCTATGGATTATATCTTGCTGGCATTGTTATGCAGAAGCACCTCATGGTTTGAACAGGCCCCTACCCTTGGGTAGTGGGGAATGATGAGGAAAAGGGGCAGTAGTGACCTTTGCATCAGGGCCACAAGTGCAAAGTCAGTCTTGGCCAGTGGAAGAAATGCTGTTTCTAAATCAATTTGGAAAAGACCATTTTAGGGAAAGGAAAAGATTTTGGAGATGAAGAAGCTTTAAGGCTTGTGTCTGCCTGTGTAAAAAATGAATGGCAGCTAGGCTTCCTGAGGTGCAACAGATACTGTATGAAGGTGTGATAAGAAGGCATATTACTTTTGGTCATGAAATAACAACATAGTACTTTGAAATTAGAAAGTGATAATTATATTTTCACTAAGATGCCCAGTACAGTATTTATTTATTTAAAGTGTTTATAGCCATGTTGAAAGCTGACAGGTTCAGTGAACCTCTTAGGTTATTGCCAGGCGTAGTACAGATTCTTGAAAATCAGTGTTCTCCAACCTTGGGTCCCCAGATGTTTTTGGCCTACAACTCCCAGCATGCCCCAGCCAGCTACATTGGCTGGGGCATGCTAGGAGTTGTAGGCCAAAAACATCTGGGGACCCAAGGTTGGAGAACATTGCTTCAAATGTTGATCGTCTTGCATATCTTGGTAAACTTGTATGGTATAAGAGCGAGCAATGCTTACAATCCTAAAATTTAGCTTTATATAATAGGGAAAAACTATGCTCCTGTAGTTTTAAGTTTTGGGGTCCATTGATTTCATAGTTAAGTTGATCTATTATGTAGTGTTCCAGAGGGCTGCAGTCTTCACACTTTAGAGGCATGTAATTAATATTATTTTCAAATCTTGTTTAACTATGGTGGCTGACAAGCCATAGCTCAGGGAGATGCAGCAATTACTTTGGATCTGTTAAAAAATAAACTTGACTGGTCCTTGAAATCAGGAAATGGTTGTAAAACTGAGATTTGGGGGAAGTGATGAAATTAGCTTTCTTTTTATTTGTTTCAAGGTTTGTCTTTCACACGTGACCATTATATTCCTAAGTATATGCCTAAACACTGAGGAAGAGAAACAAATATAAAGAATAAATGTCTAAATGCTCACAGAGCTAAGTGCTACAGCTTGAGCTTTTGACAAGGATTCACATTTACTCTTTCAGTAAGGAGGCAGGCGGGTATAACCCACACCTCACTGCTAATCTTATAGTTCTATTGGCAGGCACTTTGCAGATGAGGAAAGCTCTGAAGTCAGGGCTGCCTTTAACTTGACAATATGTTCTTCATTAAGCCTTAAGCAGCTTGCTGAGAGGCAGTAGTCTAGAAATGTGCACTAGAAGACAGACATGTACCTATAGTTCCTATGTTCTAGTCTGGCACAGTTCATCATCAGTTGTCTCATCTTTGCAATTTTCTGTTTTGCATGTGACTCTGTGCGTGCATGCATGCGTGTGTGCATGTGTGTGAAATTTACTTGTTCCATAAAAAGCTACTACTTCCAAGACTGATTTTTCTCATTATTTTGCCTTCATCTGAAAATGTAAGCAGCTCCTCCAAACTTTCTATAGTACCAATGATGAACAATTCTTATTGTCCTTTCTAAAAATGTTCCAAATGCCATAAGGGTATATATATTATAAAACACATAAAAGATGATTGCCAAAAAAGGATGACATAAAATAGAAAAAGTAAACATACATATGACCTATATATTTCCTCTTGTGGGCTAAAAAATAGATGGGTGTGTTATTTATCATTATTGTTGTGGACAAAACACTGGGGGGATCAAGAACCCCCCCCCCCGACGCTGGTCTTCCACTGCAGCCTCCACAGGTGCACTTTGTAAAAGAGGAAAGCATCAGAGGAAAACTACATGGAACTGAATGTCACATGTAGTCCATAGAATTCCAATATCAAGAGTAAGAGAGAATAAAAATATGGGTGTGAAGGACTGCCAACCGGTCCTTTTATCAAGACCAGAGATCAAAGGTGCAAAACTGCCAGCCTTAGCTCTGCCGCCTTGACCTGATTCTCTCAGGGCCTTGCCTTGGGTCTATACACTGGATTTAGCACTGAAACACAGAGGAACCACACACACACTGTGTGGGGTAAAACCAGGAAAGTTTATTTAAGGTAAACAGATTACAATAAAAGGTGGTGAATGAGGGAAGAGGGAGAAAGGTGGGGAGACACTTTGGTATACACAGTAGAGCTACAAAACAACAAAACTAGTCCCTTACTATATAAATACCCAGGCACTTACTCCCTTTGTCTGGGGGTTGGTCCTCTTCAGGGCTTGCCTCAGCAAAAAAAGCCCTACTCCCGCGAATGCGTGCAGACAACAACCTAAACCCAGCCGGGCTGTCACCCTCCTACTTGTTATCCATGCCTTAGGAGAAAGCTAAATTTCTTGTTAAGCAAAGATTAATTGACATCGACTTCCAAGAGCTCTACGGAGCGGCTCAGGGCCCATGCTCCCCCTTGTCGATGGGTTTGTCAGACCTTTACTCTACAAATGGGATGCTATACTTAGATTGGTTATCTATTCCAAAATATAGGAGAGCGTTCTCCTTGGCTCGATTTAATGTTCTACCTAGGGATGTACTTCGGGCCCTACCTGGGCCCGAAGTTCTCCGCGGCTAGGACCTCCGCTGTGGCGGCAGCCCAATCTCGCTCTTCAGAGCGGTGCGGAGCATTCTCCGCGCCACTCGAGCCGCCGCCGCTGCCGGAGCACCCCCCACACCCCCGCTGCTGCTGCCGCTGCAGGACCCCTGCCGCTGCCCCCACCGCCATCCTACCTGGTCCTGCACGCTGCTGCCACCGCCGCCACTACTCCGTCGCGTCCTCCATCCAGGCTGGACCCCGCCCGCGCTCAGTTTTGGCAGGGGGAACCAGGGCAACAGGGCTTTCCCCCATCAAAAAGAGAGCTCGGGGGGGTCCAGCGCGACAGAGCAGGGTCCCGTCGCGTCACTTCCGCCGCGCCGGATGTGACGCGACGGGACCAATGGACAGTGAGACAGGCTCTCCGCCCTGCGGAGAGCCTGCAGGTAAAGCCCGCGCCTCACTCGTGTTCGGGCCTCACTCGTGTCCGTCGGGCTGCTTGGGTACATCCCTTTCTACCGTCCAAACTTTTGGATGGTAGATTCAATAAAATCCCAATGGAAAACAGGTGTTGCCCCTGCAATAATGAGGAGGTGGAAACTGTTGCACATGTCCTTTTTAACTGCAGCTTTTATCGAGGGGCTAGAGAAAACATAATACATCCAATCACCCAGACTTTCCCTGGATGATCCTCAGAGTTTCTTTTGTCCACTCTGCTTGACGGCTCAAATAGCTCAATTACCAAGAAAGTTGCAAAATTTTTGAATATTGCTATTGTGACTAGACCTTCTATGCTTGTCTGATTCTGTTTTTATTTTCTAAGTTTTTATTTGAGTGTATAATTAAGAGCTGATGTATCTTGTTTGTATTGTTTTACGTATTGGTGTGGTCGGTAGACTGTAAATAAAATATTCTATTCCTCAGAACCACCTAGACCAGAAGCCACAGCAGCAGCATAGATTCTTCCCCCCACCCCTCCTTTCAGTAGCCCAGCTGTCTTTAGCCAATCAGGATGAACTCCATCTGGGCTAGGAAGAAGAGGGGTGGTTCTTTGCTCATGAATAGAATGCTTGGGCCGCATTTGCATGCAAATACTGGGACATCAAAGACATGGGAGACTGAGGAACTATGTACATTTTGCATGATGTTCCCAGCCCCCAGCTGGGATTATCTTGTTTACACGTGTGGAGGTATGTGTGTGTGTGTGTGTGGTGCAGGAAACTCAGATGCTTTTTTCTTCACAATGGGTTTTTCTGGTCTCCTCAAGGTCAGTTAAGTCTTTATTGATGGAGCACTTAAAGTGAGGCACAGTCACTGCCAGCATCTCCCCATGGATGAGATCTTTCCAAACCAGGTTTACATGGAGGTAAGATTATTTAGTTGAAATGGGAGTGGGAGGCTTTATGTGTTATAAGGAAGTACTAGCAGAGCAATCGTGTGGGGGAGGCTGAATCTGTGC
The DNA here is from genome assembly GCA_021292165.1 of Shinisaurus crocodilurus. Classification (NCBI taxonomy): domain Eukaryota; kingdom Metazoa; phylum Chordata; class Lepidosauria; order Squamata; family Shinisauridae; genus Shinisaurus; species Shinisaurus crocodilurus. The sequence continues at coordinate 176,759,925 of CM037877.1, read as the reverse complement.
AAGAAGAACTGCTAAATCCAAAACCTACACTGGTCAGAATGGAAGGTGTGTGTGTGTGTGTGTGTGACAGAGAGAGAGAGCGAGAGAGAGAGAGAGAGCTTTTTACATTTTTGTTTGCTATGATTAATTAACCTTTTTTACTCTCCCTTCCATTGCTTTCAATGTGAGGGGAAACACTGGCTCAGCTTGTCTGAGTGTGGAAAGCTAAGCAGGGTCCAGCCTGGTTGTTACTTGGATGGGAGACCCCTCCTCTAGTTTCCTGCATTGAGCAGGGGATTGGACTCGATGGCCTCACAGGCCCCTTCCAACTAAATGATCTATGAACTATGCCAGTTCCACGGTTGACATAGTTCCCCCCCCCTTGATGGGGCCATGTCAGGAATGGGAATGCTTTGGAAGCAGCAGATCAGAGGCCTCTTCCATTCTGCCCCTTTTCAGCCCCTACTACCATTGGTGGCCCCACAGTGGAGAAGCCATGGTGGAGCTGTGCACTGCCCAACCAAGGAGGCTTTTCATGGTGGACTGCCTCATCCACTCATGGAAAGGGAGCAATATCCTGTGGCCCCTGTGATGCCCCCCCCCCCCGGTGCCACAGGATTGTGCCCTGAAAGAGGTTCTTTTTGCACTTCTAAATGGAGATTTTGATCATCTTCGGTGTTGTGAGATGCATAAAATCAAGATCCAGGGTTAGCTAAAGCTGCTCTGGAACATCCTGGTACAAACACAGCCCAAGGCAAACATCCCCAAATTGTTTTGTTCATATCTTTTTTCCATGTCTCTCCTTCCCTATCTGTGATTTAATGTTTTGGAAACAAAATATGTTAGTATTTTTAGTGTCTTTGTAACAGATGCCGTGTACCTTAGTATTCAGTTTAGAGTATTAGATTGTTTTGGCTTTTTACATGTACAGATCTAGGAAACCAACCATCTGATTCACCTCCACATTAACACACTAATATCCAACACAATGCCAAAAAATATAGATATATATTAAAAAGGCACCTCTAAATTGTTCAGTCTTAAAACTCTTGACAACCTTGTGAATTTTTGTGTTTGACAAATGGTTCTTATTCATGCCAGCACTTCAGCCTAATGTTCTGGGACTTGTGGGTGTTAGAGAACAGAACAAATTTCCATATCGGCTAATTTAATCCCACACTCAAGTTTTAAATGGGATTTTTTTTTTTTTTTGACAGTCCTTATGTGGTAGATTTTTCTCTCTTTATAAACATGACTATTAACTACCAGCAGCAATTACGATTTTGAATTCATCAGATATGAAAGTCCTGCTGCCAAAAATAGCTTGCATACTTTGGTCATAAAGTCTATGCTTTTTAATTAACTTCTGGTCTGGAGTGCTAACAAGGTGCGGCAAGCTAGATAGAAAGCAAGCTGGGACAGGCAGGGTCTGGGTTTTTTCTTTTTTTGAGTTTGTACATCCTGTTAATTCTACTTTCTCTCTGTGTAACCTGAGGGTACATACTGCTCCAGTGTGCAGACATTTTTGACATTTGAATTGTGTGGCCACTTAACTGTACAAGCACTGCAGGACAGTTTCAAGGTTTTTATTCCTTCACAAAGTGACCCTCTCTGTACAAAGATTTAAGACATGTTAACTTGTTCTGTAATGTTACAATGTGCAGCAAACACTGTGGAATACATGGGCTGACAAACTTCTTCGCAACCTTGTGATTTGAATTCAGCACTGGTTAAAACGTCACTCATAGGGATGTATGAGAAATTCATTTCAGTTTGTTTAGACCAGAATTTGCCCAGCTCGCACTGCCCAAACTCAATTGTGGACTCAAATGCAATCCGCAGTCAAAGTCCATACATGCTTGTGAAGCATTTTGCAAACCAAAGGAAAATGCCTTCTAAAATGCATTAATTTGGAAAATATGCATGAAAAACTGTGTAATTTTGAAAAATGCACACAAACACACTTTAATCAATGGGAGAAAAATGCATACTTTTCAGAAATACACACAATTGATGCATACATTTGGCTTTGGTAAATAATACTCTGTTCCAGCAGAATTTTTGTTGGTAAGTTGCAGTATGCAAATTAACTAAGGGCACAATCCAGTGGGTTGCACCAACAATGCTCATAAGCCTCCAAACCCAGAGGCTTACACGCATCCTCTGCAGAGCATCCTCTGCAGGGCCTCGTATCCTCGTGGCCCTGGCCTCCTCCCCTCCCTGCCCCTCTCCCCGCCCCCTTTACTTCTTTTCCAAGGTCGCTTTCCTGACCTTGGAGAAGCAGCCGGCACAGTTCTTTCCACACTGGCTGCAGGGGGAAGGGGAATCCGAGCACGGAGACCCAGCTCTGAGGTCCGAGCTCTGCCTCTGACCTCATATCTGGGAATCTAAAGTATCCTATGGTCACCTAGATGCTAAATAGGGGGCATAAAATTGCTTTCTCCATTATGTCAATATTAAGCATTTTTCTGATTGTGCTCAACACTGTTTTGAGCACTGTTTAGTACTTTAAAAATAACTAAAGCTAAGAAAACTAGTAAACCATGTTTTTATTTATTGGTAAGGGAGACCTAATTCTTAGGTTATGATGACCATTAAAGAAGTAGATATAGAATGTAGGCCATGTAGTAATGTTTCAAGAGCCAGTGTGGTGTAGTGGTTAGAGTGTTGGACTGGGACTCCGGGAGATCCGGGTTCTATTCCCCGCTCGGCCATGAAACTCACTGGGTGACTTTGGGCCAGTCACTGACTCTCAGCCTAACCTACCTCACAGGGTTGTTGTGAGGATAAAATGGAGAGGAGGAGGAGGATTATGTAAGCCGCCTTGGGTGCCTTTCAGGAAAAAAGGCGGCGTATAATAATAATAATAATAATAATAATTTAAAAAGTTACATTAATCTTTCTATATCTTTTTCACCCCTGCTTTCCTTTTGAAAATGGTGTGACCACAACCACGCATAATGTTCTAAACGTAGTTTATCACAGAAGAGAGAAACATAGGCTAGTTCTCTCACATTGAAATCAATATGATCTAAAATTGCTTAAATTTGACTAGATTTTGCCCATATAATGGTGCTGTTATTAATTTATATGACACCTTCAGTGTAATTTGGTGTTTGTGACTTGCAGTTTTATTTTTTAGTCACTTTCCTAAAGACATTTTTTAAAAAAGACCTTCTGCTTCCGTCAAAACTGGCCAAGTAAGAGATTGCTACTCATAAATAATAATGAGAATAAGAGTGTAATAATAAATGATTGTAATAAAAATGAGCTTATTCCACATCTCTGAGGGACCCTGTACTGCACAATTCTAAAATGGAAAACTTTGGAACACTAGAGAAGATAAACAACTGTTGCAACTAGATGTATAGCACATGTAATTTCCAGCAGCCTCCATGCGAAGTTTGCTTCACGTGAAAGTGGTTCTCTGTCAAGGCTGCTGAAGCAAGTAAGTCAATGTTTTTGGCAGTTCAGAATCTGAGTGCTCATCCAAGTTCATTCATGCTTGTGGGAACTGTTAATTACTGGAGAGGCATTTGAGCCTATTTGGGGCTTGTAAGTTGAGTATAGGAAGATGTAAGCTCCAGCCAAGTGGAGAAAAGAATGTATTCTTTGTGGGCAAAATGCAAGGAAATGTACTATTATACAGCAAAGGATATATAGTTGGCCCAAAGAAATAGGTATAAGCAACATGCCAGCTTATGCCTTTGTCACCTGGGCTTCTTACCTCTTGCTATTTGTGTTGCTTGGCAAGTGCCTAGGAACATGTGTTGACTTCCTTGTGGCATGGTAATTTGCTTAGCTGATGATTCTCTCTCTTTCACTTTACTCTTTCTATTTACCTTCTGCACTTTATGAAGACTTCTGAAGTGCTGCATTTATTAGGCATAGTTTTGCCATTTCAGGGTCTCCAAGAGGGGGTCCTAACCTAGATTCTTTTTAAATTCTGCTAAAATATTGCAATATATTAAAGCATAAATAAAACCAGTTGTAATAACTTCAGTTGTTTTGTCATCTCTAACCTTGTGGGGAAGATACAGCCCAGTAAATTGATGCAGTTTTTGGGATCTGTTCCAGATAAGCATCTAACCTACAAGGCTGAGCAAATCTGATATAGCGTCGAAACAAAATTTCTTTCCAAGTGGAACAAATGAGGGCAATAATACTCTTGTTGTCTCCTCAAGAGCTTATTCATACTGCATAGACATGTACAGCAGGTCAGACAAAGCAAAAAATAAATATTCACAGGACTTGGCTTCAACTGGATTATTTTTTTTTTTAACAAATGAAAGGAATGCCCTTTAAAGTCAGGTCAATACAACTAGTACACAGAAAACTCAGATGTCCAGAGTTGCATGCCGTTCAGTGTTTTCTTTTTATATGAATGTTGTATCCCCTGTTTTCATATAAATACCATAACATGCCTAACATGTCTCTCAACTAGTTATCAAAACTATGAGTACAATCCAGACACAGTTAAGGCCTACTGATTTCGGTGGGAGACTTACATTTATTGTTCCCATCTTACAGGGCACTGGCATTTGTATTAGCTTTGGCACATTGCTTTAAGTGCAGTCTCTTAACCTTCATTATGATAGTCTTACTTATCAGCCATATGGACAACAAAAAGAAAGTCACAGGGGAAAGTTACAGAAATTACACTTTCTGACTAACATTAATTTGGTGCCCAGTGATGTGGGTTTTCTGGAAAAATTTGAATTGGGCTAATTTGCATAGGGTAATTTGCATTAGAAAGTTTCAGTTTGCATCAGAAAATTTTCAGTTTGCATCAGAAAATCACTAGATAATGATCTAATTTAACATGTTTATTTTATATTTATTTAATAAACAATGCTAAAAAAAAGTATCCCGTGTTAATTTTTTGTCCCAATAAAACCAGAAGTCTTTGACCTGAAATATTTGAGGGGGAAAATTAAAGCACATTTAATGTGATTTAAATATATTATGTAGAATTTTTTATTGGAATACTGGTAAAAATTTAAAAACGATATGTACTTCCTTCATTGTTTAAATGTTAGAAGAAAAAGAAGGTACTGAAAACTGTGGACATGCTAATTCAGCCTTCCCCAACCTGGTTGTCTCTGGATGTGTTGGATTACAACTCCCAGCATCTTCCAGCCAGTATGGCTGGCTGGGGATGCTGGGAGTTGTACTCCAACACATATAGAGGCTACCAGGTTGGAGAAGGCTGCATTAATTAATGTTAGTAACTCAAAGAACTGTGCATGTGCACTCATCTATTTCAACACTCATCTATTTTCAACAGAGTTCAGGGGCGTGTTCGCCCGACATGGGAACCGCGGGGGAGCAGAAGTCTCCCGCGGTTCCTGTGTCGTGTGAATGCCGACCGGGGGTGCCCCTGTGGGATGGCCGCGCACGTGATGCACGCAAAGTGACCATGGGCGGTAGAGGGGTAATCCCCTACTGCGCGTGGCCACCCTGCCGTGCGAACAGTGGGCGGCCGTCCCGCGGGGGCTGCACAGAGGCGGCAGCCCAGAGCGGCTGGAGCTGCCGCCGCTCCAGCCTGTAGGGGCAAATGGCCCCTCTGGGCATCCCGGGCTCCCGCCCCCTAGCGCCGGGAGGCCCGCACTGCGGTGTGGGGACTGCCGGCTCCACCGGGGTCTGCTCACGCACGCGGGGCTCAGGTCATCTGTGGCACCCCGCTGGACCCCGTGGATCGCCCTGTTGTGCCTCCCCCACCCGCAGCCTGGGTGGTGTGAACTGGCCCCAGCTCTCTTCCACGAAGGTCGTTGGAGCACCTTCAGTTTTGCTGTCACTTTGTATTAGTTCCATTTCACATTGAGACATATATGTATTTTATTAACGTATATGTATTCTCTCACATACTTGCTAGGGACAATCACCTGGGGAGGGGGACACATTAATTACGACTTTGAAACTGCCAAGCTTGCTTAATATTGTATTTGCAGTTGGCAATCATTACTAATGAATACATGAAACAAGAAAAATTTCCATGGAAAAATAAAACATTGGAAAAATTTCCATTTTGGAAAAATTTCTGCCCCACATCATTGTTGTTGCTAGCACAAATCTTCTCCTAATACTTACGTACATCTTCTCCCTTGCTAATCCTTCCAAGATGCTACAGCTTTCACAACACCCGTATTCTTGCAAGCAAGGAAAATATTTCCCCTCAAGTAGAAGTATCGTTTTGTGTGAGTGTGCATGCCTTCTTTTCATTCTCTGCAATTGTACTTAGTGATTAGTCCTGTATTCTGGCTGCTGTTGTGCAGTGAATTAGGACCTAATATTGGAATTTACATGCTTGCAGTCCCAGCTTGGATAGCCTTTCCTGACTTCCTTAGGAATTGGTTTATTATTATGTTGCTTGCGTGCAAAGAATTCTGAAACAACTTTGGCAGGAGGGATGTGTAGTAACAGCATTATAGAGTTGTGATGCCTGAAAGGTGAAAGTATCTGGAGGAATGTTTTGTTTTTGTGTTTTTTGTTTTTTTAGTTTCCCTTTCATTACATGACTTGACTGTCTCCTTTTGTTTCATTTGGAGCTGTACAGAGTAAGAATTATTATTGGAGGCCTAGTCAAACCAGGAGTCAGTCCTGTTGGAAATATGTTGTTTTCTGTTTGTTACGTGTAGAATAAGTCAGGGACTACCGAAAATGGGGAGCAGTATGCTTTATGCTCGAGGAACCAGTTCTACCACTGAACATGATAAATGCTAAGCATGTTTACTCAAAAGTAAGTGCCACAACTGAGTTCAGTTGGATTTACTCTCAAGTACATTCGAATAGAATTGCATCTTTAATCATATATGCATGTGTGAAATAAGAAAACAGAAGAACTGCGGCAAAAAGTGTAGAGAAAAGGTGTTTGGTGTGCTGTTGTTTTTAATCGGATATTTCTTTATTGCTTAGGACCAACATGGGCTCTCCATTGTGAATCATCTGTCATTTAATATCTGTTGCATTGGATCTGAATGGAATAGAGCTAACTTTGGTTACGTCTGCTAGGAAAGACTGAAAATCTTTGTAATTGGATTTCTTACATGCTTCAAGTGATGACACCCATACTTTTATCCGCAGAATAAGGAACTGTATTTTATGGCCTCATTCTTTCACTTTGATCAGAACACAGTCCCAAACTAATTAAGCATAGATAATAAAATACTCTCAGAATGTGCACCCTGGCTCAGTGCCACTGAAAAAGCATGCACTCATTTTTGTGGCTCAGTTTTCCAAGGCATTATCTGATGCGGGTGCACTGGTGTGTTTGTTTTTTATCCACAGGATCACAACTTACTTCCACTCAATATTAAGAGGCGGAAAATGATGTATCAAAATCTCTGGATAAAAGCAAGATGGTTTTCAACTATTTATATGTATTGGATTTCTAAGCAATGTTTATATGATGCTTCTGCAGCACTCTTTAGGTGTTAAGCAGTATGGTGATAAGGATAATATTGGCAAGCTTTTTAGATTAAACAGTGACTTGGATCCAGATTTAGTCATACTTTGAGTAGACCCACTGAAATCAATGATTAACTTAAATTCCATTTATTTTAATGGGTCTACGAAGTAGGACTAAATCTGGATCCAACCCATTGTGTCCCATCCCAGGCAATTCCTGTAATATACCCTAAATTCTTTTAACTGAAAACGTATCAGTTGCAGCTCTTATTTCCCTTATCCCAGCTGTGCATTTACAGAAATCTGTTTCTCTCTGTTCTGATTGTGCATATTAAAGAGGCTGATAACAAGATTAAATACCTACAGTTCTTTTGGTTTCTCATGTTTCACAACATGATTCATAAGTTAGAATTACACTTTTACTTGGGCGCTAGTTAAAGTCTTGAACAGGTATTCATTCCTTAGTACTAGTTGAAATATCTGGAGGCATAAGAGATTTTGCATTTTAATTCTTGGGTTTCACACGCTCCTAGATTTAAGATCATAGACAAATAGGTGTGAACAATTCACAGTGGACTCACGTAGTCACTTCAAATGTGATTGTGTACCGCGGCCACTCTGATAAACGCTGTACAGCACTGATAAGAGCTACTTCTGGTTTGAAGAGCAAGGCTGAGTCAAGGCACATGAGAATGACCACGTTGAACCATCAGTAGTCATAACTGGAAATGAGGACACATACACCACCAACTTCTACATCAGTTCTTCTGTTGTTCCCATGTATTGCCAAGACTCTGAAGATCCTGTTGTATCTATATTGGCTTCAACAGTACTGGTTTGCCAGTGGTTTTCCTATGCATATCAAGGATAAAAATAATAATGTTATCCCTGGCAGATGCTCACTTGTCCCAAGGAATTGGGCGAAATATCTGTCACAATGAGTGCTTCTACGCTAGGTGCTTATTCTGGAATTTCCATGCTTTGTTCAGTCAATATTATAGGGTATCTGTGTAATATTGTCATCAAATCAGTGTTCTGTCTTTTCCCTGTGTTTCTTCTGTCTCTTTTCAGAACACAGAAAATCCAACCTTGAGGAAAAGAATGGAACAATGTAGCAAAATGGAACAATAGCACAATCTCTACTGGTGCAGATTGTCTAGCGCTACTCTTCTGTGTTTCTAAGAGACATGGTTTTGATGAGTGCCATGGCATACCCATAGGTGGGTGAACCTGTTGCTATGCATCTACTTCAGCAAACCATCCCTCTTATTGTTCCTCTTGGTCCCGTTTCATCAGTGTATTTTTAATTGATCTTTTAATTCGCTCTAAAAATCCCCTTTTGCTTATCTATATCTATATAAAATATTAAAATATTCATGCAATAACAATTAATCATTTTAGTGCCACTTAAAAATTTGAAGAACCCACATACACACATACACATGCTGCTTTTCTTGTCAGCACCAATTTCAGGGCCAATTTTTAAATTGCTGCTTAAACACTTTTTAGTATACCTTTAAAAGAATGATTGAAAGTAATTGTGAAATAACACCTAAATAAAGCACTATTTTAGTGCATATAAAATAATTTGTTTTTTAAAATGGTATGCTCAGAATTGAGCTATATCATGCCCACTAGTGTGGATGGAACATAGTGAGATATGTGTGTGTGTGTGTGTATATATATATATATATATATACATATACACACACACACACACACACAGAGTGCTATAGCTTTCTGTAATGTGGAAGTCAATTGCAATTCCACATGTAGCTTACACTAAAGAGCAATGATTGGGTAGTGCTAGGAGCCACAAGTCTTGAACAGGGCTTACGCTGACTCAGCTTGTCTGAGCATAGAAAGCTAAGCAGGGTCAAGCCTGGTTATTACTTGGATGGGAAACCCCTCCTCTAGTTTCCTGCATTGAGCAGGGGGTTGGACTCGATAGCCTTGTAGGCTCCTTCCAACACTATGATCTATGAAATCTATGAAGAACCCAATGACTGGATTCTCATGACACAGTAACCCACCGTGGGTTGTCATGTAATGCAAACCCAGACCGCTTCCCACAGGGTGGCTTATTTTGGGGAAACATGCCTCCCTGACAACCCATGGGTTGTTGTAGGAGTTGTGGAACCTGTGAAGATGGGACTTGCAGTGAAAGCCATGCTAAGTTTCTCCTTCCCCCCATTGCTGTTTAATTAGAGGATTTTTACTTCAGTTTTCTGCCTCTCTTTTGGAATGCGTTGGGAGGGCAGTTGGTAGCACCTGGGAGATAGCAATGGTCTGCAGAGCTGGGAAGCAAGGTCAGGTGTTAATTGGGATGAAGTCATGAGAAAGTATCCACAGCTGGGAAAGGGTGGGGCCCCCTCCTTCAGAAGGTAGGAAGATAGGATTGGTGGAGGCTGGGCCGGAAAATGGGCCCTAGTTTTGGATAAAGGAGCTGGGTGAGAAAGGTGCAGTGTTCTTCCTCTTGGGCTTGGATACTGTGGAAGTTCCATCTGGGGCAGGTATGCTAATCTTGCAGGATAGCTAGGAAAAGTTAGGCCTGGTTTGACTTATGTTGTTCTTGCAGACTTTTGGGGTTTGTTTTTATATCCTTTTAGAGTACCTTTTTATTCCCATTCCCTTTTCCTCATAACCTTCTACCTCACTCCCTTTTCCCTTACCCTCTTTTAGCCCTTTCTTATAAGGGATCATTTTTACTTGTATTGAACAATTGGAGACCCTACACTGACTAATACTTTAATTTTGCTTTTTAATAAAGTCTCCATCTTAACTTGGTGTGTGTTCTTTTGTTTAAAGGTTGGGCTGCTACACCAGTTTGGTGTACGAGACCCTTGGGAGGTGGGTGGCAGTCTGGGAAACTTTAGGACTGTGGCCTACCCTGTAGGGCTGGTGTAGTCCAGTTCCTTCACAGAACCCACAATGGGTTGTTGTATCGTCCAAATCCAGGAGACCAATCCCATCATGGGTTGTGGGAAGCAGTGAGCAAGCTGCTCAGAAAGAGTGGCAACCCCCCCCCTTGACACTCTTGGGGATCTCACCTGTGCTACTGCCAGTGACAGCCACTCCACTGATGCCCAAGTGGCACTTGGAGCAACCACCGCTTGCTTGTTACCCTTTAAAATAAAAAATTAAAAATTGGCCGGCACAAATGTGCACAATTGGTTCCCCCCCTGTTTTTTTCTTGTCTTTTACATGAGCTTTGCATATATTTTTTCCTGTCTCCCCCCCCCCCCCATGCTCAAATTTGCCAGATAGGTGTTTTTTTTTTTAAGAGCCCTTTCTTTTGACGCCTGTCAAAACTAAGTGCTCACAAAAAGGGGGTGGGAGATATAGCTTCCCTTTCTGGAGTACCTAGAGGCTCAAGGAAGTGTGGACTGTGGAAAAGGTGGAAGGCAATACTTAAAAACTAGAGGATCACACTGCTAAGGGGGAGATATACTTGCCACCCCCTTTTGGGGCAACCCCCCCTTCACTACTTTGCTTTTCAATTGACAACTCACCAGTTGACAGCTGTCAAGTGTGCTCAAAGTAACCTATATGCTGCCTCATTTGGTCAATGTCCATCGATGTAATCTACTGCATTTTGACAGCAGACACTTCCCAGGATATTGGCTAGGCAAGACTCCACATTTCAGGCAGCCATAAGTGCACACCTATGAAAGACTGACACCCCCCCCCCCAAAACACTATCTCAGTTGCACACATTTGTGTGTGTGTCCCCAAAAAGGGTAATGAGCCAGTGATGGTCGCTCCAAAGTGCCACTTGGGCATCGGTGGAGTGGCTGCCACTGGCAGCAGCACGGGGCTCTGGGGAGAAAAAAAGGCGAATGAAAACGGTGTTGCAAATGGAGCAGGGAGAGGGAGATAAGATGGATTCTGCTGTGCAGGACCCTGGGATACCAACTGGAAGTCTGGTGGGGAAAGAAGAGATCGGTAAGCCTGATTGTGTGTTCGGTGCACTGTGGGTTGTTCCATGAACAACCCACACTGCATCGCTTATTTGCAGGGTGGATTGGCATGTCCTGTGAACTTGCCCAATGTTTTACTTTTCTTTTTAAAATAAAGTTAGTTTAGTTATTATAAACTACATACAAAACTATAAAACAAAAACGTACAACTAGAATAAATCATAAGGTGCACCCCCCCACCCACCTAGGGACCAACTGATATACTTCCATTCCCTTGATCAATTAAATTCCACATTCCAAAAAAATAACATATCCTGGCAAGGCATACTCCCCTTCCCCTTTATTAATACATAGTCTAATAATTGATTCCATAGATCCGTAAAATTATTCTTCCTTAACTGTCCCTTTCATATCACCCACTTGAATTCTAGTAAACGGTCTATAATGTTTTGTTGCTTTAAAAGGTGGCATTTTTTCACTTGGAAAGTTCACCTGTCTGCTGCCCAACTCCTGTAAGACTTTAATCCTCCAAACTTGCCTGTGAGAAAGTGGTCTTTGTACTGAGGCTTCCTTTTTCAAAACAATATAGTATCATAATTTTAGGTCAAACAAGAAAAAAATCTTGCTTTCTCCCTAACCCCTATCTGGGCTAAATTCTAAAGACACAGATAGCACAGGCTGTTCTGAGAGACATAATACTTACCTGTTTGTTACAACTACAAGGGTCTAGCTCTCTCAATACACAGGCTATAAAGATAGCATATAGACCTTATTACGATTCAGCAAAGCAATACATTTAGCAAATGGTTATCTCTGCATGCCTATCCCATCTGAACCCATTTGGCTTCAGTAGAAGTAAAATTAGGCATTGCCACTGTGTTTAGAGCTACCATCTGGTCTTGCAACATGATGCTTTTGGAATGTAGGTGAGCTCAGATGCTACCATGGGAAGAACAGTCTCAACAGTTTTTTTTTCTTATTGCAAAATCCTTCTGTGTTCACATCCAGGTAAGGCAGCTTGCCAGTATCTTGGATAGCATAGAGGTCACAAACTAGAACACAGGGCTGTTTAGCTGCAATGGCCACTTGGAGAACAGATTGACCACCTCCTATTGTAGAGCCAGGTTCCTGCAAGGCCACAAGGACAATGAGCAAGAAGGGCACCTGGACCTCTGGCTCATGCACAGAAGGGGGAGTATTTTGAGGAATCTATGTTCTTGTCAGATCCCTAGAACTTTCCATGTTGTGTCATGTATTTGTGCATCCCAAACGAAGGGGTACACATAGGACACTCAGGAAGGACAACAATTACAGCCAAGCAAATTTTCTTCCAGTAAGGTAAGGTCCCTGCCTTACATGTATTTTCATGTATAATAAACTTTTTATTGAAAGAGATAGAGGAATACTAACCAGACATCTTGAAAGACAGAGCCTGTAGAAAGAGGATGTCTGTTTATTAATTTGATTTATTCAAAGTATTGTTATTATGCCACCCTTCAGGCATATTCCCAGGGTGGTTTACAAACAGAATACATTTTTAAAAAATGTAAATACATCCCCCAAGCCACATTAATTTGGCTCAGGTGACTTTAGCATTGCTATGCAGATTGTACACCCGGTACAATTAAATAAAATTGAATTCCAGATATCTAGACCTCTAACATTAAATGGAATTCATAACAAATATCAATGTACTGGGTCTAATTTAGTAACCAGACTTGTCCAGAGGGTGACCAAGTAGTAGCCATCCATCTATTCTTTCCTTTAAAGAGAAGAAGAAAAAATCAAGAGAAAATAGTATGTCTACTATCATTCAGTGGCTCTCTTGATGTATTTGAAACATGATTGCTGAATACACAATGGATGAATTTGGACTCAGGGCAGCTTCATGTATGAGCAAAGCTGTATTTTTTATCCTTTTGCTGTATGAAATAAGCAGCTATGATGTAACCAATGCAAAATGTAACTGGTGTAAATGGTTGTGTGGCTATCATTTTATAGATTGACAAGACTCTACATTTAAAATGGTGTTTTACTTGGTTTCTCAGATATTTATTTATTATATTTATACCATGCCTTTTTTCCTGCAAGGAACCCAAAGCGGCTTACATAATCCTCTTTCTCCTCTCCATTTTATCCTCACAACAGCCCTGTGAGGTAGGTTAGGCTGAGAGTCAGTGACTGGCCCAAAGTCACCCATTGAGTTTCAAGGCTGAGCGGGGACTAGAACCCAGATCTCCTGAGTTCCAGTTCAACACTCTCACCACTACACCACACTGGCTATTGATATTGATTTTATTATTTATTTAAGGTATTTCTATCTCACTTTTCAGGCTAATCTCACAAAGCGGTTTACTTGGGGGGGGGGAAAAACACCACCCAAAGCATCAGTAACAATTTTTACGAAGGGAAAAAAGTTTTGAAAACTAAATCTCTCTGCTCCGCCCCAGGGCATGATGGTTCTTCAGTAACCGTTTGGTGGCTGCTCAGTAAGGATATAAAAATAAAATGTATGAAAATCAGTTGATTGATTCTGTGCAGCATTTCTGATTACACTGTGTTTGTCCCTGACATATCCTGTTGTGCCTTTTCTTATTAGGAAGGGATTAAAGTACATATAGCAAGCATGAGCAGTTAAAGAATACATTTCAGAACTAGCTGAATAGATGGCCACCAAGATTTTCAGCAGATGTTTGGCTCAGGCAGAGGACAGATGAGTAAAGTGGCTGTTATTCCCAGACTCCAGCTAATAAAACTTGTATGAGGGAGAGCTTAACTATACCAGTTGTAAGAACTGCACACCCAGCAAATCCATCTTCAAGACCTGTTTGTATCAGTGAAGATAGATAAAACTTGCAGATGGCTTTAGTAATGCCAATACCCATTATTTAAGTTGCCCCATAATAATGTTAAGAATGCATTTTAAAACAGCCAATGAATTCAAAGTATTCAATTAAAATAAAATTTGAAGGATCTGCTTTTTCTACTTCCTCTTGGTATATAAAACTATATAGTTGTGTGTACCTTAATCCCATGCACGCTTACTGGGAGATAAGTCCCATAGTTTAGTTGGCTTTACATCTAGATATGTGTGTGCTGGGTTGTAGCATTCATTTCACTACCTACACTGAGTGGCAGTGTATTTACTCCACAAATATGGTGGCCATGGGCAGTATCCATGGGGGCTCAACCACTACTGTAAATTAGGTTGCCCTAGCATAGACTGCCCTAGCTCAATAATGGCAACAGAGCTAGCTGGAGTGCCAATTTCCGGGTGGGGGGGAACATTGCCTCAGCTAATGCTATTGGCGTTGCACTAGAGTAGTTTATGCTAGTGTAACGTCATTTACATTAGTAGTTGCGCCTTGTTGGATACTGCCTGTGTGTCCTCGGGGGATACTGCGTCATTTACGTTGGACAGTCCACTCTTTGAAGGGCTGTCCAGCTCAAGCCCAGTTTAAAGATAAAGAACCCTAAAAAGGGGGAGCAGGAGAAGCCTCGGGTTGCCCTTCAGCACTTAGCACCTGGACAGCAGACAGAGCAGGCACACAGGTCACCTGGTCACCATCTGCCCCACTAGGTTGAGATGTATTGTATTTGTATTCCTATTTAAATTAGACATAATTCTTTTTAAATCTGCACCTATACATATAAATTGGCATATGCAAATGTTATGGAAATTGGTGCCCTTTTTTTGGTGGTGCATTTCCTCTTCTGGTAGCTTGTAAGTGGCTACCCTATCCACGAGTAACCAGAGAAAGTATTTGCAATAGTTACAGCAGGGGCTCATCATGGAAAAGGCACAGCTCGAAAAACTCTTGCTCCAGGGTAGCCTGACAAGATCAACTACAGCAAGTGAATTATGATGTTGTACATCTACAACATAATCCATTCCAACATGCCCCCATGGCGAAACATGTCCACCACAGCCCTCTGTTGGTGTTCTGTTCCTTCATGTCATTGAAGAAGAACCGGGGTGGGGTGGGGGAATGCTGGCTAGCCCTGCTCCCTCCTGCCCACCATCTGCCCCTCATTTGTAGCTCTCCGTGAGTTGAAGGGCAGACTTCTGAAGTGGGGATCCATCTCCACTTATGGAGGGTTCTAAATCATGTGAGCAGCCTCCACAAGTACAGGAGGCTCTTGCTTCAGAAGTTTGCCCTTCAACTTGTGGAGGCCTGCAAATGAGAGGAAGATGATGCAGCGGGGGTGGGTGTGTGAGCAGTGCTTGCCAGCATGCCCTTCTCTTCCTTATGCAATTTTTAGTCACATAACAAAGAGAACACCTGCATAGGGCTATACAGCACAATAACATAGGGCGGGGTAGACAACCTGGTGCCTTCCAGATGTTTTGGATCACAACTGTCATAATTCCTGATCATTGGCATGAACCTACCCATACACTACTGTTAAGATGAGATATAGTTCTGATCATTTGGTTATGGCTACACCTCCAATAGGAAGTCCACAGCCCTCATAAGAAGTGTTGGGTAAGCAAGGGTTCAGGAGAAAAGAAGCAACCTGCCCACCTCCCCAGCAGCTCAAAAAGGCAAAAGATCATGACTGAAGGCTTGAATGGAAGAGTGAGTGAAGCCTAGAGGCACGCATAGGCAAATGAGTGGCAGGCTTGCATTGATTAAGACCTGAATATTGCATACCGCCTAAAACACAGGAGGATTTCTCCTGAAAAGATATGGCTCCCCCCCCCCCCACTGGGCGAATACCACCAGAAGCTTACTCAAAAAACAGTCCCATCAGCAGGAAGACCCAAACCTTTGCTTTCCTAAGTACTATACCCATCAGGAGCTATCAAAATACAAAGAGTAAGGTCGTTAGCAGGGTTTGAAGACATCTGTGGGGCAAAGATCACCCCCCACTGCTCCCATTTCCCCCAAAAGGCGGGAAAGAGACTATAAGAACCAAGAGGTTTTAGCAAGGTGGGTCGGGAGAAAGAGCTGAGGGGGTCACCTTGGAACGCGGACTGCAGGGCTACAGCTGGAACCTCATCACAGCAGACAGGTAGTAGCTGGGACTTTGCTTTTCTATCCTTCTAGGCGGGAATCTCTCCCCCCCCTTTTTTTTCCTATTCAGGCTTGTCAGGGCAAAAGGGACTCTTTCTCCTCTCCAGAATACGGGGTGTGTTTGAACCATAGCGTAAGGATATTTTGCTGCCTGACATCACTAGGTTTGCTTTACCAACAAGTAAGACGCTGTACCTACTCTGTATTCTTCTTCCACCCTTTTGTTTCTAGAGTCTATGTGTGTGTATGTAGGTTTGTTTAAGTATAAAAGGAGCAAAGCGCATATTCCCCCCCTAACAGCGCAGGTTTTACCCCAGCCAAAGATCCTAAACCTTTCGTAAGAGTGTGGGGTTAGAGGGAATCTAGCGCCCAGAATTATCTGTCATAACACTATGTTCATCATCTAAGGCCCTCCTCCAAGGGAGGCTCCGAAAGTGGCAACAAGGGAGAGGGCCTTCTTGGTGGTGGCCCCCAAATTTTGGAAGGATCTCCCTGACAAGGCCCACCTGGCACCATCATTGTTATCTTTTTGGCACCAGGTTAAGACCTCCTTCTTCTCCCAGGCAGCATATGATGAGGTTTTAATCAGGTCCTGGATTTTTCTTGTTAATTGATTAAAAACCTTTTAGATATATGTGAGTGTGTGTGTGTGTTGTCTGTTGATAAGTTTGTATGTATATGGTTTTTTACAATGTATTTTTAAGGTTTTAATCTTTGTAAACTGCCCAGAGAGCTTTGGCTATTGGATGGTATAGAAATGTAATCCATGAAAAATGAAATGAAATGGTGGGTGGGGTTGATGGGAGTTGTAGTCAAAACATCTGGAGACCACTAAATTGCCTGCCCCTAACATAAGGCCCTTACATCACAATCCTCTATATGTCTACTCAGAAGAAGGTTTCATTGAGTTCCATGGGGCATCCTCAGGGCAGTGGGTGTAGGTTTGCACCCTTAATCTTTCATCTATACTGTATATAGATATTTTTGTGTACTCTCCCTCCAGTCTAGTTGACAGACCAGACACTAGCCGAAGTTTGTACTGTTCTAATTTCCATCTCTAATTAATTTGGAAGAGTGCCTAAATAACTCTGGACCTGACGTTCAGACCCCATGATGTTTACAGGTGAACTGACAAAACTGGAACAATTATTGAATGCAAGAGTTGATGTGAGTTATATAATATACTCACAGCTGATCATGTGTATGATATACACATGATCAGCTGTGTATATGTGTGCAAGATTGTGTTTTTCCCCACTGACTAGTAGAATATATTACTGAGATTTTAAAATTTTATTTAGCAGTTTAGATTACCTCTTAGGGACAGAAGGCACTGCATAAAGCTCTGAACAAGAACCGTTTGTCAATTAAGCGCGATATTCTCAAGCTGCCACTCGTAAGAAACTCAGTGTTTGTGTACTTAAATTTTAGATCAGCATCAGTTTTTAATTCTTGTTTGGACATTTCAGGAACTCTAGTGTGAGATAGTCTTGTTTGGGGACAAATTCTTTGTATTTTCATGTATAATAAACAAACTTTTAGAATTTTGGAGTGGCAGGGCCAGCCCCCCCCCCCCCACACACACACCATTCCACCTACAGAAACCAACTGGCTGACAGTTGATTCTTACATCAACACTGGTGCTAAGACAGCATCCTCTAACACACCTGAGGCCGACAGACTAGTTTAGGGGCTGTTGGTCAAGCCGCATGGCACACACATGTCTATCCTGTTAACATCTTGCTCACCAATCACCACTTTGCTTGCTGCCAGCTCCAGTGATTGTTGCAATGCAGCGGTGGCAGCACCAATGTGTACCCTGTGAGCAGAGCAGTGCATACGCATGCACAGTGCCTGGTAGTGGGCTGGGCTGGCTGGCTGCCTCTTGGTAAGGGACCTTTCCCAAGAGTTCTGTCTGATAAACTGGGAGAAGGCGACAAACCGAGAGCCACCCACCCAGGGCCAACAACAAGCAAGCATAGCTGCCACTGGGATGCAGGTTCAGGAGGATGGGTATGGTCGGAGTGCTCAGGAACAGTTGGGAAACAGAGGAAGAATGGCTCCCTGCCCCACTCTTACAGCACCTGCTTCCTGAGGCAGCCAGCTCATACTGCCTAAAAGTAGGGTCATCGCTGTGAAAATAGGATGAGTAGGTCAAATACATTCCAAGGACCTTAGGGTGCAATCCAATAGGGCTGCCTGTAGGATTACACCCATAGGATTATGGGCATCCTATGCAGGGCAGGAGGAGTGCAGAGGCAATCCTTGCCTCCGCGCTCCTCCCACCCTGCAAATCAGCTAGATGGCCAATTTCAGCCGTCTTAACTGTGGTGCTTCGGACGGGACGGGGAGGGAAGGAGGCTGTGGTGCCACCAGGATACATTGTATCCTGCCGGACCCAGTCTCCTCCCCTCCCCGCCTCCTGGAACACCCTCTTTACCCCTTCCCTGAGGTCATTCTTATGACCTCAGAGAGGCAGCCAACACAGTTCTTTCCATGCTGGCTGCGACAGGGGGAGGGAGGGTGATCCGAGTGTGGTTCCCCAGCTCTGAGGTCAGAGCTCTTTTCTGACCTTGGAGATGGGAGTCTGAACAATCCTGTGGCCCTCTAGACACTGTCTAGGAGCCATAGTATCGCCCTGCCCACCTTTCGTGCAGCAGTGTGTGTTTAAGGGAAGGAAGACTTAGAAAAAACAAGAATCCTTGGATTGGGATTAAAGGTGTTGGCTTTACTGCAGTTGCCATTTTAAAAAAAAAATGCTGCACGGGCTGTTCATAGCTTGCATAGTAAGGACATATAGAACAACTAAATGACTAGAGGGATTTAAAAAAATAAAATGAAATATTGTATGTAGGAAGTGCTGGTGGGGAAGAAGAGTGATGTTGCTTGTTGCTAATTACATCACTAGGAATATCGAATAGGTGACAGTGGCGTGTTCCATATGGAAAACTGTCATAGTTTCTCAGATTCAAAACTCTGTGTGTTGATTTCTAAGAGGTCGAACATCCCACAACAGAAGCTCAGACTTGTGGGAAGATGCACTGACTGCATGTAGATTGTGCATGTCTATTAGTGCTTGTGCAAACCTGTCCCAAATCTCAAGGTTAAAAGGGTCCTGACTACCCACCTCCTTCCTTTTTCTGCCCTGTATGAAGTGTTCCCCATTTTGGTCATGGGGCACTTACCCAAGAGGTAAAGCCCAACTAAGCAAAAGGGAGGGAGGAAATCTTCAGGTGCAGAAGATGGAATTTAATTAAGCCCAGTACATTTTGAACAGAATTGTTCCTCGGGGCATTCTTGAACAATGCACCTCAACCTGATATCTGCTACAGGTTGAACATGGTTGTTAAAAAGTGCCTTGCGACTGGTGTCTTTCTTTCCTCCTTCCAAATCCCAACTAATATTTTTTTAATGTCAATGCACCCAGCTACCTCAGTAGAAATTGAAGTGTGGTGCCATAAACTCTCCTGAACAGAACAGTGTAAAGCTGCAGCGATTATATTCAGCATGATTAAACGTCTGAGGTGAGTCTGCTTTTTGGAACTTTGTGAACTTAAGTTGCCTAGTGAAGCTAACATGGACAAATATTTGTAGTGCATGTGGTCAACAGAGGGGAGCTAGAGTTGGCAGTGTGACCCTCTGTAGTTTCCTCACTTAGGGGTTGGGGTAGGGAGTCAAGGGTCTTCTTTTTCTCTGAAGCCAAACGTGCTATGGATGATACTGTTCCATCTCCCAATGTGAGGGTATATATCTGCAACAGGAGCCTTTCTGGTGTTCATGCATGGCTGAATTTTTCCAGTTCCCCTTTCCTAAAGACCCAGCCAGTTTTTTTAAAAAAACCCAGAAAACCATTAATTTGCTTTTTAAAAGAGAAGAATAATTGCTGTTCTTTTCACAGCGCTGTTTGCTTGTGCATGGATCCCTGGGGGTGTAGCTACAAGGGCAGGGTTCTCATCTGCATTTATACCTTTACCCTTACTTAGAATGACCTAGTTCACATGACACAGAAGCCTACCTTGGCTTAATTTACCTGTGGGGCCTGTCACGTCGTGCCAGGTAACCACGTGCACCATTTTTGCATGGCGCCTGCAGGCGCCTGGCTTGCCGTGGCTTGTCATGTTGTGCAAATCCAGGTGGCAGGGGTTGTTTGAGGGTTAGGCAACCATCAAATAACCCTAAAATAACCCATGATGGGCTGTCCTGTCCTGCTAACCAGGTCAATGCATAGCATTGTCATGCATATACTTCTTTTCATAGCTAGAAGGCACTGGTAGAACTGCCTGTTTTAAGGCCAGTGTTTCTTGAGAAGCTAAAAGGATGTTTTATTCTTAGTATAATAGCTTCTTGCCTACTCCTATCTTTGGTGATCCAAAATCTCAATTCTTTGTGCCCATTTAGCCTTATATCCGTATAAACATATCAATAGACTACCCTTTTATCTGAAGTTCAGATTATATGAATGCTTTTGTGCCTTTATATATTCATATTCAATCTATCCATATATTGTAACAGTTGGTAATGATACTGTATTGCTCTAGGCTAGATATTCATTTTTATTTTACCTTTTTTTTACACTCATTCTTTTTCTGTCTCTCCATCTAATGTGATAGACCCTACAGAACATAAAATCTAGAGTCCATCTTTTTACTATTTTGTTCTTCTCTGATGTTGGGCCAACATTGATTTTGAACTTAGCATAATTAGTGAAGTATATCATTTAAAGTCTTGAAAGTTCTGAGGAAATGGTTTCTTAATATATGTTCCTCCTGCCAGTTGACTGGTTCCTTATTGATCATTTTCAGTTTCTGGCTGCCAAATATTTGGGAATATGTCATCATCATCATCATCATCAGGCGATCACTCGTGACCGAGTAAGATTGTCTTCCGGGATAAAAGGAGGAGATTCTAAAGAAGATTGTGTAGACTCTAGCGATGGGTCCGTAAGTGACTGTGGAGGCCAATTCTAGATCCACACAGCTTCCCACAGTGAGGACACAGGTTACCAGATAGAAGATGGTCCTGTAAAGGATTCATTTGACGTGCTTTTCGCTTAGCACGTTTCTCCCTTTCACCTTGCACTCGGGCTTCTTCAAAGTCCATGGAACCTTTGTGAAAGGCCAACCTCCATTTAGATC
Organism: Shinisaurus crocodilurus; assembly: GCA_021292165.1. Classification (NCBI taxonomy): domain Eukaryota; kingdom Metazoa; phylum Chordata; class Lepidosauria; order Squamata; family Shinisauridae; genus Shinisaurus; species Shinisaurus crocodilurus. Next base: position 176,738,466 of record CM037877.1, on the reverse strand, counting down.
GTTCATGGGCCAGAGCTTCCCAGTTTTCGATGTTTATATTGCATTTTTTTAGATTAGCCTTATGAACATCTTTAAACCTCTTATATTGACCACCGATATTCCGCTTTCCATCCTTGAGTTGGGAGTAAAGTAACTGCTTTGGGAGGCGGCAGTCAGGCATTCGAACAACATGACCGGTCCACTGAAGTTGGCGTTGAACGATCATTTTTTCAATGCTAGTAGTCTTTGCTTCTTCCAGTACACTGACATTTGTTCGCCTATCTTCCCAAGTAATTTGCAGGATTTTCCGGAGGCAACGTTGATGAAACCTTTCAAGGAGGTGGAAGTGACGTTTATAGATAGTCCATGTTTCGCAGGCATACAATAAAGTTGGTAATACAATGGCTTCATAAACCAGTGTTTTGGTCTTCTTACAAATATCCCGATCCTCGAACACTCTATGTTTCATTCGAGAAAATGCGGCACTTGCAGAGCTCAGACGATGCTGGATTTCACTGTCGATGTTAGCTGTAACAGAAAGATAGCTGCCAAGATAGAGAAAATGATCGACATTTTCCAGTATTGTCCCGCCAAGCTGGATAGATGGCATCACCAAAGGATTGGCTTGCACTTGCTGATGAAGCACTTTGGTTTTTTTGATGTTAAGTGAGAGACCAAGTTTTTCGTATGCTTCTGCAAAAGCATTTAGGATAGTTTGGAGATCATCCTCTGAATGTGCGGAGACCACATTATCATCAGCATACTGAAGTTCCACAACGGAGGTTGTAATTACCTTACTTTTTGCTTTCAGCCTGCTGAGATTAAAAAGCTTTCCATCTGTTCGATATATAATTCCCACACCGGTGGGAAGTTTCCCCTCGACAAGATGTAAAACCATGGTGATGAAAATGGCAAATAATGTTGGGGCGATAACACATCCCTGTTTAACACCTGATCCCACTTTAAATGGAGCACCATGAGAGCCGTTGTTGTCCAAAACCGTTGCCGTCATGTTGTCATGGAGAAGTCGCAAGATATTCACAAATTTATTGGGGCATCCAATTTTCATAAGGATAGTCCAGAGAGCTGTACGGTCTACAGTATCAAAGGCCTTAGCCAAATCGATAAATGCCATATAAAGGGGTTGATTTTGCTCCCGGCATTTTTCTTGGAGCTGACGTGCAGTAAAAATCATGTCTACTGTCCCTCTAGAGGGGCGGAAACCATATTGAGTTTCAGGGAGGATCTCTTCTGAAATAGATAGAAGACGGTTTGCGAGAATCCTAGCAAATATTTTACCTGCGGTTGCTAAGAGAGAAATGCCCCGATAGTTTCCACAGTCTGTTCTATCACCCTTCTTAAAGAGGGTGATAATTATGGCATCCCTGAAGTCTTCTGGGATCTCTTCTCTTATCCAGATTTTTTCGATGAGTTTATGAAGATGTTGTACAAGTTCGGGCCCCCCTTCTTTAAAGATTTCAGCAGGAATCCCATCTGGTCCACTAGCTTTGTTGTTCTTCATTTGATTAATGGCTTTTTTTACTTCATCCAAAGTGGGGAGTATTGCAAGTTCCTCTTTAATTTGTTTTTGCGGGATTTGCGAAAAAATCTCATTATTCACCTTAGACTTACGATTTAAAAGGTCATAATAATGCTCTTTCCAACGCAGTGCAATAGACTCTTTGTCTTTTAAGAGTTTGGTGCCATCTTTTGATTGTAAAGGGTTTGTACCATAGGTTTTTGGTCCATAAATGGCCCTTGTGGCCTTAAAAAAGCCCCGTGCATCATGAGATTCTGCAAGTTGTTGAATTTCTTCAGCTTTCTTTTTCCACCAAGCGTTCTTAAGTTCTCTTGTTCTTCTTTGGACCTCAGCCTTTGCGCTAGCGTAGGTTTTTTTCTTGGCAGCGCAGTTAATATCATTTTGCCATATTTGGAAGGCTTTCCTTTTTTGGTCAATTATATATTTAATCTCATTGTCATTTTCATCAAACCAATCCTGATGTTTCTTAGTTTCATATCCAATAGTTTGTTCACAAGCTGCAGTAATGGAGGTTTTCAGCTTAGACCAATGGTCCTCAATGTTGTCAGGAGGTTCCGTAGGTAGATGTTCCTTAAGAAGTGATTGAAGATGAGTTTGCTTAATAGGATCTTGAAGGACTTGGATGTTCATTTTACGCCTTGGTTTCCTTCCTTGAAGCCTACGTTGGGGAGCAATGTTGATAACCATAGTGGACCGGATTAGTCGGTGGTCTGTCCAGCAGTCGTCGGCACTCACCATGGCCCTAGTAAGAAGTACATCGCGGCGATCTCTAGCACGGACAATTACATAATCCAGAAGATGCCAGTGCTTTGACCGTGGGTGCTGCCATGATGTTTTAAACTTATTCTTTTGTCGAAAGAGCGTGTTTGTGATAGTGAGATTATGCTCTGCACATATAGACAAAAGTAAGAGTCCGTTCGGGTTGCTATTACCAACTCCGTCTTTTCCAATAGTTTCTGGCCATAAATCAAAGTCACGCCCGACTCTTGCATTAAAATCGCCTAGGAGGATAATTTTATCCTCCTTAGGTATCTCTGACAGGAGAGTGTCCAACTGGCTGTAAAAACTTTCCTTGATGTCATCATCAGCATCTAATGTTGGTGCATAAGCGCTCAAAATAGTTACCTGTTGGTTATTGGCGAGCTTTAATCGAAGAGTTATCAGGCGTTCGTTAATGCCAGTAGGAACTTCTGACAAAGAGTTCACTAGTTCATTTTTGATGGCAAAGCCTACACCATGTATTCGTCGGTCCTGCTCAGGTAGTCCTTTCCAGAAGAAGGTATAACCTCCTTTTTCTTCTTTCAGCTGTCCCTCTCCTGCCCTTCGAGTTTCTTGAAGTGCTGCTATGTCAATTTTAAACCGTCTCAGCTCCCTTGCAATAATAGCAGTCCTACGCTCAGGGCGTTCACTATCTATGTTATCCAGCAATGTCCGTATATTCCATGTTCCAAAATTCAAATGTCTTTTTCGACCGCTAAAATGGTGACCCCACTGGACGCGGTAATCCAGTCAGGGGAGAAAGAAGTAGACTATGTTTAGGGCACCTTTTCTAGCCCCCTCCCCATACGGGGTGAGCAGAGTGGATCCTAAAAAGGGCTGCTCAGTCATGGATACAGCTGCCGAGCTGCTCGACTACCTCGTTCCTTGAACAGGGCGACTGAGTCTGCATCCACCGCCCATGTGCTGGTCCATGACTAGGGGCTTCCAGATTCACAGTCCTGCCCCCGTTGCCATTCGCCAGTCGCCATGGGACTTTTTTTTTTGTTTGTTTGTTTGGTTGGTTTGGTTGGGTTGGGTTGGGTGGGTTGGGTTGGAAGACGCCTGTGCGTGAAACTGTTTTATGTGGGGAGATCGGTGCACAACGAATCACCACACAAACTTGACAGAGTACGGCAGAGATCCAATGGCACGGTTACCCTGACGATTGGAAAACCATTCTCTGCTGCAGCCTTCATCCGCCTTCACAGCCGTTGTAATTTAGGTTTAATTATCTTCCGCCTGTTCTGCCGTTGAGGACTTTATGTTTTGGATCGTTCTTTGTCTGGTTCCTCTCCCCGGACCTTACCGCCATGGGTGACCCTACTGGGAGTACATAGCTCCCGACGGCATTGCTCACAGGATTCATCGGAACACGCAAGCCCACTCACCACTTCAAGGTGACGATCCGGCGAGGGGGGGAATATGTAAGTAAGGACCATAATAGCAAACATGAAACAGTGGCAGTTTTGTTTTGTTTTACATATATCTATAATTTATCCTACCTTTCTTTATCAAAGTATACTCAAGGCAGCTCATAATCAAATCCAATCAACAATAAGAAGACAACATGAATAAAGCATGGTTAAAAAGCAGTAGTAGAATAAAAACAAATGTTAAAAGCTACATCTTAAGAATGCCTGCTGAAATACAACACTCTTTGAAATCCCGCTTAAAAGCAAACAATGAAGGAGCCAGATTTACTTACTGGAAGGTCATTCTACATTCTGGGCACCAGTGAAAATCTTCCTGGATTAGAACAATGCATAGGTTATTTTAAGGAGACTGAACCAAACAATCACATAGGGTCTTCATCCCACCCTAGGCTACATCTTCTGACTTCTTCAGTTGGGTGTTCACACTTCTGACAAAAGGGCATTCATGTATCAATCTTCCAGCTCCTATGTATGGCTTAGGGCTGCAACTGGTTACATTGCACCGAGTAGTCTGCCCCGCCCCCTTCCCTGGCTCTCTCTCTCTCTCTCTCTCTCTCTATATATATATATATATATGTATATATATCCTCTTTTTTCCTGCAGGGAACCCAAGGCGGCTTACATAATCCTCCTCCTCCTCTCCATTTTATCCTCACAACAACCCTGTGAGGTAGGTTAGGCTGAAAGTCAGAGTGGCCCCAAAGTCACCCAGTAAGCTTCATGGCCAAGTGGGGACTAGGACCCAGATCTTCTGTATCCCAGTCCAACACTCTAACCACTATGCCACTCTGGTTTTCTTCAGCTATCTGCTATGCAGATGCCATTCTAAATGCCCCATCTATAGCACAGTTTCTATAGTCTCTTCTTTCACACATGCATACCAATGGCATGTTTGTGGCCTTAGGCAATCTCTCCACCTTCCTAGTTGATAGGTGCTAATGCACCAATACATTAGGTCACCTCCTCCACTTTCCTGGATCACTCAGATCCAAAGGCTACCCTTGGAACAGGACTAGCTTCACTTACCCCAGTTTCCAGAGTGATAAAAGTATTAGACAGAAAATGTATAGCAGCACGGGATCATAAAAGAATCTTCAAGCTTTTTAAAATTTATTTAATCATATATAGCTTCTGGAAGCCTAATGCTTCAGAACATCCTTAAAGTAGTTCCTGATGTTCCTGTCTTTGTGAAATTGAATTCAGTGATGTTTTTGTACATTATTCCATGTACCGTGACAATCTGTTAGAAGGATCAATGATGCACTCTATTGGAGCAGCTGTACAATCTTTCAAATAAAACAAAGTTTTTAATACTAGGGTGTCATAGGAAATAAGTGCACTTCATTTGATTTTTCCACAATTCTACCTACCTTGTTGCCATAGCTGATGTTCTCTGGCTATTATGATCTTACATTGATTTAATGCCAACAACATGTGAGGTGCTGTGCAGAACAAAATGACACACTTCTTGTCCTAGGCTACATAGAGTCTAAGCAAGATGGACAGGACAGAGGTGACAAGAGAAGCCTTAACCTGATAAAACTTTCTCACTGTCATTATTCTTTCTATGTCAGTCATGATTTTGTACATTCTTGTTATATCCTCCTTGCTGAAAAGTTCTAATTTAATCTTGTTAGCTTTGCATTGAAAAGATTTTACATATCATGACCTTCTATTTTATTATATCTTGTGTGAATGAGTGACCCGGAGAGTAAACTGTATGTGGTTCACAGGAAGCTGCCTTATACTGAGGGAGACCTTTGGTCTATCATTCTAGCCAGTATTGTAGACACTGAATGATAGCAGCTCTCGACGGATTTGGGCAGGAATTTTTCTAGATCTACCTGGAGATACTGGAACTGAACCTTCCCCACTAACACAGGGAGTTTGGGGCAGTGTGCATGTCCCTGTCTCCACACTTGAGATTTTTGAATGCTTGAATAGGGCTGTTGACTACATGCACTCATATTTGATTTGTACAAAGGTACTAAAGTCCTACTTAATCCAGGGTACATATCACGTGTACAGATACACATGGGTTGAATGAATGCACACATCACTGTGTGAATTGATGAACACACATTCATTTTAGGGGTGTTCACACATTACATTCAATGAATGTACAATATGTGTACAAGTGTACAGATTCTTGATCTGTACACATGTACATTTCACAGAAAGCATTAAACATGCAAATGATTTCCACTGTACAGGTTGCTCTTACACATGTAATGGAGTGTATATGTGTTCATACAGGTGTTTCTAGGTGATAGCACCATATCCTTTTGTCCATCAAAGGACATTCCTTTACCTAGAATGTGACGGAATATTGTAATTTTTACACTCCTGCTGTAGCATTCAAACTTCTTGATTGACAAACAATAGAAATAAGGTATTTTTGGATCTTGAGTAAATGAATTACTTTTTTAAAAAAAAATTCAAGCAAATGCTCAAAGCACTGCTGCTACTCTGGTGTGTGTATTCAGTAGGGCCTGCACAGGATTGCGCTCTCCGGAAAAGTTGAAATAATTCTACCCTAAGCCATTGTAAATACATATACCTCATATATATATATATATATATATATACCGTAGTTGTAAGTACATACAGTTCAGATCAGTTCATATAGTTTTTTTTAAAAAAAATATTTTATCTACCCACTAAAAATACTACTGTAGATTTGAAAATTGTGTTGAAAATTGAATAAAAATGCTAATGGAAGTCAGAAATATTTGTTGACAAGAATCTATTTATTAAGGGGGGGGGGGAATAGGAACAATTCACATAAGTCTCCAAAACAAAATTTCAGATAAGTTTCAAAACAAAAAATAGAAGGGGTGGAGTCCAATAGCTCAGTTCTCCATTTGTGAGCATTAAGGGTCTCCCCCCCCCCCCAGGCCTGTTCACTGCTAGGCTGGAATGCAGCTGCCGGTCTCAGCCTGCCACTCTGCCTCAAAGCTGCTGCTGGATAAATGCCGTGTGAGGGTATTTGTATGGCGTTCTCTCCTCCACTGTCTTCTCTAGTTGGTGCTTTTTATTCACTCCCCCTGTGGCCTCCCCAGGCTCTTCCTTCTCTCAGAATCACCTCATGATTAACTCCTCAGAATCCCATGTGGTAGCTCCTCGGGGCCAAAAGAGGTGTGCTCCAGGCATCCGGCGTCCAGTCATTCTGCAGGGGGCTTCAGTTCCGTATGCTGGGAGGTACTGCAGGGCTGTTTCCTCAGTACTGTCCAGAGCTAATCGTTGCAAGGATCCTGAGCACCAACTAGCGGCATGGGAAACTGTGCAAACATGGAGGGGCCCGTTCTGCCTTAGTTAGGCTAAGCAAACAAACTGGCAAGCAACTCACAGAAGTATTCCTCTAGAAATACAATAAGGCCTAGCCGTTTCATACGACAATACAGGACCAGGACAATGTATGGCATCTTTGCTGGTTCCAAGCACTCCATTCTCCCCATCTAGATTTGAACCCGAAAGACCAAGGAAGCATGGGGATGCATGTGCAAGCAAGCACAGTTTGTAGCATTGCACAATAACATCATTACTGATCATGGGGTACATCTGTTATGCCATCAGCCTTAGCTTCCAGTTTCCTGGCTTTGTGGAGCTTGAGCCACCATGAAACAGCCTTAACTGCTGAGCAAGTACGGTAATCTCTTCACTGTAGGCCCCTCTTTTTTTTATTTTGCACCCAGGGCAAAGGTGAGGTGCAGATTCTGTTTTACGTTCTACTTTGTATAATCTGGAATTTAAAGTGACAAGCTCTTTCTCCTTTTGTTCACTCGACCAACATGAATTATAATTAATAGTACAAAAATAATATCCCCAAAATGTGGGATGTTAGAAGTAGAACATTCTCACAAGAGAGACTTGTTCTGACTGTCATCCTGTAACATTAGGTTATACACCTAGCTTCACTTGTCACAGTTGTAGTGAATACAAAATGGCCCTTACTTTCCTACAGACAAGACATAACTGCTGCATGTTGTGGGTGCTTGATCCTTGAATGTTAAAATCCAACCAGCCCTTTAAGTGGATAATGTTGTAAGTAGAGGATTTGCCCTGAGGCTGCTCGCTAAACATTCAGAGTCCCTTCCTCTACTGAAAACAGCACAGAGACTAAAGCAACCCTCCTGCTACTGAAATCCTAGTGCTTGTGCCAGAGCAACATTTAGTATGAAATACACAATGTGCATTCTGAAGCTCTCAAGGATAATATTGTGTCTGTTACAGTTAGCACATGCTGGAGGTTGCAGAACATGTAACTGTTTATGATGGGATGGCTATTACCTTTTACCAATGAGACATGATGGAATGGGTTATAGTGGCTGAGTTGTCATCATATTCAATGGACCCATAGATTTCATAGATCATAGAGTTGGAAGGAGCCTGCAAGGCTATCGAGTCCAACCCCCTGCTCAATGCAGGAAACTAGAGGAGGGGTCTCCCATCCAAGTAATAACCAGGCCTGACCCTGCTTAGCTTTCCACACTCAGACAAGCTGAGCCAGCATAAGCCACAGGCCTCTTCATAGCTTTCTCTTAATAATCAGAGAGCTTCTGCCATGTTTGGTTGCATTAGAAGAAAGGCAGTATAATGCTTACTGAATACTGCTTGGTAATGTATATGCTGATGGGCTCAAATGTCTTGATTATTAAAATCTGTAGGGTGCAGCAGTTAGTGCCTTGAATCAGATAAGATACATTTACTGATGTTTGGCAGATCATAATATTCTTGCTGAGAAGGTGGGTCCTTTTTGTTCTGGATGGGATCATTCTTCTGGAGAGATCAGGTCTACAGACTGGGTGTATTCCTCAACCCTGTACTACATCTGACTGCCCAGGTGGCAGTATTGGCTACTTTATACCTGTTGTGACAGCTGTAACCCTTCCTTGACAATAAGATCTTTGCCACGGCGTAGTGGTTAGAGTGTAGGGCTGGGACTCGGGAGATCCGGGTTCTATTCCCCGCTTGGCCATGAAACTCACTGGGTGACTTTGGGCCAGTTACTGCCTCTCAGCCTAACCTACCTCACAGGGTTGTTGTGAGGATAAAATGGAGAGGAGGAGGACTATGTAAGCCGCCTTGAGTTCCTTGCAAGAAAAAAGGCGGGGTATAAATATAATAAATAAATAAATAAATAAATAAATCATGCAATTTGAAGCTCTCATTCAAGATTTCATAGTGGATTTAGACCAATGCTCAAAAGCTCAGGTGGAAAACCTCTGTAGTCCTGAACAATTGCTTCTCAGGACAATGGTGGCTCAAGTTACATTCCACCACCTGCTTTATCTTCCCTAGGCTATAGTCACTGAGCCATGCCGAGTTTTCTCTTTCCTGCATCCTTGGGTGTATCTTGCCTAGCCGGGTAATCCTGCTGCTTATCCTGCTCTCCATTGACTGGATTTCAACCGTGACTGTCCAGTGAACATGGTCATGGAAATTGCTTCCATGAAAAGAGTTTATTGTGACTGACTGTGTCTGAGATAGAGCCTGCTACATATTTTGGTTTTGCTTTCCTATCTGGTGGAATGCCAAGTACTTGTGAATATCATGTTCTCTGCAATCAGCTACATGCCAGACCTGTAGCTGAATCAAGACAACTTGGATTTTCTTCTTCCACTGTCACCTGGAGCCATCTTTAGAACATTCAATTTTGCCTCAGTGCTGGGGTTAGACTTTAAATGTTTTCTTTAATTCATATTTCTAATTAATGGCTGGCTGTGACGGTGGGTTTTGGTCCCTGTGCTGGTACCAATATATGTGGGAGCTGTTTCCATGCTGAACTGGGTATATTACAGTCAGTTGCAGTATTCCTGAAATAATTTGCTCTCAGATATTGAAGGTAGCCTGGCCAGCCATACCAGTGGGCAGAGTGAGTCAGGGAGAAGTGGCGAGAGCTCTGTATGCCATGCAATCTCCCTTGCACCGCTAAGGAAGCCAGCAGCCCTGAGGTGCAGTGAGGGTTGCTGTCCCATCATCAGAACTGAAGTAAGACTCAACTGCCCTTTCAGTCAGCTTCCATATATGGAATTGGGGGAGCATCTTGTTATCCGCCTCAGGAAGCAAAATGTCTTGGACTAGTTTTGTAAGGTAGACTACTCCTGGAATAAATGGCTTCATGTTTATTCCAAGGCTGGCTCTGGATATGCAGGTTTATCAATGAACCATATGTTTAGCATTGAAACTAACAAGCCAGAGCTTCCTTTATTTTAAAAGCTGCATATTTGTGTTTGCTGCTGAACATGTTACTTGCGTCATTATATACTGACCTTGGTCTAGGCCATTGTATTTATGAATAAAATTAACATGGAACTTGAGAGCTCTTGTCAGTGTTGCAGTGTAGATTAGCATTAAAAGCAGATTTTGAAAAAAGGGATAGCTCAGCATGTTTTCAGGATTAATCCGCTGTAGCAATCAAGAGCTAATTGGAAATTAGGACAGGAAAAGGCTAATGTTAAAAAGGAGATCTTTAACACCACTGAGTCAGCACTTTCAGTTAATCAGGCTGATCTCCTGGCAAAACACTTTGACAAGTTACTGGCTTGGCTCCTCTTCTCTGACTGACTTGGAAGGTCTGCTAATGACACAACTATGGAAGATTTGTATATGGATAGATTCAGATTTTGAAGTTATGCAGCTCAGATTTTTTAAGGAGTCCCCCCGCCTTTTAATTAACATTGATCATATGAGTTGCAGAACAATATGAAAAGATATTTCTTTGTGCAACTTTACTCAGTGAAACGTTTCATGTTTCTTCATTACAATATTGCAGAATGAGAAATGAGCTCTTCAGACAGGGTTATTTTGATTTAAACCATTCATATGTGATGGATTTGTTTAGCAATACACTGTGATATCTGGCTGTTAATGAGCAGTGTGCATCTAATTATAATTACAGGATAATTTTGTTCAAATTTTAATTAAAGTAAAGATATAAAGAAACACTGATAATCGCCCAATTTTAATGGAAGGAATATATGACTACACACACTGGCATATATTTACTGAGCGTGTATAGCCCATTTGGGGCCTTAGGATTGATGTAAATATTCTAACATTGATATTCTTTATTGCACCTGAGAGTTACATAGCAGTGGGAGTAGCCTGTGGCTTAGGAACTGGAAATCGACTTGATATTAGGTAGGCCCAGTTGGATGTTGGCAGTGGCACTAAATCTCTGGGCCAAATCATCCTTTTCCTGTCACAAAATAATTTTGTGTGGCAGTACCTTTAATGAGATTCCCACTAAGGTATCTTGTGGAAATAGTGCAAGCATAAAAATGGTGCATTAATATTCTCAGGAGTTTAAATTCTTTGAAGGCCCAATTTTCTTCCTCAGGAATGTTGGCACACAAGTCCTATGCCTGTATATTTCCACATTATACCCTTCTATGTCAGGGCTGTTCCTTTGTGACCAGAATTGGCAGGGTATGTGTGGCAGTGGCAGCAGCAGCAGTAGAGTAGTAGGATGGACAACGGGAGCATGATTTGGAAGGCTGGGTAATAATCTCTGTAATAAATGGCAAGCATATTAACCTGAGGGAAAGATTACTTCCTTCCCCTTTGCTTTGCCATTTATAATCCTTGTGAAACTTGGCTACCTTGCAAATCCACCTGGATAGTCCTTTTTCGGTTGTGACAATATTAATTATTTAAGTTCTGTCCTCAATTGTTTGTCTTTTCCTTCCCAGTTCATTATTCTAAGAGGCTAAATCAGGGGTCCCCAGCATTTTTGGACTTATTTATTTATTTATTTATTATTTGAATGGGCACAATTGGGAATTTGAGAAACCGCTGTGGGCACCACTACAAAATGCCCAATCCGTGGATCATCGCTTTGGCATCTACCTCTCGTGTCTATGGCTGCATCTTATTCAGCAAAAACTTTTGTTTTGTGTCTATTGGGCACCGTAGTGTCACTTTAATAAGGGATTGCTTAATTCAGCTAATAGCTGACAGTGCAGTAAAGCTAATGCTTCTTTTAAACATATGTTTTGGTAATGTGCAGTACTTCTTTTTAGGAGGAGGTTGTTAAACAGATCAATTTTGTACTGGAATGGTTTTTAATATTCACTGATGTACACACTCTTTTAAATTATTTACCTGTTTCATGGAAATTAACAAATGGAAGGGGCAATGGATTCTCTGCACCCTTTTGACAGCTAAAAGACTGATATTACAAAACTGGAAAGATAAACATTCACCACCTATAATAAAATGGATTGAGGACCTCACAACACTTTCGATATATGGTGACATATAGACACCAATTTCAAATGGATACTTTTTGGATATTTGGTCCACTTTTGTTGAAGCCTATGTATAATTGCTAAAAAGCTGTATGCATTTCATACAAAACTACGTACATAAATTTAAAAAATGGAAAAATTCAGCCTCCCACAGGCACCATGTTGGGGATCCCTTTGTGGGCACCATTGGAGGTGCCTGCAGGCATTTTGGTACTCACGGGCTCCGCATTGGGGATCCCTATGCTAGATAATAAATCTGACTGATCTAAGGGAGAAGCAAAGTGAGTTCTGTGTTGTCATGATTCAAAGATACTAGTACACAGTTCAAATTAAGGAATTCTATTTTAACATTAGAAATTTCACATTAACTCTGAGGTGCCTGTCAATTTCACAGTGTGTGCGTTATAAAAATAACTCTCTCTCAAATAATTTACTTGGGATTTACTGTTACTGTTGGTGCATCTGAAATATTAAATTATTTTCCTCAAGTTACAATCTATTTAACCAATTCCTGGCAAAAACAGGAATGTACACTTGCTCATTTCAGTTGAGTAGGAAAGTGAGGGAAGAGGGCAGTTTGAGTTCGAGGGGCGGGTACCATGCTCCACACAGGGCCTTTTCATTCCCTCTCTACAACACAGAGTTTGGCACTTGTAGGAAGTGGTGTTTGAATGGTGTTAAAAGCCACACCCATTTCTCCTTTTCTTGCCTTGGCCCTGTATCAGTCTCATGTCAATCTGGTGCCCTCCAGAAGTGTTGGACAACAACTCGCAGCATGGTTGGCTGGGGAATGCTGGGAGTTGTAGTCCAAAACTTCTGGAAGGCACCACATTGGTAGAAGGCTGTCCTTTATAGCAGGGGAAGGCAACTTGTGGCCCTACAGTTGTTTTGGCCTACAACTCCCATAATCCCTCACTATTGGCTATGCTGATGAGAGTTGTAGGCCAAAACATCTGGCAGGCCACAAGTTGCCCACCCCTGCTGTATAGCTTTTCATCAAATGTGCATTTGTAGTCATCGTTAAGCAAAACCCAGTGTCAGCAACAGGAGGAAGAGTTTGTTCTGCAGCCTGGAGGATGGGATGGGATGTGCTCAACTCCTCCTAACTGCCTTATCTTGGCAAAGGAACAGGAAGGTTGTTACAGGCCGCATTTACAGGTGGGGCTTGCTGTATATGGGACTGTGGGGCAAGCATTCTGGCTTCAATGCTAAGCACACTTACTAGGAAGAAAGGAAATGTACTTAGGCCCATTGGAGTCATTGGGACTTACTTATGGGTAAACATGGCTAGGATTGTGCTGCACTTTTTAGAAACTGAGAACATGGAGGGGCGGGGCAAGTTGGGGGGAGGGACAAATGCTTTCCTCCTTTTTAGATGTACATAAACCCAATATTTTCTTTTGCAATTGTGTGAATACTTTCACATTGACTGCAGTAGTGAAATATGGTTGTTGGATGCACTTATTTATATGAACATATCATTTTTCTGTGTGTAGTATCTCTACATGTATGGCAGACAAATTTGGATACTCCAGAAGAAGGCAGCTTCCCTTCTTCCAGACCTTCAGTACTAAAATGATCCATGGAAATGAAAAGAGCATTTCTATTAGTGTAGCACTAGATCACTCGCCTATTGGCCGCTTTGCACATTACATTTTTAGATGTACACATAAGGTTTGCTAAAAGTACGGTACACCTAAAAATTTAGGATGTCAAAACAAGAATATATATCTGTGGAGGAAGGGGGGGCTGGCTGACCCACCACACCCACACCCTTTCCTACCCAAAGGCCCCAAGGCCCCCAGAGAGCTCAAGGTACCAGATTGCCAGCCTCAGCTGTCTGCAATCCTACTTGAATCTCTCTGTTCAGGGACTTGCCCTTTGTCTGTAACCTGGATTTAGTTACTGAACCAAGCAGAGCAATCCACAAACACCATGTGGGGTAAAACCAAGAAAGGTTTATTCTGGTAGCATTTTACAACAAGAGTAGGGAAATGAGAGAAGCACAAAAGAGAGAGACACTTTGGTACAAAGTAAAGCTGCAAAATAACAAAACCTGATTCCTTAATATCTCCCAGGCACACAACTCTGTTACCTGGGGGTCAGTTCTCTTCCATGGTTAGATCCAGCACAGCCTTGCTGCCAGGGAGGACTACTTCACCTACCCGAAGGTCCGAGATGGGTAGCCCTCCACAAGGCCTGTCTTTACCAGAGCCCTCATTCAGCTAATTTCACCAGGAGCTACCTGGGGTCGTATCCTGAGGCCCCCCCGGAGGCTTGGACCTCTGCCTGGCTTGCTGCCATTGCTCCACAGCCAGCAACCACGCGACGAACAAAGACCAAAACCCACAAATTGGGAAATATACCTTCCCCCCCTCCTTTTTGTAGCTCTGCTGCCTTTTAGCCATGATGCACTTCACCTGGCCAGGCAGGGGAGGGAGACTCATGACTCATGACATTTGCATCTGAATGCCGGGTCACTGTAGACTTTGGGATGCCGGCATACACACACACACACACACCCAGCCTTTAGCCGGTTCACACATGAGGGTTTGTGTGTGTGCGTGTGCATGTAGGAACCCCCAAAGGCTCCTTCCTTCACAATATCATTAGTACATTTGTCAGGGAAATATGATGGTCTGGGTTTGCTTCTGTATCATGTTTGAAATGGTCCTGAGCTTCTGAACATGTTCAGTTTTCCATTTGATTGCTTCTTCCTCCATTCAGTTATAAATAGACTTGACATCATTCTGCTGGAAATAAAGCCCTTTTCAAACATTGTAAGTGTGGAGAAATAAATGGATGTAGGTGGAGGAACTATATTGCTGCAGCAGACTCTTCCCTTTTGTTTAATGTTTGAAATGAGGCTGTTTGCATATAAGTGTATACACACACACACACACACACACACACACACGCTCATTAAAATGGATGTTCATATGTCACAGCACAGCTTGCCACTAAAATGCCCCCAATCTATGCACATTCATTTTTCCATACTTAAAACATCTGGAAAGGATGAAACCTGTTGTCTGTTCGATAACAGTTCCTTTCCTATTGATTTAATACATTAATAACCCACCTTTTTCCCATCATGGAACTCAAAGTAACTTAACATGAGTTTCTTAAGTCTTTCATGCAGATACTATCATCATCCTCATCCATTTATTTGTATGCTGCTTTTCCACAAGATTGTGCCCAAAGTGGTTCGCATCTTATCAAATGAACAGCAATTAATATAACCATTCAAAGAAACACTATAGGAACAATTACACATAACCATAGCATTATAAGGTAAATACATAATAAAAATACCACCTCATCCAGTATTGAATAAAGCAATGCAAATAAACGGACCTATTCGAACAGCTTAACACAAAACAGGAGAGCGAACAAATCCTAACACAAAAATAAAAAATACACTGCCTGCAAAGACAAATAGATCTCCGTTCCACAAAGGTGATGTGTGGTTTTCCACCTACGAACATTGGTCGGCAGCCATGCCTCTCCCTTGTGGTATCTTTCCTCCCAGCTTTCACTTGGTCTTCTCTCTCAGGTCCTTCCCCATCTCTCACCTGTACAGATCAAGATTGCCAGTTCTCCTACAAGCCCACGTACACTCAGAGTTTTGACACTGCTCAGTCTGTGAGATGGTTCACATGATGATCACCACAGCCCAGCGTGGCTTATTTAAGCCACGGTGGTTTGTGGTGCATGTCAATGGCCATTTTTAATATTCAATCCCCAGCAGGGGGTTGTCATGGTTTGTCCTGTCATCTGAACCTGGGTGGCATGGCTTGTTGGAAGGGGAAACTGTTAGGTTTTGCATAGGCAGAACGAGATTACCACCTGACATCAGGATTATCACCTGACATGGAGGTTGTCTCTTGAGTTGAAGTACACAGGGTCTCTGGTCACGAGACATAGTCTCAAGGTGATATGACTCAGCAACCTTGGACAGGTTTGGAATCAACGTGTTGATGAATAGGTTATACAACTGGGGTGAGTAATATCCTATTTATAGGTGCAGGGTCTGTGGTATAAAGCTAACACACTTGTTGATAGCTTCACTTCTCTCCTCTCTCTTCTCACTCCTCTCACTCGACTTGTCTCTTGTTCTGGACTTCACTTCATCTCCAGGGGTCGGCAACCCGTGGCTCCGGAGCCGCATGCGGCTCTTTCAAGCCTTTGCCGCGGCTCCGGACAAGGCTGCCCTGCTCCGCCGCCGCCGCCTTGGGGGCAGCCCGATTTCGCTCTTCTGAGCGGCGCGGAGCGTTCTCCGCGCCGCTCTAGCTGCCGCCGCCGCCGCCACCAATGCCGGAGCCGCTGAAGCCGCTGCCGCCGCGTCACATCCGCCGCGTCACATCCGCCGCCGCCGCTGCGTCACATCCGCCGCCGCCACCGCCGCCACCGCCGCGTCACATCCGCCGCCGCCGCCGCGTCACATACAGCTGCTTCGGCGCGCTGGACCCCCCCGCGCTATGATTTTGGCGGGGGAACTTTGGCGGGGCGGGGGAACTTTGGCGCGGCAGCAGCACCCCCCCCCCGGGCAGCAGGGACGCGAGCAGGTGAGCTGCAGAAGAGAGGAGGGCTCCTGCACGCGCCAAAGGGGGTTATAAGGACTTTTTCTTAAAATGCAAGGTAAGTGCCTCTTGCTTTAATCTTGCATTTCTTTTGCTTGTGCCTTTAATTGCATTGCTATCCTGCCCTTCCTGAAAGGCTAGAGACAATATAGCCATATTTAAGGACAAATTAAGCCAGGCTTGCTCAGCAAAGTGGGGGAGAGACTTGATGTGGTGGTCATGAGAGATGGATGATGAGGGGTGCTATTACCACATGGAGGGTGTTTCTGGTGGATGATGAGGGTGCTACTGCTGGATGGTGCTGATGATGGGATGCTACTGCTTGGGGGGGGGATGTTGCTGGTGGCATCCCATCATCCACCAGCAACACCCTCCCCCCCAGCAGTAGCACCCCCATCATCCACCAGCAAATCCTGCTGATGGATGATGAGGGGTGCTATTACCACATGGAGGGTGTTTCTGGTGGATGATGAGGGTGCTACTGCTGGATGGTGCTGATGATGGGATGCTACTGCTTGGGGGGGGGATGTTGCTGGTGGCATCCCATCATCCACCAGCAACAACACCTCCCCCCAGCATAGCACCCCCATCATCCACCAGCAAATCCTGCTGATGGATGATGAGGGGTGCTATTACCACATGGAGGGTGTTTCTGGTGGATGATGAGGGTGCTACTGCTGGATGGTGCTGATGATGGGATGCTACTGCTTGGGGGGGGATGTTGCTGGTGGCATCCCATCATCCACCAGCAACACCCTCCCCCCCAGCAGTAGCACCCCCATCATCCACCAGCAAATCCTGCTGATGGATGATGAGGGGTGCTATTACCACATGGAGGGTGTTTCTGGTGGATGATGAGGGTGCTACTGCTGGATGGTGCTGACTGCACGATCCTGTATATATAGCAGTAACAAACAATATATGCAGTGTTATATTTGTTTTAAATGTCACAATGGTTTTGCGGCTCCCAGTTTTTTTTTTTCTTCGGAAACGGGTCCAAGTGGCTCTTTTTGTCTTAAAGGTTGCAGACCCCTGCAGGGTTACCACTGGGGTATTGGATTTGTATCTGCAATGATGTAGTGAGTAAGAGATGCATTGTTTGCCTTAATCCCATGTAATTGGGTCTTACAAATAAACTCTTTAATCTTTATTAACTGCTGTTATCTCCTCCTTCCGCCTGCATGACTGGGACTGAGGGTCATTGGCTAGGGAAGCTTTTGAACCCGGGTCAGTCCAGCTCTCACAGAAACAACTGTCTAATAACCTTACAACAGGCCGCCCAGGTTCAGACAATATGACAGGCTGTGTCCAGGGCTTGAATAGGCAACCTGGTGCCTGTGGGTACCATGGCTTGTCATGGCTTAAATAAGCCACAGTGAGCTGAGGTGATCGTGCAAATCAGGTCTTTCTCTACCAAGTACCCCTTTGAGCACTGTTTTCAGGCAGCAGGCTTTATCAGGCTCCAAGACAGTGGGGTGGGGTGGGACAGGTAGAAATGCTCAGCCTCTTAATATTAGTCCCTTCCAGCACTGTCTTCAGGCAGACCAAGGCTTGCTTAGCTTCAGTAAGGTGACTGCATTGTATATTCCCTCAGACCATGTCTTGGGCACATCCTTTAACATACCCAGTGTAAGTTGCCCTTTCCCAAAACCTTAATGTCAAATGGGCTCTGGTAGGCCTAACACTTCGATGCTTGACTTAACATACCGTATTTTTCCATGTATAAGACGCCCCCCCCACTTTTCTTACCCCAAATTCAGAAATCAATATTTTTAACAGCTCACCAAGCTGGTCAAGGGCAAGCAGGAGCTGGCAGTGAGAGGCCGGACAGAGGCAGGCAGGCGGGCGAGGCCTAGGCTCCCACGGGCGGCCTGCCCAGTGGCCCCGAGCACATGAGCAGCCTCCAAGGCAGTCCGCACCGCACAGGACCGCCGACTGCCCTGCAGGGCTCCGGGAGGGTGGGCGGCTCACGCCCCGCCACCGGCTCAGCGGCCCCTCCTCCCCTTCCCATGCCGGCTCAGCCGGCCACAGGACCACTGCCCACCCTGCAGGGCTCCGGGCGGCTTGCTCCCCGCCGCCGGCTCAGCCAGCCCTCCTCCCCTTCCCCTGCCAGCTCATACCGTATTTCCATGTATAAGACGACCCTCAATTTTTCTACTATCAATTTAAGGGGAAAGTATCGTCTTATACACGGAAAAATACGGTACACATCTTTATTTGCATGTGTGGTGGTGTTTTGTTTGTATATGTCAATTTCTAACTTACCTCTTCACAAGGGTCAAGGCTGTTAATAGCAGTTTGATTTAAAAAATATATGACAAAAACAGTATGTACAATTAAACATGTGTCTTTATGTAGAACAAATGAAATTATCCTACACTTGTGTAACTCTGATTGTTAAATGCCGGTCCAAATGAAGTCTTGGGGCAAACACCAGGAGTGCCTTTTTGTTGTTGTTGCTGTTGTCCTCTTGCTATTTGAACATGGTGCTCTGCTGGTACCGCCAAGAAGGTAGAATCGGGTTACCTTAATGATTGGAATAGAGTGTAAGGGAGAAGACAGTGGTCTGGATCAAAGGATATTCCCTGTTCCACCCCACAGTCCAGCCCATGCATTCTCCTGTTCTCCCCACCCATCGGGCCCGCTGCCCTGCATCACTCCTGCGCCTCTGTTCAGGAAAACTGAGCGTGGCCCACACTGGGTGGGTTGCAGGAGTAGGTTGCATTTGGAAGTGCCATGATGGTGCACCCAGTGAGCAGGGAGGGCAGCTATATGGCTGCTCGATTTGATGGGTCGGATCAGGAAGACTGCCTAAGGGGGAAGTATCATCTGGTCTGGCCTTACATCCAGACAGACAAATGGTTAATTAAGAAGACAACTGGCTGTTTCCCCATTGACATATAGTTCCCTTCTGTTCATAGGGTGCATATTTGTGTTAATAGGAATATTTTACATGTTGAGTTGCACTCGAGGGCTCTAAGAGGAGTGACAGATGCTTATTTTTTATTACTTCGGCTGTTTTCCTAATGTAACTCCAAATCTTCAGGCAATATAGAAAATCTTAAAGCATAAAACACAATTAACTGAAACAAAACCTTGTTCTATGCTTGGCGTGTCAAGATCAATTTAACCTTACTGGCTCTCATTAACCTGAATTAAATTATATCAGAGAGTAAGTGCTTGACCTGTCCTGGATAAATTCAGCTTAATCGGAATATCTGGTTTTAAGATAATAGTTTTCTCTTTCAAACAGCCCAGTCTTGGTGCCAATCTTCTTATACCATAATTGGTGGAAAGAACATTTTTTGGCCCAAAGGCTGCATTCCCTAATACGAAGCCCTTTGGGGTGCTGCATGCCAGCAGTGGGTGGGGATGAAGCCAAATGTGGGCAAGGCCAATACCAAAAGCAGGCCGGGCTAGAGCTCTTTCTCACACACACACTTGCTCCATCCACACTCCCATCATTTATTCAGCTCTCTCTCTCTCTCTCTTCTGTCTCCTTCCCTCCTCTCTCTTTCTCTCTCCAATTTTTCTTTCCCCCACCCTTCTCTGTCCTCATGCCCTGCTTGCCTTCTTTGCCCCCCCCAAGGCACTAAGGCTTTTTTGAAAAGCGTACATTTACACCAGTGAAGACTTTTGAGGGTGATTGGGGGGGATTGCAGCGCATAAGGGGGAGGGATAGACCTTCTCTCCTCAACTGTGACCCTTGAATCTCACCCACACTATGGCAATTAGCTTTTTAAAAGCCTTGATTGGCAGAAATGAAGGCATTTTAAAGTCTAATTACTGTGGGAGGCAATTATCACTGTGGGGGTCACAGTGAGCAGAAGGAAGGCATATCCAATCCTTCCATTAGAGTCAATGGAGACCTTTTAAAGGCCTAATGGCTTGACAGGGTGGGGAGAAGAGGGGAGACCATGTGCTAGATTGGGAGGCCAACATGTGACCTGCATTCAGCCCATGGGCCAGAGGTTCCTCACACCTGCCTTATGCATAAGGCAGGAGTGAGGAATATTGCCATGTATATGTCATGTACGTGGATGGGAAGGTTAATTAAATAGTCACTGAGCCATGCCGAGTTTTCTCTTTCCTGCGTCCTTGGGTGTATCTTGCCTAGCCGGGTAATCCTGTTGCTTATTCTGCTCTCCATTGACTGGATTTCAGCCGTGACTATCCAATGAACATGGTCTTGGAAATTACTTCCATGAAATAGTCTATTTTGACGGACTGTGTCTGACATAGAGCCTGCTACATATTTTGGTTTTGCTTTCCTATCTGGTGGAATGCCAAGTACTTGTGAATATCATGTTCTCTGCAATCAGCTACATGCCAGACCTGGAGCTGAATCAAGACAACTTGGATTTTCTTCTTCCACTGTCACCTGGAGACATCTTTAGAACATTCAATTTTGCCTCAGTGCTGGGGTTAGACTTCAAATGTTTTCCATTTACCAGTTCTTTATTTCATATTTCTAATGAATGGCTGGTTGCGACAGTGTTTTTTGGTACCTGTTCTGGTATCAATACATGTAGGAACTGTTTCCATGCTGAGTTGTGTATATGACAGTTAAGTTCAGTACTCCTGAAATAATTTTAACCAATATTAAGCAAACTCATCTTCAATCACTTCTTAAGGAACATCTACCTACGGAACCTCCTGACAACATTGAGGACCATTGGTCTAAGCTGAAAACCTCCATTACTGCAGCTTGTGAACAAACTATTGGATATGAAACTAAGAAACATCAGGATTGGTTTGACGAAAATGATAATGAGATTAAATATATAATTGACCAAAAAAGGAAAGCCTTCCAAATATGGCAAAATGATATTAACTGCACTGCCAAGAAAAAAAATCTACGCTAGTGCAAAGGCTGAGGTCCAAAGAAGAATAAGAGAACTTAAGAATGCCTGGTGGAAAAAGAAAGCTGAAGAAATTCAACAACTTGCAGATCTCATGATGCACGGGGCTTTTTTAAGGCCACAAGGGCCATTTATGGACCAAAAACCTATGGTACAAGCCCTTCAAAAGATCAAAAGATGGCACCAAACTCTTAAAAGACAAAGAGTCTATTGCACTGCGTTGGAAAGAGCATTATTATGACCTTTTAAATCGTAAATCTAAGGTGGATAATGAGATTTTTTCGCAAATCCCGCAAAAACAAATTAGAGAGGAACTTGCAATACTCCCCACTTTGGATGAAGTTATAAAAGCCATTAATCAAATGAAGGATAATAAAGCTAGTGGACCAGATGGGATTCCTGCTGAAATCTTTAAAGAAGGGGCCCCCGAACTTGTACAACATCTTCATAAACTCATCGAAAAAATCTGGATAAGAGAAGAGATCCCAGAAGACTTCAGGGATGCCATAATTATCACCCTCTTTAAGAACAGACTGCGGAAACTATCGGGACATTTCTATCTTAGCTACCGCAGGTAAAATATTTGCCAGGATTGTCGCAAACCATCTTCTATCTATTTCAGAAGAGATCCTCCCTGAAACTCAATATGGTTTCTGCCCCTCTAGAGGGACAGTAGACATGATTTTTACTGCACGTCAGCTCCAAGAAAAATACCGGGAGCAAAATCAACCCCTTTATATGGCATTTATTGATCTTGCTAAGGCCTTTGATACTGTAGACCTGAACAGCTCTCTGGACTATCCTTATGAAAATTGGATGCCCCAATAAATTTGTGAATATCTTGCGACTTCTCCATGACAACATGACGGCTACGGTCTTGGACAACAATGGCTCTCATGGTGCAAAGTGCTTCATCAGCAAGTGCAAGCTAACCCTTTGGTGATGCCATCTATCCAGCTTGGTGGGACAACACTGGAAAATGTCGATCATTTCTCTATCTTGGCAGCTATCTTTCTGTTACAGCTTAACATCGACAGTGAAATCCAGCATCGTCTGAGCTCCGCTAGTGCCGCGTTTTCTCCAATGAAACATAGAGTGTTCGAGGATCGGGATATTTGTAAGAAGACCAGAACACTGGTTTATGAAGCCATTGTATTACCAACTTTATTGTATGCCTGCGAAACATGGACTATCTATAAACGTCACCTCCAGCTCCTTGAAAGATTTCATCAACGTTGCCTCTGGAAAATCCTGCAAATTACTTGGGAAGATAGGCGAACAAATGTCAGTGTACTGGAAGAAGCAAAGACTACTAGCATTGAAAAAATGATCCTTCAACACCAACTTCAGTGGACCGGTCATGTTGTTCGAATGCCTGACTGCCGTCTCCCAAAGCAGTTACTTTATTCCCAACTCAAGGATGGAAAGCGGAATATCGGTGGTCAATATAAGAGGTTTAAAGATGTTCATAAGGCTAATCTAAAAAAATGCAATATAAACATCAAAAACTGGGAAGCTCTGGCCCATGAACAATCTAACTGGAGGTTGGCCTTTCACAAGGTTTATGGACTTGAAGAAGCCCGAGTGCAAGGTGAAAGGGGAAAGTGCTAGCGAAAGCACGTCAAGAATCCTTTACGGACATCTTCATTGGTACTTGTCCATGTGGAAACTGTTGGACTAGAATTGTCCTCCACAGTCATTATGGACCATCAAGGTCTACACATTTCTTTAGAATTTCCTCCTTTAAATCACCTTTTTAATTTTATCCTGGAACATACTCGGTCATTGTGACTCTGATGACGCTGCAATACTCTGAAATAATTTGCTCTCAGATTGAGTTAGCAGGGCCAGCCTCCAGTGGCAGAGTGAGTCAGGAGAAGGCGAGAACTCTGTGTGCCATGCAATCTCTCTTGCACCCTTTATGCATAAGACAGGAGTAAGGAATATTACAGTGTGCATCCCATATATGCGGATGGAAAGATTAATTCAACTGTCTCCCTCCTTTGCCCCTCCCCCACTACCCAGTTCAATCATAGCTATGCCTCCTTCCCAACCTGACACAAAATATTTTTGTTCAAGAGTTTTGTTACACACAAACAGAAGTCTACGGGATGCAATGTTTTAATGTTAAGCATTTTAAATTCATGTTACCATTTTGTGTGTCACATTCAACAACTCCATATTATTTATTGAGGCTACAATCCTAAATACCCTTACCAGGGAGCAAGCCCTGTTGAACACAGTGGGGCTTTACCGCTGAGGAAACATGAATATAATTGTATTGTTCAACATTTCCTTGGCAGACTGGCAAGTCCGCTTTTTTGCTTTCATCTTAGCAGGGTAGCTACTTCTTGCCTAGGATCTGGGAAGGACTGGCCTATCTATTTTAGTTGTTATGATATTTTAAACATCCTAATAAACATAATAGCTGAGAGTAGTTAACTTTCAAACAAAAATTGTAGCTAAAGTCGTCATTTTAATTTTTTTCGTATCAATTTTAAATACATCTGTAGAAGTATGAGGCTGAGCATTTAAACTTGTATCCTGCAGATAGAATATAGAACCAATATTAAGCCATGGCAGAACAGTGTCTGGTCTTAACCCAAATATATATTGTGCAGTGTTATCGTGTAGCCAAGCTATATTCATGGTAGGAAGGAATGAGATCAGAATCTTTGATTGCCAGCAGTGAAAACCTGAAAGGACGCTTTTTAAAAGCTGCTACAGCCAGGCATACAATGTGCACAGTAAATCAAGTGACTATATTTATATGGGTAATTTTTCAGATTGCATCCGAGACGTATAATGAGCTGGATAGTTGAATGAATCTTCCTATTATATTTTTGTACATTCTTAAAATAGCTTGCATAGAGGTTTCCCAAACTAGAGGTGGTAGACATGATGTATTTTTACTTTGAAATTGCTCCAGTCCCAAAGGAAAACAAGTGTTCCCCTAAAACTAGTAAAGATCTGGTTATCCAGTTCTTCTGTAATGTAGCATTATGCACATTGCAATTTTTCCACATGAGCTAGTGAGCCACTGGAAAGTGTGTGTGTGTTTTGTTGTGTGAAGGTGTATTGGCTCCACCAACCTGCATCTCCCTGGAAATGTGTAACTGAAAAATACACATTATATGATGTTTGCAAGTCCCAACAAGTGGTGAGCCAATGAAGCGGGGAGCATGGTGGGGAAAACCAATGTGATTATGCATATCATGTGTATTTTTCAACTATACTTTACTCGGGAGACATTGGGCCCTATTTGGGCATTTTTTCTTCTGTGTTTAAACAACACATGAGTTGTGGGTAGATTGAGGAGGAACAAGCTGGCTCTGCCCCCTCATTGCTGTACCCATTGCCCTCCACAAGTTGGAGGGATAACTGTCATGTTCAGTCTCAACCCTCCATCCAACCTAGATGGGGCATCTCTACCCACATTACCTGGAGAACTATGTGTTCTCCTTGTAGACCAGAAGGTATGACTTTATCTGACATCAGAATTGGAGGACTCTCCTGGTGCAGCCCCATCACCCCATAATCATAAGAGCCAATTACTGTTGAACAAAGCGCTGACTTGTTAAGTTCTCGGGTAGCTTCCCAGCAGGAGGTGGTCCTACAGCACTACTAGGCTGGCCAGCCTTTATAACAAGTGTCAGAAACTTGTAGCCTACCAGATGACATTGGACTCCAGCTCTTATCAACCCTGGCCACTGGCCATGCTAGCTGAGGGTGATGGGAGTTGGAGTCTGACAACATCTGGAGGGCCACAGGTTGACCCATTAGGAAGCTCCTCAGGTGGGGCAGGGTTAACCGAGGCCCAGACCTGCCAGCCTTCAGAAGGCCTTCTTATGTTGCTGAGGCAAGAGCTCTTCTTTAGAGAGTTCCAGCCCATACCTGTCACAGTGATCTGTCCAGGGTCCTGATAGGCCTGGACTATTGGAAGAGACCTTGCTTCTTTGGATGTCATCTTACTTTGGTGATCCAGCCCTTCCAATACCACAGCTGCTGCAACCCAATCTCCACTGGGAGCCCTAAGCTGAGCTAGGTTAGGACACCTAGTTCTAGCCTGATTCCAGATGAGTCTGGATGTGGATGGCCAAGACTTTACTCTGTCCAAGCTTCCCTTTGCATTACTTACTGGAACCTGCCTTTGATGAATGTGATTCTACTATGTCTGTTGCTATGCCATGCAGTTATAAGGTACTGCAACTGCAGCTTTGCTGAAAGTTCACGGTCTAGCCAGGGCAGGACTGGACAATAACCTCTGAAGTGCAGAGCCTTCTCTACTTGTGAATCAGGGTTCTGCATTGAACAGGGAGCCTATACGAGTAGAAAAATTATCCCTCCAATTAGGGTGATGCAGATGGGGCTGTTAGGGTTGGAGCTAGTGTTCACATCCTTGTTGTCATGTGTTCTTTAAACACAGAAGAAGAATGCCTGAATAAGGCTATAGCCTTACAATGTCAAGTATCTTCTGTAACATGTAGTTTGCACCTCAGCTCGACTCTTCTAGGCCTTACTGACTCACCTTCCTATTTTTTCTAACTTCAGATACTCACAGTTTGTCAAAAGCTGAAGAGGGATTAAAAATAAGCAATTTTTGAAATAAAACCACTTTGGGGTTCTTGTTTGGATTCTAGTTTACGAACCCATTGTGTTTCCCGTACAGGTTTTCGTTTTCGTTGTTGATGCTGATTACATTTCTATACCACCCAATAGCCAAAGCTCACTGGGCAGTTCACACTAAAGTTGCCTATTTTCTATGCACATTTTCTCTCATGGTGGCATGCAATTTCAGGAAAATGTTGATCACTTAAAATGTCAGCACGTGGCAGCTCCCAGCTTGTGTGGAGTGCCTGCTATATACAGTACTCCTGTTTTTGATTACCCTGAAACCCCATGTGGCTTTGTAGAATTGTGTAAACAGTACAGTTCTATACGGAGAGGCTCTTTCACCCAGTTGCCTTAGCATGAGTTGAAAAGTCAAGTGGCTGAGAGAAAGAAAGGCAAAGAGAAGGGTTTTGAATTGTGTTCAGGTATGCTGGTTAAAAGAGAACCCTTCCACCTGAAAAGGCAATTGTTTAATGCCAGGACTATCACCTATAATAAGATCCTTTTGCTGTAACTGCCCTTTCTGTCAGCAAGATGAAATTCTTCATGGAAGGGGGATATTTTATCCCCACCCTCTTTCTACAGGCTTTCTAATATATTTTTTCACAATGCAAAGTGATATAACACTTCCTTATCAGTTGTTGATATCTCTGCATGCTGCTGTCTCTTGGCCAAAAAGATATGTACAACTTGTATTATTTCCCTCTGAAAAGATATGCTTGTCTTTTAAAGATGGAGCTTCAGAAAGTGCTTTAATATTTGATGCATCTTTTAGCCTCATTCAAGGCCACTTGTGCTTAGTATATATTGTGCATGTGAGTTTTTAACACATGTATTTTATCTGTAATTTCCCACCCTGGGCCTGGTTTAGTTATATTACAATTTCCCCCTGATTTCTGCTCCTTTTCTGTTTCACTTATACAAGATAGTCTTACACAGCCAACATGACTTGCTGCTTGGGGAACCTTGTTGTACAGGGCTATGTGTGTCTGTGTGGTGGTGGAGTTTATACCACGTCTGCCCAGATGCTTAACAGTATCTACTGTTTGAATTTTTTATTTATTAGTGTGGTTTAATATTTTCACAAGTTCATACAAGCAGCTTACATGAAATTGTTTCACAGTTTTCTTCATGTTAAATTGCTTTCTTTGCTCGCCTCACTTGAAGTCATTATCCCAGGCTCACTTGTTCCTTACTGTTTCCTTCCTTTGTCGGGTTGCACAGCATAGTCTGTGAGAACTGTTTTGCACCATGAAATTATAGTTGCATTTTGCTGCATGTAAAAGCTTCAGTGCTGTCATGGAAACTAATCATATGAATGAACCCCACCCTTCTTTGCTTCCTAATGATTGAAACCAGGTATGTTCTTCCACTACTGCTGTTGTATACATGACAATTATTTGCGAGGGTAAAGGGGGAAATGAAGAGACGAGACAACAGTTATGGTATAAATCAGGGCCACATTTATTGAATTGAAGGTCTGCGAAGGGAGAAGTGCGGGATTAACTAAGGCCGGCCCGAAGGCCAGTGGAGCATACCTGGGCGAAAGCATCCCGAACTCGAGGGCGGCGCGGTGACTCGCCACCCCTGAATCCTGCACTCGGAGTGCTGGGGGATCTACCCAGGATCACCATCCCCTGGCGCCGCGGGACAACCCGAGGAGGGTGAGATGGGTAGACCCCAAAGGCGACCCTACCTCTCACAAATTGAGCCACAAGGCATCTACATTTGTGAGGCTCGGGTTCTCGCCAATCACCATAAAAGGTGCCATGGGATGCACACCGAAACCCTAACCCCACTGCCTATACACCGCACTTACCGCCACAGAGAGAGACAAGCCTCTGCTTACTCGACTCTCCCCCACCTGCCAGAGATAAGCTCGAGCAGGGCCCTTCGCAGATCCTCAATAAATAAATCATTACCAGCGTCGGACAAATGAACCACGTCCGGCCGGTACAGCTCCCTCCGGGCCAAGGATATCGCGGCATGAGGTATATCGAACCCCATGCCTCCAATGGCCCTCCGAACCTCACCGTTGACCTTCCAAGCTGCCCTGTTCAGGCAAGCAGGGCGCTCGGAGTACCTCCAGCAAAAACGTGGCAATATATGTGACCACAATATGGACACGCCGGGCCAGCGGGAAGAAATGACGGAGAGGTCATCTGTTGCTTGTAAGATCAAGGCCTTGCCTTTCAGCAAGCCGAGGTCGTTGCCGCCCAGGTGCAGCACCAAAATGTGCGGTTGTGCCTTGACAAGGCCAGAGTGGAAAAGTGTGTATAGCAGGTCGTGCCACTGCATGCCACGCCGGCCAAGCCACTGAATGTTGGCCACCTGCCCGATGCCCAGCTGGGCACCAACCCAGGATTTTGCAGCACGCCTCGCTGCCCAAAAGATCATGCTGTGGCCGCAGATTAACACACGAACAGGCCTTTCTTCACTCCAAGCACCTGAAAAACAAAGAATAAAGAAGCGGCAGCGCAGCTCGTGTTTTGCACCATGAAATTATAGTTGCATTTTGCTGCATGTAAAAGCTTCAGTGCTGTCATGGAAACTAATCATATGAATGAACCCCACCCTTCTTTGCTTCCTAATGATTGAAACCAGGTATGTTCTTCCACTACTGCTGTTGTATACATGACAATTATTTCTTTGGAAGAATAGGAGCAACTTCCCCTTAGCATGATCCCTTTCATGTATGAACAGACTCCAAGCTAGTGATTCAGGAATGGGGGCTGTGTCTTGCTACTGAGAGAAAAATCCACTTCTCAGGTGTCCTGGTTCTTAATTGCAGCTTTTTGACTTATAGACAAGTCAACATGCAGCCGTTTCTGGACTTCAGCACTTCTCTTTGTGTCTTCTGCTGCTCCTGCTCCTTCTCCTTCTTTTTCTTTGGAAGGACTATGTAACTGCATAAGTAGATATTCACACTTCTTTTTGTGTAATATTCAGCACAGTTTTAGACACACTTCCAAAAAATATTCTAGAGATTTCACTGGGTGTGGTTGGGTGTGAACTCATCGTAGAGACTACATAATAAGCTGCCACAGCAATTGCTCAAAAATATTAATGCAAGTTCACATTTCTATAGCTCAGTCTTGTACATAAGTTCTTAACTTGCAAAAAGAAAAAGAAAATACTAGCCTGCTGCGAGATGGCAGAGAAGTGACAAAACGCTGCATTTCTAGGCTGGACAAGCAGGGAGAGGGCTTCTCTCTAGCAGTTTCTTTGCTGGGCTCAAAAGAGAGATGGAGCGCTCTGTCTTTATTTTGGCTCTTATATGGTATAACTTAAAGCTTAAACTACAAAAATATAGAGCATTGCAGGTGTAAAAATCATGCTGTATGTCATGGGCAATGACAGCTCTGCAGTACCACCTCTTACATCTCTGTTAAGCTATCTTCTGTACACAGCTAAAGATTTGCTTTTGAATGTTAGTTAGTGGCAACTCTAGAGAAATAGGACATATAGGTGCAAGTTTGCATTTCTCTCTGTGTGTGGTTTTGTTCTGTTTTAAAGTTGGGACTTGAACAAATACTAAGAAAATGTCTAACTCCTTTTGACTTATCCCCATCACTATGATTGCAGTGTGTTGAGTATGTACCTGATACAAACAATGGGAAATCCACAAAGAGAAGCAGGTTTCTACACTTAGATTGTTCCCTATCACATATGCAAGAGGCTGCTGTAGTGGCTCAAAATCCCACATTGCAGCCTGGCTTGCCGCTTGCGGACCCCAAATTGGGAGATCCTTTCCCCACCAATTAAGGAATGACTCCAAAACCTCAATAATATGCATGTTTAGACAGAAACAAAGGCCTACAACTCCCAGCATGCCCCAGCCAGCTATGCTGGCTGGGGAATGCTGGGAGTTGTAGGCCTTTTTTCTGCCTAAACGTGCATAGGATTGTACCCTAAGCAACTGTTTCTTCTCTCCTTGTGGTTCACTCTGTTTGCTAAGGGAAGTGAGAGGACAGGTGTATTGGGGCATAACATTTTATCTGCAGTTTCTAATCTATTTACTTTTGGATTTTTCAATTTGACATCCATTATACTGAATATATGTACATGTGAAACTTTTTGTGTTTCATGTGACATGACTTAAGTAATTGAACTTGCTTTTGTAGCAAGTTAGAAGTATGGTATGCTCAAACATAGTGTGTTGCTAATTGGTCTGTCTGTCAATAAGACTGTCTAATTAGATTTTCCATTGGAAAACAGTTACTAACCATTGGTAATAGTAGGAGCTAACAAATTTCAGCATATCAATATTGGATTGATTCTTGTGGATGAAATAAATAAAGATGGAAAATGAAAGCGTTAGAGTTCCTGCTAGTAATGAATAGGAAGAGTTATTTTAGTGTGAGTGTAAGATTGTCACTTCTTTCCATTATGTGTGAAATATTGGTAAGAGTGCTGATGACATATGCAATGGATTAAGACAGTCAAGACCATGATTTTTTTAGGAAGTGTGTGGCAGTACAGAAAGCCTTTTTAAAGGGAAGTTTTGGAGTCTTGCCCATTCCATCAGGAATCAGTACATGCATTTTAAAGAAAAAATTAAGATCTTCATTGGAGGCCATTCTGTGGGTGCCCCCACCAAGTGAGGAAGGTGGTAACTGGACGGAGAACCTCTTCTGTAGTGGCATCTGATTTGTAGAGGCATCAGCGGTTTTATCCATTTATTTATTTATTTATTTATTTCTTATATTTATTAATCGCCCATCTGGCCGGCCACCTGGCCACCCTGGGCGATGTACAATTAAAATACAATAAAACAATACAATAAAATATAATAATTAAAACAATATAAAAAATTCTTTTAAAAACCTAACCCACCCCATAGTCCCGCCTGAACAGCCATGTTTTTAATGCACGGCGGAAGCTCATCACGGAGGGGGCATGGCGAAGGTCACTAGGGAGGGAGTTCCATAATGTGGGGGCCACCACAGAGAAGGCCCTCTTCCTAGTCCCCACCAGCCTGGCTGCTCTGATGGGATAAGGAGAAGGCCGTCCGTGGCAGACCTTGTTGAGCGGCCTACTTGATGTTGCCAGAGGCACTCCTTGAGATAAACTGGGCCGGAGCCGTGTAGGGTTTTAAAGGTCAAAACCAACACCTTGAATTCAGCTCGGCAAGCAACTGGTAGCCAGTGCAACTCATTAAGCACTGGCGTGATGTGATCACGCCGGCGGCTGCCCTTAATCAGGCGAGCCGCCGCATTCTGTACCAGCTGAAGCTTCCGAACCGTCTTCAAGGGTAACCCCACGTAGAGCGCATTAGAGTAGTCTAGGCGAGAGGAGACCAAGGCATGAACCACTGATGGGAGCAGGTGATTAGGAAGATAGGGGCGCAGCTGCCGTATCAGATGTTGATACAGCGCCGCCCGGCTCACAGCTGCCACCTGAGCCTCCATGGACAGCTGGGAGTCTAGAATGACCCCCAAGCTGCGGACCTGGTCCTTCAGGGGTAGATGTACCCCATTCAGCACCAGGTCAACATCCCCTAACCTCACCTTGTCCCCCACCAGAAGTACCTCGGTCTTGTTGGGGTTCAGTTTCAGCATGAAATTAGAAGCCAAGTTAAGGCTTTTTTGTCCCACAAAGGCTTTTACTGGCTTTTGGTAGCTTTTTATAGTTGTGGAGTCTTGCTGCTGTTTTTAATGTTGATTTTATTTAAGTTTTATTTATATTACTTGTGTTAAGTGTAAAATATATTCATTATTTACAGGCCTGTGGCTCACGCTGGCTCAGCTTGTCTGAGCGTGGAAAGCTAAGCAGGATCAGGCCTGGTTATTACTTGGATGGGAGACCCCTCCTCTAGTTTCCTGCACTGAGCAGGGGGTTGGACTCTATAGCCTTGTAGGCTCCTTCCAACTCTATGATCTATGAAATCTATGAAATCTATTTATTGTATTTGTTGATTCTATCTTCTTTGTAAGTTACTTTGGATATTTCTGTTACTAGAATAGTGGCCTGGAAATATGTAAAATAAATACATCAGTTGAGGTAATGCTAAGAAATTTATGATTTAGGTTCAGGCAGGGGTGGTGCCAGGTACTGATAAGATCCGTGGCTCAGGCCCACAGGACCAAAAAAAGAAGAAGCACAAATTTGCATATGCTAATTTACATATGCTCTAATCTAAAGTCTCTCTTTCTGTGTGTGTCTTTAAAGGACTGTCTCCTAGGGACACCCTTATTTGTAAAAAGGGATCTGTGGACAAAGGAGTGGAGGGCATTTGATTTCAGGAAAAAGCCTCAGGCAGAAAGATTCAAGGGAGGCAGCAGGAGGTGAAGAGTTTGTGATAGTTGGTATGTGTATTGCCCCTGCTTAGATAGAATGCGTGTGAACCTCTTGATATTCATTACTGTTTGTGATATGAAATTAGCTAGCAGGCAAGAGACCAAAAGAGAAATGTTGTCCAAAGCTCTTTAAGAATCTGTATTAAATAACTGAGGACTTCTCAGGTTTCTCAAACTGGCTGAAACTCCAATGCACTTAAATTAAAGTATTTGCTTACCTTTATTTCTATTTTTATCCTGCCTTGTCCCTCAGGTTTGGGTCAGATAGCAATGTTTTTAAAATGATTACCATAATAAAAGAAGATACCAAACTAAGGCTGTAATCCTATACACATTTACCCAGGAGTAAGTACCATGGAACTCAGTGGGGCTTACTTCTCAGTAGACACGTGATTGCATTGTAAAAATTGTATACAATTTTTCTCTCTTTCTGTGTGTGTCTTTAAAGGACTGTCTCCTAGGGACACCCTTATTTGTAAAAAGGGATCTGTGGACAAAGGAGTGGAGGGCATTTGATTTCAGGAAAAAGCCTCAGGCAGAAAGATTCAAGGGAGGCAGCAGAAGGTGAAGAGTTTGTGATAGTTGGTATGTGTATTGCCCCTGTGTGTATTACAAACGACAGGCATGTTTGGATCTTCTTTGTTTTTTAACCCAGGTGCAAAAGACATAGACTTTGAATTAAAGAACAGGGTGCCCCTGGCCACATTCTGATGGAATGTGTTTTCAGTACCAGAACTGAACTGAACTGAACTTTCACACAAAAGTACAAAAGTACTCTCCTCATTATCTCAAGTTTTCTTCATTTCAGCAGCCTAATTTAGATGGTAAAATGTATTTCGTTGTTGCTATTGTTGAACTGTGGGGATTCAGAAACCTTTCCAATCTACTGTAAACCACTCCAAGATCTACCAGTAGATCCTGATTTACCTTCTATCTACCCCTGTATATGGTATAAAAACATATAAAATTGTCCCACTTCTGCTTAACTACAGCTGTGAAGCCAACCCCCAAAAGAAAGGGCATCTCCCAAAAAGCATTCAGGTTCAAATGTTGGGGAAGAAAGGGAGTTTTACAGATGTGGAGCAGCCACCAAGAACTTATTTCTACATACTGTAGCTTTTCAAACCTGGTGTTCAAATGGTACTGTACTATTGTTGCCTCTTGCATGTTGGAAGCTTAATTATATATATGTAAAATTCATGGGTGCAAAGGAAGTGTCTAATAAAGGTGTTCCAGTTTCATTTGGAAGACATATCATCTCCCTGTTCTTCCCACATTCCTAACCAAGTTCACTAGAAAGCATTGTACTGCAGAATGATACTACACTTCACCAAGCATAACATTTATTTAAAGGGATGTCTTACTTCCCTAAGCTATTAGCAGCATGTAGACTCCAAGGGAAGCCTTCTCTAACAGGGATTTCAACAGTGTACTGGTAAAAACCACAGCTGCTTTTGCAGGCAGACAGTTCTATGTCCAAACTGAATAATCACATTTTTATGTATTGGGTTTGTAGCTGGAAAAACCGTTTTCAAATCAACACAATAAGATTCATGTACACAGTTTGTGCACCTTCTGTGCTGTAGGTCTATTGTAGACACTTGTGGAATCTTTGCCTTAAAAGCTAATGGTGCAGAAGTTTTTCTTGGACCCTTTTATCCAGGACTCAAGAAGTGGATCACAGCCTTAGCAAAACATTAAAACAGATTATCTCACTTTATCAGATAACCTACAACGAAACTGTGAAAGAGCCCATCTTTCTCCCCTGCGGGAGATCTGCTAACATATGAGTAATATGCTTCCTTAGTCTACTCCACCTTTAGAATGACAAAAGTTCCCAGTGTACAGCTTTACCAGGCATAGTTCATGTCAGTTGCAACTCTAGACCCTGAGGCCAAGAGAAGGCAATTCACTTGAAGGGTAGTGCTGTTTGCCTGGCATTCCCTGACAAATGGCAACTTGCTACCGGTTTCCTCCATCCTTCACCTCACTTCCCTGGGATTGTTATTCTTTTGCTGAACATAGTCCCTTGTGTCCCATGCCATTTTTCCTGCAGTAATTTTCTGGCTGATTTGTTCATCATCACTAGCCTTCACACTGGCAAAAGACAATGGAGTTATCATTAACTCTGTTGATACTGATATAAAAGACTCAGCCCACTCTGACATCATCTTCATCTGCCCTCCAAATATCACAGACTCTTGCCTTTGTGACCTCTCAGGAAGCCCATAGGCAAAAGCATACATGTTATCCAATATTTACTGATATTTTATTCTGGTGTATCACATTACTTGCAATAGATATGAGCTCTGCATAAACAGCTTTGACCTTTGCGTGTTGCTTTCTTCTCCTTCCTTAGATTATTGCAATTTGAATTGGTAAAAGGAGTATTTCATTGCATAGATAGAGTCAGAATGTCTTGGAGTGAGAAAAGGAGAACCTAGATCTTTGTAGATCTGGGCTTTCCTAGAAAGGTAGTTTGGTGGCTGGCCAACGTGCAAGATTGAAGCCTAGGTCTTAGCTGCAAGCCAACCCTGAGCAGTTTGTGCACTGTATTGCTGCAATGAAGGCATTCTATCTTCTTTCCCTGCTCTTACTGCACCCACATCAAGAAGGGAGCAGCTACTCTTGACATAATGTTCTCCCTGTGTTTAGAACAACCTCTTCTAATCCTGCTTTGCAAATCCTGCAGACCCTCTGAAGAAGGCTGTGTTGTGAGACCATCTTCTCTATAGCATAGCAAATAAGAGACTGAGCTGTGGGTCAGAAATATTTTCAGGGGGTGGGAGACAAGGTTGTTTTTAATTGATTTTTTGATGCATGGTATTATGTATCGTCTGCCATCTTTTTTATATATAGAAAGGTAGGATAGAAGTACTATAAATAAATAATAATCAAGAAATCTACAGTTTGTATCTTGTATCTACCATGCACACACTGGGTGGTCTTAGGTAAGGTGGTCTCCGTCTCAGCCACCCACCTGCAATATGGAGATATAATAATACTGATCTGCCTTACAGGGTGGTTGTAAGAGTCACAAGATGATGATTATGTGAAGCAAGTTGAATAGTTAAAAGTCAAGTACTATGTAAATGCAAGGTACTATTTATCATTTCCAGTTCATGTATAATACGGTAAATGATAATTTGCAAGAGCTACTCTGAATGCATGCATTATTTCTTATCATCGCATGTGATCATAGCATGTGAGTGCAATGTTTCAACTGGGAGTACTGCGATACCACAAGGTTTTCAATCCTTCTGTTCCTGCTCATTCTTTCACCACTACAAATATACAGAGTAAAGGAATATATGATGATTCTGTGTGTAGAAGCATTATTTGTTTAGCTATTTCTACAGCAATTACTTCTGGTATTTTCTAACTTTTTAATGCTTGACTTTCCCAAACCTTTCTAGCATGTTTTTTTTTTTTTTTAAACCAAATCTTCTGAAAGCATGCTCACATCCTGCTATTTCATCATTCATGCTGGGATATGAAATACAATAAAAATATTTAGCCAAGAGCAGGAGACTGACTTTTCAAAGAATATTGTTACTGCATGCATATACATTTTAAGAAAAATCTTCTAAAGAGCAGTTTTCCCCTTGAGGTGCTGTTCTAGTTAACATAATAAAAAGGAGACATCTACTGAAAGCTTTTGCGATTGCTGACCCCTCCCAATACCTAACCCCTCCCCCCAAAAAACAACAACCTTTCTGTTGAATAAAAATCACTTTACTTGGTATTCTTTGTGGCACAATTTACTGGCTCCACCAAACCACTCATTTAGGAAAAATAGGAACACAAGAAAAGCCATGCTGGATCAAACCAAAGGACACAGCAGCCAACCAGCTGCCTATGGGAAGCCAAATGGCAGGACATGAGCACAAAGCACCTTCCTGCCCATGTTCCCCAGCAACTGGGTTAGAGGCATATTGCCTCTGATACTGGAAGTAGCATATAGCCATCAAGACTAATAGCCATTAATAGCTTCCTCCTTGTTTAACTTGTCCAATCCCCTCCAAGTAGTTGGCCATCACTATACCTTGTGGTAATTTAATTCCATCCAATTAAGCTAAATTCCTCTGCTCTGCAGTATTAACTTGTGAAGAAAAGTCCAATTCTGAAGGGGGGGAAACAGTGTGCCTGAGAAGGTCCTCAGGCTGGCATGTGAATGTGCATTACCACATTTATTATTTATTATTAATTTTATTTATATCCCGCCAGGAAAGGGGGGAAAAGACAGTCAAGGCAGCTAACAATAAAAAACTAGATTAAAAACAGGATGTTAATAAAAACAACACAAAACAAATAGATTAAAAACGCAACAGTTAAAGAAATAGGCGACACCAACCAATTTAAATGCTTGTCCAGGATGTCCACTGTGGAAGTACACTCCCAGAAAAGAAGCTGCCTCATATTGAGTTAGTTAGACCATTACTCTGTCTATCCCAGTATTGACTATGCTGACTGGCAGTGTCTCTCCAGGGTTTCAGACAAAAGCCCTACCTTGAGATGCCAGGGATTAAGCCAGGGGACCTTCTAAAATTGGTTTTTACAATTCAGTTGTGATTCAGCAACAAAAGCAGCAATAATCATCACAGCTATGAAGTTTAATTTAATATAGGCAAAGTCCTATGCATGTTTAGACAACTCCCAGCATTCCCCAACCAGCATGCTGGGAGTTGTAGGCCTTTTTTTGTGTCTAAACATGCATAGGATTCCATCCTAAATATACTTGGAGTGCTTTAGAAATGTGTATACAGGCAGTCCCCGAGTTAAGAATGTCCGACTTACAGACAACCCATACTTAAGAACGGACTTCTGGGTTCCCCAGCGCTACGTCTTTTACGTGGAGTACATAGTGTAGTATACTACGCAATTTGCGTAATTTACGCAATTTGCGTAAATGCCGATTTTAATGTATAGAACGCTATGCTGTTCCAACTTACATACAAATTCGACTTAAAGATATTCTTAAGAATGGATCTCGTTCGTAACCTGGGGACTGCCTGTATATATTAAAGTGCATACAATCTGCCTGTAGCATGGAGAACATGATGGAAGAAAACATTACAGTGAGATCTAACACAAACTGTTGAATGGTGCTAGGACAGTCCAAAAAGAAACGACCCCACTTCTCTGCCTAGGAACATTTTTTTAAATTCCAGAAAAATAAAAATTTGACATGACTGGTAAGATTGGGAAATAACAGGATGGGTAGCTTGAATAAGAAGTCTTGTATTGGAGGAACTTTTTTAAATAGGGGAGAGGTAGACGCAGAACTTTTTGAGCCAAGCCCCTTACTTTAATCCCCACCTCCAGTAGCTTTTACAGATAAATTAAGTGAGCTCTTCAGAAAAATGTTGCTCAGTGGCAGGGAATTTGTCATGTCCCCCCTTTAGTTATATTTGTGATGGCGGTCATGGCACTCCCCATACTAATCTTTTGTAATAATAATTTTAATTGGATATGAGTTGTCAAGAAGTTTCCTGAATGTGGAATGCTTTACCCACTGAGCCTCGTAATAAGGGAATCAAAATTTGGGATGTCACTAATAAGTGTACTAAGGCTGCAATCCTGGGCACACTTTCTTGGGAATAAGTCATATTAAACTCTGTGGGACCTGCTTCTGAGCTATCCAATGAGGCACAACTGCTAACGTAAATTACCGTATGTTGCACTAATATAAACTACTATAGCCAATAGCGTTAGTTGGTGTGCTGATTTCCTAGGAAAATGGGTAGTTGGCCTTGCGCTAGCATAATTCACGCAAACACAATGTGATTTATGTTAGTGGCTGTGCCTCGTTGGATACTGCCCATGATTAGGATTGAGGTTGGATGACTGTAGGTGTATCAGAAGTCAGTCCCACTGAGTTTAATGGTATTTATTTCCAAGTGTGTATAGACTGCAGACTTAATTACTCATGCATAGGTCTTCAGAAAGCTGATGGCCTAGAGCTGGAGTCTCCAATGTGCCAGGATCCCTGCCCCTCCAGATTTTTATTTTATTTCTTAAGATTTTTTAAAATTATACTTTTTTCTAACTCGGAGGCACTCAGACTCCACCTCTGTCTTGTTTTAGGTTCTTGGGAAAGTTACTTTTCTTTTAGTCTCAGCAGTTTGCGTTTGGGGAAATGAGTGATTTCTGACCAGCCATGCCCACCATGGCAGCTATTTTATGCATGGGCAAGCCACCCCCATGGCAGCCATTTTGTGAGAGCACCCATGACACACTCACAAAATTTTAAATGTGACCACCAACTGAAAAAGGTTGGAGACTCCTAGCTCCTGCTGTAGCACATTGTACTGCTGTTCCTGTTGTATGCCACCTTGGGACTTACTGAGGTGAAGGGATTCATGACTTGTCTGTCTAAGGCACCCAGGGAACATGACAGAGGCCTTGTGAATTCCTCTCCCCTGTCTGCAGGTTCTGCAACAATACAGAACAGTCCAGCCAGGAGTAGCAGCATAGCTTGCCAGGAAGGGCATTAGGACCCAGCAATTTGCTCTCTCCTGGAATTACCAAGCAAGGACAAACTGGGGTCTAGCAGCTCCCTGCACTAGGACAGTATGGAAGCAGCACAAGTGGAAGGCCCCTTCCCCTCTTGAGTACCACCATTGAGCAACCTTAATGCAGATAAATGGTGCTGCAGCCTAGCATGCCCTAGTACTGACATTCTGATGCTTGAAGGAGAAAGGAAACTAGTAGACCAGTGGGAATTGGCCAATGATTGACTAGTGTGCAGCTGTATGACATTGAGCCCTTTATTGGGAAAGAGATGGAAAATGGGTAGCTCTGAGGTATCAGGCAGGGATGGGGACTCGGACTCGGGGACTCGACTCATGAGTCCGACTGAGTCCCCCCTCTGACTCGAGTCCCACTCGAGTCCCAATAATTTATGTGGGACTCGAGACTCGACTCGGGACTCGAGCCCAAGGACTCCTCCGCCTCCGCTCTTGCCGCCGCCACCGCCCTCACCTCCTCCTCCTCCTCCTCCTCCGCCGTCGACCTCGCTGCCGTTGCCGTTGCCATCGCACGCCGCGTCATGCCGCCAGCGCCGTCGCTCTGTTTTTGGCGGGGTTGCTGTGGTTCAAAAACAGAGCGCCGTCGCTAGCGGCGTGACGCGGCATGCCACGTCACGCCGCCAGCGCCGTCGCTCTGTTTTTGAACCACAGCAACCCCGCCAAAAACAGAGCGACGGCGCTGGCGGCGTGACGCAGCGTGCTGTGTGCTACAGCGATGGCGATGAGGTCGACGGCGGCGGCAGAGAAGGAAGAAGAGAAGGAGGAGGAGGTGAGGGCGGCGGCGGCAGCAGAGGCGAGGGCGGTGGCGGTGGCGGTGAGGTGAGGGGCGGCGGCGAGGGCAGCAGCGGCGGCAGTGGCGGCGGTGGCAGAGGCGAGGGCGGTGGCAAGGTGAGGGCGGCGGCAGCGGTGAGGTGAGGGCGGCGGAGGTGGAGGTGAGGGCGGCAGTGGCAGCGGCTCATGGAGGGAGCAGGAGGGTCTCCGCGGGAGGAAGGGCAGCTCTTCTTCCTCTCGCGGAGACCCTCCTGCTCCCTCCATGGGCTGCCGCTTTGGGAGGGACTCGGGACTCGACTCGAGTCACCATTTTGGACCTCGGACTCTAGACTCGACTCTAGACTCGGGTCCAAAGACTCGGGACTCGACTCGGGGCTCGGGACCAAGGACTCTTCAACATCCCTGGTATCAGGATCTGGAAAAAAAGATTATTCTGGAAGAAGTTCAGCAAGATAGTGAGCAAGCAACTGCAGGAGTTAAAGAGGTGTACAGAGTCTATGCATGCTAAAGTAAATGCAGAAGGGTTACCCATATGTTTCATCATACACACTCATTTGGATTATTGGTTTCTATGTTTTTACCAAAGCTGTGATTCTTTCCTTTATAATAGAAACTGGTAAGCCCTAATGCCCCTTGTAACAATATGCCAGAGTTTAGGACCGGACATGAAGGCTGCAAGTCCATTGGATTAAATTCCATTGAGATTTATGGGACATACTTCCTTGCACACCATGTAACTGTTAAGTCAGGTGCAGTTTTATTCATATCATGGAATTGTGCCTAGAGATAGATCTATTTTCTTGTTCACACATGATTATGAAAAATAACCTTTGAAAGAAACTGGTATTTTCTGTGTTTCCTTGATGAAATATTTTATACGTCTGCATTCCTACAGGTTTAAGTACTATTCAAGTACAGTCTTCAATTTGTTGCGTGTTGTGTGAAAGTTAACGATATATGAGAAATTTGTTTCAGTTTGTTTTTGATCAGGATTTTACCCAGTTCGCACCTTCCAGACTGAACACAGATTTGGATGCATCTGTGGTCAAAGTCCGTACATTTCTGAGCTTGCAGTGTAAAAAATGCTTACTTTTGAAAAATGGCACAAACATGCTTTAATCAATGAGAGAAGAATGCATACAGTTCAAAAATGCACACAATTGATGCATACATTTGAAAAAATACACACAAAAATATGCATGGATTTTCATGCAGAAAGAAAAACAGAGCTCTCAATCTGATATGGACTCAAGTCAGAATGAGCTTCAAGATGGAATTTGGAGAACTTTGGTGAGCTCTAGTTTTGCTGATTTGCACTTTCCTAGTGAAAGTCAGTTTGACTAGTACTTAAATTTCCTTTTTAAGCATTGCTATTTGAATATCAAGTTTGTAGAAAGTGTTAGAAAACCGCCATTTCTTTGTGCTACGAGATCAGTTTCATTTCTACCATAAAGGTGACCCACAATGAATGTGTTACCTTGTTAGAAAATAAATCCTGAATCATTTATACACTACCTTCAGACTATTTTCTTGCAGTTTTATTTACCTTCCAGATTTAATTCTTGTCTGTTTTTGTTCCCTCAATCTGCTGAGCTAAAAAAAAAATGTTATCACAGATACTATGCAAGTAAAGTAAGATTATTTGCAGATTTAAAAAAAACTTTTTGAGCACCTGTTTTTTTTTTTTTATACCACCTCTGTTGTCCTATAAAAAGTATAAAGGAAAAATGTGGTGATTAAAAATTCAACACCTCAGGGACTTTAAATAAACATCTGAGAAATCTCAGAATAAACATATCACACCATCAGTCTCTCTCTAACAAAACCAGAGATGTGTTAATTTAAGATTCCTAGTTATCATCTAACCCTCTCCTTTAGGTAAGGGGTTCATGTCCACAACCAAAGCAGAATGTCTTTTTTGGGGTCCAAAGCAGGGATTTACTTACCCTTAAGACAGGGGAGAGGTAGATTGGTATAGAACAGTGGTTCTACAATGTCAGACATTACTCCTGGAATCAAAGAATCTTCAGGTACAGGTATTTGAATCACATAATCTCCCAGTACAGGTATATGACTCGAAGAGAAGACAGAGGAGGGAGAAAGAAACTATCCACAGGAAAGTTGACTAGGATGAGCATCCAGAAATTGATTCAGCAAAGGTCAGGTAGACTGATCCATTCTACACTAACAGTGCAATCCTGTACAGTAAAGTAAGATTTCTGAGTTCAAAGGGACTTGCAATCCTATACACACTTTCCTAGGAGAATGTCCAATTGAACACAGTAGGGCTTACTCGTAGACATGCTTAGTACTATGCTGTTGGGTTCAAACCCAAGATCACTTTTTAGGGAATAAGTCACACTGAGCTCAGTGGGACTTCTCCTGAGTAAACACACTTGGGATGTAAGCATGTCGGACTCTTGTATAGCTGACCTGTGATGCATATTGAAAGGGGCATGTTTTGGTTGTTGGGGACTAGCACTACTTCTACAGTGGTTGTTTCTGTGGAGGGTTTAGGATAGGAATGTGCTGATGCTGGGAAGTCCGGCTCATTTGAGCTCGACGGACTTCCTGTCCGCTTCTGAACTGATGATCAGGGGGGTTTCTGTGGACTTTCATCTCTGAGACGGGCTGCAGTTTGTGCATTTTTTTAAAACTAAGGAAATTTGCACAAATGGCGCTATTTGTGTAACTTTATGCAATTTGCGTAAATCATTGTATTTTGCACATTTGGCGCAAATCAGCACCTGAAAAGTAAATAGATCTAGTGCAATTTGAGCAAACCCGCTGACTTTATGCAAATTACGCTAGATCCACGTGCTTTTTGGGTGCTGATTTGCTCAAAACATGCAAAATATTGTGATTTATGCAATTTGCCTAAATAGTACCATTTGTGCAAATTTCCTTAGCATTAAAAAAATGTGCAAACTGCAGCCCACCCTAGAGACAGAAGTCCACGAGCTGGCTTGACTCGCATAATAGCGAGTCGGCACCACTGAAGGGCTGGTGAACTGGAATCTGGGGGGTTGAAGCGTGTAAATCCATCAGATTTTCACTCCCCTATCAGATTCCTCATACATCCTCACACAATCCTTAGTTTAGGATTCTCAAGGGTTTACTTGCTATCACATTTTTCAAGCAGGGAATTGTTCAAGGGTTCAACAGTCTCTCTAAGTCTCCTACCCTCCCACCCTCTTCTGAACTTGAAGGAATGAAATTTGGTCTACTATCCTCACCCTTGTTAGAGGAAAAGCTCTTGGCATCTGCAGTGTTTGCTGGGCCAATCATACACCTCAATATGTATGG
Organism: Shinisaurus crocodilurus; assembly: GCA_021292165.1. NCBI lineage: Eukaryota > Metazoa > Chordata > Lepidosauria > Squamata > Shinisauridae > Shinisaurus > Shinisaurus crocodilurus. The sequence continues at coordinate 176,695,541 of CM037877.1, read as the reverse complement.
AAATATAGCACTAGAAGAGTAACACATGACCATGTCCTCCTGGGGTTGAGTTCACATTGGCTATGCTAGAAAGAAGAAAAAGAATCCTTCTGCACTGGAAAGATAAAGTTAATTATTCAGTCATTCAACTTTACTCTTGTGAGTTTGCAGATTTCTCATTATAGAAAATGCAGAGAAGCATTTAAAGGCATCTACTGCATTTAACTGACATGATTTACTAATGATCTCACACTCACACCCAAGTCTTTCATACTTATTTTAAAATTAGAAGCCTGTATGTTCTTTTTAATCTAAAGAAATAATTACCTGAAAAATTATGGTTTCCCATTTGACCTCTGCTATAATGGATGTTGTCCTATGAATTAAGTGCCCATTAAGTAATTTGAATAAAAACCAATACCTAGGAAGAATTTTTGCTTTTCCTTTTCTTCTGGGATTAGAAGGATAGTAAAATGACATGAACTGAGAATGTAGGTAATGCTAAACTTTCAAGATTCTGGGTTAGATACTGTATATCATAAAAGCAAGAGGTGATCCAGCATTAAGAATGAGCTACTAGGGCATGTATCAGTGTACTGTGCCATTATAGGATGGCTCAAATTAATTCTTGGGTGGTGCAGAAAATTAGAAGGGAGAGGAGTATTTTTTTAGAAACAGCAAAAGGTAGGAACCATGCATGTTGAACAGTTGCTTCCTCTTATCTCCAGTGTTCTGTGTGCCAAAACTATCCAATAAGGAAACTGGTCATATTGCTTCCATACGGTGAAGGAGTGGAGCAAAGCACAGCCAGCCCTAAAGAAGAAAGTTAGATACCTCAAGCCTTCAGAGTTAGCCAGAATTCAGAAATCTCTGAAGCAATTTGCTTTAAGAAATGCCTCATGGGAAGGGAACACATGGAATGGACTTCTTGGACTTTTCCCCATTTTCCTTTCTTACAGCTGAAAGGATCCTGTGTGAGTACTTCCGCAGACTGAAGGCTACAGGTATTACCCATATCAAATTCCATGGAATGTATGGTTCATGCCATATCTTCACCCTATGGCTTCACTCAGACAAATACCCTATAGCTGATTGATAGCCAAGATTCCCTTCCTTTCTGTTCTCTCAAGCTGCAAACCTGACAACTATTGGGAATTACCTAGTCGCCTCATTAACTTGCTGACTCTGGTATATATCTCTCCTATCCTCAAAATGAAAGAGGATGGCTGCAATCTGCAAGTTGAAGAGAAGATACAATTATTTTTAAAACTGTACATCTGTGATTTTGTGTCCATGTGATGCTCTCCTTTTTCTTTCTAATTTAAATAATCTCAGAGGAAGGACGTAGCATGTGTAGGGGCAATTAAAACATCATAGAACAAGAGATTTCTAGTTCTATTGATATAAACCTAGATTTTCTAATGATTCTTCTACATACCATCAGCACTGATTCTACACAGCATTTTAGAGACAAGGTTTTTAGGTTTTATGGCTGTTCTTATATATCCTGTTCTGTTCGCATTGTTAGGCTATTTTTCCAGCTTGTCTGGGGAGAGACAAGCCAGAGGTCCAGGTTCACATGCCATGCTAAACAAGCCATGGATCAAAGGTCTGTGGATTGTTTAGTTGCTCCAGCTTGCAGCAGGAGTGATTGAGCAGCATTTACGAGCAGGCTCCTGGAGGAACCCTGGCTTATAATGACATGCAAATCCTTCCAATGCATTGTACGTGGAGGTGCCTTTCAAGAGGATGTGGAAACTTCAGTTACTACAAAATATGGCAGCAAGAGTGCTGACTGGAAGGTCTTCTTTATCATTTTGGTGCCAGACCTTTTTAATCTTCTGTATAACTTTTATGCTATGTTGTGTTAAAGTAGTAGTTAACTTTGCGATAACTATTAGCACTCTATGTGGTTCATAACTGTTTTATTTTAGTCTCTCTGTTTTCATAGAATCATAGAATCATAGAAAAGTAGAGTTGGAAGGGGCCTACAAGGCCATCGAGTCCAACCCCCTGCTCAATGCAGGAATCTAGGTCAAAGCATCTCTGACAGATGTCTGTCCAGCTTAATTCATTGTTTTGTTGTATGATTTTTTGACTTGTTGTATATGGACTTTTGGATTCTATTTCTCTTGTTGTACATTACCCTGAGAGCTATTTGCTTTAGGGTGACAATACATTTTAGTCATAAATAAAAATCATTCATGAGCATTAGCCATGCTGGCTGGGGCTGATGGGAGTTGTAGGCCAAAACATCTGTAGGGACCAAGGTTGGGGAAGGCTGCGCTGGAGAGTGTATAGGTTGGTAACTTAGTGGTAACTGTCACCCTGGCTTCAGAGAACTGGATGGCACTTGGCCATATAAAAAGGCATGGGGAGCTGGTACTGAAATGAAATCCTGCCTGGACCCCCAGTAGGTTTGCTTATAAACCCCAGCTTCCCCTTCAACCTTTTGTTTTCTCTGCAGGGAAGGACAGAAGGGGCAAAAGGAGCTGAATTGTAATCCAATGGTGTCCCCTGAAGGATCAGAGATGAGCCTAGCTCCCCCTCTACTTTCTACCTCCTTCCCCCCCCCCCCCATTCACAGAATGAGTGGATTAACGTAATTCCTATAATGTCTGAATGGAGTGCATGGAAGATAGGCAACATGAACCTTCAGTTACAATTCAGAATCTCTAAACATACAGCAGTTGAGTCTACCATAGCTATAAGAGGTCTGGAGAGGTTTATGGGGGGGGGGGAATGTTCCTAGGAATCTAAGAGGCTGCCTTCCACTGTGATTGTAGGACAGGTTACCAAATCTATGTGGGAAATCACCAGTATGCAGCAGTTTCAACTTGTACTTTTATCATAGCACTTGATTTGGCAACTCAGAATGTTAAAATATTGTCAGATTTCCATCCATGTGTTTTCTGACAGTCCTCTCCAAAGTCTTTAATTCCTGCATCAACTTAGATTTGTTTGGAAGCCATCCCTCCTGCAGGGTCTCAATCTCTAAAATGATGATGAATATTTATTACGGTCATTGACCAGATCCAATCTCTAAAATGTAACTTCATGCACTTCATGCCACAACAAGAATAAAATGTCATATGAGCGAAAAGCACAAATGTAGCATGCCACTTCCCTGTTCACTAAAGCTGAGCCAAAGTATCGCTCAAGAGAAACTTGGAGGTAAAATAAGTTTACAGTGTCCAAAATTTATTCTTGCTCAAATGCACCTTAAATTCATTTCTTTTGTGACTGTTCTTAGCCCCAATAATTAGTACCTTTTTGTTATTCCTGTGCTGTGCTGGAAGATAGGAAAATTCACTTGGTTGCCTAGGCAATGTAGGGATATAGCACAATAAGATTAGGGAGGCCTGTTATACATTGCCAGAAAAGAGGACAAAAGTGGACATAACTTTGCATAAAATGTGCATATGCTGATTTATATGTACAGATGTAAAGTTAGAAATCATTACTATAATTCAACTAGAAATATAATACATCTCGCCATAGTGGGGAAGACTGTAGACCTGGGTGCCTGCTCTGTCCAGGTGCTAAGCGCTGAAGAGAGCAACTTCAAGCAGTGGAGGTGGGGCTTCTAATCCGTGAGTGCTCCATGGTGGTGAACCTATTTTGGGGGTGGATTTCAGCACCATGGATAGCTCCTATAAAGCTCCAAATAAACACATGAGCACCATAGCTAACTTAGGGAGAGTCACCTGCCAATCACATTGCTTTCCCTATATTTTGGTGCTACGCTCAAGAGAGTGCCAGAAGGCAGGGAAGTGACCCTATAGGCATGCCTAGGCAACCAGGTGATTTTCCTTCCATCCCAGCACAGCCCTGGAAAACAGGGAGGCATTGCTTATACAATGGGTGGTTTTTTTGTAGCCCCCTGGAAGCATTGACAAAAGGTCATTGGATACAGACCACTGAATTTGACAAAAGTACTGATTTTCATCTGGATATCAAGAAATGGAATAATTCATCTCAATTAAAAGCACACATTTTGAAAAGCAAGAATATCTAATAAGCAATTTCCAATAAAATGTTGAGAGCAGAGGCTTGCACATAAATGGCTATAGTCCATCAAGTCACTGTGTACATGTGTAAAGGACTATGAGTATATAGAAGAGTCTCTCTTTTTCTGAATGGTAGCCTCATATTTACATCATAAAAGCTAATTTTGAACCATCTCCCCTATGATCTTGCTAGTCCCAAGAGCCACCTTCCAAAGTATTCTGCAATAGAAGCAACCAGAATCTCAAACACCGTTATGGTGCAATCCTATGCATGTTTAGACAGAAAAAAAGTCCTACAACTCCCAGCATGTCCCAGCTAGCCATGCTGGCTGGAGAATGCTGGGAGTTGTAGGAGGACTTTTTTGTGTCTAAACATGCATAGAATTCAGCTTTTAGTCCTTTTAAAAAACAAAACAAAACAGGAGCAATTTTGGGTTAAAACATGTTGGAAGTTATACTTTCCCCTGTAGTTTCCCCCCTCGATTTTAACTTTCTATCCTAACCTGGCATATGTTGAATCACCAGAACATGTGAAGTCCCAACATGCAGCCTCTTAATAAGCAAATTGTGGGGAATTACAGTAATACCTTGGATTGCAAGTAACTTGGTTTGAGAGCATTTTGCAAGACAAGCAAATTTTTTAATATTTGTTTAATTTTTTTTGACTTGATATACAAGCGACGTCTTGCAATACAAGTACTGTAGTACGGCTTAAATTAAAAATCTCTGTACAAATCTTTTTTGGGGGGATTTCGTTTTGATATAAGAGTGTTTTGGATTACAAGCACGTTTCCGGAACGAATTATGCTCTCAATCCAAGGCATGACTGTATGCCATCATCATACAGATGCAAATTCTCCACACTTCCCATTTTAATGGGAAAATAATTTTGCCATTTCCAGGAAAATTTACTTTTATGTTTTTGTCCAATACCATTTGATAGAAGCCGTCACACAAAACTGCTGATGATTCTTCTCTACTAATAGATGTGAAAAATGGTATATAGATTCTGAAAGCCAGCAAGAGTCTTTAAAAATACTTTTAGGCAGGATTATCTTCCAAGCTATATACCGTATTTTTCCGTCTATAAGACGCCCCCATGTATAAGACGCCCCCCACTGGGCAGTTTTGCAACCGCGCAGTTCTCTCCTCGGCTTATTTCCGTGTATAAGACGACCCTCAATTTTTAGTCTAGCGATTTTAGGAAAAAGTATAGTCTTATACATGGAAAAATACTGTATTCCATCTCGATTCTGTATCCGAGAAGCCGAAGTTCAAAAGATGCTTCTGTTAATGAAGATGTGATTAACAAAAACATAAAAAAATAACAGAAAATATCAAGCTGAAAGGATAATAATTGGAAAAGACCATGGCAAGATTTCTCTCATTTGCATTTTTCACTGAATTGTGCCTGGGGTTGCTGAATTATTAGTATGCAGTTTTGCACATCAAACCTAAATATTTGCATATTTGTTTACGACACCAGCATCATATCATGTTTTGATTTTGTGCTGGCAGGGTAGTCAGTACACACAGACTGGAGCACTTTTTGATTGCTACAGCAAGCCTGGTCGTCGTCCGTCCTGTCCCGTCCCCCCCGTCCCCCTGATTCTCAGATATTTTTCGCACTTGAGTGCAATATCCAAGTATAAGACCACGCTACTCTGTGTGTCCGTCCAATACTTTAAAGTAGGTAAGTAGGGGCCTGGCCCAAATGTCAAGTGAGGACCATACTTTATGCAGCAGTAGTTCTTGCTTCCTATATATGTAAAGTGTAATGGTAAAACTTGTTTCTCCGAGCATGAGGGACTACACAGTAGACAGTCTGGGGAGCAATGACTGACTGTGGTCTCCCGGCACATGTTTGAGGAAATGTTTCTACTCTTTATTCCCAGACATCAGGTATGACTGGCTCTGAGAATTGACCCCTAGGATGGTTTACAGCAATTAACCTCATTGCATTTTTTTGTTTTCTTCGTAATTCTCTAATTATTCGTCTAGGAAAATGGGTAGATGCAAAATAATTTTCACATGTTAATCAGCTTTTTATACTTAGAGAATTTTAAAAGCACATGAGAGGTTTAGCCTGAAGAGAAGCTCCTAGAAAAAATCTGATTCTTGGGGTTGCATGTATGGTTTTTATCAGTATGGATAATATAATATCATTTCTAATGCAGTGCTTCAAAAAAAGGGTGAAGAACTGATACTGAGCAAAAATAGGGGAAAAAAATACTAAAACCTTAGGAAGGAAACAAGCATGGGTATTGGATGAGTGTCTCATGGTGCTTGTGTACATGATTCCCGCAGTCTGTTACTGCAGATATCAGTACTTCGGGATCCTCTAAGCGTTTTACAAGCAGTGGAATGCACAGTTAATATTTCCTGGAAATTCTTCAACCCTCATACTAAAGTCAAACTGACTGGTATAATGGGAAAGGCCAGACCCAATCAGCCTCCACAGCAGGTTGATGATTTGGACTGCATGCAAATAAAGGACCAGGCAATTTCCATAAAGGAATGAGATGATGCTGCAGTGGCCAGCAATCACTTTTTCAATGTATCCCAAGATTGCTGCAGATATTAGGTGTGACAAGAATGGTTTAAATGGTGACTAGGAAAAATGTAGTAGAACGTTAGTACATGTAATGTAGGAAAATTACAATGTATATTCTTCAGAGAAGTCTGTGCAGGGCAACAAGATACTAACTATTATACTGTAGTACTGATTGTGCTACAATTGCGTGGGTAGAGGGGGAAATGAAGAGACAAGACAACAGTTATGGTATAAAATCAGGGCCACATTTATTGAATCGAAGGTCTGCGAAGGGAGAAGTGCGGGATTAACTAAGGCCGGCCAAAGGGCCAGTGGAGCATGCCTGGGCGAAAGCATCCCAAACTCGAGGGCGGCGCGGTGACTCGCCACCCTCGAATTCTACACTCGGGGTGCTGGGGGATCTACACAGGATCACCGTCCCCTGGCGCCACGGGACAACCGAGGAGGGTGAGATGGGTAGACCCCAAAGGCGACCCTACCTCTCACAAATTGAGCCACAAGGCATCGACATTTGTGAGGCTCGGGTTCTCGCCAATCACCTTAAAAGGTGCCATGGGATGCACACCGCAACCCTAACCCCCACTGCCTATTCACCGCACTTACCGCCTAACCTAAGGCCAATGTGACCGAATTAGCAGGTAACCCAAAATAATAAACCCACCGCCGATTACACAGTGTGGAGTAGGCGAAACACGCACGTTGCCCCGAGCCAATTAGGACAACGAGCCAAAATTCCTACTCGGCCCCATAAAAGGCGACCAGAGGAGCCCACACTGCTTCATCGGGAGTGGAGGGAGGGAGCTGCAAAGAAGGAGGCGTGGGGTGGGGTCTCCTGTGCATAAATACTGCCTCAGGGCCCCACCCCTTATGCCTCACCCCATCGGGCAAACAATTTGCCCGTGCCCTGATTGGAGGTGAAATCACCTCATTCTAGCCCTCGCTCTCCCTTCCCCCCCTCGCAAAATCCTCCCCCCCCCACAGGAGCGTGGGGTGCGAAGGGAATTCTGGCATGATTAGTAAATACTGTGGATATTTCTTGAAAGTATGTCTTTTGACAGTGGCCACATTCATGCAGAAGGAACTGTGTGCTGATGCACACCTCCTGTTTGCCTCTGCTTTGTTGCTCCTTGCTAGCATGACCACTAAACAAACCAGGAAGATTTGTTTAGCGTGGTGTCCATGCCCAGGATCCCGGCTTGTCCTTCCCAAGCGAGACAGGATTCGTAAACCAAGAACAAAGCTTACTTTAAGATGCTGGATTGCTTGGGATCAATGACCCAGGGTCCTGGGTTTGGATGGCACACTAAACAAACACTTCCTGTTTCTTTATACATTATATCCTGCAGATAGCTGGTCAAACAGAGCGTTCAGAAGATATTCAGGCTTGGTCAACATCCAGGGAAGGAAAGCTCAAAAACACTGGAGAACCCACCAATTGTCTTCTCTATATCTTCTTCCCTTTCAAACCTACTAAACAGAAGGAGACTCTTGGTTGATCCTAGGCTATTAATGTAATCATTTGAAGAAATGGTAGTCTAGATAAATGCTCAGACTTGGATATGTTTAAATTCGCTTGTATTAGAATTGCAATCTGAGCATGCCATAAATAATGAAGTGGCATCGTGTTGCTAGATGTCTGCTGCTGCTAATAATAATAATAATAGTAATATTTCATAGTTGTAATTAAAAATGGCCTTTTCCAATCTAGAAGTGCTTCTTATTATCAATGGAACTTTCATACTGCTGATCTCAGCAGCATGGACACAGGTTTTTCTTTACTAAGCTCTTGCTGAGCTGATTAACATGTCAGAAATTATACAAAGGAACTGTGGCCAAAACCACTGTAAAATAATTGGATAGTTAATAAAATCCTATCAGTGCAATAGCATGAAATTGGCATGCATTTAAAACTACATAACAATTGTAAACTTGTTTATTTTATTGTTCGGTATTGTATAGTTTATTAGAGTGGTTTTCAAATTGTGTACTAGGTTCATTTGAAGTTTGCTAGGGATTCCTCAGCAAGAAGACAGTTTATGGCAGACTCTTTTCTTGAAAGACAACCACTATTGATTTTCCCCAGCAACATGTATGTGCAGGGGAGTCCTTATGTAGACCAACAGTAAAGCCCAACAGACCTGGGGAGCATCCTGTGTGAACATCTTGTGCATCCTAGAAAGTGCACCAGGATCCTCTGCAACACTCTGGGGTTCTGTGGCAAACATATTTCACAACAAATAGGCTGATGTGGATGGGATTCTTGAAGGCAACAAAACTGTGTAAATAAAGGTTAGATAAGAACATAAGAAGAGCCATGCTGGTTCAGACCAGGGGTCCATCTAGTCCAACGTTCTGTTCACACAATGGCCAACCAGTTGCCCACAGGATCCCACAAGCAGGACATGAGTGCAACAGCACCCTCCTGCCCATGTTCCCTAGCAACTGGTGTACATAGGCATACTGCCTCTGATACTGGAGGCAGCATATAACTATCAGGACTAGTAGCCATTGATAATCTTCACCTCCATGATGCTAAATATGCTAAAAGGTTATTGTCGGGGCCCTGGTACTACAATCACACATTCTAGCACTCTGACACCGGAGACTCCAAATCAGTGAGATCCTTTTATTACAGTAAATCCCACGGCATAAGCTTAATGGTTACAGTCTTCAGAAATTGTATAGCTGATGGCATGTTGCTACAAGCTCTTGAAATTGTTTCACATCAAATTCCTCAACATTCCACCCCAAGGGAAGGATAGGAGCCAATCCCTAATGATCCTCAGACAAGAGAAGGAATCCTAGAAACAGGTCTGACTTACCCACACACACCCATAGAGAGCTGAACCAACCTTGCCACTAAACCTCTGGGGTGTTGTGCATCTCGGCCTTAGGATCTGAGCAACTCCTAGCTGCTTCTCCAACAGGGGAAGGATTGGGGCCCTATTGCTCCTGCGACAAGGGAAGGGAGTCTAGAAGACAGGGCCAGCGCTACCGCTAGGCCAACTAGGCAGTTGCCTAGGGCGCGTAGCGGAAGAGGGCGCAGAACGCTGCGCTCCTCTTCACTGCCGGCGCGCTCCTGCCCTGCCCGCCCGCCCTCCTCTCCGAGAAAGCCAGGTAAGTGCGCCCGGAGTAGTGGTGGGGCCGAGCCTGGGCATCTCCCCCCTACCTTGCCTCGCATCCGCGCCGCCTCCCACCTCGCCTCGCTTCGCCTCTGCACCACCTCCCCCCCACGCCGCCTCCCCCACCTCGCCTCGCCTCGCTTCGCCCCCGCGCCGCCTCCCCCCGCGCCGCCTCCCTTTGCTTCGCTTCAACTCTCCTCCGCGCCGCCTCCCCCCCCCGACACCTACCTTCTCCGTGCTGTTTCCGGAGCCCTGCCCGCGCTCTGTTTTGGCGGGAAGTACCAGGGCAACAGGGCTTAAACAGCCCTGTTGCTCTGGTTTCCCCCGGCCAAAAACAGAGCGCGGGGGTCCCTTTTCAGAGGAGGCGTCGGACTGGGAAGGTAGGTGGGGGGGCGGCAGCGGCAGCGTGCGGGGGGGGGTCCGGTGGCGGGGGGGCGGGAGGTTGCAGAGCAGGGCTGCTTTCCGGAGCCCCCCCCCCACGGCACGAGGGGGGCACTAAATATAATTTAGCCTAGGGCGCCAAACTGCCCTGCACCGGTCCTGCTAGAAGAGGACCTGAACCAGCAAGCACACCTCCACAGAGGTCAAAACCAACCCTGCCACTTGAGTTGGCCCCTCTGGGTACTGTGTGTCCAGGCCTCTCAACAATCAGGGTCTAGAACAAGATCAGACTTGAGTCCAAAGTACTTCCCCACATTCAGAGATTCCAACGACCGAAGCTTCCAGCCTTGGGATCTCTACACCACATGGGTTGAGGCATAGGAAAGTCCAGAAGTCAGGAAATAGCCCCAAGCAAGCTGGGCTCTGGGCTCCTCAACAAAGACACATCCATAGCCACAAGAATGCACGGTCTATGAAAAGTATGACAGTTCTTTTCATGGCAGGTTCTTGACAGTAAAAGTCCAAAGAGAAGAAAGTCCAAATGAGGTAGAGTCCATGTGCAGAGTGCTCCCAATAACTCAGTTGCTGATAGATCCAAACAGAAAGATGCAGACAGGGAAGACGAGAGAGATGTTCCTAGCAAAGCCTCTGGACGGTAAGCACTGACTTAAAAGCGAAGGTGTGGCCATCTTAACCCTCCTTCCAAACCACTAATTGACAAGGGAACAAACCCATCCACCTGGGTGTCTCCCTTCTACCCTTCAGGGGTGAGGCTTCAACCAGAGTGACACCTCTACAAACCACCCCTCCCTTCTCCTGAAGTTCCCAGAGAAGGCTGCCAGCTCCTATCTCTGCATGGTCGAAGTTGCAGCTGGATGGGGGAGACAAGTGAACTCCCGCCTGCTTTCTCCTGAGAACTCTAACAGTAATAAGCTCATACTGGACTTGACATTCCACAGACTAACTAGGCCCCAAACCCTTCCAAACTATTGCTGACCAGTTTCTGGTTATGAACTAGAAGGCCCACTATATTACTGAACCCCCACAGTTATGCTAAAGATAATGCTAAAGGTATTAATAGTACCCATGGGGGGGGGGGAGACTCAGTGTTTTGGCCAGGAAGAGGTTAATATCTACATTCTATCATTCTTTGCAATATCCAGTTGGATTTTATAGAGGCATAGCTTGACTGGCGACTCAGTGGAGATACACAAATATGTACTTAAAATTAAGTGTGGATTATTTTATTTATATATTTATTCTATTTGTGTTACTGCAGATTTACACATGTGTTCTAGCATGCCCTTCGCTTTTGAAACAGAGGTCCAGTTTAAACATGGCACAGGATGTGTTTGGAAATGAAACTTACCCCTGTGTGGTTCTGTGTGTACATAGAATCCATGCCAAGTCACGGAACTTACCTGGGATCCATGCCAAGTTCCTAAAACCACAGCTTGGGTTTCAGAGTTGACTCGTCAACAGCCTGTCCCTGTCCATTGCCAACGGTGGCCATTTTGATATTCCATGCTGTGGCCAGACTTACCTTGGGACAACATGAAACTGGTATCAGCCCCCAAGAGGGAAGAAATGTGACTTAGCCCAGGTGCCTCTAACTCACAAAAGGCTCAATCCTATGCATTTTAGACAGAAAATAGGCCTACATTTTTTGGCTGGGGTATGCTGGGAATTGTAGGCCTTTTTTTCTGTCTAAACCTGAATAGGATTGCACCTTAAAAAATAAATATAGGTGCACATTCATGTGTGAAGATGTGTGTATTTTGTAATGTAAGAGTGTCCTCTTTTCAACCCAGTACACTCTGGAAGGGGAAGTAAACACTGGCTTCGAGACACATGGATCGAAAAGAGACACCTGTGTGGCCATTCATACATTACAAAAGTTGTACATCTTCATCCACAAGTGTGGATATCCCATTATGAAAGGTCAACATGAGAAAGTACTTTGAGTTTCCACAGTTTTTCTGGCATCGAGTCCAGCTTCTATAATTTTATTAGAGAACCAAATTGGTAGTATATAAAGAAAAATCATATGGTGATGTTTTAATGAAAATATACTGGATGAATGGGACTTTCATTTATCTTCGTCTGATTTCTTTGTATATGAGGCTAATTGTAAGGGCTGCTATGTACAGAAAATCTCATATTCCATCACCTTGTTCAGATTACTTTCAATATCAGGGCACTCTGTTCTGTTGGGTACATTGTAATTATTCTGCAGTAATGATATCCCATTTAGAAACTAATGACATCTTTTCATAAAAATGTTTTTGAAGTTTAGTGCATATGAATGTGCACAAATCAGATATGAACAGGAATTCATAAATGTGAATTGCCAGTTACAGTGTAGCTTAAAGCCATGTCATTATTTATCTGGTTCTGTTGATTGCTTTCCTTCTAATTGTCTTCTCTTTTGATGACTGTGTATATAGAAATTTGCCATGGTCAGAAGAGATGAAGTTTTCCTAGATCCTCCTCAACACTAAAGGACAACTTGTAAATTGTTAGAGGAGTTAATATTTGAAACCTTCAGTCAAAAAAATAGGGCAAAATCAATAGGTTCCAACCTATAAGCGTATATATGGTATGCAAATTTTAAACACATATACTCAGAAAACACCTATACTGCTGAAGTAAAGCATGCTTGGTCTTATAAGCTGAATATAAGAGCTCTGCTATATCAGACCAGTGATCCATCCAGTCCAACATTCTATTTCTTGATAGTGAAAGCCAACTCCTTGGAAAGGAGATTGCATTCTCTCACTCTCTCCCCCCACAAAAACTTAGAAGCAGAACAGCTTACATATGGGCAATGTATAAATGCACGAAATAAATAAGCCCCACTATGGATAATGGAACTTATTTTTTGATCAGCATGTGAAGGATTTCAGCCCTAAACCTTACTGCTATTCCAATAAAGGCTAGTGTGATCAAACCATGCACACATGCATATCTTGCATACTGCAAAGATGCAACATACCGCAGGGGTGGACAATTTGTGGCCTTCCAGATGTTTTGGCCTACAACTTCTGTCATCCATCACTATTACCTATGCTGGCTAGGGCTTATGGAAGACATAGGCCAAAACATCTGGAGAGCCACAAGTTGCCCACCCCTGCATTATAGGAAACCAGAGATAGAAGAAACAGACCTTTTTGTAAAATACACTGATCCAGCGTCTTTTGCTTTTATACTCTCGTTATTCTGTATTACTTGATTGAATATTCCATAGGCAATAAAAAAGAGAAATTCAGTACATCTCTGTTTGCTGCCAGCTCTATTTCACACTCCTAACATTCTGGATGGCAGCCTTTACATGAGACAAGTCTTCACTGTGCCCTTTTCAATTCTTCAGTGCTGTGTGATTCCTAATGATAGTCCATATGCTCTAACAGACATGTAATCAAGCATGTAATTGGCTACTGTTCCGTTTATTTAAAACATGGCACTTCACAAATTCTGTAAGATTGTGCATTACTCTAGCATACGTGTGGCCAAGAACGTGCAAAGAGGAACTTGGCAGTGGACAGTCTGCAGCCATGAACCTCTTGAAAGCTTCTGAAACATTTTCTAAATGCTGCTGTAAATGATCATGCTCTTTCCCACTTCGTGTTCCTTCCTGCTCCTAGTTTTTTACTTGTTGACTTTCAGACGTTATCAGGTTCCTCTAAACCTCCTTTATGGTTTCTCAAAATACTTTATAGGATGGATTACAAGGATACAATTAACCCAAGAACTTGTTGTTTAGGACTTCAGATCCTGTTGCCTGTTTGTTTCAGAGAGGATCAGGGAAGCTGTGCAGTTTCAGGGTGTAACTGAATTGTGCTTAGACTATTAGGCTATGCCAGTTTACCAGTTGTCACTTGGCTATCAGCAACATATATCTATGTTAAAATAGTTTAAAGTATATTGAATTTTAGATAGATGCTTCTGTTTTTGTAGACCAAATATACTCAGTTATTTTCTTTGCCAAAAGGAGAACACTATGGACAGTTTTGAACATTGAGTGGAGAAGTTGCTAAACAAATATTTTTATGTAACTATGGAAAACTGGGAAATTTTGTACTATTCTTGTTATCTGTGATTATTATAGTACTGTGATTTCTTTGCTTTGGAAGAGGTTGACCAGTGTCCATATTTTCTTTGGTTAATGTTAAATGCTTGAACATTTAAAATGATTCTTTAACGTTCTATATAAGGGTTGTATCCAATTAGCCCTCGCCACCCCCAGATCAGGGAGGGAGGATTCTCTCCCTTCCTCTGCAGACCCCTGTGCGCCTTCAAAAACTACTCTAGATGGTTGGGGGGGGGGTGGAAGGGGAACGTTCTGTTGTGTAAGTGTAAGTGGATTTCACCTTATATTTGTATATTTTAATATGCAAATTATATACACCCTACATTTATATATGTTTAATATTAAAAATAGTGTTCATCCTAATCTAATCAGTATCTTTAACAAAATAGCTTATCAAATTTATACACTCAAATGGTTATGCTGACTGTATTCTAGCATAAAAGAAACATAATCCTCCTCCTCCTCCTCTCCATTTTATCCTCACAGGGTTATGCTGAGCATCAGTGACTGGCCCAAAGTCACCCAGTGAGCTTCATGGCAGAGTGGGGACTGGAACCCAGATCTCCTGAGTCCCAGCACTCTAACCACTACGCCACACTGGCTTACAAGCAACTTAGTTGCGTGTGTTAGTTTTCCCAGGGTCAATTTTGCTCCTTGTGAGCTCTTTAAAACCATGCAATATGGCATGTGACTAGTGAAGTGTGCTGTGAATGATGTTTGTAAAATGATTATCCCTTAATCCACTACTGAATTACCATCCAGCCTCAGGCTTATGAAGTAAACTCTGTGGAATAGTCTTCATATCAGGATACAGTGGGGTTGTCCTAGGCCAGATGTCAGCTGTGTTAAATTTAGAAATTAAAGTTTAGACTATTTGCCAGCTTTGTCACTGAAAGGAAAGTTTAGTTCATTATATTTTCATGCTTTTAAAAGTGTTTTAAAATATCTGAACAGAGTAAATTGAGTGAACAGAGTAAATAGAGCATATATAAAGTGTCCTCAAATGTGGTGAGTATAATATTTTTAAGACAGTTATTCTACACACGTTTATCTGGAAGTAAGTTCCATTGAAATCAGTTGGACTTACTTCCACACAAATGTGTTAAGGATATGTAAAGTTTCACTACATGGGTGAAAGGATGAGTGGTTTTGGGCTCTGTAGAGCACAGTGGAGCCTTCCCCACCTCCCTTTCCTCGATTCAGTGCACTGGCCATTACATATAGATATTGGCAGTCTCCCCTGCCCACAATATCTACATCTATATAACATATGTCTATATCAAAATCACCCCCTAAAACTGCTATTAGCCCTTTGGGGTGGAGGAAAATACAGGTCCAGGGCTAAAAGCAGCTTTGGGATAGGGGATTTATATAGGGGAAAGCATTAAACACGTCCCCAGCAGCAGTGCCCCAATCAAATTCAGAGTCCCCTGCACCTATTTCGAAGGAAAGAAGATAAAAACGCAGAGAGGTCTTACCACAGGTCTCCTGCATGTGTGATTTGGCTCTAATATAGAATACAGTGTGTAGCTATAGTCTTACTCTGAAGTGGTAGGTTTAAGCAAAATACTGGGTTGTGTAATGTCTTGAGTTCCTTTTGCATATACAGTAATACCTTGGATTGCAAGTAACTTGGTCTGAGAGCGTTTTGCAAGACAAGCAAAAAAAAATTTAAAAATTTGATTTGATAAATGAGCAAGGTCTTGCAAGACAAGTCACTGTAGGGATTTAACCACTCGAGTGGCCTTGAGCAGGCGTAGCAGGCCGAAATCAGCCCCGCTCACACCCGCCAGAGACTCGCTTTGATATAAGAGTGCTTTGGATTACAAGCACGGTTCCGGAACGAATTATGCTTGCAATCCAGGGTATGCTTTATATGCTTTGTATTTCTTTTTTTGTAAAACAAATTCTGTGAAGAGGCTTTTCATGTGCTGTATATGTTATCTTAGGCTTCTCATGAGCTGTTATCTTTAAAGTGATTTCATGTTAAGAGACATCTTCTAGAAAAAATGTAATTCACCTGTATGCCACAACATGATCTTTTTGAGAATCTTTGATATTAGTACATGTGGATGTTTGTTAGTGTTGCTCTTTGGATTACTCTAATATTTTAAGTTAATGGTGAAAGATAGACATGCAAGTGTGTGACCTGATTCGGACGACATGACAACCCACCCTTGTTTAGGTGGATTGTCATGTTGTCTGAATGAGGACCGCTTCACCAAAAGTGGCTTGTTTTTTCAAACAAGCCACCCTGCGGTGCCCATGGGCTGTTTTAGGGCTGTTGTCACCCATGGCGGGTTGTCGTGTCATCTGAACCCAGATGACACAACCCACCATGGGTGAGCCCCAACAGCCAGCGAGCCACTTGGCGAGAGCAGCAAAAATCCCTTGCTGCTCTTGCCAAGCGGCTGCTACGGACCACTGACAGCTGCCTCCAAAGTGCTCAAGCGGTGCTTGGGGCAGCTGTCAGAAGCTTTCCCCATGTCCCATGCCACCACTGCCAGCCAAAAGGCACCCCCGCCTCCTCCTGCCTCCTGCTTAAGAGTAGACCTCTCGGGCAGGAGGAGGCAATCCAATCAGCTCCCCCATCCTCCTTGTTGTGCTTTAGGTAATGAGCCCTGAATGTGCTACATGGACAAAGAAGATTTTAAAATTACTATTATTCTTTGTCCCTGTAGCACAAGCAGGGCTCATGCCCTGAAGTGCAATAGGGTCAACTTCCAGCCTCAGCTGGGGCGACGTGCAGGGGGCTGCCCGCTGCAAGGGAGGAAGCAGGTAGCCCCTGCACATTGTCCCAGCCGAGGCTGGAAGTTGTCTGACAGCCGCAGTGAGCTGAAGTCGGCTCACAGCCGCGGCTATCAGAGAGAAGAGACTCGTTCCTCTATGCGATGTCCCCTGGGATACTGCGTGGAGGAACGAGGGGGAAGGAGGAGGAGGAGGGAGGTTGTGAAGTACCCACGATGAACCCGATCATCTGTCAGGCTCATCGTGAGTACTTCTTTAAACAACCAACCCGCCGTGGCTTATTGCTAGGGTGGGTTGCTGTGTCTTGTGAACTAGTCGTGTGTGTGTGTGTTTGTGCAGGCATGGTGATGTTGAAGATATACACTAGAAATAAGAGGTCAGCAGTTTTAATAATGGTAAACAATAAATACGAGCATGCAACTGTTAAAAATAGACACACAAAAACACTGCTATGTATGGTGCAACTTTTAACACAATTAGTATAAAACAGGGCTGGCCAAAGACATTTTGCTGACTGAGGCAAAGACAAGATGCTCCCCGCCCCACCCTTTCTCCAAAAGTCAACTGGACTGGTAGTTGCATCTCATGGTACAGTGTCTTATGAGACATCTTATGGGCAATGGGACAGTGTCTTCTATTGCACCTGAGGGAAACTGGCAAGCGTAGAGGGCACAGTGCAGACCCCATGGCACATACAGATCTGTCCTGATCAACCTTGCCCCTGGTCCTTGCCTCCCAGAATCAACTCTCTACCTAATGGTAGAGCCATCCTTGCCGCGTGGTATGTAATATTAAAACATGGAATTTACAATTAGATATTCATGTAGAAAGAATGCATGTAACAAAGTAAAATATTATACAGTAGTAACAGAACACACTACTGGGACACGCGATGACCAATGTAATTTTGCTGTCGGCAACAATTATAAGGAGAATGTTGAAAATGCAGTTAAATATTGGAAATGCACTTCAGCAATGTGAATAACTGATCAAATTTGTCAATTACTGCCATCAATGTACTAGAGAACATCTGAAGACAGAAGCAGCTCTGTGATTTCCTGGTAACCATCCTGTTTGTTAATTCTTCTTGCACATTGAAAAACAATATCTTCATGACATGCTCTAAATTCAGATTGACTCTCCATAGTGCATTATCTTTTAAAATGTTCCTTGTTCCAAAGAATTGTTTGTATGAAGCCTGGAGCCCCATGACTTGACTTTACACAAAAAGCAAAGACAGTTCGTTGAAATGCATTGGGAACAAAGGATACCCTTCTACATAACTGCTCTTGTTCTTTTCCTGGATATTTATTTTTACCTCTCTTCTCTCTTTTGCTTCTATTTTAAGAAGCACAACTGCATTCAGGATTGCAACTCTTTGAATTAATTTATGTACAGCAGGGGGAAAGGGTCACAGTCAGTGTGGTCAAAATATATCATGCCTAAAACTGTATGTGTGAAACCATATTATGAGGAACCGGACACTGCTTCCTTTCAAACTTATACAGGGGATTTAACTAAAAATATTATTATTTTGCAAATACAGAAATATTTTTAAGACTAGTAAAAAAAAAAACAACCCTAAATTTCAGTTGGGCTACCTTCTTCCTCTCTTAGTCAACCACAATTTTGGAAGTTCATGAAATCGATCAAACTAATTTGAAAATAAAATGCTAATAAGATATAGCTAAAAGGATTTTTTGTTTTGTTTTAATTTTGTGGGGTTTGTTTGTTTTGGTTTTAAGCAGGGGAAAAAGCATCCCCATCTCCTGATTAGGGCAAAATAGGGATTAGTACATTTGCTGCACAAAAGATCTTCTAATTGAAGAGAGATCAGGTTTTATTTTAATTAATTTCCTTACAGCCAATGGTTTTTTGCTAGATTAAATACGGTCTTTCTAAGAGGATAAGCCTCACAGATAATTATAAAGGCAGAGCAGGCACCAAGATATTAAATAGCATTGTTTACATTTGCTTTTCTGCTGTAGTTCTCCCCCCCCCCCCTAATCTGTAATTCAAAAGAAAAAAGAAAAGAATTTATAATAAAGATTGTATCTCCACTTTTTAGGCTTTAGTAAAAAAAATGGGTAATGCTTATATGCTTAGGATTGAATTGAAGTGTCCTGCAGAATAATACATTTAGTAGAAAATTAAATCAAGTGTACTATGTTAAACAGATGGGAAATGCAACAAAACGTGGCAGTGTGGGATGCTCCTGTTCAGGATTGCAGCCACTCCATTCCATGCCTTTCCCTCTGATTTTTTCTGCTTCCTCTCCAACAATCAGCATTCTGTGACCACTGAGCATATTGCTTTGGAGTTCCCCCTCTTAGTGTATTTTTTGTACAAACTTTGGGTTTCTCCTCACCCTGCCGATATCTCCTGTGTGTGTCGTTTTGGTCTACGTGAGCATTGGCACTCACAGCCTGAACATGGGAGACAGAGGAAATGATGTGGGAATGTGCAAGGTATTGTGGGGAGAAGGATCTGGGGAGGGACTCTCTTCCCATCCTTCCACCTCTAATTGAATTGGGGATGGATTGGACTGAGAGAGAGAGAGCTTCCTCCAACCCCACTGCAATTATTTTGGATGCAAATGGAGGGCTGAGCCATTTCAGAATCCAGCTCTATCTTCTCATAGGTGGGCACTTCTGAGGTCAAGGTAGGGCTCAACCCTTCCTTGGTCCCTGAAATAAGAACTAAAATGAGGGAATAGGGCTTCAGGCAAGTGGTAGAGGCCTTGGGAGGCTGGTGCATGACTCAAAGCTTACTTTGAGAGTCAGCAATTGCCTCCCTAGAGTCCTGCATGGCAGCTACAGGAAATAGATGGGTGGGAGGACCCTGGGGTGGGGAGGCCAACAGCGCTTCTTGAGAACTCTCAGGATCAGGGCCAGCATCAAGGGTAGGCATGGTTGGGCACCTGCTGAGGGCCCATAACTCAGCAGGTCCCACTGACAAGAGCTCCCTTGACTTGTTCCTCCTCTTCACCAAGCAACCTGCTCGTTACATGCCTCTCACTCTGGCCCAGACAATGGTGGTGGTGAGAAGGAGAGCGGTAGATGCTCACTGGCTGGCTGCCTGTCAAGCAAGCAAGTGCTAGCAATGATGAGAAAGAGAATGAGGAGCAATTGCAGCTGGTGATAATGGTGATGAGAAAGTAGACTCACTGAGTGAGGGAGCCAATTGAGGATGTCTTGCCCAAGGGTCGTCCATAACCTGGAGCCGGCACTGTTCAGGATGAATCAACAGACTGCTCTGCTGAGCCCTTGAGTTGGCTGACTGCAAAACCAGCGGACCACACTTCCCACTAAGCACAGGGTCAAACTACATGTTATGCTAATTGCGTAACATGGAGATGAGAGTAAATGTGGCTCAGCTTGTCTGAGCATGGAAAGCTAAGCAGGGTCAGGCCTGGTTATTATTTGGATGGGAGACCCCCTTCTCTAGTTTCCTGCATTGAGCAGGGGGTTGGACTCGATGGCCTTGTAGGCCCCTTCCAACTCTATGATCTATGAATCTATGAATTCATATTGGCACCACTGTGTGCCAGGAGGAGACGATTAAGCCTCCCTACACACCATTTTCCCTCTAAGCCCCCCATCACTGCACGGAGTGGAGTTAAAAAAAGAAAAAAGGCTCCTGTGGCACCAACACCTATTTTCTGTTGAATTAAACCTGAGGCGGGAGGAGATTTCAGGGAGAAATGGTGTGCATTTCTGTAGGGTAAGGTTTAATTCTCCCCTCCCAGGCTGCAGTGATCCCAGTCCAAATTGGTGAGAGTTACAGGGTCAAAATAAACCAACAACTACCACCCCGCCTGCTGCTAAGGATGCCTCTTAGAAAAGATCCCAAATAAACCCAATAATTATGGGGAGTGAGTCTAAAACAAAAATTCTTTATACATGGTTCAGTTACTATATTACTATAGACCAGGGCTCTCCAACCTTGGGTCCCCAGATGTTCCTGGCCTACAGCTCCCAGCATACCCAGCCAGCATGGCTAATGGCAAGGGATTCTGGGAGCTGTAATCCAGCAACATCTGGGGACCCAAGGTTGGAGAGCCCTGCTATAGACCAAGCAGTAGTGCTAATAGGGGGAATATGAATTGTTCCCTCAGGCACAAAATGATAACGATGAAGTAAAATTGTATATAAATAAAAAGGAATTTACAAGGCATTAAAACTAAAAATAAGGGAGGAAAATATGTTAAGGTTCAAAAAGATAAAAACAGCAATCTTCTTACACACCTAAGTCCATGTTAGTTCTAGCTAGGCAAGTTCTCAAGTCCTTAATTGCAAGAAAATTGTCCTGTGCTCAGGCCATCTTAAGAAAGATAGTTACAGGATCATAGTGCGATTCTGAAAACAGAAGATGGAGACAGTCAGACTCTGGCCCCAAAAGAAAACAAATGTATGAAGAATGCTAACATGCATTGTGATTTGTGATTGTAAATTGCCCTGAAATCAACTGATATAGGGTGGTAAATGAATAAATTCAATTAACAAAAAATATTTCAGTTTAACATGTTGTGTGTGTTAAGGGTTTTCCTTGTTCACTCAAGCTCCAAACATGCTGGAAAATTGCAGCTGTTAAGGGCCATGCACTTATTGGATGCAATATGGATATGGTATGATAGTCTGTGCTGTGGCTAGTTTCAGCTCCACTACTACCTTAGAGCTGGATGGCTGTCAATGGCAGTGGTGGACCTAATTCCTAGATTTGTCTGTTCACTGGAATAGACACATGTAATCTATGCAATTGATGCTATCCTGCAACTAATGGAAGCAAGATGGGCTTTTGCCTTGGTACATGTTCCAGCTTTTTGTGTGCTGAACAGAGGAAGTTGTGTTGAGTGTTTCCAATAGTGATGGTGTACAGTCCACCAGTCTTTCCTTCACCAATTGTTGATATGCTTTCTCACTGATGTCATGAATATTCCAGACAGTCTTGATGTCTGACTCATCTGGCTCCTAGAATAATCAAATCTCTTGTTCTTGCATGAAAGGATTTCCCATGTCATTCACACAAATTCTGAACCTGTGCATCAAATGACGGATTGGCAGGTAGCAATGGTTGATGTTGTTGCAGATCCCCATGAACAGAGGTATGGCCCACAGTTCAATGGGATATTAATCAGACTACATCTCTAGCATTTATTATTTGATATTAGTAACATATGGTAGAGTAAATACAACCATAACTATACATCTTGGTTTATAATCAAAACTGGTGTCATCAAGGATATCAGGTTTTCAGGGTCTGGCAAGAATCTCTGAGATGAAATTTCTATTCAGTGGTACTATGACACTTGAGGATTTCCTTCTAAAGGAAGAAAGATCTTCCTTTCTAGTAGCACAGAGGTGGGGAACATGTGGTCCTCCAGATGTTGTTGAACTGCAGCTCCGATCAGCACAAGCCAGTATAGCCAATGGGGAGGGATAATGGGATTTGCAGCCCAGCAACATCTGGATCCCTGTAGTAGTATTTTCTACCAAATTTGAAATAAATCCAATAGACACTTTGTCCAGTTATGCATCTTGGATACAGACTGTTCACATCTACACGTATAGTTTAACTTTGGCTCAATATTGCTTGAATTTTATAGCTCCATACTGGAATATGTTAAGTATATGGCCAGACCACTGTAAATCAATTTGTATGCTTTTTTCAGTATGAGAATACTTTGTTAGATTTTCTACACTACTGATTATGATCAGATCTTATTGGGAGGAACAAAGTGCTAAGAACAGCTCAAATGGGTGCTAGATAAAACTTCACCACAAATTTCTGCAAATTCACTTAATTCCTATGCAGGCTACTTTCATATTCCAAAACTAATATTCTTTTCCATTCTAAATGTAGGCATATTATCATGGTATGTTGTTGTTGTTGTTGTTGTTGTTGTAGATGGACAAGCACTAGAGACTTGGTTTATACCACCACATTAATTCTATTTACCCTGAAAGCCAGACTTCTGCACAGCCTCTTAAGATGAGCAACTGAGTCACTTCTTTGGCTTTAACTAGTAAATGCTTTATTTGTTTAGCTTGATTTTTCAAAAACATGCTTATGTTCAATAAGAAATTGCAATGTACTTTGAAAGAATTGGAATAACATATGAGAACAGTGTAGTATTTGTGCTGTTGACATTTTAAAACCTATAACGTTTCTCTGTGCTGCACTACATTAAATGTAACTACATTTTCCATTTCCTCTGCTGTGTTTGTTCTGGGTTTCCATCAAAATGGCATTTGAGAGATTCATCCTAAGCACTAACGCTACTATAGCATAAATACATGCAATGCTAATGCGTCTTTCAGAATGCCTGTGGTGAAGTGTGTTTTCTGGAGAAGTCTCCAAATACATGTCATTGTTTAAGTATTTGTTAACCTTAGATGATCTGAAAGCTACAAAAGATGTGGTGTCCCAGGGGCATTTGTTCATACAATACAAAACTCAGAAAAACACTACAATGAGGATGCTTTTCATGCAAAGGCCCAATAAGATCAGGAATTGCAGTCAGGAATGGGTTGTTGTTGTTAGACTTGGAAGACCTTTTCTAAAAATTAAAACTTTTGGTTTCAGTAGAGGCTAGAATCTAGAGGAGGTTGCCAGCTGATAGAAATGGCTACTGCTCCAAAATATATCTCCCACTCCTGGGAAAAAGTTATAGTGGGAAAACATAAGAACATAAGAGTGTGCTGGATCAGACCAAAGGCCTATCTAGTAAAGCATTCTGTTCCCACACCTGGCCCACCAGATGCCTATGCGAAACCCAGAAGTGTGACATGAGCACAATATTATTTATTTATTTATTTAGATTAATTTTAGGACACCTTTAAGGGTAACATCCTCTCAAGGTGGCGTACAACATAAAAACCATACAAACACGTACAATAAAACTCAATAACTACATATTCATTAAACGTTCCATGAAAACAAAGGTTACTGATTTAAAAAATCAATAAAAACCGAAGTTAGCTAGAACCAGTAGCCCAAGAATGTATGGAAAGGCCAGCAAAAACAGGTGGGTTTTCAGAGTTTCCTGAAGACCTGCTGTCACGGGACCAGCAAACCCTGATCCGTGTGTGGAAGGGAGACCAGTGCCACACTCCTGTTTGCTTTTCCCTTCCAGTGACATTTCCACTGCCACCAGGTGGACTTCTTTATTTTACCTGGGTGCCTCCATCAATCAGGAAGGCTCACTTTTGCCTTAAATTCCTTCTGCTGAGCTCTTTGCAAACATTTTTGTAAAAAAAAAATAAATTCTTGCAGCCTACATACTTCTTGGCACCATAATGTAAACAAACCCTCTTCTGCAGCCTCCTTATCTACCTGACCTCTTGATGGACCTCCTGTTCTCTCCATTTGCTTAGTGGTACTGGTTGTTTCTTTGGCTGCCTTAACAGTTGACCTTTTAGCAAATAATGAAATTTAACTCCATAATATTAAAACCAAATATATACACAATTATAAGACAGTACTGTTCCTTCACACCTGCAAAGAAGGGGCCAGATGAACCTCAGATGGAAGCTGATTCCAAAGGTGCAGGGACACCACTGAGAAAGCCCACTCGCTTGTAGTCACTGACCTAACTGCCGTTGGCAGTGAACAAGTGAAAAGGGTCTCTGCTGATGACCTCAGAGTGAAGGCAGGCTTGTATGGGAAAAGGCGGTCTTTTAAGTAACTTGTGCTCAAGCATTACCCTTCCCCCACCAACGTGTAGCTGTTGGTGGGAGGACTATTTGTGTGCATGAAGGAATGAGAGGCAAAGTTGTTTAATTTTAAAACCACCTATGGACTTAAGGCGGGGGGAGGAAGGCTTTAAAGGTTAAAACAAGCAATTTAAATTGGGTTCAGGAATACAGTGGCAGCTAGAGCAGCTGGATCTGTGTCAGTATCACGTGAACTGACTGCCAAGCCCCCAGCAATGTCTGATTGGCTAAATTTTGCACCAGCTGAAGTTTCTGATCTATCTTTAAAGGCAGCCCCACATACAGTGCATTGCAGTAGTCCAGCCTGGATGTCACCAGAGCTTGAATTACCAAGGTAAGATCTTCCCTCTCCAGATAGGGTTGCAACTGGGGAACCAGCCTAAGCTGGTAAAAAGTAATCCTGGACAACAACAACTGAGCTTCCTCAGTTAGTGCTGTGTCTAGGAGCACTCACAAACTGAACACTTGGTCTTCCAGGGAGAGTTCAACCCTATCTAAGATCAGATGTATCCAGATACGTGAGTTTATCTACCCACAGTACTTCTGTCTTTCATGGATTAAGTCTCAGCTTGTTTGTCATCTCTAATGGTGAACTTCAACAGAACTTGACACTAGGTAGTAATTATCTGAAACCAATGGATCAGAACTAGGTTTCCTATATAGTGGTCACATCACTGCTTCCGTTAAGCTAGCTGGGACCACCTCTTCCCTCAAGGAGCATTAATCACCTCTGAGGTCCAAATAGGCAGTCCAACTCTGGCCGATTTCACAAGCGAGGATAGACAAGGGTCTAGAGAGTAAGTGGTGAGCAAGGATCCAGAGAAGAACAGCACTCATCTGGTCATTTTCCCCAGTATAGAAAGACATACTGCCTCTGATACTGGTATAACTCTTATGACGAGTAGCTATTAATAACCTTAATCTCCATTAACTGTTATAATCTTCTTTTAAAGCTGTCCAAGTTGGTGGCCATCACTATATCTTGTGGCAGACATTTTGTTACATAAAAATAGAATAATGTTTGGGTGGTATCTAATTAACCTGTCCAGATGATGGAACAGCTTTTTTTTTTAAAAAAAACTTTATTTACTTTTCAAAACAAAATATAACAAAATACAAGAATAACGCAAAAATATAACATAAACAACATACAATAAATCATAAAGTGCACCCCCCCACCCTCCAAGGGACCAATTTATATACTTCCATCTCCTTGATCAAATGAATTCCAAATTCCAAAAATATAACATATCCTGACAAGGCATGCTCCCCTTCCCCTTTATTAATACATAATCTAATAACTGATTCCATATATCCATAATATTCTTCTTCTTTAACTGTCCTTTTTTGCATTTGATACTACAAGTTAGTTTATCATTTAGGGCTATATCCCAAACTTCTTTATACCAGTCAGTTATTAGGAAAACATGTTGTACTTTCCACTTCCTCGCTATCATTAGCCTAGCCGCAGTTAACAAGTTTACAATTAATTCCTTCGTATTTTGGTCGCAAATAAGTTTCTACGTTATTGATAACAATGCTAGTTTTGGACAGACCTCTAAATTAATACCAGTAATTTCTGATATTTCTGTAAAAACCTCTCACCAAAAAACCAGTACATTTTTACAACTCCACCACATATGAACATATGTCCCTTTTTCCTGACATCCTCTCCAACAAAATGCAGAACAATTATTATCTATTCTATTTAATCTTACTGGAGTTAAGTACCATCTCCAAATTAGTTTATAGAAATTCTCCTTTATCCTAGTTGACTTCACCTTCACAATCCGTTTATCCCATATGTTGTTCCAACCCACCTTCGAAGTCACCTCTTCAAATTCATTATCCCATACTGCCTTTAGCTGGTCCTCTTGTTCTTCTGCTTTTTGAATCAATCTATATCAATCCCTTGTTATATGGAACAGCTTCTGTCAGTGGAATGGGAAAGGGGACTGTTACCCCTCTCCCTGAAGCCCCTCAGACACCCTCAGATTCTGTTCAGACAGTTGGGGAACCCTGCAGAGCAGATTTGGGGGAGCATGGGGGACTGTAGGAGAGGAGAGGAAGGGAAGGTGCCTCCGTGGAGGTACAAGTTTGCTCATGTGACATTGGATTTCACCCTTTATTTGGGGGACTCGTAAATGTCAAAGTAAATTTTGCCACCATTATGAATAAGGCATGTGTGCTGTAACTTTAAAGTGTATCCTTTTCAGGTACCGTTAATGTTTATAACCATGTAATAAGATATATGAAGGCCTTGAGCATATGGGTAATAGCTGCATCCCCCATGTGTTACTGAATACAATTGAATATTTTTATGGTGGATTTGGTTTTCTTGCCCCTTCCTTCTCCACAGGTTATGTGGTATTGTGGTGGGGACTGTCCCTACTCATTAGTGGGAGAGAGAATTCTCCTCTTTCCTCAACCCACTTTGAGAGAGAAGGATTATTCAAAATGTTCAGACTGAGTTACGTACGTTGTAAACATGCTTAAACTTTAACAGCTGATCCTAATTAAAAATGTAATTACTGTATGATACATCAAAAGTCAGCATCTGGTCCAGCTAAATTATAAAATTGCTTTATGCCTTGCTCTCTCTTTTAGCTTATAACCCTTGGCCAAAGGCAGTCAGACAGAAAGATTGTTATTGGCATTGATAAACATGAAACCAGGTGCACTTTGGTTTCACTGATGTTCATTTCTGCCTCTTTCACTTGTTCTTCACATTTTGAGAAATTGTGAAAGAGAAAAAGGGATTTGTCCTGACAGCATTCATATGTTAATCTCCTTGTGATTGCCAGAGGCAGGCAAAACTCTCAGTATTGAGACAATGAAGCATCTGAGAGTGTTCTTTGGAGCCAGAAAGGCTCCTTCAGTACAGGAGATGCTATAATGGAGCTAAAGAAGTTAGGTACTTTAATCTATTTGGTGAACACTATGCTTTAAGCAAATTTGGTGCATGGTTTTGTTTTTTAAAGGAAGTACTGTATACAGGAAATAAAAATCAGAAACTGACCAAGGGAGCAATATGTCATCTTTCAGCTCTTTCACAAATAGGACCCAGTCTAGTTAATGCTAGGAACCAAGATGGGAGCTTTGGAATGCCTGGTTGAGTGGAGAGAGAACCCGTTGGTTACAGTCATTTCTGTATACAAACTATAAGAAGGACAGGTCAGGGCAAACTGGGGGTGGTGTTGCAGTGTATGTCAAAGAGGATACGACTATTAATGGCTACTGTTCGTGATGGCTATATCTTCCCTCCAGTATCAGAAGCTGTATGCCTCTGTATACCAGTTGCTTGGGAACATGACCAGGTGGATGCTATTACACCCATGTCCTGCTATGGGCTTCTCATTGGCCTCTATTCAAACAGAATAGCTAGGACTAGATAGGCCTTCGGTCTGATCCAGCACAGCTCTCCTTTAGTTTCTTATCTCCTAAACTTTAATTTATATTCCACTCTTTTTTGCTAAAGAGCTCAAGGCAACATACGTAATCCTCCTCCTCATTTTGTTACCCTCACAGAGATAATGACTGGCCCAAGGTCATCCAGTAAGATCTTCATGGTTGAGTGGAGATTTGAACCCCCTCCCTTCATCCAATATTCTAACCACTATCCAACATTGACTCTTGGTGCTCCTTCTTACATTGCCTGCTAAGATCAGATGCGAGGGTTCTGGCTTTCACACAACACCACAATTTTGGTGATTTCTCTTGTGCCAGGAAGCAACATCAGCACATCAAACGCTGGTATTGATGCTCTGCGAGTGGCTGCTCTCTGCCTCAACACTAGTGCAGTATAGGGGCACTGCTGATGGCCTTGGAACATTGTATCTTGTCCTTTTGCATCACCATCACTTCATCCCTGAAGAAGCACACACAACACCTTGCTCAACATTTGTATTAATTAATTAATGCTGAGAGCTTGTGGAAGGCAATATTGCATGGGACGGGGCAGAACCAATCCTGCTTGGTGGCCCAGGATGCTGCATTTGGCAGAATTGGCACATACCATTGCTTGCTGGGCTGCTGCTGAGGTGGCTTGATGGACTTGGACTCATCATTTTAAAAACTTGCTCCTGGATCTGCTTTTCTTTCTTGGTTACCTTGCATCATGAAGGGGATCAATGTTCTCCAACTAGTCACAAGTGAAATCAGGGATAAGTCTGTAGTACTCCTGCTACCCTATTACTATCCTATTTCCTGTTTCCCCAACCTCAGACACACTGCTGAAAGCTCTACAACAGCCTTCCCCACCCTGCCTCCCTCCAGATGTGTTGGACTGCAACTCCCAGTGTTCCCAGCCTACCAAGGGGAAGGCTGTTCTACACCACCTGCCCTGTGCTGTATTCATTTACTCTATGATAGCCTGATCTGCTTTAAAAGCCAAGATGGTGTCTGTTCTTTACATTGAAGATCTGCTAGAAAAAACTAGTTGTTCTGCAGTTTATTATGAACAGTCCGAAATTAGTCTCACTAGCATGTGAAATGGCAGGCTGTGCAATACATGACACTTTAATGTTCATACACATACATTAGTTACCGTACCCATTTAGGCACATAACATCCAGAGACAGTGAACCCTGGAGAATGACAGCTCTATCAACACTCTAATGAAATCTTAACAAAGCATCCTCAAAAGGTAAAAATAGGAGAAGATACCAGAAAATAGGGACTGGCCTGGTAAACAGAGAGAGTTGGAGAATTTGGGAGCGCCCGGTGCTGTAGCATTGTTAAAGTTAAGGAGGTATGGACCTGATCAGTGACCGACAGTCCCATGTAACTTTTGGGTTGAGTTTTACAAGGAAGAGTGGGACTCTAGTGTACTAAATAATTCAACAATTGCTTTCGTTGTTACACAAAGCTGAATGGAATAGAATTTATTTTTTAAAATGGGAAGTACCATTTGCATTATTACCTCTTTGATTAATCCTTCTACTTGTATCTTATGTACTGAAGATTTTTCACTTACTCATTTTATATTTCTTTTCTTTGTTTATTTCTTAGTGGATTGTCTCAATTCATAATTAAATCATAATGCTGGTTATTTTGGTAATTGTGATAAAAGTACCTCCAATACAGGACTATCTGCAGATGTGGTAAAAGTAGGAATGTAGGATCAAATGGTGGGATATTAGGTATCACTATCCCCCAGACATTGGCTAGGTTCTCGACTGAAACAGGACAGAATATATCAGAAGTGGGGTGGAGGGACTGGACAAAAGTGAAAAGCCTGATGGGTGTCTAAGCCGCCTTGGGTTCCTTTCAGGAAAAAAGGCGGGGTATAAATATAATAAATAAATAAATACAATTGCCAAGGAGAAGGGAGATAGCAGAACCAGGAATGGATTTCCATGTGAAAGGACTGTGAGCTCTGTGTGTTGAAAACAAATTCCTAGGCTAGGCATGTGTTCAGGGGGACCCTGTTCTTTAATTCTAATTGTATGTCTGTTCCTCACCATGAGTCACCATTTTGCTCCTGTCCCTGGTTGGTGGACCTCTGCTCTAGTAAAACAAAAAGAAAACCCTGGTAGGTCTGGCTAACCCGATATCTCCCCACCCAAGACCTGTAGCTGATGGATCTTTCCAACCCTCTCCTTGATGTCATAGTTATTTGGTTTTAGAGGTAGATCGTGAGATGGGTGTGTGAATACAAATGGAACTTGGAAGTGGCGTGGGGAGGAGAGAGAAGGACCCGTACTGCAGTTGTTCACATATATTTTGTTTAGTGTATGTGGCCTGTATGTTAGAAAATAAAAATACAATTCTCATAAATCTCATGCAAAAAATAAAATAAAATTGGAGTTCAGTTCTATTCTGGTAAGTGCCAATTCGGCATCCTGGTTTCCAATGATGGACCAATGTTGAGGTGATTAGTTTCTTTCAGTTATGATGCTTCTTTGCACTAATGTTTCCCCATTAGAAACAGTTTTCGCTGCCAGATGAATAAGAAGCTCTTCCAGCTTTTCTGTTCAAATCCTTTTCCCAATGAGCATGAATATGAAATTATGTCTTTATTTCCAAGCTTAAATACTTAGAAATGGATGTAAAGTAGCCCCTCTAATTGTTCAGTTCTGCAAATAGTTGCTAATGAGCTTGGTAACATGAATAGAGGCTTTTTAATGTTTATTTATCCTTATCCACTCAGACCCAGAAGAGGTAGCAACTTTATAAAAACTAAATACTCTATAATTGTGCCTGAGGACTATAAGCAGTTCAGTGCAGAGACACTGAAGCACTGGTGTAGTTTTAAGTGATAAACATGATCCAGACACACCCCTTCACAAATGGAGAGTGGGGGAATGAGGATCCAGTGGAAGCTTCTCACTGGAGGAATGGGGGCAGCAATTTTTGCCAGCTCTCCCTTTCCCCTGCAGTCACGCCTATGCTGTTCCAGCAGCCCATTGCAGCAGCTTCTCAGGGGGCACAAGGGACTGCGATGGGAAGAAAGAATTGGCTCAAATTGCCCCCCACTGCCTTCCTTAAACACCAACCAACCTATTGTCCTAGTGAAAGGCGGTGATTTTCTCTCCCCCCCCCCACTCCCACATTTAGGGTATATTCTGGCTATTCCCCATATTGGCCAGGGCATACATACAGTAACAGACTATGAATATTCAAAATGATGTATAAATTGCACAGATATGCAAGTTTGCATTGTGCACAATAAGATTTGCAAATGAAATTATAAATCATCATATATAATGAGTTGTAACTTGTGAATGCATGACTTTGTAGTTCAGAATTCATGTATTTGTAACTTTGAAGTTCAGTGCAAAATTCCCATCAGTTCAGCCTAAGGAAAATGCTTTCCTCAGCCAAGATATTTTAAACCCCAAGTAGATGCTAGAAAATTTAGGAAATACCTTCTGAGATTGGCAATTATTCTTTTGTGCTGCTCACTAATAGCCAATTCCATAACCCAGTTAAGTATAAGTACATTGATTTGGAGCCATTGACTTTAGTGGAAATAAATTAACTTACACCTAAGTTGACATATACTCTTTGTTGTTTTTCCTGTCCAAGGACTTGCTTATTTCAGCTCTGCTCATAACTCTAGACTAGTTGACAGCTCCTCTGCAATATTCCCTAAATGCCAATGTAATGTATGGCATGAAGGTTCCAATCACATCTTAGGTTCTTCACATTTGGTTGCATCTGGCTGTTGTGCCTCTGACAGAGAGCCACCATGTATAATTCCATGCCTGTATTGCAGCAGGAAGCAGTAGGAGCTGCATCATGTGTGCAATGGCACAGGAGCCATTCACACCAGTTGAAGAAACCCATGCTTCCTGGGTAGACCAGCCCCAGAAAATTATGTGCTACATCCCAGAGCTGACAATATTGTACCAGTCATTATCATCAGAATACCTTTCACTGTGGAATAGTCTTTATGCCTGATAATAAATTGGCAAACAACTAAACTATTCAGTAAACTACAATTTTATGGTATTTGGAAAGGGCATTATTAATTTTGTGACAAATTATGGAATACCTAAAGATATCAGGAGTTTGAATCTAATGACCTTACAGTAGACGAACAGCATAATCCTACACATGTCTTCTCAGAAGCAAGCCCCACTGTCTTCAGTGGGACTTACTCCCAGGAAAAATGGGTATAGAATTGCAGCATGAGTGGTTCAAAGGAAGTAGTCACATGGTGTGCGGCTTGCCGTGTTGTCCAAACCTGGCGAGGTGTGTGGCAGGGATGGCTTCGAAACCACCCCATAACCCATGGCTTGTTGTAGGGTTCTGGAGTGGTTTCAAAGCCACCCGCCGCTGTACACCTTGCTGGGATCTGACGACATGGCAAGCCATGCGCTGCAAGGATAATGAGGCAAATCACACAGCATGTGCCCTGCATGTGCGGGGGTGGGAGAAAGAAGCCACCATAGCTTCTTTTCCTGAAAATTGTATGAACCTGGCCATTCTCTTATGTAAATGATTGGTTCTTAGTGTTGTTCAGAGGTCTTGATGGTCCATGAGGCCATAACAAAGACCTTTTCTAAGCAAACAGCTGTTAACAATGAATTAAAACTCTATTGCTTCTGCACTCTGATGTTGGTGTACAATTCTGAAATTTTTGAAGCCATGGGAAGAAGTCCTCATAGAATTATAGAATCATAGAAAAGTAGAGTTGGAAGGGGCCTACAAGGCCATCGAGTCCAACCCCCTGCTCAGTGCAGAAATCCAGGTCAAAGCATCCCTGACAGATGATTGTCCAGTTGCACCTTGAATGCCTCCAGACTGGGAGAGCCCACCACCTCCATAGGTAGTTGATTCCATTGTCTTATTGCTCTAACAATATTTTGTCTAACAAAATTTTTCCTGATGTTTAGGTGGAATCTAGGTTCCTGTAACTTGAGCCCATTATTCTGTGTCCTGCAAACTGGGATGATCGAGAAGAGATCCTGGCCCTCCTCTGTGTGACATCCCTTCAAGTACTGGAAGAGTGCGATCATATCTCCCCTCAGTCTCCTCTTCTGAAGGCTAAACATGCCCAGTTCTTTTAGTCTCTCCTCATAGGGCCTTGTTTCCAGTCCCTTTATCATCCTTGTTGCCCTCCTCTGAACCCTCTCCAGTTTGTCTATGTCCTTCTTAAAGTGTGGTGCCCAGAACTGGACGCAGTACTCAAGATGAGGCCTGACCAGTGCCGAGTAAAGGGCAATTATCACTTCCCGCGATTTGGAAGCTATACTTCTATTAATGCAGCCCAAAATAGCATTTGCCTTCTTTGCAGCCACATCGCTTTGCTGGCTCATATTCAGTTTGTGATCTACCACAATTCCAAGATCCTTCTCACTTGTAATATTGTTGAGCCAAGTGTCCCCCATTCTGTAACTCTGCATTTGGTTTCCTCTCCCTAGGTGCAGCACTTGGCATTTATCCCTATTAAATTTCATTCTGTTGTTTTCGGCCCAGCGCTCCAGCCTATCGAGGTCACTTTGAATTTTGTTTCTGTCTTCCAGAGTATTAGCTGTTCCACCCAACTTTGTGTCATCTGCAAATTTGATAAGCATTCCCTGTACCTCCTCATCCAAGTCATTAATAAAAATGTTGAAGAGCACCAGGCCCAGGACCAAGCCCTGTGATACCCCGCTCGTTACCTCTCCCCAGTTTGAGAAGGAACCATTGATAAGCACTCTTTGAGTCCGATTCTGTAGCCAATTGTGGATCCACCTGATAGTTGTTCCACGTCTAGCCCACTTTTAGCTAGCTTGCTAATCAGGATATCATGAGGCACTTTGTCGAAAGCTTTGCTGAAGTCCAGATATATGATGTCCACAGCATTCCCACAGTCCACAAGGGAGGTTACCCAATCAAAAAATGAGATCAGATTAGTCTGGCAGGATTTGTTCTTGACAAATCCATGCTGGCTTCTAGTAATCACTGCATTGTTTTCAAGGTGCTTGCAGACATAATCTGCTCCAAAAATTTCCCCGGGATTGATGTCAGACTGACTGGCCTATAGTTCCCAGGTTCTTCCTTCTTGCCCTTTTTGAGGATGGGAACAACATTTGCCCTCCTCCAGTCATCTGACACTTCACCTGTCCTCCATGATTTCTCAAAGATAATAGACAGTGGTTCTGAGAGTTCTTCTGCCAGTTCCTTTATTACTCTAGGATGCAGCTTCATCAGGCCCTGGAGATTTAAACTCATTCAGAGTAATCAGGTGCTCCTTGACCATTTGCCTATCAATCTCAAGCTGCAATCCTGCCCCTACAGTCTGCACTTCAGGTTTGCCAGGGGGGTCATAGACCCTCTTTTGGGAGAAGACCGAGCCGAAGTAGGAATTGAACACTTCTGCCTTTTCTTTGTCTTCTGTTATCAATTTGCCATCCTCATCGCGTAGTTGAACCACCATTTCTTTCTTCTGTCTTTTACTGTGCATGTATCTGAAGAAAGCTTTCTTGTTGTGTTTAGCATCCCTCGCTAACCTTGGCTCATTCTCACTTGGCCATAGTGAGAATAGAATGCTGGACTCTATAGGCCTTTGATCTGATCCAGCACGGCTGTTCTTATGTTCTTAAATGTCTTGCCTTTATTTAAACACTAAGGGCAAATATATGTAGTATTGGAAATGAAGCTATAAGCTGCTCCATTCTATGAGATCTAACTCTATCTTAGTTATAGACAAATAGAAGCTGGAAGACAGAAGGAGTGTGTGGATGTGTGTGTGTATATTTAGAAACAGTAAGTACACCTCAGCATTATCAAGTAGAAATAGAGAGAGCTCAGAAAATAAGCATACAGGCAGTCCCCGAGTTAAGAACGTCTGACTTACAGACAACCCATACTTAAGAACGGACTTCTGGGGTCCCCGGTGCTACGTCGTTTACGTAGAGTACATAGTGTAGTATACTACACAATATGTGTAAATGCCGATTTTAACGTATAGAACACTATGCTGTTCTGACTTACATACAAATTCGACTTAAAGACATTCTTAAGAACGGATCTTGTTCGTAACCATGGACTGCCTGTACTTATAGTGTAATTGAGGACTATGAAGAATTTGGATATTGTTAACCTTCATTATAAAATCAAACTTTTCAACATTATATCATAATTGTATACAGAATGAGTGGATAGGTTTGCAGCCAAATTTGTGAGTGAGGCTCTTGAACTTTTGTGACTTGTCTCGGGTCTTGTATTCCCCACCACCACCACCAGCAGCAGCAGCTGGTGCTACCTTAAACAGGTCACTTCAACTTGCGGCATAATAGGTCCAGCCCTGAGTAAGATTTTTATTAATGGTGATTACACACAAAGCCATGTGATCTGTGCTGGTCTGCCATCCATTTTTCATATTATAGTCCAAAAGTCTTTAATGCAACTAAGTTAAAAGTATCACTGTCTTATGGAATGATGAAAAGTAAAACAAATAATGGTTATGGAAGAACATAATTTTGTGGCTATGGAATTGCATACCCAAGCTAGAAAAAAACTTAAACATGATATATAGAAACTTGATATTAATTATATGGGCTAAGTAAAAAGCCTTGTAGGATTTATACTGAGAATCTAAAATGGACCAATTATATATTAAAATGCTGTTGAAAGGAATCCTAGACATTCCATTAGGTATTTTTCTAACAAAATGAGAAATGATTTTGGTAAACAATTTATTTTATTTATTTCATTTATTTTATTTTTTAGTGCAGCATTTGGAGATGACAACCAAAAGGAAAATTATTGGCCGCCTGGTGCCGTGCCGATGTTTTCGAGGGGAAGAAGAAATCATCTCAGTGCTCGATTACTCCCACTGCAGCCTTCAGCAGGTGCCAAAGGAGGTTTTTAACTTTGAAAGGACATTAGAGGAGCTTTATCTAGATGCCAATCAAATTGAAGAGCTACCTAAGGTAAACCCTGCCCTTTCTCTGATATGCAAATGCAGTTGCCTTGTTAAGTGAACATTTAAAGTATGCCTTGACTCTATATTCAGCATAGACAAACTGCTGACCTCAATTATTCAATATGGCAAGGAAGTACACATTTTTCCTGTTTTTAGAAAACACACTGCTCCTAGTTCTGCCAGCACTGATAAAGAGGTTGCATTGGATTCTGTTCCTGCAAGTGCATCAACACAAAATTATTCATTAATGCTATGGTACTTGAGACATCTGCATAGGGATTGATCCTTAATGTGCTAGAATGAAGCCCCTGAGTTCACAACTAATTTTAAGCTCATTGATACGTTCATTCGGACTCAGTGAGATGCTTCATTTGCTGGAGAATGTATTGAACTTTCCATAGGCTGGAGAACTAGACATAGTGAACTCTGTGTTGACTTCTCCTTCTGCTCCTTGTAACGTGTAGCTAAGGAAACATGCAACATGACTTACTATATTAATTATATTATCTTATGACATGATGCTTCATGTTATTGGCTGCTGCTAGTAGGGGCACAGATCAGATAGCTTCATATGTTACCTTAATAATACCTTTGTGGACAGAGGAAGGACAACTTGGCACAGGATAGCCATTTTAAATTTTTTTACCATAAACCTGCCATTGGCATTGAATCTGGTTTCAGCCATAGAATCTGAACTGGAAGGAACCAGTGAGTCACGTAGTACAACTGCCTGCCCTAAGGCATTCTCTGAAGAACAATTTGGGTAATTAACCCTCAGGTTCAGGAAGTTGGGTTTGATGGCTTTTAGGGCCTTTCCAGCTCAGCTATTTCCAGAGTATATGTTTCAGTGGTACTATGGGTTTTATTGTACGTTCACTGCTGTGTGCAGCATGGTGTGAAGACTAAACAGGGTTTAAGAACATCCATCCACTGACTTATTTAAAGCTGCATCAATCTCAAGGGGGGTTGGGGACAGGGAACTGGAGACAAGCTGAAAGTATTAGCTTTCCAGCAGCTAATTAGTAACAGCAAATCAAAGGTTTCCACACTTAAAGGTGGCCTAGAAATAATTTTTTTAGATAGATAGGCATGGTTTGTGGGTGTGTGGTTGTTTTTTCTTTTAAGTATATTGAGAAATAAGCATCACTTGCTGTTGTGCTAAGGAGACTTAGCATTTAATAGGCTGAAATAAGCATTTGCAGATCTTTCTAGGCTATATTCATTTTTATAGCTAAGCAATACGGGTCAACATACACAAAACCCATAGTCATCTGCAAAGGAATTGGGGGCAATTATAGCCAGCAAATCTTTTGGGCTTTGCAAATGTTGCCTATCCATACCCACTGATTTTAGTATGTCTGCTTATAAAACAGGGTGGGGAACCTTTTTCCTATAAAGGGCCATTTACTTATGGGGAAATTAAGTTGGGAACTGCAGCCCCCAATGGTGGGCAGAGCTGTAGCATTGCAGGATTGTATAGCTCTTTCTCTGTGCCACCCCATCCCTTCTTTAGCTCTTGTGTGCCTGCACACATGTGCACATACATGTACAATGTAGAAGAGGAAGCTATTCCCAGAGAGGCAGTCTGGAAAGGAAGAATGGGTCTGCAGCATCGGGAAACATGGATGATACTGAGGGAAAAGTGAAATTAGGTCAAGGGCCACATGTGACACTTGGGCCACGGGTTCCCCAGCCAAACTATAAAAGACCATCTGTTTGTGGACAAATACTTTGTTAGTCAGGAGATTAAAACATTTGAATCAAGTGTAATTATATGAAGTTTCTTTGGCTGCTGTGGTTGATGCTCCAAAACTAGAGTTCTAGTGAAGTATCTACTTGTTATTTTCCATCAAGGGCTACAGATGCAGACTAGAGATGCATGGTGAGCTTGCATTTCTCACTACAGAGGGAGAGAGTACTGCTCCCAGATTTGATAACTGCATAGGAAGTGTGAATGGAGGCCCTTGCACTTCCTCTACCCTCCCCTTCCATCTGAAGGCATTACTTGACATCTGAAGCCAGCCAATGCACAGCAGTGACCAGATCTGGTCACTGCTGTGCATTGGCTGGCTTCACTTGTCCCTGGGTCTCTGGAGAGAAGGATACTTAACAACACACACATCACCTCCCCAACAACACACACATCAATCTCCCACATCTTATTGGAGATTGGAGAAGAAACACTAGTGCAAATGAGAATCTTCCCTACCATTCTTTCAAGCCCACTGTGCTTGTCAGTATTTTATTTATTTATTTATTACATTTATCAATCGCCCATCTGGCCGGTCACCCGGCCACCAAGATGCAGTGTCTTCTGTCACTTGCATAGCAGTTTTGAGAAGAAGGCACTTGCTGTTCCCCAAAGTGCAGTGCAAATCAGAAAATACGTTGCTTCTCCCCAAGTCCTCAGACATGCAGAGGGCTTAAGAGAGAGGGAAGCTCTTACCCAAACTAGAGAAGAGAAGAAATAGTGTAAGAGACTCATGCAGTTTCTTACCTTCTCCATACCCCAGTACAAATGAGAGAAAGCTCTGCCTCTCCTAAGCCCTCTGCAGATGCCAAAGGTCTTGTGCAAGGAAACAAGTTGCTGGAAAGCACAAATAGAGGCTGGCTAGTAAGCCAAACTAATATTTGTTAGTTCCTATTACTCACAGATACGTTAATGTCACCGCCATATGTCAGGGTGCCTCAAACCTTTTACATTTTGAGAGATCTTGTCTATCTCCTTTCCATAGATTTGGAGGAACTTCAGCAAAGAGAGAGTGGGAGATGCACTGTCACACACAGCTGCCTGGATAATATGGTACTGGGCAGCTTTCATTTTTGAGGCTGTGCAAGCTCCAGAAAGTTCAACTGTACCCATTTGAATATCTTAAAACGTGTGGTGTGGGAATCACTTCTTTACATGCCATCCATCATCATCATCGTCGTCGTTGTCGTTGTCGTCGTCGTCGTCGTCTTCATCATCTACTGTTGCTGTTATGCTTAGAGGCCCAGCACCACACAAGCAGGAGCCAGCTGGTTGGTTCTTTCCATGCAGGTAGAACCTGTCTGGGAGGAAACAACCTATGTGGTTGACCCCTGCTCATTTGGTGCTGAGCTTTTTAAAGTAACAGCAGCACCATATGGTGAAGATGTGGAAAAGCAGATCCCATGCTACAGCTACAATCTATAAAGGGCACCTCAATATGTGTGTGTGTGTGTGTGTGTGTGCGCGCACACACACACACACACACACACACACACACAATCTACCATAGATTTTTTTTTTAGCGTGTATGTCTTCCACAGCTGTCCAGGCATTGTCAGTGATTAAAAATCTTGTATTCACTGTTAGTGCATTCAGATAAATACTTTCAACCTTTATGCACAGCCTGGGCTGCATGTCAGAATACGTACAGCCCAGGGGGAATTAAGTATGTGCCTAAGATTCTCCTGTTAACCAGTGGAACTTAAAAATGCTTAACTTGCGTTGATCTTGCTCACACTATATTGTTCTTTCGTTAAGCTGTCTCCCTACCCCTTAGCCAAATTTGGATGCTCAATGCAGTGGCTTGTTCACTCCACCAGGCAATTGTTTATCACTGGAGAAGCAATTTAGTTATACTCTCCAGGGGGTTGAAGGAAAAGTGATATAGAGAAGTGAGTCATTTCCCCAGCTGTATATATCTGTTCATAGAGAAGGCTCTGGACACCAAATCATATTTTTCTGCCTCATAGAGATGAAATGGGGTATGATGGAGGTCAATTTGCTGATGGATAGTTCAGAGTTATTACATCTTTTTAGACATAATGTGTGGTTCCTATTTAGTAGTAATTTAAAGAGGCTTAAAAAAAAAACAGGATTCCAGTTTCTAGATTTAAATATATATATAGCATAATAAGGCTATCCGTAAAAAAAATAGGATTATACCCTGAGATGGTAACATGGGGCCAAAAGGATATAACCATGTAACTTATTATGGCACATGATATATGAGTTATCTTTCTTCTCTCCCCTCTCCCCTCTCCCCACCCCCGGCCTTAACATGCATAGAGCAGAGGGATGAAATATCATGCACATGGTTTGCATCTGGATAACTGTGAGCCCTATCTGGGATTTGACTACTTGTGAGATAAAATTATGATCAATATAGCTTCAATGAACCCAGGCTGTCAGAGAGCTCAACAGGAATTGATGTAAATTCTCCAGTAACTCTTCAGGCCAAGCCAATTCATTTTTTCTGTTACTCACGAGTGGCTGCAAATATAGAAGAATAGTGACAGGGAAACCCAAAGCATGATTATGTCATGTTGTCACACATTTTCACTTAAGTTACTAGACATTACAGGGGAGAAGAGATGAGTAGCTGCTCTTAACCACATACCTTTTGTCACACTAGTTCGGTGTTCTACCCTTACAGAGGGCACAACTATGTGATGTGATCATCATCATAATTCTTTAGAAGTCTTTCTTTTATTCCTGTCTGGATGTTTCAGAGATTTTATGTTTGGAAATTGCAATTTAAAACTATTGTACCAATTACTGGTAAGCACTCATTAGCTGTTCTAGTTAATATTTTATATACGGTATGTTGTTTCTAAAGGCACATTGTAATTTATTTATTCATGTAATAATATATCCCACCTAATGCCTTCAAGGCTGTGATTCAGGAAATCAGAAAAAATATGAAGGAGTATTAAATTATTACTTTATACTAAATCAGAATGATTGGCTCTTATTACTCAGGAATAAACTCAGATGGCAATTATTTCTTTTCCATGACTCATGGAAGTAACTTGTTAAATAGTTAAGATACAACAATCACAATACAATCATATATGCATCTATTGAGAAGTAAGCTGCATTGATTTTAATGGGATGTACTCCCAGGTAAGTATATATACAATTGCAGCCTTAGCCAATATAAATTATTTATTTGAACTTAATTACATTCCTGTAATTTGGCAATGGATAGAGAGATTCAGAGGTGGGAAAGGCTTAAACTTTCCTGGATAGAAAATATCACTGCAGTCAGGATGTCCCCTCTTCCTTTAATTCTTTAAAAAAAATAATTCTTACTTTCCCTCTCAAGATTCCTAAAAAAGTGCTGTTGAATTGAGAAAAGAGTTTGTGAACATTCATAGATGGGCAATAGAGATCCAAGTTATCATACAGAGTTTACATTTTGAAAATTATGCTGGTGTATGTGTTTGCATGTATATGTGTGTGTATATAGATATTATAAAAATAAAATGTAATTATAATATTCCACCTTTTTAATTCGGAAATTTTCAAGATGGCTTACAAATTTTAATTTGAAGAGTAATTGAAATACAGCCAACACACTCCATAAATCCAGCAGGCTAAAACAGCAGTAAAAGCAATACAAATATATAATAAGATGAGAAAAAAGTAGAACATCAAATAGTGTGGGTAATCAAAATGTCTTAGGGTACAATCCCATGCATGCTTAGACAGAAAAAAGTCCTACAACTTCCAGCATTCCTCAGCCAGCTATGCTGGCTGGGGAATGCTGGGAGTTGTAGGACTTTTTTCTGTCTAAGCATGCATAGGTTTGCGCCCTTAGCCTGGTGCTGCAAACTGAAAGGGTTGTATCTGATGTTAGTACTACTGAGACTAAACCCACTGAACTGAATAGGACTGAAGTTAGACCATCATTGGATACAAGCCAAAGTGGGCACGAGGTGAGTGTTCTAAAGCCAGGGTGGTACTGCAGAGCAGGTCTTTTCTACCTGCCCTAACCCTCACCTGCCAGGCACCCAGAGAAGGACTTCTGATGATAACCTTGATATCAAAATATAAAGTTAAGATCATTTAATTTGCTTTATTTCTGAGTGGTGCTGAAATATGAGCAAGCTAGGATTTTTTTGTATGAAATCAGCAGGAGGCAAAAGACAGCTTACTGTTAAAAAGAGCAATTTAGCTTTAGGGTTTGGGTGCTGCTGTGCTCCAGATCAAAAATGCCAAAGTAGAGCAGCCTCTTTAAAAGATGTGATAATCCATTGAGGGTTTTTAAAAAAAATAGAAAATGCAACTGAATATGCTGACAACCTCCATTTTACGTATAGTGAAACTGATAAGAGGGCATTGCATTTGTTTCCTGTAAAAATATGCATGCACCTTCTTTAATTCACAATATTGAAAGATACCTTTTGGCTGTTATATAACTTAGCAGTACATTGAAATGAACTTAGAATACAGAGATAGAAGGTTATATATATCCCCAAACTTCCAATTGAATGGAATAGATTTTCCTTCTAGCATCCCAAAGAGATGAAACAACAAAATCTTTCATCTAATTATGCAGGAGGTAGGGGGAAGGAATTATTCATGACTTGAAATAAATAAAGATGCTATCCTATGCATGTTTACACAGAAAAAAGTCCTACAATTCCCAGCAAGCCCCAGCCAGCATGGCTGGTTGGAGGGATGCTAAGAATTGTAGGACTTTTTTCTGTCTAAACATGCATAGGATAGCTCCCTAAGACACATAACTAGCACTTAAATAAAATGTTGTTTATCTGTTTCTGGGGCCCCAAATATTTGTTTCCTATGACACTTGCTTCACCGTAAAACAAATATGTATTCCAGGCTCAGAAATTTTATATTTGTATCATTTCATTTGTTGAGGGTTTAAATGAAGTGAACCAGTCAAAAAATCACCTCAATTTTATCTGTATGCTATTGGTTCTGAAATTTGATTTGATTTCATTTATTAAGGATGCAATCCTATGCACATTTAGACATAAAAAAGTTGTACAACTCCCAGAATTTCCTAGCCAGCATGGCTGGCTGGGGCATGCTGGGAGCTGTAGAACCTTTTTCTTTCTAAATGTTCATAGGATTGTTCTCTAAATTTATTAGATGCCTTTCTCTAAGAAAGACTCGTCTCAAGGTGTCTTAAAGCAAGGGTTAAAACTTACAAAGATTTAAAGCAATTTAAAAGAGCTAAAAACAATTAAAATGCCCAGACCCCATAAAACAACAAAAAGAGTGATCCTCTGGCCCCTGGACATCATCTGAGGGGCCATAGGATACTTCAGATTCCCAGATCCAAGGGTGGAAACAGAGCTCCAACCTCAGAGCTGGGAATCCATGCTCCAAACCCCCAACCCCCCACCTCGAACCGGGTGTGGAACGAACCGTGCTGGCTGCCTCTCGGAAGTTGGGAACTCAACCTCGGTGGTGGGCGGGAAGGAGAAGAGATTGCAGAGTCCAAGGTATGATGTATTCTGTGTCCTCTGCAGCCTCTTTCCCTCCCCCTCTGAAGTGCTCTAGCTAGACAGCCAAAAACAGCCATCTAGCAATAGCGCAGAGCAGGAGGAGAGGGGAGGTGGAGATCTCCGAGTTCAGAGGCTTATGGGTGTCCTGATTGGATTGCTCCCTAAATTAAGAACACCCATCATATACCAACAAATGCAAGGGACTAGAGGAAAGTCTTCACCTGGTGCCAAAAAGATGACAGTGTTGGAGCCAGGTAGACCTCACTGTGGAGAGCATTCCACATTCTAAGGGCCACTACTGAGGCTTTCTCCCTTGTTGCCATCCTCTGAAACTTTCTCAGAAGAGGCACTTGGAGGAGGCCTTCAGATGTTGATCATGCACATGGATAGGTTCATAGTGGGAGAGGTGCTCCATCAGGTATTGTGGTCTGAAGCCATGTAAGGCTTTATAGGTCAAAACCAACACATTGAATTGGGTTTGGAAACATGCAGGCAGCCAGTTCAAATGG
Organism: Shinisaurus crocodilurus; assembly: GCA_021292165.1. NCBI lineage: Eukaryota > Metazoa > Chordata > Lepidosauria > Squamata > Shinisauridae > Shinisaurus > Shinisaurus crocodilurus. The sequence continues at coordinate 176,651,847 of CM037877.1, read as the reverse complement.
GTCAGAATCAGTTATACGAGTTTCTTGGGAAATTTTCAAATATAATTTAGGTTAAATTTTCCAATGCAAATTAGATTCATTTGCAAATTGGATTCATTTGCATAGGGAAATTTCAGTTTGCATCAGAAAATGTTCTGATGGCCTAGAGCAGCGATAGGTAAGTTGTAGCCCTCAAGATGTTTTGGCCTACAACTCCTATGATCCCTCACTATTGGCAATGCTGGCTAGAGCTGATGGGAGCTGTAGGCCAAAACATCTGAAGGGCCACAAGTTGCATACCCCTGCCTAGAGAGATCTAATTTAGCATGCTTGTTTTACCGTACTTGTATTTAGTAAACAAAGCTAAAAGAAAAAAGAAAGTACCCCAATACTTTGTTATTTTTTTATCCCAATACACCATAAGTATTTGACTTGAAATATTTCAGGAAAAAAATTAAATCACACTTAATGTGCAATCCCATGCATGTTTGGGCAGGAAAAAAGTCGTACAATTCCCAGCATGCCCCAACCAGCATGTCTGGCTGGGGAGTGCTGGGAGTTGTACGACTTTTTTCTGTCAATACGGCGTAGTGGTGAGAGTGTTGGACTGGGACTCAGGAGATCCAGGTTCTAGTCCCTGCTCAGCCATGAAACTCACTGGATGACTTTGGGCCAATCACTGATTCTCAGCCTAACCTACCTCACAGGGTTGTTGTGAGGATAAAATGGAGTGGAGCAGGAGGAGTATGTAAGCCGCCTTGGGTTCCTTGCAGGAAAAAAGGCGGGGTATAAATATAATAAATAATTAAATGGGATTGCGCCTTAAGGCGATTTAAATGTTACATTATGCAGAAATGTTCATTGGAATACTTGTAAAAATTTAAAAACGATAACATGTACTTCCCTTACTTTGCTTAAATTTCCTGACAGAAGTTAGCTTCATTGACTTCAATTCAAATCTAACCTGGATGAATTAAGGAAAAGGCATTGTAGGAACTAGTGATGATCCTGCTAAATTTTTGGAGAAGAAGGTTCAGAAACTGCAGCTTATGCAAAATGTGACAGCCAAATTGATCGCAAGGACCAGAGGATCTGAGCATATAACATCAATTCTGACCAGTGATGTGGGGTTAAAGTTAAATTTAAGGAGGAAAATCAGATAATGAAACATGTTGACACACTAATTAATTTTAGCAACCCAAGGAAGTGTGCATGTTATACTGACAACCACTCATCTATTTCAACAGAGTTCAACACTCTTCCACTAAGGCAGTTGCCTGGACACCTTCAGTTTTGCTGTCACTTTTTTTTTTTAACACCTATGCGATGACAAAGAATGAGGTTTTTTATACCTTTGGCATGAGCTCTGGTCAAAGGTGAGACCCTTAGGGTGATGCCACCACTCACCAATCAGAGGTGAGGAGTCCACCTGTCCCAATACCTTTATATTTGCCTCTACATTTAATTATTGGAATGCCTGTCCCTTGTCTATACATGGTTTATGTAAAAGTCCCCTGAAGTTCTTTGAAGCTTCAACATCTGTACCTTCTTATCACTTGTCTTGCATCACTATTCTCATGGCTCTACCATCAAGTAAGGGCACTGTTGTTTCTTCTAACAGTGCTAGTGGCGCTTATAGACTCAAGCAAGGCCATCTTGCCATTATAAGTAGTACACAGAGTGGCTAAGTTTTGTTATTTAAGGCACAGTCCTGTGCACATTTAGACAGGGAAAAGGTTATGCTGACTGAGGCATGCTGGGAGCTGTAGGTCTTTTTTCTGTCCAAACGTGCATAGGATTGCACCCTTAGTCGACTTCACCATTTCTTATCAGCAGGTGCTGGCTTTAAACCAAAATAATCCTTGGCATTTCTCTGCACTACTCAAGCCTGCTGAGCTCAAAGCATATGAAGCTGTCCATTCCAGCGCACCTGCCGCCATCACGGGCTCTTATTGCAGCTTTTAGTTAAGGTGTTTTAAGTTACAAGCACACAATATAAATATGGGGTCTTGCATATGAATCTGGGGCGTCAGTTTTAGTCAGAGGTCTTTGGGGGATCTTCTCAAAATAACAAATTAGAGTTATTTGACCATTCCAAGGCCAGGCTGGCAGTTTACAGGTTTTGACTCATTAAATGAATTTGACTCATTTAACCCTTTCAGTACCAGGTTGACATAGAAAATTGTGCAGCCATTTGCAATGTATGGGTTCCTGCCTAAAAGGAATAAGTACCTATTGCATGTTAGTTATCCCCACTGGAGTGTTAATGTCCAAGGTCATAATAATTTCTCAGTGTTAAATAAGGTTTCCTGAGAAAATGTACCTGATAAAATGGCTCATCGGAGTATTTCATTCCTTTGTAAATGTATTTCTTACTCTTGCCTTATTGTTGCCATTACTTGTCTTTTTTTTTTCAGACTGAAAGGCAGATGACAAAATTATTCCAAAAGGAACCATTTTCTTACTAGAAATTGGTTTGCATTAAGCTGCTATATTCACCAGCCCAAATGAATGGTCTCTTTTCACGGCTCTCAGACTTTCTGAAGTAATGCATTTTTTAATAGATGATACGGCCTTTCATAAAATATACCAAATAGTAGCTGTGCAAATTCACATACTAGATGCTAAAAGAGAGTGAATTTCAATTGTAATTTGTTCACCAGCATTCTGTAAGTGTTAATATTAATTGTGCATTGCTTGGATTTTAATATTGCTACATTATGGTTTCATTGAATTAGTGAAGATTTCTGGTGCGGTGTGCTTCTCTTCCCTTTATAGTTTTATAACAGTTTCTATAAGAAAAAAGTATTAAAATGGAGGTTTCACCTTTTAAGGTGAAAAAAATGGATTGCCATCTTTAATTTAGTAGCTAACCAGTACCAACACCACTTCTTACTCTTGGATATCTCCAACATCGTGTCATTCTCAGACCTTGGTAGGTCCAGACCATTCTCTACACCCTTGGTAGGTCCTGTATTCTTAACCACTCGGGTTAAGAAAGCTGGTTAAGTGAATAACCTTTTTAACTTTTCTTTGGAGCTGACATATCGTTTCACTGCAGTTATGGTGGGGAGTTGGAGGATTCACTCTCAGGGAGCTGTGTGGAGGGAGCATCCTTAGCTGCTGTTAAGAGTTCAGCCTCATTGCGTGTCCATTGGTCCTTCCTAGCTATGAGCAAATGTGTGGTATTTTATGCTATATTTATTATTGCCTCTAAATGTTAACAGTACACTAAAGTATAAAGGGAGTATTATAACCAATTTTCTTTTGTTGTTGTAGCAATTATTCAACTGTCAAGCTCTGCGTAAATTGAGTATCCCAGACAATGACCTTTCAAGCCTGCCAACCAGCATTGCCAGCTTAGTTAATCTTAAAGAACTTGACATCAGTAAAAATGGTAAGGAAAAAAAATGTTTTTGGATTCCTTTTCATTTATCATAGAATCATAGACTTTTAGCAACAAGAAAGCTACATTAAAAGCTATTGCACTGAACTTGTCCTCGTGTGGAAAGAATTACACCTCAACATATCTCCAGAACATTTATCTGGATAACAAAAAACAAATACCTCTAAAGGTGCAATCCTATGCATGTTTAGACAGAAAAAAGACCTGCAGCTCCCAGCATTTCCCAGCCAGCCATGCTGGGAGTTGTAGGACTTTTTTCTGTCTAAACATACATAGGATTGTGTCCTAAATAAAGTGTTCTATTAAGTTCTTCTTTCTGGTGCATCTTTCGTCTGATTGAATCTGAGATCAGTTATGCTCCAACAACAAAGTTGGCTTTGCTCGCATACAAGACTGAGTGCTCCAACTGCTGTGTGACTACAGTATTGCTAGCTATGATATAATTCTAACATGGCAGGAAGCTGCACAAACAAATATGCCTATGCAAATGTTTAGGGTTATAGTGCTAATTGCCATTGCAAACAGCAGTTGTATTTTCCATCTGCCTCTTCTTTAAGCTAGTTTAGGAAAATGGAAAGAGCACACTTCATCAGAGTTCAAACAGGAAAATGTTTCCGTTTGCCAAAAGAACCCCATCATTTTCACGATGACAAGGTACAAAACTGTTTATGTGTCTTAATTATACTTCATTTGAAGAGAGAGATAACATTGAATGAATTTCCAATACTAGTAATATGTTGATCCAGTGTGAATATTAGCCATGGTTTTGTAGATAATTCCACACTCACATGATAAACCTTCATTTTGGTTTTAGAGAATGACCATAGATATCTTTTGTTAAAGATAAAGGGAATTTAAGGACTTTATTTTCTTACTTAAACTACCAAAATGGGTTGAGTCTTACAAAACAGAAGGAAAACACAATAGTCTTTATTCTTCCAATTCATATAGGTAGAGGTGTGTGTGTGTGTATTTATTTGGATCCTGGATCCGTCTTCTGTGAGAGGAAGGGACCGTCTGCAGCAGGAACGGCTCTGCTCACAGAAGATCCTTCCACCCAATTTTGGGGGATTCCCCCGTCTGTCCCACACCCCAGCTCACCCCATTCAGCAGGGTCTCTGCCTCTCTGTGTAGCATTTTCTGGGGATCAGTGCAGTTGATCCACCGTAAATCTGGGTCCAACCCATAGTGTTTAAATAGAAAATACATATATGGCACTTTCATTGTGAGGCACAGCATTATTGCATGCCAGATGGGAAATGTCAGGCTTGCAGTTTCCTCCCTCTGCTTTACTTCATTGTTTAAAACCGTATAAATCAGAAACTGAAGTATATATTTAGTACAAAATATATAACATTTTATACCGGTTTAAATATCATGTTTCCCCCATAGAATAAAAGGCCTTGTGGTTGGGTGAGGGTGCTGGGAGAGATACTTCTACATGCATACACCCTCTCTCCCTTTTCAAAGAACTGCAAATTGTAAGAGGCCTGTGACCAGGGAATGGCTTGTATTACTTTGACTCTAGTGTAGATACACCCAGATTCTCACTTAATAGAGGCCATGAAATTTGAAAATATACGTATATCCCAGAAGTTCAAGTTTCATATGTTCTCTTTAGCCATTCTCTACTTGACATTTTGCTGCTGATCATAAATGTGGAGTAAATATAGTCTATGGAATCTACTAGAAATGAGGTAATGAATTACTGAGATGCTCTATCAGGATTTCAAATCAATGCATGTACATATATTTTACAGTAAATGTTCAAAATGTGAAGAATGCTGACTTTTACTGCTAGTTCTTAAGATTTTAGGAGGCCAGTGAGAAGTGTCAGATCCCTCTTCAAAACTCACATTTCCCAGGAAGCTTTGTGTAAAACCAATATTTCTTGTAACTAAGCAAAAGTGCTTGTAACTGAAATGACCATACATTCTTCCCATTTACTCCTGTCTCCCTTCCCCCCCCTTTTTGTCTGTAATCTATTTTTAGATTGAAGCCCCTTGGGGTAGGGAACCTGTCAAACCTGTTCTTTGTAAAGCGCTATCTAGGGGACAGTGCCATATAACTAACTAAGGTCGCAATCCCAGGGCCGCTATCAGAGCTGGGACTCTGACCTCAGAGCACAGACTCCGACCTCAGAGTGACTCTGACCTCACAGCCAGCGCAGTTCTTTCCACCCCAACTGCGGCTCTGGGGCCGGAAGACCGACCTCAGAGCCAGCATTGGATGGGAGTTCCAGGGGGAGGGGAAGATTCAGGCTCCAATGGGATACGATTTATCCTGGTGGAACCCCAGCTTGTCCTCCTCGCGAGTAGGGCCAGAAGACTTAGACAGACAAAATCGGCTGCCTTAGTCTTTTGCAGGGTGGGAGAACCACAGAGGTGACCTTTGCCTCTGTGCTCCTCCCGCCCTCCCTAGGATGCCCGGCCGTAATCCTCTGAGTTCGGAGGGCTATGGGCAGCCACATTGGATCGCACTGCCCATAAATAAATAAAAAATATCAGTGCTTGGGCAAGCAACTATCTCTGGTAAATTACAACATTTTATCCTCATTTTTTAAAAATCATTTTTCACACCACGCTGAGTGATGGAGAGAATGCTGAAAACAGTAATTGCATTTCAGACCATTTCTTGCAAGCATTGTGATTTTGATAGCATTAAGACTTTTCAGTTGCCTTGAAGAATAGTTTACTCCAAATATATAATAGTTTGCAATGTCTTTTTATCCCTGCATGGTTTGGACCATAGTTTAGTATTGAGTGAATAAGCATCAGTGAAGCTTAGGCTCCCCCTGTCCTCCAGCAGATCAGTATGGATTGGAAGTATCTGCTTCTTGGATTAAAGCAACCAGAGTTTATTCATTATGTCTGAACTGGGAGCTTGGATTAGTTTAAATTATAGTTTATTGAAACAGGCCAGGATCATAGGTTTGATTATGACTTGTTTCAATAAATGATAGTTTTTAAACTAATCACAGGTTTTCATTTTTCAGACATAATAAACTGTGCTTAAAAACAGGAAGTGGATGCTTCTGATTTCCTCACAACCATGCCAGGAGAGGGTAGGGGAAAGCTCATTATTCTGAGGCTTGTTTACATATCACTAAATTATGGTTTAGTATTATGTCCGAACTGCGCCTTTTTGCATGCCATCAAATCATGCTTTGAAACTAATTAATTATTCATAGTTCATACTATGTGCTGGAGACCCGAATGGGCAGGGGAAAGACTAAAGAGACTGGAACAGTGAACTAGATTGGGTAGATGCACTTGAGAGAATGTAGTCGATGAAAGAGATACCGAAAAAATATTAGCTGGAGCAACTTAGGATGTAGATTGCAAGTGTGTATGGTTAGGAGTCTTGTACTTCAGGTAAGGGCATCTATTATGGGGTTAGGACAATGATAAGAGGAAGAGATTTGTATTGGTAATGAAAAAAATTTTAAAATTTATTTTATATCCTGTCTTTCTACCCAAAAATGGCACTCATGGCGGCTAACAATAAAATACAGATTGCAGTGCCAATGCCAATTGCCGGTTTTAATTGCAGAGAGGCAGAGCAGGATTCCCAGTCCTTAACTAGCTCATACTGTTATAACTTTAAGTCTGCTAAGGATGGAGAAACTAATGAAGTGCTGCACTTCTAGACAGTGTCTAGACAGCCACAGGATTTTTTGCTCCGAGGTCGGAACTGGGACTCCCAGCTTGGAGCACGTTCCCCACTCACCCCGCCTTGCAGCTGACATGGAAAGAACCACACTGGATGCTTCTCTGTGGTCACAAACGTGACCTCAGAGAAGGGGTTTTGTGGGTGTTCACAGGGGGTGGGGAGGGGAGCGGAGGGCAGGAGATAGATGCCATCACAATAGAACGTATCCTGGTGGTGCCTCAGCCTCCTTCCCTCCCCTCCGAAGTGCTGCACTTAGATAGCCGAAATCGGCCATCTAGCTGTTTTGCAGGGCAGGAGGGGCGCAGAAGCGACCTTCGCCTCTAAGCTCCCCCTGCCCCGGATAGGATGCCCGTAATTTGGAGGGCTACGGGCATCTAGATTGGATTGCACCCAAATAGTTCATTCTCTGTTGAAATGTTATTTATTTTGTCTTATTTGTTACAGTCACTACGCAATAGCAGAAACACACAGAGTAACCTCTATAGCTTTTGAGCAGGGTAGAAACTATTTCTCCCAGGTTTGCCAAAGTGAAAAAAGATTTAGAAGTTCAGCAGCTGCTAACCAGTCTATTAAATATTCTTGCAGATATATCCATTTTTTTTTTTAAGTCAGCACTTCAATTTTTATAGTTTGGATCCTAACTAGTTGTGCTGAAGAAAAGGAGCCCTTCTGTTCATGGATGGGACCAAAAGCTAATAGAGGATCCCACTGGTGAAAGCGGGGGGAAACCATTTCTGCTGATTTCCCCTTTCCATTCCAGAGGGTGACCCAGCCCTCTGAAGCAGATTTTAGAGTTTAGAGGCACGAGTTTAGAGGCACAAGAGGCTGCAGGAGGAAGGGGGAAACATTCAAAATCACCTTCACCCCTTTCCACTGGCAGGAACATCTGGAGTAGAACTCCACTCAGGCAGAAGCAAACTCGGGATCCCAGCCCATGTATATTATGAGTAATAGTAATATCATCCCCTCTGTATTTCCCCTCCAAAATGTTAGCTTCATTCATATACACACACACACACACACACACACACACACACATTATAGAGGTGATAGTAAAAGAATGAGAAGCGTCATATGCTTATTTTTATTTTAAAAAATTATTATACTTTGTTCCGCCATCTCACAATACACGTAACATCTGAAACTTAGCAGGAGCTCCCAGGCCAGCCTTTCCCATCCTGGTACCCTCCAGTTGTTTTGGACTACAACTCCGACCATTCCTGGCCATTGGCCGGGGGAGCCTCTTCTAGATGCTTCTGTGTTTGATAATTTGCAAAAGAATATCACCAGGTCTGTGATGACCAGCTGGAAGGATTGCTCTGCAGAGTATGTCTTAATATAGTCTTTGAACTGGGAGTTGACTAAAGCTAAGCAATTTCTAAGAGCCCAAGGGAGTTTCATGAACAGAGCAAAACCTCAAAGGGCCAAATTCTGACAACAGTGCACATAATTGATTCTCATTAATTTTCACTGCTACCCGTTTGGGCACTCTGCTTGTCTAATGGTGTCAGAATAAAAAAATGTTACATAATGCACGGGATGTATCATTAAGATGAACATTCTGTTATATTCAGTCTGCCTTTAGGGCATGCTGGAGCTATTTTTATTTTTGTAAAATCGTCTCCATCACTACGTGTGCCTTATTTTAGAGCCAATTTAATTTAAATTTTCTCAGCTTTCCTCTGTGTATTTAAGACCCACCGTCATAGCTCTGTCCTCAGAACAGCTAAGCCCGTAGTTTGGCTTCATTTTAAAAAGAGCTTATTCCCAGTGAAGTCCCTGACTAAAGCGAAATAATAATAAAATAGCAGGCATTTGTAACAAGATCTCTGTGTTACTTATTTCATAAAGCTACTGGATGGGAAGTATATTTGCTGATTTCAAAGGAACTTGTTCAGTGTGGTTAGGACTGCTGAAGACATTTTGCTTTTAAAGTCTAGTAATTAAAGATGTACAGTACTTGAAAGCAAAGGTGATCTGCAGGGCTGGCATCAGCTTTGGGTAGCTGTTGGAGGCATCTTTGGGCAGCTGCCAGTGCCCCAGTGCCCTATCAGTGACCACAGTTTCTGCCTGCTCTGGGCCATCCTTTTGTTAAGCACACACACACTCACCTGCTGCATTCTGACAGCTGCCATATTTGTTTTCAACAATGCGCTGAAAGAGGACTCAACTTCTGGGGAATTGCTGTGGGGGCTGCTGGCATCATCAGTGTAAGTTCCCCAGATCCCCAAACCCTAGGAGGACCACCATTTAAGGGGCACCAGATGGAGCTTTGTTGAAAGCCCCCCAAGCCCTGGAGCTGGCTCAGGTGAGCTGCAAGAGGATAATGATCATGAGAAAGTGTCGAACAACACAAAGATGACATGAAATTCAACATTTAATACGTAGAGGTTAAAGCTACATTTAATTTTGAGGGAAGATTTAAAACCAAAAGTTAACACAGTATATTTCTAAAAATATGTACTAGAGTTAAAAAATAATAATTTCTCAGGAGGAGGTGGGTTGGTTCTCTTCCATGGACTGAAACTGAAACAAGTGCAGAAGCATAGTGGGAAAGTATGCAGTTGTGCTTCCTGACCCACACATATGGGTTGGATTTTTTTTACTTGAGGCAAGCTGGGGCTGTATATACATGCCTTCCTGTGCATCCAAAGGTGCTTGCTAGATTGTGGACAAATGTTATAGTCAAAATAGAAATGAAATAGACTTTTAAAAATATTTTTTTCACTAGAATTCTTCATTCCTTTTCAAAGAGAAGCAGTCTTTGAACAAGGACAGACTCCTAGACCTTGGGTAATAAATTTAGGGTAGTTGTGATACTTTGTACTTCTGTGTCATTGCTCGGTGACTTTCTTTGCATTTTTTCCACCTCTCAGATGATTTACTCCATTTCATTTGCAGAATAAACATCCATAGGCTATTACCTTGACAAGCCTAATAAAAAAATTAACATAAGTAAGCTCCAGTGATGACTCATGGACTAAGAAAAAAAACCATATTCGTACACATACAGAAAAAACCAGTAAAATCCACTGGAGCACCTCACCTCTTTTTCTATAGATGAATCCTTGATAGATAACAGTGACTAAAGAATATCAGCAGGCCTTTCTGTTAGTAACACTTAATCTGCACTCACGGTTTTTGTAGGTGAGCATCAGCTGATCCTGTCAGATTTACAATGTGCTTTTCACTAGCTATGTTCTCAATTATAACATTGCGGAAGACAATAGCAATGTACAAGTCACCTCCACTTTACAGAGCAGAAGAGGACAGTCCTTGCCTTGAGGACATTACAGTCTAAGGGCCTGTTCACACAACACGGGAACCGCGGGGGGAGTGACTGTCCCCCATGGTCCCCATGTCGTGTGAACGGCAGCCCGGCACACCCCCGTGGGACGGCTGCATTCTGGAAGCACCAAAATCCATGTTGGGCGGTAGGAGGGTAAGCCCCTACCGCGCATGCCCGCCGTGCTGTGTGGACAGCGGGTGCCCCCCCCCCGCAGCCTCACAGAGATGGCAACCCAGAGTGGCCGGAGCTTTGGCTGCCTGCATGCACCGTGCTCTCAGCAGCGCGGCCACCCTTGGGCGGCCAGCGTGCCACAGCTGCTGGACCTCCCGGGCTGCTGCCCGCTAGCGCCGGGAGGACTGCACCGCGGTGCGGGGGCTGCCGGCTCCACCGCGGACTGCCCACATGTGTGGGGCATGGGTCATCTGCGGTGCCCCCACAGTTGGCCCCGTGGTGCCTCCCCCGCTCGCCTCCTGGGTCGTGTGGATGGGCCCTAAAATTTGACACAGGAAACAATAGAGGACAAGGGATGCAAGGGTAAACAGGAAGGTTATTTTTGTGTGTGCCTTCCTGTACACTTAAGATTTTCAAGAGAGGCCCTTCTTTGGGTTCCCACTGCTAGATATGCATCATTTGGCTACTGGGAAAGGGGAGACATGTCATAGAGGTGTACAGAATTCTGCATGATGTGGAGAAAGTGGATAGGGAGACATTTTTCTCCCTCTTTCAGAATGCTAGAACCCAGGATCATTCCATGAAGGCGATTGGTGGGAGATTCAGGACAGATAAAAGGAAGTACTTCTTCACCCAGTGCATAATTAAACTATGGAATTCACTTCCACAAGATGTAGCGATGGCCACCAATTTAGATGGCTTTAAAAGGGGATTGGACAAATTCATGGAAGAGAAGGCTATTAATAGCTACTAGGCCTGATGGCTATATACTGTCTCTAGTATCAGGGGCAGTATGCCTATGTACACCAGTTGCTGGGGAACATGGGCAGGAGGGTGCTGTTGTACTCCTGTCCTGCTTGTGGGTTTCCTGTGGGCAGCTGGTTGGCCACTGTGTGAACAGAATGTTGGACTAGCTGATCTTGGTCTGATCCAGCATGGCTCTTATGTTTTTATGAAAAGATGATGGTGCCCCAACTATAGTTTTCCCCTCTGGTCTGCTCCTAAACTCTGGCCCAGGAGACAACTGGCCCAGCTGATTGGCTCCTGGGTGGGATATGGCCTGGGCTGCTACAGTGTGGCTGTATGGTGGCCTAGACAGACCACCTTCTCTGCCTCTACTAAGAAATATATTGTCCTCCTCCCCACCCCACTGTTAGGTTTTGCATAGGCAGAACGAGATTTATTTATTTTATTTTTATTTATTTATTATATTTTTTAATCGCCCATCTGGCCGGTCACCCGGCCACCCTGGGCGATGTACAATTAAAATACAGTAAAATACAATAAAATATAATGATTAAAACAATATAAAAAATTCTTATTAAAAACCTAACCCACCCCATATTCCCGCCTGAACAGCCATGTTTTTAATGCACGGCGGAAGCTCACCTGACCACCTGACATCAGGATTACCACCTGACATCAGGATTATCACCTGGCATGGAGGTTGTCTCTTGAGATGAAGTACACAAGGTCTCTAGTCACGAGACATAGTCTCAAGGTGATATGACTCAGCAGCCTTGGACAGGTTAGCAGTCAACATGTTGATGAATAGGTTATACAACTGGGGTGAGTAATATCCTATTTATAGGTACAGGGTCTGTGGTATAAAGGCTGACACACTTGTTGACAGCTTCACTCCTCCTCTTCTCGTCTTGCTCGTCTCACTCGACTTGTCTCTTGTTCTGGACTTCACTTCATCTAGCCTTACCACTGGGGTATTGGATTTGTATCTGCAATTATATAGTGAGTAAGAGATGCATTGCTTGCCTTAATCCCATGTAATTGGGTCTTACAAATAAACTCTTTAATCTTTATTAACTGCTGTTATCTCCTCCTTCCGCTTGCGTGACTGGGACTGAGGGTCATTGGCTAGGGAAGCTTTTGAACCCGGGTCAGTCCAGCTCTCACATCTGGTTATGGGCCCAGCCCAGATAAGCCCAGATCACCAGAGATAAGCCTGATGGTTATCTCAGATGGGGCAGATAAGCCCACAGAAGCAGTACGGAGAAATTCGGCAGTTATAGGGTTAAGAGAAATGTTTACATTTGTAAGAACGGTTTGTAAATAACCGGGAAGGCGATGTATGTTGCTAGAGCTGGATGCTGATAACAGCGGCTTGGAATGCAGCACAACTGAAGAATGCAGGACAGAGAGACGGAGGATTTTTCGTTTTGGAAGCAGCTGCAACTGGAGGTGCCAGGCTTGGCAAATCCAAGGTTCGGGCAGCTACTAGGCTGAAAAGTGAACAACGCTGGACACAAGGATTTCGTTTTCCACAGCTTGCTGGAGTGATTGTTAAGGAGCTGTATCAGGCAAGGAAATATCTCCAGGAGGCTCTGTGTCTACTCATTTGAGTCAAGACTACAGCAAGGAGAGGATCATATTTCTTTTTACAGTTTGCTTCTTCGCTCAGCAGCGGATCAGCTATCTTTTGCATTGTATCAACAAGTGGCTTGGATTACAAATGCGTGGATTACGTCTGGCGTGGGCAAAGCGTCTGGAGCGTCATGTCACAGCAAAGTCACGTGTGACAGGAACGTATCTTGGGAAACTTGATACTACACGGAAGGCTGTATCAAACCAGCGGAGGCGTGGTTTTAAAACAGCAGGAGAAAAACAGTGCGGCAGTTTTGAACAAACAAGGCTGTGCTTAAAATGGGAAGCTGTTCTTCATTTTCTTCATGTGGGATCACAGAAGAAAGGAGCTTGAAATCAGCAGGGGTGCTGCTGATGGGAAAAACTTTGTGTTTTAACCCAGGACATAACAAAATGGACATTATTTTGTTTGAGCAGAAGCAGTGGATTGTTTAAACGAAGCTTTCTGTGTTGGACATAAATAAGCAGGAAGAGGACTATGCAAATGGTCAGGAGTTTAACAGTCATGTTTTTGGAACTGTATTTCTTGAAAGTTTGGATAACTTGGATTCAAGAAAGTGTAATATATGCTCTGGAAATGTCAGGAAATGTACTGTATGTGTATATGACTTGAGTATATTGTGGATTTTTCTGTAGCAAAATGTAAAATACTGAATAATTAGGTATGTTTATATGGCAAAGCTAAGAGATGGATTATTTCTTTTATTATACTGTAATGATGTAAATAAAGAAATGGAAAGTTGTACTGATGCAACTATGAAAGGTTAAATGCTTATATGTATGACATGTACATGCATGCATATCACATGATGTTTGGTCGTTTAGATTCACAGGCCTGTGAAAGAAAATGCAAACAGTAGTTGTGGGGAAAGCATTTTAAAAATTTTAATTTTCACATGAAAGGTATTTTGTGCACATATACAAGGGATGCTAGCTTCAACAGGTAAACTGGAAGGCAAGCTGAAAAACCAGTTCATTTCATTTCAATTTGTTCTTGGTGATCTTGTGGGTACTCTGATGGTTTTTAGAGGAAAGGCACGTTATTTCATGATATTAATTGATCAATACACGAGGTACAGGTTGTGTATATGTTAGATAGAAAGCTGGAGTATTGAACAAAGTCAAGGTGTTTTGTGCTTGGGTGGGAAACAAGCATATTACCCATGTTACCTATATCTTTTGAGATATGGGGGAAGTTCAATTCAGTGCATATTTAGATGCATTTCTAACAGGATGTGGTATTGAACACATGGATTGTGTGGAAGAGTAAACAAACACTCAGAAGAGGTAATGCTAATTTGAATAATGAGGTTTGGGTAGAAGCTCTTAAATGTTTTGATTATGTACGTGATAGAAGTTTTAGTTCTGTGATGAACTGTACACCTTATGGAAAGTAGTGTAGAAGGAAGAATCTTCTGGAGAAACATTTCAGGATCTTGGATCTGATATGTAGGTACATACACCTCAAAGTTAGAAGAAATCTGTAAGGGAACTTACATGAGATTTTTCTAGAAATGAGAATATTGTGTTTCACATGAATAACACTTGGATGGTGAGATTATCTAGAAGTGTGTTTAGTATAATGCTGAATGAAAAGGTGAGATCATTTTTCAAAATTAATTCTGTTAATGCGGGGGATGCATCAAGCTCAGAGTCAGAATAGAAAAGCATTTGCTGAAAGACAGTCAGGTAAATTTGACAAATCTGATACACATTTGGTTTAGTGGAGGCTAAACAAATGATTGTCTATCATTGGTGCAAATTTATTGGAACAGGAACCTGATAACTGATTAGGTAAGGAACAGGTGAGTCAAACAACCTGTGAGATATCAGGATGAATTTGCAGGAAAAGCCATTTGAAACTTCAAAATTTCAAAGAGGTGAAAAAATGTCTGTTAAGGAAGCTGAACCATAGCTTCAGGCAGTGCAAGCTGAGTTGAATTCTTTGGATAAAGAACAAAACATGGAAGCTGGGGAAACAAACAGCAGTTCATGGAACTCATTCTTACCAGATAGATTTTTTTTAAATGAAAACTAACCAGATGGAAAAAGGTTAAGTATGTAAAATAGCAAGATTGGTTGCTTGTGATTTTGCTCAGTAAAAGGAGCAGGATAATCATAAGATGAGTGCAACAACAATTTGCTTTGGAAACAGTTAGACTGATGTTTAAGAATGTGGAGAAATGTATGAATATTTCACAGTTGTAAATATTGGAACATAAGCATTTTAAATGAGAGGAAGTCTTTGGAAAACTGTCTGAGAATATTTTCTGTAGGAAAGCTAAAATCAGCTGGAGGCTGGAATTCTGTTTTGAACTCAAACATTGCTGAATTGAGATTTGCACAGAGAGGCAGATCAATGTTTGTTTGTTAAACAGGAGGAACAAGGACATAGACTGTATGTACTTTGTTAGATAGATGATCTATTGTTTTTTCTGGACAGATAGAAGCAATATGATAAATTGATCCAGGGTTTGGAATTTCATTTTGAATTGAAACTGCTTGGTAGTGGATCAACCAGGGATGTTGAAGAGTCCTTGGTCTCGAGTCACGAGTCGAGTCACGAGTCTTTGGACCCGAGTCTCGAGTCCGAGTCCAAGTCCTTGGTCCAAAATGGTGACTCACGAGTCACAAGTCACGAGTCACTCCCAAAGCTGACTCCACGAGTCCCTATTAAAATCAATGGGGGGTTTTCCCAACAAAATAAGGCTACTTCAGATGTGTGGCTTAAATAAATTCTAGGCACTTTTTATTTCAAAACTCTGCCACTGATTTTGGCAAGAACAGACCAGGCAGAAAAACCCAAAATAATCGGGCAGGCAGAGGAGGCAGGGAACCCCAAAGCAGGCAGGCAGAGGCCTTTGTCTTGGACAATTCAACTGTTGAACTGGTCAAGAAGAGACCAGGCAGGCAGAGGAGGCTGGGAACCCCAGACTGGCAGGCAGAGGCAGCCAAACCCAAAATGTCTGAAAGGTTGCATTTTAGAAAAATGATTTTAAAAAATAAACTTGCTGTACTTCCTAAAACTTATCCATGTTGCATTTGAGGAACATGATTTTTTCTAAATGTTTGGCCCCCATTCTGGAACGGTGAGATCTCATCACAATTCCACCCTCACTGAACACCCGCTCCACTGGTGATGAACTTGCTGGAACCAGAAATACACTCAGAGCAGCCACACAGAGTAATCTCAGGTCCTTCTTCTGCCTCTCCCAAGTACGCAACACATCAATCAAAATAAATCTTGATACACTGTTGGGGCTGCACTCCTGGTAGCCGTCCATAGTGGCCGAACAGCGGCACACCTCGCTTCCATGCGCTCTTCGCCGGCAATCACGCTCCTCTCCACTCCTTCTGGCACAGCCCAGGGATGTTGAAGAGTCCTTGGTCTCGAGTCCCGAGTCGAGTCTCGAGTCCCATTAAAAATATTGGGACTCGAGTCCGAGTCGAGTCAGAGGGGGAACTCAGTCTGACTCACGAGTCGAGTCCTCGAGTCCGAGTCCCCATCCCTGGGATCAACTGTTTATTTGTAAATAGAAGCTGAGGGAGAACCAAGAGGGCAGTATCTTACTGCAACAAACCAGAGAAATATGGATATGATTGAGAATTTTGGAGATTGTTCACAGTGAGAGACTCCAAATAATTGAGGATTTTCAAGCACATGCTGATGGAAAAGCAGTTTGAATGCTACACAGAAGCATTGGGCTGTTGAGCTTCATTGTACAAGCAACAAGGCCAGATATTGCTGTCAGTGTAATGGGCAGACTGTTAGACCAGCAGGACATGCTTGGAGAGCTCTGAAAAGGAGTTGAGTATTATCTGGAGGGAACATCACACTTCAGACTAAGCTTTACAAGTCAGAGCACAGGTGGCTTACAGATTCACAAAAATGCCAGTTGTGGTTGTGATAGTAAGAACAACAAGAACACACCTGAAGTTTGTTATTTTTATAACCATACTTTGATTGATTTTGTAGAAACAATCATCTAGAGGTTAGAGTTCAACTGAAGCTGAACTAAATGCATTGTATTATGTATTGTGCTATTATGCTATTGTAAAGCTTGAATAGTTATTGCATGTGTTTAAATAGTTTAAATTGTTAAAAATGTTTAAATGATGCTGGGATTGATGTGAAAAACCTATTACAGTTTTTTCAGGAAACCAAAGCCAGGATTGCTATGCTGCAGGCAGATAGCAATACACAACGTTTTGGGTTTGCAAATAAAACTGTGTCATGAGGAGGGATACATCAGAAGTGATTTGATGGTGGTTCAGATTTCTGGCAGGTAAAGTCATTCCTGCAGAAGTTTTTTTTATCAAAGTCCATAGATGAAAAAACAGCATCAGATGTCAACAAAGCTGTTGCTGTTGTATGAGGTAAATAACCACGTTCTGCGACAAATGCAAAAGCAGGGGGATGTTAGGTTTTGCATAGGCAGAACGAGATTACCACCTGACATCAGGATTGTCACCTGACATGGAGGTTGTCTCTTGAGATGAAGTACACAAGGTCTCTAGTCACGAGACATAGTCTCAAGGTGATATGACTCAGCAGCCTTGGACAGGTTAGCAGTCAACATGTTGATGAATAGGTTATACAACTGGGGTGAGTAATATCCTATTTATAGGTACAGGGTCTGTGGTATAAAGGCTGACACACTTGTTGACAGCTTCACTCCTCCTCTTCTCGTCTTGCTCGTCTCACTCGACTTGTCTCTTGTTCTGGACTTCACTTCATCTAGCCTTACCACTGGGGTATTGGATTTGTATCTGCAATTATGTAGTGAGTAAGAGATGCATTGCTTGCCTTAATCCCATGTAATTGGGTCTTACAAATAAACTCTTTAATCTTTATTAACTGCTGTTATCTCCTCCTTCCGCCTGCATGACTGGGACTGAGGGTCATTGGCTAGGGAAGCTTTTGAACCCGGGTCAGTCCAGCTCTCACACCCACCCCCAGTGACTGGGCACAATGGGGGCTCCCAGCAAGCAGGGAACTGTTTATTTATCATCTTTAGATTAATGTAGTAGATTTGTATACCATTCCACTTCAGGGTATCTGATAGGAATTAGCAGAGAATTTTCTAAGCAGTGAGAGTTTAGCAAGACATGAGTGTTCTAAGTTTTGTGAACTTGGCCCTGTGTAAGGGAAGAGAGGGAACCTTCTTTCTCAGTATTTCGTGAACTGACTTTCCTTGGGCATTTCTCTGTTTTCATTCTGTACCCTGAATTTCCCCACAGAAATTTCTTGTTGGGGGAACTATGTGACCTGGGTTGTTTGTTCAATTTACACCTAGCCTTTCAACATATGTCCAGGGTGGCTTACAAAAAGTTAAAGTTACAATGAAACAAATTAAAAGAAAAACATTAAAACAAGGACATTAAACCACCAAAAAAGTAAAGAGAAGTATAAAAGCATTTATTTGATTTGTACCCTGCCTTCCTACCAAAAAAAAAAAAAAAAAGGCATTCAAGGCAGCTTACATGCAGAATTAAAAATGATTAAAACAATAAAACAATACATTATTAAAGTACAATTAAAATATAGCAATTACAATTTTTATAGCAATTATAGAATAAAAAAATAAAACACAGCACCCAACCTAACAGACACACTTACAGGCCAAAGACTTTCTTGAATAAAGTGGTTTTTGCCTGCTGGCAGAAGGACAACAGAGAGTGAGCGAACTTAGCCCCGCTTGGCAGGGAGTTCCACAGCCTGGGAGTGGCCACTGAAAAGGCCCTCTTTAGTGTTGCCACCAAATGTGCCTCTGAAGGTGGCAGTCTCGAAAGAAGAGCATCTCCACAAGATCTTTAGAACTTGGCAGGCTCATAAGGGAGAAGGTAGCCTGGTCCCAAGCCATATAGGGCTTTATAGGTCATAACCAGCACTTTGAATTCTGCCCAGAAACAGACCTGTAACCAGTGAAGTTGCTGTTATAAGGGAGTCACATTCAGTGGAATTAAAAATAAACACCAAGCAGCATATAGCCAGTATAACGGAGGATTGAAAAGTCTGGGGAAATAAAAAGGTCTTTGCCTGATGCCAAAATGGCATCAAGGTGGGTGCCAGGCCATTATCTTTAGTTTCAAACTGTAGTGAGATAGATGAGGAGAAATAAAGGCAGGGGGCCAAAATAGAGTATGATGCCTCGTTCACTGAAAAGAGGGCAAAAACCAGTGGGCAGCGTAATAGAATGGAAAAATAACAATTAGAATTTACTTAACAAGGAAGGGAAGAAAAGGTGGAAGAGGAACAATTCAAATAAATATGCATTTAAGGTAAGTCTCTAAACTAAAAAAGAAAAGAAAGGAGGGGATGGAGTCCAATAATTTAGGACCAGTGCAGATGTTCTGTGAATACATAGAATTTAAACCCCATTAGAGAGGGGAATATTGGGAGGGAAGTGTTGGGGTGAATGTTAACCCCCCCTTCCCCCATGTGGTGGTCCTGATCCAGACTGGGGGCACATGCTTACTTGTGAATAAGGGGAACTGCATGCTATGGAGTTCACATAATGTGTAGCTTGGTCCTTACACTACTGCAGGTGTGGGCAACTGCAGATGTTTTGGCCCAGCATCCTTCACCAGTGGCTGTGCTGGCTAGAGCTGATGGGAGTTTCAGGCCAAAATATCTGGAGGGCCACAAGTTGCCTACTCCTGGTCTACTGTAATATGCTATACATGGGTAATCTTGAAAACAGCTGAGAAATTTCACATAGTTCAGAATATGGCAGCAAGGTTTGTCACAAGTCATAGAATACTGTGTGAGGTCCACTGATTACAAATGTGTTTGCAGGCTAAATTTGAGGTGCTGGTTCTTACCTTCAAAGCCCTGTGTGGACTGAGTCCAGGATACCTGAGGGAGGGAGCTCCTTCTCCCATGTAAAACTTGCCATCAATTGTGACATTGGTGTGGATACCACAAATGTCAGCTATTGCTGTCTTTAACAGCCGGTTTCTGTGGTGGCCAACCAAAATTTGCAAGGACTGAGAATGTAACCCATTTAGGCAAACAGTTGCGGCTTTTGTTTTTAGACAAACATTTAATCTTCAAGTGTAATATTTAATCTTCAAGTATACCTAGAATTGATTTTGTTCGGTATGGTTTTTTTCCACGTCTGCTGCTCAACAATACTACAAGTGAGAAGGATCTTGGAATTGTGGTAGATCACAAACTGAATATGAGCCAGCAATGCGACGTGGCTGCAAAGAAGGCAAATGCAATTTTGGGCTGTATTAATAGAAGTATAGCTTCCAAATCGCGGGAAGTGATAATTCCCCTTTACTCGGCACTGGTTAGGCCTCATCTTGAGTACTGTGTCCAGTTCTGGGCACCTCATTTTAACAAGGACATAGACAAACTGGAGAGGGTTCAGAGGAGGGCAACAAGGATGATAAAGGGACTGGAAACAAGGCCCTATGAGGAGAGACTGAAAGAACTGGGCATGTTTAGCCTTCAGAAGAGGAGACTGAGGGAGATATGATCGCACTCTTCCAGTAGTTGAAGGGATGTCACACAGAGGAGGGCAAAGATCTCTTCTCGTTCATCCCAGTTTGCAGGACACGGAATAATGGGCTCAAGTTACAGGAACCTAGATTCCACCTAACATCAGGAAAAATTTCCTGACTGGCAGAGCATAGACAATGGAATCAACTACCTAGGGAGGTGGTGGGGCTCTCCCAGTCTGGAGCATTCAAGGTGCGGCTGGACAGACATCTGTCAGAGATGCTTTGACCTGGATTCCTGCATTGAGCAGGGGGTTGGACTCGATGGCCTTGTAGGCCCCTTCCAACTCTACTTTTCTATGATTCTATGATTCTATGTCCTCATGCTTGTTTGATATACATTCATGCAAGCACCTATCCTACTACAAGTAATATTGGCTTTACTTATAGATATGGCTTAGATTCAAAGGGAGCCTTGCATGTCTAGCAGGTTCTTGTGAGGTCATCCTTCTGTATTTGTAGTCACCTGTGCTGCCCGTTAAGCCACTTCTGCAAATCAGGCAACATTAGGAGTGGCTTTCAATGAAGTATGAGAAATTTCATGGGGGACGGGGAATATGGGAAGAGCTGGTTCTTGTGCTCAAGTACTTGCACAAACTGATAGGGGGTTTGAATCATGGCTTACGCTGGCTCAGCTTGTCTGAGTGTGGAAAGCGGGCCTGGTTATTACTTGGATGGGAGACCCCTCCTCTAGTTTCCTGCATTGAGCAGGGGGTTGGACTCGATAGCCTTGTAGGCTCCTTCCAACTCTATGATCTATAAAATCTATGAAACATCATCAGGATTTTAAAATAGTTCAGATATATTTACTACTTTGGGTCCTCTGGTCTGTTTAGGATTAAATTGAGACTTTTTCCTTTGATAGAGCAATAATTTATGGTGTGCCTAGTTAACATATGACATCTTTGTTTTCTTTTTAGGGATCCAAGATTTTCCAGAAAATATAAAGTGCTGTAAGTGTTTAACAATAATTGAAGCCAGTGTCAATCCTATTTCTAAGTGAGTATCCCTCAATGAAGTTAAATGTTTCTCTTTTATATGTGCAGTGTTTTACATATGAAAGTCCGTAATGTGAAACTAAGGTATATCACATGTGTAGAGTTGTCATTTGTTGATATTATAACAAAGATGTTATAAACAATTGAGCTATATGAAGGCATGGGAACTCTGTAGTGATAGCTAGAAAAAGAAACATGGATACATTTTTAAGGGTTGTACTCAATGAGTACTGATATTGAAGGGAACATGTGGACTGATGCCATGGAGAATACACTATGAGGAAGACTGTAAGCCCTAACCCCCCCCCCCCCATAATTCAGCATTTTTAAGACTATAGGAAGCTGTCTTATACCAAGTCAAACCATTGGTCCATCAAGCTCAGTATTCTCTGCACTGACTATAAGTGGCTCTCCAGTGTTTCACAGAGGAGTCTTTTCCAGCCCTACCTGGAGATGCCTGGGATTCAACCTGGGGCCTTTTGTAAGCAAAGCATGTGTTCTACCACTGAGCTACACTTCTTTTGCCAGGAAGTTGCAAGACTGTATCTCATACAAAAAACAATACGGTAATGATACCACTGAGCAGCAAAAGAAATTGGTTTTTGGACTTAGATCTGGGTTCGAGTCCAATCTGAAATTCCCTGGATAGCTTGGGCAGTTGCTTCAGTTCTCAGTTGCTTGAATTATCATCTTCAATTCTCCATCTGTAAACTAGGAATAATAGCAGTCTCTATTACCAGGTTGTTAGGACAAACGCAATGGAGACACTCAGTAAAGCATGGAAAATTTAGTTATGAGATTTGGCAAGCCATATAGGCCAGAGCACTGAGAGCAGAGGAAGGCAATGGAATCTCCTGTTTAGAACTTGAAGTGGTCGAATGTGGTAGCCAGTTTGCATGTGGATCATATTACGCCAGTGCTGAAAGAGCTGCATTGTCTGTCATTTGTTTCTTAGATCAATTAAAAATGTAGATGGTTAAAGGTGAACATCAGCATGACTAAGGACCAGGGTGCTTTAGAGAACATCTTTGCGCCTGTCACATTTCCCAAGTCTGAGCCTAGCAGTTGCAGGTTCAAGGTCCAAGAGTTCCAAGGTGGTCAGCACAAACAGGAATCAGGCAAAAGGCAAGGTCCAACAGTCCAGGTCACAGGTAACAAGGTCCCAAGGCAACACAGCAGACAAGGAGCAGGCAGGAGGAAAGTCAGAGTTCAGTCCAAAAGTACAGTACTCACACCAGTAATCAGTCAAGGAAGCTGTCCAGAGTTGAGTCAAGGCAGAGAGAGCTAAGTTCAGGAAGGTCTGATCAATGTTGTTTCCAGCAACTTTCAGACTTACACTGCTGTTTTTATACAGAGGCTGTCAGAGCTACAGGTTTTTGGGCCTGTGGACATATTTAGCAATTTGAGAAACTGTCCTGGGCAGCACCTCAAAATGGGTGTGCTGCAGAAGAAAGCATTGGCCTGCAGCCACCTGGCATTGTCATTTCCTAAGAATGTCTCTGAGTCACACATTTGAGCCAGAGGCACTCATGGGAAAAGAAGATGGTGGCAACTAGAGGCCTTCATTTGCTTTGAAGCAAATCTAGCTGCCAGTAGGAAATTTTGTTATTTCCCCCCCCAAAAAAAAAGTAGAGGGGAAGGGCATCTTGGCATGTGCCAAGAAAGGTGACTGAGGGCACACTGGTGCGCATGGATACCACATTGCCTATCCCTGGCCTAGAGGATTACATTTCTGCTGCTTAGATGAAGAGAGATTTTTTAAAAAATTTAGAATACATTTTATAGTGATTTTATATTGTATTCTATTAATGTTAGCTGCTTCAGGGAACCCAGAGAGGAACTGAATATAAATGTATGAAATAAATAAAACAACTCAACTGAATTTATTCTGAAAATAAACATCCATTTACTCACCTTCTATGTGGTTCGCCACTTTGTGGCTCATCTGAGCAGGAGCACAACAGGAGAGAGGCTCCAGCTGTTTTTGGGACTGTGAAAAGGCAAGCAGGCTCCCAGAGAGCGAGCGAACAGAGCGAGCGCACAGGGAGAGCAAACAGGAGTTTGGCAGCGGAGTTCGGCGGGGGGAGGTCAAGGGGGAGGTCCCTAAAAAAAAAAAACAAAAAAAAAAAAAACCATATATATATATATATATATATATATATTCTAGGAAGACAGAAACAGAGCACTATGGAAGGAAAGGACTCAGCAGTGGTGGTGACCTGCAAGGGGTGTGCAATGTTTGTTTTCCTGCCGGAGATCAACATGGCCTACACGTGCAACAAGTGCAAGCTGGTCACGCTGTTGGAAGAAAAGGTCAGAGGACTGGAGCAGCAAGTGTCAACCCTCAGGAGCATAAGAGAAAGCGAGGAGTTCTTAGACAGAACGGTGGATCTACAGCACCAAGCACAGTACAGGAGCCAGAAGGGCAACGGCAGGATGAGGCGGAGTCGGAGACTGCAGAGGCAAGGGAAAATAACGCAGGGGGAACTCCCTGGAAAAGGGTGACTGTTAGGAGCAGAAATACTACAAGACACTCTGCGCCTGTGGAAGCAGTGGAGCTATGGAACCGCTTCCATGTACTTGAGGACGAGAGCAGAGGACAGCCTGCAGAGGACGGATTACCGGGCACCCAACGTGACAGCGAGCAAGAGGCTGACGGTCAGTCAAGTGGAGGCAATCAAACCAAGGCCTACAGCAAGAGGAAGAGAAGAGTACTCGTAGTGGGAGACTCCCTCCTGCGGGGGATCGAAGCCAAAGTATGTCGCGAAGACCCATGGACTCGCCAGGTGTGCTGTCTCCCTGGGGCACGGATTAAGGATGTGACAGAGCAGCTGCCGAGGCTCATGCAGCCCACCGACACATACCCCTTTCTTCTCTTCCACGTGGGTACAAATGATACTGCCAAGCGGAGTTACAAAGAAATCACGGCAGACTTTGAAGAGCTGGGAAGGGAACTCAAGAACTTCGGGGCCCAGATAGTTTTCTCATCCATCCTTCCAGTACTTGGAAGAGGCATAGAAAGGGAAAGAAAAATACTCCGAGTGAATGACTGGCTACGAAGGTGGAGCCGACGTGAGGGATTTGGATTCTGGGACCACGGGCTACACTTCCTGGAAGATGGACTGCTGGCAAAGGATGGGTTGCACCTCACAAGGACTGGGAAGAATGTGTTTGGCCACAGCATGAGGAACTTAATCAGGAGGGCTTTAAACTGAATCCAACAGGGGAGGGAGACATAAACTCGGGGGTACCAATGGAAGAAGGCCTCTTTGCCACAATGGAGAGAACAGCTCCAGCGGTGCCCATTGATAGTCTACCACAAAATGTAGGGGGAAAGTCGGACTGTAAAGCACATAGTCTTCAATGTCTCTATACTAATGCCCAGAGTATGGGCAACAAACAAGACGAACTTGAACTCTTGATACATGAGGGCAAGTACGACTTGATAGGGATAACTGAAACCTGGTGGGATGACTCCCATGACTGGAATACAGCAATTGAAGGGTATAACTTGTTCAAAAGGAACAGAAGCAACAGAAAGGGAGGTGGAGTTGCACTGTATGTTAAAAATACGTATCTCTGCACAGAGATACAGGAAGAGGAGCTTGGCAGCCCCATTGAGAGCATCTGGGTTAAAATAAAGGGGGCAAAGAATAAAGCGAACATGGCGGTTGGAGTCTACTACCGACCACCCAATCAAGGAGAAGACGAGGATGGAACTTTTGAAAAACAAATTGCCAGTGTTTCAAGGAGGCACGATGTGGTAGTAATGGGAGACTTCAATTTCCCTGATATCTGTTGGGAGACTTATTCAGCCAAACATGGCCCCTCCAAGAAATTCCTGAGCTGTGCTGCTGATAACTTCCTCCTACAGAAAGTGGAGGAAGGAACTAGAGGATCGGCTATCCTTGACCTGATTCTAACCAACAGAGACGAGTTAGTGGATAAAGTGGCAGTTTCGGGAACTCTGGGGGAAAGTGACCATGTTATACTTGAGTTCTTGATTCTAACAGAAGCAAAAGCTGAGTGTAGCCAAACACGTACCCTGGATTTTAGGAAAGCCAATTTTAACAAACTCAGAACAATGATTAGTAAGATCCCATGGCAAATGACTCTCACGAGAAAGGGAGCCCAGGAGGGGTGGGAGTTTTTAAAAAAGGAAATTTTAAAGGCACAATTGCAAACAATTCCCACAAGGAAAAAAGGCAGAGGGCAACAGAAGAAGCCAATGTGGCTTCACAATAAACTCAAAGATGACCTGAAAACAAAAAAGGACACGTATAGGAAGTGGAAGGAAGGACAGGCTACAGGGGAAGAGTACAGGCAGGTAGCACAGAACTGCAGGAATAGTGTCAGGAAGGCTAAAGCTGAGAATGAGCTAAGGTTAGCGAGGAATGCTAAAAGCAACAAAAAAGCTTTCTTCAGATACATGCACAGTAAAAGACAGAAGAAAGAACTGGTGGTTCAACTACGCAATGAGGATGGCAAATTGATAACAGAAGACAAAGAAAAGGCAGAAGTGTTCAATTCCTACTTTGGCTCGGTCTTCTCCCAAAAGAGGGTCTATGACCCCCCTGGCAAACCTGAAATGCAGACTGAAGGGGCAGAATTGCAGCTTGAGATTGATAGGCAAATGGTCAAGGAGCACCTGATTACTCTGAACGAGTTTAAATCTCCAGGGCCTGATGAGCTGCATCCTAGAGTAATAAAGGAACTGGCAGAAGAACTCTCAGAACCACTGTCTATTATCTTTGAGAAATCATGGAGGACAGGTGAAGTGCCAGACGACTGGAGGAGGGCAAATGTTGTTCCCATCTTCAAAAAGGGCAAGAAGGAGGAACCTGGGAACTATAGGCCAGTCAGTCTGACATCAATCCCCGGGAAGATTTTTGAGCAGATTATAAAGAAGTCAGTCTGCAAGCACCTTGAAAACAATGCAGTGATTACTAGAAGCCAGCATGGATTTGTCAAGAACAAATCCTGTCAGACTAATCTTATCTCATTTTTTGATCGGGTAACCTCCCTTGTGGACTGTGGGAATGCTGTGGACATTATATACCTGGACTTCAGCAAAGCTTTCGACAAAGTGCCTCATGATATCCTGATTAGTAAGCTAGCTAAGAGTGGGCTAGATGGATCAACTATCAGGTGGATCCACAATTGGCTACAGAATCGGACTCAAAGAGTGCTTATCAATGGTTCCTTCTCAAACTGGGGAGAGGTAACGAGCGGGGTACCACAGGGCTCGGTCCTGGGCCCGGTGCTCTTCAACATTTTTATTAATGACTTGGATGAGGAGGTACAGGGAATGCTTATCAAATTTGCAGATGACACAAAGTTGGGTGGAACAGCTAATACTCTGGAAGACAGAAACAAAATTCAAAGTGACCTCGATAGGCTGGAGCGCTGGGCCGAAAACAACAGAATGAAATTTAACAGGGATAAATGCCAAGTGCTGCACCTAGGGAGAGGAAACCAAATGCAGAGT
Source organism: Shinisaurus crocodilurus (assembly GCA_021292165.1). Lineage (NCBI taxonomy): Eukaryota > Metazoa > Chordata > Lepidosauria > Squamata > Shinisauridae > Shinisaurus > Shinisaurus crocodilurus. Next base: position 176,624,956 of record CM037877.1, on the reverse strand, counting down.
TACAGAATGGGGGACACTTGGCTCAACAATACTACAAGTGAGAAGGATCTTGGAATTGTGGTAGATCACAAACTGAATATGAGCCAGCAATGCGACGTGGCTGCAAAGAAGGCAAATGCAATTTTGGGCTGTATTAATAGAAGTATAGCTTCCAAATCGCGGGAAGTGATAATTCCCCTTTACTCGGCACTGGTTAGGCCTCATCTTGAGTACTGTGTCCAGTTCTGGGCACCTCATTTTAACAAGGACATAGACAAACTGGAGAGGGTTCAGAGGAGGGCAACAAGGATGATAAAGGGACTGGAAACAAGGCCCTATGAGGAGAGACTGAAAGAACTGGGCATGTTTAGCCTTCAGAAGAGGAGACTGAGGGGAGATATGATCGCACTCTTCCAGTATTTGAAGGGATGTCACACAGAGGAGGGCAAAGATCTCTTCTCGTTCATCCCAGTTTGCAGGACACGGAATAATGGGCTCAAGTTACAGGAACCTAGATTCCACCTAAACATCAGGAAAAATTTCCTGACTGTCAGAGCAATAAGACAATGGAATCAACTACCTAGGGAGGTGGTGGGCTCTCCCAGTCTGGAGGCATTCAAGGTGCGGCTGGACAGACATCTGTCAGAGATGCTTTGACCTGGATTCCTGCATTGAGCAGGGGGTTGGACTCGATGGCCTTGTAGGCCCCTTCCAACTCTACTTTTCTATGATTCTATGATTCTATCTGAATGTTATGCTAATACTATGAAATATCTGTTTAGATTTTACAGGAAAATGCATATATTACTGAAATGGTTTATATTGCCAAAATTATTTACACAGGGTTTCTTTTAAATAGAAGCATGGTCTCATTCCTTGAAAGTTAAATGTATATATTCATCCAAAATCCTACATCTCACAAATTAAAATGTGTGTGTTTTTCCAAATTGTGTGATTTTAACTTGGATGTGCACTTGGCCTGGTTCACGCATCACAAGAACCCACATTTTTAATAAGTTGTGGGTTATTGTGAATGAACCTGCAAGTGGAAGCAGCTAAACAACCCACGGACCTTCTGTTTGTGGTTTACTTATTTAATTTATTTATTATATTTGTATCCCACTTTTTTTCCTGCAAGGAACTCAAGGCGGCTTACATAATCCTCCTTCTCCTCCTCTCCATTTTATCCTCACAACAACCCTGTGAGGTAGGTTAGGCTGAGAGGCAGTGACTGGCCCAAAGTCACCCAGTGAGTTTCATGGCTGAGCGGGGACTAGAACCCAGATCTCCTGAGTCCCAGTCCAACACTCTCACCACTACGCCACACTGGCTGGTTTGGTTAGTGTGACATGCAGACAAGGATCTCTGGCTTGTCTGTCCCCTGACAAGCCAGAGAAACAACCTAACAATAAATCATGGGTTCTTTCTCAGGCTTGCTGCAGGAGAGCTAAGCCAGAGTTTCTGTTTCACATGTAACACTAACTAAAACATGGACAGAAGTGATTAGGTTCACTCACGATAACTCACAAAAAATTGTGGGTTGTCACGACATGCAAACCAGGCTACTGAGAAGTTACACACTGCAGTGCCCACAAATGGAAGCGTTCTATTTTTGTCCTGCGCCCACTTCCTGTGAGCTATAGTATGTCTCCAGAATATGGTTCAGTTTAGGGTGCAGTGGGAACCATAGTTTTCCATAGTTGAACACAGAGACTGGACTCATAAATAAATGACAGACATAGTTCCTGAAATATCGGTGACCTAATGTTCCAGAAAAGTTTAATTTCTGCATTGATTTGGAGGGAGGGCTGTTACTTACATCAATGGGAGCTTTGCCAAATGAAGAATATATATATATATATATATATATATATATATATACATACATATGTGTGTGTGTGTGTGTGTGTGTGTGTGTACACACACACACATCACACCTTGTTTCTTTAAAGCAGTTGGCTTTGCTATTCTGTTGAAACATGTTTCCGTGCCTGTAATGTTCTAATTTATGCAACTGTGGCTGACAGCATGTATGGCATCATTAGGCAGATGTTTTACAACAGTGTCAAAATGGTTCTTCGTTTTGGTGGCTATAAATTTTACATGTAGTAGCAATGGTGACCTAAATATTGAGGAAATCATGGGAATACACTGGTTAAGGCTGCAATCCTCTGCACACTTTCCTGGGAAGTAGACCCTATTGAATGCAGCAGGGTTTCATTCCAATTATACATGCTGTCGTGTGTGTGTGTGTGTGTGTGTGTGTGTGTGTGTCCTACTCACCCCTCTCCAGCCACCAGAACGTCAAACAAAGCGCACGGGTTTATTTGTAAAGTTTTATTAAGCAACAGCAGGGCAACTCAGGTGGTTGCAGAAAAGTGTTACTTGATGATGCAGCTAGGTCCTGGTTATCTTGAGAGAGAGGCACCGCTGCTGCTTCCTCTTCCCCTTCCCCCTCCTCTTCCATTTCAGAATCCATTCCCACGGAATCTGACCAGTGCTGTTTTGGATTTAGGGAATCAGAACTGGAGGGACTAGGAGAGCTAGCCCCAACACATGCATAGGATTGTGCTGTAAGGAAGTTACGGTGCAATTCATTTAATGCTAAGTAATGCTTAGTTGTCCACAGCAACTTCCTTTATGCCACAGATTTACCAGACTGAATTGCCCATTGTCGTATAGCACATATATTCTATAGTAATTTACATCAGTGGTGCGTAGAAAGTAGATCTCCAGATGATTTGGACCTCAGCACCCAGCATTCATAGATTTCATAGATTATAGAGTTGGAAGGAGCCTACAAGGCCATCGAGTCCAACCCCCTGCTCAATGCAGGAAACTAGAGGAGGGGTCTCCCATCCAAGTAATAACCAGGCCTGACCCTGCTTAGCTTTCCACGCTCAGACAAGCTGAGCCAGAGTAAGCCACAGGCCTCCTAACCATTGGCTATGCTGGCAGGGGCTGATGCGAGTTGAAGTCCAAAACATCTAGAGATCTACCTTCTGCCCACCCCAGAGTCTGACTTACATCATAAATTGTTAGGCATTAAAATATACAAAATATGTTTTCTGTGTGTACATACCCCTATCCCTTTCCCTCTATTTGTATCTCAACTGCACGATATTGATTTATCAGTTCTATCATGCTATCACTTTTTTTTCTGTAGTAATTCAGTTATGCCGATGCAAAGTAGGTGCAATACATAGACTGGACAAGAATAACAACATAGATTCATAGATTCTAGAGTTGGAAGGGGCCTACAAGGCCATCGAGTCCAACCCCCTGCTCAATGCAGGAAACTAGAGGAGGGGTCTCCCATCCAAGTAATAACCAGGCCTGACCCTGCTTAGCTTTCCACACTCAGACAAGCTGAGCCAGCGTGAGCCACTAGTCACATTGTAAGGACAAATGGCAACATATTTCATAGGGGAGTAGTCCTCAGTCTGCATAAAATTGCATTATGCTCTCAGTATCAATAAAAAGGTTTCATTCCAGAGGTTCTAAAAACTGACATTGATATCATCTGATTATCATTTCAAAATTACATCTACCACTGAGAAGCTCACACAGACAAATGAAAGAGCTGGTGTAACTTTAAATTGTCAGGTGCATTAATCTCCCAAAAGAGTGATGTAGTGTATCATTTGTTTCAGTAACAGGCAAAATGTTTGCTCTAGCAAATGGTTCGATACACTTTTTTTCTGTGTTCACTGTGCAGCAGTGTGTGTGAGTGAGGTCATGTATCTGCTGGACTTATACTTGTATTGTTCTTACAGTATCAAAGTTAAATCTTTTAACTGGTTTTTTTAGGCTCCCAGATGGTTTCACACAGCTTTTAAACTTGACCCAGCTCTACCTAAATGATGCCTTTCTGGAATTTCTTCCAGCTAACTTTGGAAGGTAAGCATTAAGTGTTGTTTGTTCCCTGTTAACCAAGGCTATTTGGGCTTGGTAAGGCAGCTTACAAACTTTCAAGACATGAAAACTAGAATATGCACTTTATACTATGGTCCTTCCCTTCCTTTCTGAATTACAAGTGGAATTTAATTGATGTTTCCTTGGGACAACTGCTTTGTAGGCTCAGAGAAAGAGATCACAGAGGAAAACTGCTACTAATGAAATGAGATATTGATATACGCCAGTGTGGCATAGTGGTGAGAGTGCTGGACTGGGACTCGGGAGATCCGGGTTCTAGTCCCTGCTCGGCCATGAAACTCACTGGGTGACTTTGGGCCAGTCACTGCCTCTCAGCCTAACCTACCTCACAGGGTTGTTGTGAGGATAAAATGGAGAGGAGGAGAAGGAGGATTATGTAAGCCGCCTTGAGTTCCTTGCAGGAAAAAAGGCGGGGTATAAATGTAATAAATAAAATAAATAAATAGAGATAGAGATAGAAGAGGAATAGTTCTGTACTGATGACAGCAGGGCCAAATCACCCACACCAATAGGCTAAATCAAAGGTGCACAACCTCAACCCTGGGGGCCAAATCTGGCCCACCTGGAGTCCCAGTCCAGCCCATCAGGATTCCACAGATGGCCACACTCCTTTCTCCCAACCACCAAACATTTGTTGGTTTCCCTGCTTTTGTGCAGTTTTCCCCTAAAACTAAAACATTGGAATTGCCTGTCCTAAGGCTTAGTTACTTGCAGTAGGAGATTAAGGCTAAAATATGCTGGTATTTTGGGCCCGCCGCTTTTGCCTTCAGCCCCGCCCACCACTGGAATGCAGCCCCCGAGAGCTTCTCTGAAATGGAATTTGGCCCTCAGACTGGCAAAGGTTCTGCCTTTTCTGTGGCGACCCCCATACTGTGGAACTCTTTCCCGAGTGACCTCCGCCATGCCCCCTCTCTGCTGAGCTTCCGCTGCTCATTAAAAACTTGGCTATTCAGGCGGGAATATGGGGTGGGCTAATGATTTTAAAATTTTATATTGTTTTAAATGTATTTTATCCTGTTTTTATCTTGTGTTTTTATCTGTGAACATTGCCCAGGGTGGCCGGTTGCCGGCCAGATGGGCGATAAAATAATAATAATAATAATAATAATAATAATAATAATAATAATAATAATAATAATAATAATAATAATAATAATATACAATAAACTGCTGAGGCCCAGCCATTAGTCAGCAATATAGTTATTTATTTATTTATTTCATTTTTATACCGCCCAATAGCTGAAGCTCTTTACAACAAGAGCTTACAACAATTACAACAAGACAGTCCCTGCCCGCAGGCTTACAATCTAAAAAGACACGACACACAAGGAAAAAGGAATGGGGAGGGAAGAAGGGGGAATATTAATTATTACTTCTGTAATTCTCTGTGTCTCAAGAAGCTCCAGCCTCCTTCTTCTTCCCTACAGGGCTGTAGATGTCTCTTCTAGTTAATAGAAATGTGTAATCCAATTTTCCAATATATGGGGTTGATTGTTTTCCTGGGCAGTGGATTTTGATGAGGCATTACTTTTTCCTGTTGGTGAGAAGAAGCAACAATATTTCCTGACATGCAAAATAGAAATAGTCGAGGATGAGTGGGCAGGTGAGGAAAAGAGCAGAGTACATTTGGATGATGACAATTCAAGTACATAGGAGACACACCACAAAGGACCAAAGATAAGTGTACGGGGTCAGTGCGATCCAACTAATGGAAGGTGGGTTTGGACCTGGGAGATCCAGCTTCAGATCCCTGCTTTGCCTTGGACTCCGTAGTGGCTGACGCGTCCTTCTGTCTGAATTTCAGTTTCCTCATCCTTAAAGTAAAAATTATTTACTTTTAATAAAATGATTTACTTTTATTTTAGAGAATATAGCAACTGTAAGATATTTTGCACTGTTTTACTGATATAAAAATTATAAAGAGCAATAAGGCTTTTTAGAAATGACATGATGGTGATGTCTAATTGAATAAAGCATACATGTTCCTGAAAACCTTTATAATGTGTAAATGTTTCAAAAGCAGGGCAAAATACTGAATATTCCTTTAAATTCTTAATGATTTTTTCACTTTTTTGGAAACCCACCACCCATTACCAACTTATTGACCGTCTGTTTTTACTATTAAAATCAGCGATTATTACTATGGTTTTAGCTACCTTGGACTGATGGGGAGGGGCAATGTATGAAAGAACCTTATCAAAGAGGGGTTGATAATTGTTGACAATTATCATTACAAACAGTGGTTAGGTTCACATGTAGTATTTTGACACTATGGGAAAAAGTCCTGTGCTTGTACACTCTTTCCTTCAGTTGCATATGCTACTTAGGGCGCAAATCTTATGCATGTTTAGATAGCAAAAAGTCCTACAACTCCCAGCATGCCCCAGCCAGCATGGCTGGCTGAGGCATGTTTGGAATTGTAGGACTTTTTGCTATCTAAACATGCATAGGATTGCACTCTTAATTACCTACCTTCTGGTTTATAGCAAACCATAGTTTGCTGTTTCATCTGAAATGGCAGGCTATGCTTTGCACTTACCCTGCAAACCTGGATTAACCCTTGGTTTACAATCCTGGGTTGAAGAGCAAGCACAAACCATAGTTTGCTATTATATCCAGATTGGCAAACTGTGGTTTGCCGCACACCAGGAAGAAACTAACTAAGCCAGTCTCACAAGGGGTGCATGTGATCCCAAGTCTCAGTCATGTAACACCAAACTGACTTTTTATGCTGCCACTTTTATTTAGGATTGCATTGATATTTTTTTTCCAGGGCAGTCCAAAAATCCACCATTTCAGGAGAGGCAAATGTATTGCATTTTACAGGATAAATAAATAAAGATCATAATTATACTGTCAAAACATATATTCTAATATTTCAAAGATCCTCACGCTCATGAGTTATTCAAACCTATGTCACGAACAGTGTACTCTGCATACAGTTACCTAAACTTTCTTCTAAAATATTCAAATACAAATACTCTGACAAGGCCAGTAACCATCTGTCAAGATAGCAAGTGGGAGAACGCTCTTGCTGAAGTGCTGAATCTCTGTTCCTGCCCACATAAGGGATAGCATTTAAAATCTGTGCTTAGCAACAGTAATGTCTATGTTACTGATGCCTACCACTACTATCTTTCTTTATCTTACCTTCATAACGAAATGATCTGAATTAGCCTCCTCAAAAGGTGGAAGAATAATTGTGAAATCCACCTACCCCCACCACCTCTTTTGTTCATTCTCCTTATGTCTAGACGTTTGATAGTTTGCCCCAACCCTTGGTGCTTGCAATTTCAGAAGCATATATTTACTATAAAAATGTCCTATGTTCCATTCAAAATTGAGTTAGACAGATGGCTCAGTTTGGATGCTTAATTACCTGATTGCTAAAGTATAGTTTAGCTGCCTCATCTCCTCCTTTTCCCAGTGCTTACATCTTGGTTTAATTAAACTGCAGTTAGCCAATATATCTGAAATGGGAGGCTGTGATTTAATGTCACTTCATAACCATGATCTTAAACCACAATTTGAAGTCAGTTTAAAATCCTGGTTAGTAAACTGACATTAAATCATGGTTCCCCATTTCAGATGTATCGGCTAACTGTCATTTAATTAAAGCAGGATGTAAGTGCCAAGGTAGGGAGGAGGGCAGTACTGAGGAGGAGACACACAATTCTGTCACTCCAGCTGCTAGAACTGGTTTAGCAACCTGGGGACTGGGATGTTGAAGAGTCCTTGGTCTCGAGTCACGAGTCGAGTCACGAGTCTTTGGACCCGAGTCTCGAGTCCGAGTCCAAGTCCTTGGTCCAAAATGGTGACTCACGAGTCACGAGTCACTCCCAAAGCCGACTCCACGAGTCCCTATTAAAATCAATGGGATTTCCCCCCAACAAAATAAGGCTATTTCAGATGTGTGGCTTAAATAAATTCTAGGCACAAGTGTGCCTTTTTATTTCAAAACTCTGCAACTGATTTTGGAAAGAACAGACCAGGCAGACAAACCCAAAATAACCAGGCAGGCAGAGGAGGCAGGGAACCCCAAAGCAGGCAGGCAGAGGCCTTTGTCTTGGACAATTCAACTGTTGAACTGGTCAAGAAGAGACCAGGCAGGCAGAGGAGGCTGGGAACCCCAGACAGGCAGGCAGAGGCAGCCAAACCCAAAATGTCTGAAAGGTTGCATTTTAAAAAATGATTTTAAAAAATAAACTTGCTGTACTTCCTAAAACTTATCCATGTTGCATTTGAGGAACATGATTTTTTCTAAATGTTTGGCCCCCATTCTGGAACGGTGAGATCTCATCACAATTCCACCCTCACTGAACACCCGCTCCACTGATGATGAACTTGCTGGAACCAGAAACACACTCAGAGCAGCCACACAGAGTAATCTCAGGTCCTTCTTCTGCAACTCCCAAGTACGCAACACATCAATCAAAATAAATCTTGACACACTGTTGGGGCTGCACTCCTGGTAGCCATCCATAGTGGCCGAGCAGCGTCATACCTCGCTTCCATGCGCTCTTTGTTGGTGAATGCGCTCCTCTCCACTCCTTCTGGCATAGCCCAGGGATGTTGAAGAGTCCTTGGTCTCGAGTCCTGAGTCGAGTCTCGAGTCCCATTAAAAATGTTGGGACTCGAGTCCGAGTCGAGTCAGAGGGGGGACTCAGTCCGACTCACGAGTCGAGTCCTCGAGTTCGAGTCCCCATCCCTGGTATCTGAACCAGGCCATTGAGATCACTTGGTCGAAGAGACTATTAGTAAAGAATTAGAGGATGTGCCCTTGTAGTTATAGACTTTTCCATGTTAATGGTAACTGTGATATGTGCTGTGTTTGTGTATGCTCCATTGCCACCATGCTTGTTAGTATTATTGACACAAGTATGAGCATGGGTCATGTCAGATATCTTACAGAGAAGCAGGGAAAGTAAGGAGAACCATAAGTGAGTCATGTATGCTTCTATTGTAATGTGCAAAGTAGGGACTGGCGCATCTCACTTGCGGCACAATCTATGAGTTCTAGCTATCCCCCTTTAGCTCACTGATCTCACTGCAGGTGAGATGCTCCAGTTCCACTTTGCATGTTACAAAAAAAGTAGGGAATGCAAAAGTGCAATTTGCTCACACTTCTGTTTCTCTGTAATGTGTGGACCAGTACTGACTCAAGGAATGTACTATGACAGAGGATGGTACATATCATTTGACTTTTCAATGTACTTTTTACATTCTTATCTGCCAATGAGGTCAGATGATGGTGTGTTTCTAGGTAAGGAGCATCCATGGAGTTTTTAGACACATTAAATTATCTTACTAATTTTTGATCTTGTAGTTGCACTATTTTGGCATGCTTTTTGGATCTTGCAACAGCAAAAATTAGATGAACATGGAATGGAATTTTGACTACACATTCCCTCATTTTATTTTTTTAGTTGTTTCCTGTAGTTTAATTTCAAGAAGGCATGTCTCATCAGGGGTGATGTCCCATAAGGCTATTAGAGAAAATAAGGTTTCCTTCAGAAACTATAAATCTTTCCCAAATGAGAAGAACATAAAGGAACACAAGCCTGCACAAAGGAAATGAAAGCAGACAATCAGGGATGCAAACAAGTATTTTGAGAAGTATATCTCTAATGACATCAAGGCCAACAATAAAATATTTTTTAAATATTTCAGAAGCAGGAAATTGTCTAGGGAGACAGTTGGACCATTGGATGACAACGGAGTTAAAGAGTACTAAAGGAGAATTAAGAAGATTGCAGAGAAGTTGAATTAACACTTTTCATCTGTCTTCGCTGCAGAAGACCTATGCCTGAACTGATATTTTCAGGAAGGGAATCTAAAGAACTGAGGCAAATAGTGATGATGACAAGAGATGATGTTCTAGACCTTAATGACAAATTGAAAGCTAACAAGTCACTTGGTCCAGATGGTATCGATCCTAGAGTTCTTAAAGAACTCAAATGTAGAATTGCTGATCTTCTAACAAAAATATGTAGCATGTCCCTAAGATTAGCCTCTGTATCAGAGAACTAGAAAGTGGCCAATATAACTCCAATTTTTAAAAAGGAATCTAGGAGAGATTCAGGAAATTACAGACCCATTTGCTTAATGTCTGTTCTGGGTTAAATTGATGGGAAACATTAAAGATAAAATTATGAAGCATATAGAAGGCAAGTCCTGCTGGAAAAGAATCAACATGGCTTCTGCAAAGGTATGTCCTGTCTCATTAACGTTTTAGAGTTCCTTGGCCGTGTCAATAAACATGTGGATAGGGTTGATCTGGTAGACATTGTTTACTTGGACTTCCAAAAGGCTTTTGACAAAGCACCTCAGCAAAAACTCCTGAGCAAACTTAGCAGGCATGGAATAAGAGGAGAGATCCTCTTATGGATTGGTAACTGGTTAAAGAAAAGGAAGCAGAGGGTAGGAATAAATGGTCAGTTCTCAGAATGGAGGGATGTATACAGTGGAGTCCCACAAGGATCTGTATTGGGACTGGGGCTTTTTAACTCATTTATATATGATCTGGAATTAGGAGTAAGTAGTGAAGTGGCCAGGTTTGCTGATGACACCAATTTATTTATTTATTTATTTTATTTTATTTATTATATTTATACCATGCCTTTTCTCCTGCAAGGAGCCCAAGGTGGCTTACATAATCCTCCTCCTCCTCCTCCTCTCCCTTTTATCCTCACAATAACCCTGTGGGGTAGGTTAGGCTGAGAGTCAGTGACTGGCCCAAAGTCACCCAGTGAGTTTCATGGCCGAGTGGTTAAGTGGTTAGGGTGGTTAAAACAAAAAGGGATTGTGAAGACCTTCAAAAAGGTCTTACCAAATTGGGAGAATGAACATTAAAATAGAAAATGCAGTTCAGTGTAAGCAAGTTTAAAGTGATGCACGTTGGGGCCAAAAATCCCTGCTTTACATATAAGCTGAGATCTAAGCTAGTGGTGACGGACCAAGAAAGAGATCATTAGGGTTGCGGTGGACAGCTCAATGAAAATGTCAACCCAGTGGCCAGGTTCTCACATCACTTTAAACCCGCACAGGTTCTGAAAGTTTAAAGTTCTGAGGTTTAAAGTTGCCCCAGCCCCCGGCTGTGCCTGGCTAATGGTCGGGCACAGCGGGGGTCTGTGGGCACTGCCTCTCCCCTCAGTCCTCCAGTCAGTATCCCAGGGGACACTGCGGAAGCACTGAGGGGAGACGAGTGGGGTTGACAGCTGGCAAGAAGTGCCAGTCTGCACTTTTCGCCAGCTGCCAGAGGCCCCTTGCCCTTGCTGAGCGGGGTTGCGTCCCCCCCGGCTGCCCCCCCACTAGCTTAAGCTTCTTCCTCTCCAGTGCCAGACGAAAGGACAGCTGGCTACATGTACCTCTACCCCTGCCCTGCATAGCCGCCTGTCTTGGCCGCGTTGGTCACTGGCTGCAGTCTCGGCACATGCGCCAGGGCCCCGATGCAGCTGCCGACACCGAGGCATTGGCAGCAGTCCCTCACAAGGTGGGGTTTGACCTGGCCTTGCGAGGGACCGCTGATGACACGGTGGCAGCTCCCCCTCCCCAGTTCCCCCCCTTTTCTTGTGGGAGAGGGAGGGCGAGACAGGGAGGGGGAGCCGCCGCCATGTCAGTGGTTCCTTGCAAGGCTGGGTTTAACCCGGCCTTGAGAGAGACCGCTGCATCGCCTCCTTACCCAGCCCTGGTGAGGAGGATGAGGCAGGCGGTGGATGGCAGATGGTGGCAGTGGACAGGAGTAGGGCCTGGGGAGGGAGGATGGAGGCCTGGGGGAAGGGGGGCATGTGGTGGCAGCACACGGGGAAGCCAATGACAGCCAGACAAATGCCGCTTGGCTACTTGGCCAGCTGTTATCAGCCAGAGCCCCTTGCCCAGAGCAGCAGCTCTTCTTTGCCACTCTGGCCAAGGAACTCTGCCTTTTGGGATTGTGGGTCGGTTAGCGTATCCTCCAGGTTCAGACAACACACTGAACCCACAAGGGTTTCCTTAACCCTGCTGCAAACCATGGCATAGCAGGGTGGTTTAGAAGCCACTCCCAGGTCGCTTCTAAAGAACCCTGCTGGGCTCGGATGACACACTAAACCATAGTAGCACTTAACCTACTGTGCTTTAGCGTGTTGTGTGAACCTAGTCAGTGTGTGGTTGCTGTGAAAAAAGGCAAACTCAATTTTAGGCATAATTAGGAAAGGAATTGAAAATAAACTGCCAGGATCATACTGCCCTTCTACAAATCTATGGTACAACCACGCTTGGAATACTGTGTACAGTTCTGGTCATTGCATCTCAAAAAGGATATCATAGAGTTGGAAAAGGTGTCGAAAATGGCAACTAAAGTGATCAAGGGGCTGGAGCAACTCCCCCAATGAGGACAGGTTACAACATCTAGAACTTTTTAGATTGGAAAATAAAGGTGGATATGGGGAGACATGATAGGGGTGTACAGAATTATGCATGGTGTGGAGAAAGTGGATAGGGAGACATTTTTCTCCCCCTCCCATAATACTAGAACCTGGTACCATCCAATGAATCTGAATAGGATATTCAGGACAGATAAAAGGAAGTACTTCTTCACATAGCACGTAGTTACACTGTGTAATTTCCTACCACAAGGTGTAGTGATGGCCACCAATTCAGATGGCTTTAAAAGAGGTTAAGACAGATTCATGGATGATAGTGTCAAATACTGCCACTGAGCCTCAGCTCTTTCTCTTGTGCCTGCAGGACCCACCATGAGTGCAGCAGGATGCAGGAATGTAGCATTTCCTAAAATGAGCCAAAGCACTCATTTCTGAAACAGGACAGGTCAACGGAGCTCCCTTTTGCAAGCTCTGTTGCCCTCCCCCATTCCAGAAACGAGTGTTTTGGCTTGTTTCCAATTGGTTTTTGAACCACTAGGTTCCCATTGCGCTAGTGGTGAGTCCTGCTAGCACTCAGGCAGTGTTGGATACTGCCCAAGGCTATCAATGGCTACTAGTCATGATGGCTATATATTACCTCCAGTTTTGGAGGCAGCATGCCTCTCATAGATTTCATACAGATCATAGAGTTGGAAGGAGCCTACAAGGCTGTTGAGTCCAACCCCCTGCTGAATGCAGGAAACTAGAGGAGGGGTCTCCTATCCAAGCAATAACCAGGCCTGACCCTGCTTAGCTTTCCACGCTCAGACAAGCTGAGCCAGCGTGAGCCACAGGCTGTATATCTGTTGCTGAGGAGCATGAGTGGAAGAGTGCTACTGCACTCACATCCTATTTGTTGGCTTTCCACAGGCAGCTGGTTGGCTGCTGTTTGAACAGAATGCTGGACTAGAAAGGCCTTTGGTCTGATTCAGCATGAATCTTTTCTTAACACAATTCTAAGACGTTTTTAGTAGACTAATTTTAGAAACTTCTATATTGTAGGTTTTGATTATCAGGGGGAAAATAATGACACTGTGGGAATCTGCATCAGTGGATCAATATATACATATGTTTAAAAATACTATGAATAAATAATCTGAAGCCTCTTCCAACTCTTCCAGAATAGTTAGTCTCGCCTGATGACAAAAGGTGCCTTTCATAGTTAGAATAGCTTTCTACAGTTTAGTTTAGCTACTAAGAGCGCAATCCTATGCATGTCAAGACAGAAAAAAGTCCTACAACTCCCAGCATTCTCCTGCCAGCATGGCTGGCTGGGAAATGCTGGGAGTTGTAGGGTTTTTTTCTGTCCATACATGAATAGGTTTGCACCCTTAAAGCACTTTAAGCAGTTTGGTTAATTCTGACTTCTATATAGGCCTTAGTCAATCAATCAAGAAAGATATTTGATTGTGTGCTGTTCACAATATGAAGCATACACATGATACACATGGAATTACACAGTTTGTGCTCTAGTGGCACTAGTGATGACAAGGCTATTAGCCTTGTCCAAAATTCACTGACATCATAAAAAGATATTATATTGAGATCCTCAATCAAGCATTTAGAATAGCCTCTCTTTCTTTTTTCTTGTCCCTCACATGAGTCCTCTTCCTGCCTTAGTTGTCTGTTTTGTAGTTTGTATTCTTTTAGCTCGCAGAAACATAATTCATTCATTAATTAATTTTTCTACAGTGCTCTAAGAGGCATGGTGCATTGCAAGATAAGCTGCAACAAGTCAAAGTAAATATATACATGCTGAATCATGTGCAAGGTGTTTTGTTTTGTTTTTGTTCCATTTGCTATGAAAAGGGTAAATCTTATATGCAGTCATTGATGGCAACTTGCATTTATTTCAGCATTCTGTATTTTTTTTTCCTATTTAATTGCTCTCATGTGGCTCATCAGGATTTCCAAAAGAACACTGCCAGCAATCACACTGATGTATGCTGTCTTGAAGTTAGTTAATATTCTAGAGCTGGAAATATCTGTTGAATATTAAGATTCAGCATAGTTGTCTCATTGAAATAATCAGCAAAAATTAATTTAAAGCTGTTATTTTCAGCTGCAGACATATGGCTATGATTCTCATTAGAGGCTGGCCAGGTGCATGGGAATAATGTCAAGCAAATATATCGCTAGCATCATTTGTTTTGGAACAAAGAGCTTCCTAGCAATTCATGTATATGGCCAATGAATTTCTCGTTTGAATTTATACTTTTTTCATCTTTAACACTTCTAGACTTGTTAAATTACGAATATTGGAATTACGAGAGAATCACTTGAAAACTCTACCAAAGTAAGTGCCTATGTATTTTAGCTACTTGAAATGTTCAAAGAATTTTTTTTCTCTTCCATTTAGAATTGTGCTGGTTTGCTGAGTAATTCCCATTGCAACTTGCATTTTATAATTTTTGGGAAATTATTCATTTTGGAGGTATCTTTTAAATCAACAATAATAATGACTCTAAATCGTAAGCATTCATTGAGGAAAAGGCAGATAAACATTAGATTACAACACACACATTCTGATGTATGCTTAACATTTAATTTGATAAAGAATTATGCATGAGAGCTCAACCGCTGGAAAAAATATGCATCATACAGAAATGTTTTTCTTGAATGGAACTATCTACCCACAACTGGTTAAGGAAATCCCAACTTACAAAACAACCTTAGTGTTTTGCCCATACACTTAGGATACACTTGCTATTGTGAATGTCTAGGTTGGCATTTATTTTTCTTATTATTCTGCACTGCTGCAGACTTAATGCCATCACTCTCTAAATCAGTGTTCCCCAACTTGTTGCCTTCCAGATGTTTTTTACTACAACTCCCAGCGTCCTTGACCATTGGCCATGCTAGGTGGGGCTGATGGGAGTTGGACTATAAAACATCTGGAAGCCATCAGACTGGGGAAGGCTGTTCTATGCCTTGGTTAGGAGTAGGCAACTTTTTCTTCGCTACCCATCTCCGATTCAAATCCCCCACTCCCACACTGGATTTAACTTATAACTTGTGCACAGGCAGGATCATGGTTAGCACTAACCAAGTTCTCCCTTAATGCGGGTCTGCACAAACCAGCTTCAAACCAGTCCAGAGTTATTTATCATATCTATCTTATTTACAGTGCGAGGCTACATCTATCTTATCTACAATGTAATGAAAATCAGTTCTCTAAATCTGATTTTCTGAATTCACTGCCCTCCATGAATTTGTAATCCTGTACAGTTAAACACTCTAGTTGATATTGGGTTCATGCTCACCAGATACATGAATGAATGAAGCTGCCATGTACCGAGTTGAACCTTTGATCCATCTGTCACAGTATTGTCTACTCTGACTGATGGCAGCTCTCCAGGATCTCAGGCAGGGTTCTTCCCCAGCCCTTCTATCTGAGATCCTTTTATTAGACATACCAGGGATGGAACCTGGGGCTTAATGCATAGAAAGCATGTGCTGTGCTATTGATCTGTGGCTCCTCCCATGTTGGACATTCAGGTCAATAAATTTACATTTGATACCCACTACTGTAGTTCTGTAATTTACCTCAGTTCAAAATCCATTCATTACACCTGAACCAACCCTGAATTATTTGCATCCCAAATGGCAAAACTATTTGGCTTTGCTGCATCTTTCTCTCCCTAGATAATACCGTTTCTGCTGTTAATCACATCTCTATAAAATTTTCATTAGCTGTATGATGTATAGCTGCGGGTACACTTAGATGCTGTTTATAAGGACCTCCAGGTCACATTTGTGCAAACTTTTCTAGGCCAGCAGTAGACATGCAGTGACTTATATTCTCAACAGGAACATTAATATTAAAATAGTGAAGCTCTTTCTTAAAGTGTATGATTTGGATTTCCCACCCATCTGCTTCAGTATGACTATCATTTTGTTAGTATATCCATCATAGATAGAAAAAATATTTCTGGTTTGGGAAAATATAACTCCAAAAACATTTATCTCTGCATTCCGTTACAAAAGGAGGTTTTGATATATCAATAAAGAGTGAAAACATGCATGATTTGATTCCGGGATGAAATAAGGCCCGGGATGAAATAAGGCCCTTTGTGCTTTATACATGTAATGTTTTCCATGCAGGAAAACTGGTTTACCGTACTCATTGAAGTTGGTGGATTGCAGATGGTCTATAGAGGGAACTACCACAAGGTGTATGCTGCAGTCTCTTATATCAAGCCTTTTGGAGAATTATTTAGAGATTTATTGTTATTATTAATGTTGTTGTTATATTTGCAATGGGCAGCAATAGACTGACAAAGTATCTATATAATGTACATACTAATTATATTTCCCCACCTCCCCAATATATTCTGTCCAGATGCAATATTAGTCCAGTTGCCAGTGTCCTATGAGAATGGTTAGGAGATCTATTTAAATATAGAACTTGCTCCCCCTCCACCAAACCTGCTTTTAAGTCCCACACTTACCAAAAATACTGTTGTTGGTTTTTTTAAAACAACAACAACAAAGAGAATGTAGCTAGAAGAAAACCAGTGTATGCTCATGTGCCTTAAGAAAGCTATCTGGATCAGACGGGCAGGTAGCAGTTGAATAATTGCTCTCTATATTTGATAGGAGTGGGGTTACCAGCTCTTCTTTTAAACCTAAATAAGCTCAGTCACCTGTTCTGAGGTAAAGGTTTTTGGGGAGTTATGCTAGGTATCCCTTCTCAAGAGACCAGCACTGCATTGGTATTACCCTACATATTCTGTTGGATAAGGGGGTATAACAAGGTCTAACAGACAATTGACTCATTTGTTAGAGGAAAGAGCACCGCAGTTCAGTTCAGGTGATGCCTCCTCACCTGAAATGTCAGTGCTGTAATAGCACTGTGCTGATATGGCGCTGATCATCTTCTAGGCAGGTTGGAAAGGCTCCCTGCTCTTTCCCACATTACCTGACAGATGATGGGATCATTTGTTGGGTAGGAAAAGGGTGATGGATGTCCAGATGCTCCTCAACAGTGCAGTTACGTCAGTTATAATTCTTTGGAGGAAAGGGTTGCTAGAATGTTGCCCCAACAGCTCAATGTCCATATGGAGGAAAAATGGGGGAGCACGGTTTTCAACATGCACAGGATTGTGCTGGCTGTTGCTACTCTTGGGCTGCTAAAATTGCTGCTCTTTAGCAACTAAAATTCTGAGCGCAACAGTGACCATGTCATTTGAAAAGGGGAAAGGAAGGCGAGAGATCAACAACTGCAGCATTTGTGCAAGTGGGGTGTCAAGGTGGATACAGGTGAGAGGGTGTGTTTGTGGGTGAAAAGTTTATCTGCTGCTACAACTGTTGTTATTGCTACCCCGGTTACTATATTTTGCAAAACAAAAAACGAAACAACAACAACAAAAAATCCTACTGCAAGCATCCCCAGAAGAGAGTACTTAAAGGTAACTCTGTACTATTCTGTGCTAATTACAGAGGGGGTATAGAAAACGTATCCCCATGAATCTGAGGCAGTAGTAGTAATAGTAGGCATATTCACTGTCAACAATGGCAGGCTTCTAATTGGTTCTTACAATATTTATGTTTATTTATTTATTTATTATATTTGTTAATCGCCCATCTGGTTGGTTATACGGCTATAAGGGAGTATACCAAGGTCTAACAGGTCACCCGATGTTCAGTCTGTACCACTTATACAGAGAGTATAAGTAGCTAGAAAAGCCAGTAAGTTACATTTAGGGGAGAAAGGTATTTATCTTCAGTCACTAAGGTTAGGTTCAGTATGAAGAGTTTGCTAAAAGGACGTTACTAATTCATGGAAAATGTGGTTTCCAAATTACTCTGCTGGGGACATGCATCTGAGGATTATGTTGCTTGGGTGCAGCTCAGTATTGATTAAAAACAATGGAAAATGTTTTTTGAATTGACTATTAGATATTCATGGATTTCATGATACCTTATGAAAGGTGCTGGTCTGAAAAACGTTTTGCTGAAAGAGCGGAAGCTAAAAACTTTGTCATTGGATTTCAAATCAGGACAGGAACTTAAATGGTCTATATGAGTTCCTGAAGTGCAGACCCATTTACTTTGGGATTTTTCCATTCACTTGATGGGAACTTGCAGGAGTAGAAGACACATCATCCCTCCCATGGAACCATCACTATTTTTAGGCTCTCTTGTAATTTTATTATTTTAATTTCATATTGAAATTGAAAGTTGAACTTGCTGTAAGATGCAGTTTGGCTATATAATAGAAGGGTGTGTGTGGCTGCTGGTGGCCCACAGCTCCTGGTAACATTTGATGAAAGAAACACATAATATGTTCGCTGTTTGCCCACCAGATATAAATGACAACTAATGAATTGGAGCAGGGCAGAGAAATGCTGAATGTGATTATGACATTTCTTGTGTTTCTTCTACTGGTAAACTATGTGAGAAGGTAGTGGGTTGGTGGCAGTCTCACATCTCCCATAATATGTACATAGGCTGCGTGAAAACCTACAGGGTCAAAATCTGTTTTATTCAGGAAGATTATATTGAGCATTATAGTGCAAAATGTATGTTTGATGTACTAAGAGTCTCTATTTCATGTATGCTTGGAACATTGTCCTGTGAGATGACCTACAATGCTAATAATGAGAACATCACTTTGTAATAAAGTCGGATCGCATTATGGGAGGAGAAGGGAGTCATATCTTTTTATATCGGCTGTTCAAATTCCTTTAAAGGTCTGGCTTTTGGTAGTGAACCTTCTGATTAACTCTAGGATTCACTAGCATTGGGATGGGACAGTGTATGATTGCTTTCTTTTCTTGTACTTTCATATAAAGAAAATTAAACAACTTGCAAAAAAAAACACCTAGTTCCAGATCCTTGCTGCTGCTGTGTTGGCAACTATCATTCCTGATGCTTTCAACCAAACATTTGGCTTAACTGTATAATAATTATTGAACACATAAACATTTTAAGTATATCCTGTAAATAGCATAAAAGTTCCAAGTTTACAGTTTCTGTTGAGCAGTGTGTATCCATGGCAACTCCCTATGTGAAGAGGAAGGTTCTTACTATATATATATATATACATAATATATATTTAAGTAATGCTAACTTTAAAAATGGCTTTTTATGCAAGGCATATATTCATTTTTTCATACATTTTAGTATGTCTAAAAGCATTAGTTGTAGATTAAATGTGCATTTTTAATATTATCTTAACTGGAACTTCTTGTGATTGCATGTTCAGTGCCGCTAATTTGATGTCTGCATAAACCTATAGCTCTTGCTTCAGACGGTCATCCTGATTCAGTCATTTATTTTAAGAGGGGGGGGCTCTAGTGCCCACATGAGTTCTTCATAAGACACCTATGTTTGAATCAAAGTATTCTTCTTCAGGAGCAATTGAACAGTTGTCTTTAGAGGAACTGTTTTAACAGCCTTAAGTGCAATCCTTTGCATATTTAGACATAAAATAAAACAGTCCTACAACTCCCAGGATGCCCCAGTCAGCCATGCTGGGAGATGTAGGACTTTTTTCTGTTTAAACATGCATAGGATTGTGCCCTTATACACTAACTGATAAAGAGGGAAGTAATCTGTTGTGGTCTAGAGAAGAGACAGTGGGTGGAGAAAGAGTGTTCCTTTCAGGAAGCTGCTTTTTCTTTTCTAAGAAAAGTATGTCAGACCTCTGTTGTATGCATTTGTTCTGGCTGACAAGAACATATTACTCCAGTTCTCTATGAATTACACTGGTTACCAATTGAAGTCTGGGCCCGGTTCAAAGTGCTAACATTAACATTCAAAGCCCTAAACGGTTTGGGGCCATCCTGTATGTGCCTACCCAAACCCTGAGATCCTCTTCGGAGGTCCTTCCCAGAGAGCCCCCTCTAAAGAAAGCTATGAGGGTGGCTACTAGGGGAAGGGCCTTTTCAGTTGTGGCTCCCCATTTGTGGAATAAGCTCCCCAAAGAGGTGTGCCTGGCGCCCACCCTCTATTCTTTTAGGTGCCAGGTGAAAACCTTTTTATTCTCCCAATATTTTAACAGTTAGATTTTTATTCCCATTTTTATTATCACTACTGTACCTCCGGACTGATTCATTTGCCTGCTCTTGTTTTATTGTATTATATTATATTGTGTTTGTATTTCTATAATAATGATATTTTTGGTTTTAAGATGATTGTTTTTATTCTGTTTTTTTCTTTTCTTGTAAACCATCCAGGGAGCCTTTTGGCTGATGGGCGGTGTAGAAATATATTAAATAAATAAATAATAATAAATAAATTTGTCTGTAACAGGTAGGTAGCCCAGAATCTACACACAACTCTAAGTGAATATGACAAGATTATTTCCCAGATGATTATATTTGTATAATTTGACAGAAAGACTTTCATTAAAGACCCTCATCTGTTTTGAGATAATATAATGTAATTTGTCACCTAGTCAATTGAGTTGCTAACTTGAGCCAAAAAATCCCCACTACAAATGGTTGAAAAAGCTACACTTCGACTCCTATTCAGAGAAGTTTTGTTTTGTTTAAGCTGGTTTCAACTAACTTGCCTCCCATTTTCACTGGAACTTTAGATACACTTAAGTTGTAGTTATATACATACTTAGGAGTGAGTTATTTATTTATTAGATTATTTATACCCCACCCATACCCTCCAACATTTCACAGATGAAAATAGGGACCCACATGTGAATTTGTAAGAGGTATGGTTAAGTGACATGAAGGTGTGAACAAGAGGGTGTGGCCAGGCAACATGAGGGCATGGCCAAGGGTGTGGCCAGGCAACCAAAGGGCATGGTCAAGTACAAAAGTTATTAGAGGAAACACAAAATCTTATAAAATATTATAAAGTAATATACAGTATAATATAATAAGTATTACATTATTATATTATATATTATTTTATAATATTTTATAAGTGGCTTTTGTAAAAAAAAATTACCTTACTTAAACCCTTAATTGTTGATATCTGGTGTTTTTCTTGGGGGGTCAGTGCTTGCAGGGCAATCTCTTTTGCTTTAAAATTATCAGGATTGGCACAAATTCAACAGGTGAAGCTAACCCATCCACCCCACACCCCCAAACATGGAGCTTCAGAGAGAAGGGGAAGTTTCTTGCATTTCCTTCTGACACTGTAAACTCACCTGTTAGAGGCAAAGAGTCAGCTCTGTTAGGTAATAAAATCTTTGGCAATATAAAGATAAGAATCATGTGATAAATTCCCTCATTCACCTCTCGGTAGGTCCAGGCTTTCACCCAGCTAATCCCTTTCCCACAGCAACGGGCAGCAGAGGCAGCAGGTAGAGCATGTGTGCGCATGCGCGTGCACACACACAAATCCTCGCCTGGCCCTCCCAGCTTAGCAACAGTCTGTTCCCTCTCTGCTTACTGCTGCTGTTCGAGCCTTAGCAGAGCTGTCTTAAAGGGGCCATGGGCAAAATTGCAGCTAGGCTAAAACTGCAAGCTTAGCTGCAATTTTGTCTATGGCCCCTTTAAGTAGCTTGCAGTTTTTTAGAGAGCCAGTGTGGTGTAGTGGTGAGAGTGTTGGACTGGGACTCAGGAGATCTGGGTTCTATTCCCCACTTGCCATGAAGCTCACTGGGTGACTTTGGGCCAGTCACTGACTCTCAGCCTCACCTACCTCACAGGGTTGTTGTGAGGATAAAATGGAGAGGAGGAGGAGGATTATGTACGCCGCCTTGGGTTCCTTGCAGGAAAAAAAGCGGGATATAAATATAATAAATAAATAAATTGCAGTTGCGAGAGGCAGGGGAATTTGGGACTCTGCATGACAAAGTGAGAATCAATGATGACTGAAGGGGTTTTGTGATGGTCCCAGCATTTTGGGGGCAATTGGAGTATGCCCACCTTTTCACAACTATTGTGCTCAGGGCTTCTTTGAACTCAGTGGAACTTACTGCTGAGTTAATAGGCCTAAGCTTGGCCTGTACGCTTCTCTGAAGTGGGCCTTTTATATATTTAAGGGTGCTGGGCTATACTGGGAGTTGTAGACCTCTTTTCTGTCTAAACTTGCATAGGATTGCACCTTAAGTGCTCCTAAAATTGTTGTCCAGCATTCCTGTAATTTCTACATATATCCCAAATAGAAATTAATAATGCATTTGTATCAGTCCATGAAAGTTTATTGTTGCCTCAGTGGAACATAGCTACCCCTCTTATCTAGAATTGGCCTTTCCTTATCATTCTAAGAGTGTGCAGAAAGTGTAAAACAATTGGAGGTCCATGAAAAAATGTCCCAGTTTGTGTATTTTGCTACTTCTTTTTTTTGTTACATTCCACCACCCCCATTTTACTATAATTGAAACAGAGCATACCTTTGATATGAAACATTGTTTTTCAGCTTTCATTTATATTTATGTTGATTATATTATGCAAATATTTTTATTATTTTCTTAATGTTCTAATCCTTGTTCTAGTTTTTGCCTAAATATCCCTGCCATCATTTTTCTTTCTGCATATGTCATCTTATTTCCCTTCCCTGTTCAGTGTTCATATTTCTGTGCAAGGTAGAAACGTTAGGATGCACATGCCACATCTAGGTGTTGTTTTTTAATTTGCAAACTCTTCAAGCTATAATATGAAATGTCAGCCTGCTGGTGTTGGCTGAATAGAATGCTTGTTTTGCTTGCATTCCATTCAGCAACCGTAATCACCCCCAATTCCAGCACCCCACAATTACCTGATATGTTTTTTCTCAGCCTGAGTGAAATCATCAGTTCACTTGAATTCCCCTCCTGACTGATTCCTGTTCCTTTCAGCTGTGCATACCCCTCAACTACCACTGTTCATCTTCAGAATCTTCTAACTGGAACTCCTACACACACACACACACACACACACACACACCTAAAGTTGTTTCTCGGTGGTGGTGATGATGATGATGATGATGATCATGATGATGATCATGATCATGATCATGATCATGATCATGATCATGATGCATACTTTTAGAGTGTCTTCCCCAACCCTCCATCCTGCCATCCAGGGATATTCTCATGTTCTATCTCTTAGCTCATTTTGATGCCCAACGTGTCTGCACATGGGATAGCCATTTTTATTAAGAGGGGAGTGATTATATTCATGTGCTTCTTTAAAAGCATAACTTTTCTGAAGGAAAATTACACTGTGTGGTTTTCCTGCTTTCTACATATAATAATTTGTGTACTAGAAAATAATTACCATCAAAGATAGATTTATCAACTAGAACCTTTACTTTACATTTATAAACCATACCTCAGAATAGAGCACATGATTTGGATGCAGAGAAGGTCCACAGTTTAATCCCTGGCAAGTCCATTTAGGACATAGGGCAGATGAAAGACTTTTGCTTGAGGCTTTGGAGAGACAGTAGAGACAGTACCAGACACGGTAGATTATAAAATAAGTTGGGTGTATATCCCATCTTTCTCTTTAATCATTGACAATTATATTGCTTATTAGTGCTGAAGCCATAACACAGTTTTGCACACTTAATTAGGCATCTGGATATCTCATTTTCTATTGCATTTTCTGAAGATGAGGCATATCATAGCAAAGGTTATTTTAACACATAGCCTTAGATTATATTCAAAATACAGTATTACTTCCTATTCCCCATAAAGGCCCATCTTGCCACCTGTATACACACACATGGGGGCAAGAAAGAGGGAAACAGGGTATCTATCTGTGCCTGAGGGCAACAGCAGAATGTTGAAGGATTGGTTTCTTTTAAAAAAAAATCCAAAGCACCTGTTAATGTTTGACTTCAAGTATTTGTGGATGAAACACATAATGGTGACTTTCTCACTGGCACATCACTTCCTTTGACTGTACTATAATGATAGTATTTGGATTTGTTTATATAATGGTGGTAATTAGGGTACTGGTCATACTTATGAATGCAGCCTGCTGGGCAGATATTCCACACATACAGTCCTACAGAAGTGTCATAGACATGAATTAGAGGTCAGTACTTAGGCATCTCATTGAAAAGTGCTACAACGCTTTGTATGGTATAACTGAAGCCATTGAAATGGCTCTGAAATGACTGTAGTGTAGGAACAATGAATGCAAAATCTAATGTCCCCCAATCCCACAGAGCATATTTTGAGGGTGTGCGCCTGTGCAGGGTGCTGCAGGTGGGAGGGGAAATCATCCCTTCACCATACTGCTGACAAAAGCCATTCCATCAGCAGGAGGGCAAATTGGATAAAACCAAATGCTCTTAAACATTCTGTTTAATAGGATACTTATAGAATCTTAATAATTTTCCATTATATTTATTCAGAAGTGCATCCTGTTTGAAAATGAGTGACCAAAACTGAACACAGTTTGTATCAAGCCACTGTATGCTTGTCTGCTCTCATGAAAACAAGGCTTTTTTTTTTTCCTCCAGTGACTCAAGAGGGTACAATGTCTAGATGCAGGTAGACCATTTGAATTTACTATCTCCTACTAGTGATGACGTCACCATCCCAGGCATAGAGAACCTTAGCACATAAGTTCCATATTAAGGATTCAGGTGCCTGGGAAAACTAAACTTCCCAGAGCCTCTGATGCCTGGGCTGTTGCTATTGCAGTGTTTGAGGTGCTAGCAGGGAAGGAATGGTGGTTTTCTACAAGCAAGGTCTCCTTTCTTTTGTTGGGTGTATCTACCAGGACAATAAGTGGGAATAGAAGGGCAGAGAAGCTCACCAGGTGGGGAGCCATTTGCACCCCGTCACACCTCTATTTAGGTTGTCAGGATTGTGACAGGTTCTGAATTCCAGTATTGGGCTTGGGGGGGATCTATTTTGTTGTTGTTGTTGTTATTGTTGTTGTTCTTGTTTTAAGTAGCTTGGTTTGCCAAGCCCATTCCTGAACTGAGGTAAGGTAGGGTGGGCAACTTGTAGCCCTCCAAATGGTTTGCCCTACAACTCCTGTGATTCCTCACCATTGGGTATGCTGGTTAGGACTGATAGGATTTGTAGGCCAAAACATCTGGAAGGCCACCCCTGAGCTAAGGTGAGTATTCCTATCATTTTCCATAACTTGCAACTCTGTCCACCTTGCAGTAGTTTCATTAATAGTCATATTTTCCTATTTCTGTAAACAATTTTTGTGACATTATACCAAATGCTTTACAAATAGAACCCATCTACTGTATTTACCTGTTTTGTGGCTTACGCTGGCTAAGCTTGTCTGAGCGTGGAAAGCTAAGCAGGGTCAGGCCTGATTATTACTTGGATGGGAGACCCCTCCTCTAGTTTCCTGCATTGAGCAGGGGGTTGGACTCGATAGCCTTGTAGGCCCCTTCCAACTCTATGATCTATGAAATCTATGAAGAAAAGTAGATATCTTCTTTTTTTTAAATGGCAATTTGTCTACCTAGAATTATTTCAAGTGCAGTTAACATAACATTGTATTCACATAGTTAAAAACCAAGTGGGTTTTGTTGGTTTTTAAGCATGGCACTTCCCCTACTTTTTTTAAATAGGTCTATCTCTGCAGGGTGCTCTGTGTGCTGAGATAGCATGATGAACTGTTCAAAAATTTGTTCAGAAAAATAATAATCCAAAATTAGTTGTACATGTTCTCCATTTCCATCTAATTTCCTGCCTGTTGACATCTTAAAATTGATTAATTTCTTATGGCATTTTTAATTAAATATAAATTAAAGCTGATGTTAGATGGGATAGGTCATTTTTCACTATAACATGACATCTCTTAATCAGCAGCGTTATTGGTAATGCTACTTCAGACTTCATTTCTTTTAAAACACAAGACTTGATTAATAGTGGTGAACAGGTGCAGGACCACCATATACATGGGGTGAGTGGAAGAATGGTGGCTGTGCCTGATACTGTACTTCTCAGAGCAGAAGGGTGAAGTTCCTGTGTTTCACTATTAAAGATTTGTCACTCTCTTAAAGAGGTTTGGAGAAATAAGAGATATCACCTTCTTGAGGACTTAGAGCCAATTGAAATGTCTTCCTATGTAATAGTTATTCTCTTTCCCATGGAAATGGGTGAAATTTTCAGGGAAAAGAAGATCATGATGTGAACTCTGAAAAGATACTGTCCAATTTTCTACACAACAGTAAAATAGTTTTACGGAGTGAGCGTTCACTTTGCCGGTATTAAAACTGACAAAATTTGCCAGTGGTGGGATAGAGATCGCTAAACCATTCCTTGCCTATATTCTTCTATATTTCAGATGCTTACATATTTACCAGACCAAAGTAGAAGGCAGTAAACTTCAGAGAGCAATCCTATAGCCCCTAGAGAGCATCCAGAGGGCCATATGAAAATTCAGGTTCCCAGATCTGAGGTCGGAGACAGAGCTCCAACTTCAGAGCTGGGGATTCACACTCTGATCCCCCTCTCCCCCCCCCTCAGCCAGCACAAAAAGAACCGCATTGGCTGCATCTCTGACATTGGAAGATTTGCCTTGGACAGGGGTAAAGGGGGCAGTTCAAGGAGCAGGGAGGGGAGGAGACTGGGGCCACCAGGATATGAAGTATCCTGACTGTGTTCTGGCCTCCTTCCCTCCCCTCCATAGCACCTCAAATAGACAGCCAAAATCGGCCATCTAGCTGAAATACAGAGTGGGAGGTGCAGGGAGGCAGAGATCACCTCCACCACTTCTCCCACTCTGCCCTGGATGCTTGTAAGTCTCCAAGAACAGGGGTTTACAAGCATCGAGGGTGCAATCAATAGGATTGCACTGTTACTGAATAATTTGAGCGTTCAAAATACAATACATTTCAGAATAAGGTGAACAACATCTGAACTAAGGCAGCAAAATGACTCATTCTTACAGACGAAATGAATGATTTTGTAAAAAACGCAATTAAAGCCTCCCAATAATTCATTTTCCTCACTACCAGTGAACAAACTATATTTAGCTTGGAAAATCCCAAACAAATATAAAAGGTAATCTGTTCATGACTCCTGTTCTTTGCTAGGTCCAGGTACCATTCATTAAAAACATCCTCAGTTCTGCTTCACTCGTACCCAGCTGGACAGCTTTAGCATATCTGCATGCTGGAAAACATTTGCCTACTATGTTTAGACCTTTTGGTATCCTAGTATTTTCTTTCTAAAGTCATCATCTCTGGACAGAACAGAAAATCTGCTGCTACCTGTAACATACTGTGTACTTCATCGTAAGCAAAGCAAGAAGAATATGGAGTATATAACATCTACTCCTAAAATGCCAAATACAGCCAACACAGAGCATCATACCAATGGCTACATGATAAAGAGGATAAACCTGCTTCAGTAGCCTACACCACACCATCCACATTATTGTAAACTCCTACTTCTAGCTGTGTGGATGGTCTGATTTGTGACCTTCCAGGTGAAATGATCAAATTTAGGAACTATTGTGTCTCTATTCTTTATGGTGGCCTGGCTCCCTACTTCTGTGGTTCTTGATAAAAGCTCTAATTCATGTGCATATTAATCCTGCAGTGGGTGAATTGTAGTCTTCTTGTGCCATTTTTTTCTTCCTACTTTTGGGATTGGTTCACCTTGATACTTTTTGCTGCCTTTCTCTACTTTGTGGAACATGCTATTGTTCTTTTATATATAATTTAATTCATACTGCTTTTCTGCTTTGATCCAAATAGCTCGTACAATTTATTGTAGGAGTGGCAAGGTAGAAGGAATCCAAGCAGCATAAGTTTTCATCCTGAAGAGGCATGTTTTCAGTTTGCCTTTGGAGATATTTTCAGGCATAACAAAGGGGAAGAGCTGTAGCTTAGTGGAATAGCATATGCGCTATGCTATTCCACTAAGATCATGCAGAAGATCTCAGTTCAGTCCTTGGTATCTCTACTCTAGGTAGGGCTGGCAAAGACTCCTGTCTGAAATCCTGGAGAGTTGCTGCAAGTCATCATACTGAGCTAGATGGACCAATGGTCTGGCTCTCTATAAGTCAGCTTGCTATGACAACAAGCATGCAAAATGCAAAGTACCCTGACATTTCACTAGGATTTTGGCTTCTGTTCATTGCTATTCCAAGAATAAACTCATGTTGAGAAACGATCTAGCAAATATATCACTATCTTCATATTTTTTTTCACTTAATACAACTGATAAGAGATCTCTCACGCTGGGTAAAATACAACAACATCTTCAATTTCCACTTCCGGTGGTATGACTATCTTCCACATTAACCTGAATAGCTCCCAGTTGGAGATTCCATTATCTACATCTACGGTTTGAGTTTTCTGTGATAAACTCTTGTCCTGAATATTCATAGTTTATCAAAGCTTCAAATGTAAATGAAACAGCCACTCCAAAATTTAATGTTTTAGGATCCTTTTGATTTTCGAAACAGGATTAGCATCATTTCAATTGAACTAATCTGCAAACACATGCTCCTGTTATGGGCTGTCAGCAATTATTATTTCTTTAACACCAACTTTTCAGAAGCCTTTTAAGTGCATTAGAAAAAACACAGGAAAAAATGTTTTTTCCAACACACACACACACACACACACTGTACATGACTGAAATGCACTCTGCATGCGCTTGGGGAAAATATTTCTGGCAGCAGCCCCTCACGCTGCATGGGGTGCCACTCTTGAGACGCCCCCTCCAAACTGAAGGTTTTTTTTTTTAAGGGGATGCTTCAGACATCCCCTGGAAGGGGGATCTAAAAAGCCCCCATATGCAAGCAGAAGACCAGGAGCATCACTTTCGATGCTGACCAAACCATTATTTCATCCTTCATTTTCAATTATATAACTGTATTGTTGGAAAATGCATTTGCAAATAAACATTAATGAAGAATTGTTTGAGAAAAATTACTACATTAATTTATGAGGAAATATTCTTTGTCTTGGTCCTCACAATGATACACTATTTCTCATATGAAGAAGAATCTTTAAGCCTTCCCACAGGAGAGGACCACCTATACAGTTTGGGTACTCTCGCTTTTGCCTATGCAGCTGCCACAGCTAACTGTACAAACAGCTTTAGCAACTGAATAGTAGTTTGGTTCATAGGCCGTTAAGTGCTGCTGCAACAAAAAGTTAATAGAGAGCCTTGATACATGTGATTCTTATGTAGATGAAAATATAATGACCAGCTGTAGAAATATAATCCGATAGCATGTATCTTCAGATTTAACTGTTCGGTTATGACACTCCTAAATGTTACCATATAATTTCCCACAGATCCTATGAATGTAACATTACATTAATTGTAGATGTCAAAATTGAACTATGAGACTAATTAAAGAAGAGGGTTTTTTCCAACATGTATTTTGTTGGGAATTGTTTACCATGACAATTCTATTCAATTGGCAATAAAAAAGAAATGGCAAAAGTAATGCAATACATTTTAAAATTAGAGAAATTAAATAACGAGTCACTTATTAGTGCCACTAGCAGTGTCTCAGCATGACTTTTCCAATAGTTACTGCTTGACAGATTTGAGTAATTTCATGCACAGTTGATCTTTTACAAAGTAGAGAAGTACAATTATGAGTTCCATTACTCCTTTAGCATCTTTGCTTTATTCTACAGGATCTTCCACAGTGGAAGCTCCAAATATTTCTGTCCAGAATGATGACCTAGATTCTTTCTTTCTTCTAAAAAAAATATTAAGGCTTAATTTTCCAGAAGATTTTTGTACTCTGGCATTATATCAGCAAAATGCTGTCAATATATTAATAAGTAATTTGAATAAAAAGAAAAAAATCTCCTGAAAATTATGATAGATCCTATATCTGTGGATATGGGACCATTGGCGTTACTTGTTTGCTTCTTCAACTTATTCTACAGGAACCTCAGGCATGGCTCAAATGTACAAAGGGTGTACTACTCCTGGTCTACCTGGTTGTCATGTTTAGGGGTGGGAAGAGGTTTCCCTGGGGTAATGTTGGGAGATGGCTCTTGGAGGGTTTCAGCTTCCTTTATTTGGCTTTCGGTATACAATGAACCCACTGCTTGATGCCTCTTGGTATAGCACAAGAAACACACTCCAGAACAGATCAGATTCATCTTCAGTATATTAAGAAAATAGTAGTGTATCTGCACAAAGAAGGAGCAGCCAGGAAAAGGAAACTCCACCAACCCCACCAGAAAGCTACTCATCTTTACAGCAACTCCAGCTTCTATGATGGAGACAGGAGAATGAAAGTTGGGAATACCTGCAGGAATGTAGCTTCCACCCATCCTTCTTCATAATTGCCAAGAGCGGTCAAAGTACACCTGGTGAAGGACACCAACTAAGAACATCCTCAGTGCCAACTTATGTAAGTCTGAAGCAAGATCTCATCCTAACAACTCAAGGAACCCTTCCACCTCCTCCTCCTTGTCCTCCTCATCATCCTCATCGTCCTCCTCTTCTTCTTCTTCCAAGCACTACATTAAGCTTCAAGCCAGTTGAACTGTAAGAATAGCTGACATCACCTATGTTCTTTTCCTTTGAAGTGAAAAATATTTTAAGGAACTATAAGGATACTTTGTTTCTATTAACTGAAGATGATAAGACTTTACACTGACATATGGAAAAACAAAATGTTTGATCTGAGCAATAAGGATGGGGCTTCATTTTGATTGATCTCTGATAATTTATAAAAGGACTAATATAATGATGAAATACTTTCAGGTTTCAACCCCTGATTAGTTTTGATTGAGGAAAATTTAATTTGATGAAATTCTGATGAACTAAATATTTAAATCAGGTATGGGGAATGTTGGGCCTGTGGACATGTGGCCCCTAATATGCTTCCAGGCTGCCACTGTTGCTCTCAGTGCAAAAACAGTTCCCTACCCCTGATTTGAATTTATGAATTGAGTAATTAAATTTGGACCAATCAGTTATATGAATTAAAAATCATATTGTATTAGTCACGAATACTATCTATGAATAATCTACCGGTATTTGTTTTTCTGGCATTGAATAACTAGGAATTCTATTAGCCTGGTCGATCACTTGATAGGAGAAACCGTTTCTTTTCTCAGTAATGGGATTTAGCACTTTTCATTTTAAATTTGTAATAGTGGATTATGATCTCAGATCTTCCTAATAGATTTATCCTCTGAGCAATATAAAATAACTAAGTGCATAATCTTATGCATGTCTAGTTAGAAGTAGTTCAGTGGGGCTTATTCCCAGGTAAATGGATATAGGCTTGCAGCCTTAGTCTCTGAACAATATGGAAGGACTCCAAAGATGACAAGGACTCTGAAGACAGTAAAGATCTTAAAGATACCAAGGACTCTAAAGTTACAAAAGATTCCAAAGATGCTAAGGGTTTTAAGCCTGTAAAAAGACACGTATAGATGAAAAGGATTCTAAACATCCTCACAATTTTACAGTGGAAGATGAAGAACAAGTATCTTCCCTTTTGGACTCTGCAACATCATTCCTTTCTAATAAACTGAGATAATCTGAATTAAGGATAAATAAAACTTTGGAAGATGGGGATAAGAAATGGCAATAGAAGTTACAAATTTGGGGGGGGGGGATTGAGGATTACTGTGTAGATAGAGATAAACAAGTAGCAAACTAAATGATATAGCCACATAGTTAGGTGCCCTTCAGAAAAATATGTGGAGATCACAATAAAATAATAGATGAAATGTTTAAAAATTAAGATTACATAAAAGGGGAAACAAACTTTATTTTAAAAAAAACTTGGAAGATCATTCTCTGCCAGTATCATCCTACATTATTACTCAATCACTATTTTAAAATCTGGCCCTCAATCATCCTATCAACACTAATGTCGCAGTTGTATACATATCTATTCTGAGGTAGGCTCCTATTCTGAGTTTAGTGGGATTTACTCACAGGTAAGTAAGTATAGGATTGCAGCCTGAATAACTTGATAGCATCATATATAGATTCAGATCAAACAGTTTTAACTAAAAACAGGAAAATATCATAAATTATTAAGGGACTCATTGTATTGAAGTAATTTAAACATCTTTGCAACAAGGCACAATTATATTTTTGGATGCGGAAAATGCATTTGATTAGGTTGAATGGATTTATTTATACCAAGTTATGGGAAAATGTAATATGGATGAGTAATTTAAAGAATGTGTCTCTTTAATGCACAGAATCCATCAGCAAGGGTCTTTATAAATTGCTGTTTGTCATTTCAATTCTTATTACACAGAGATACAAGGCAGGGTTGCCCTCTTTTGCCCTTATTGTTTCCTCTCTTTCTGGAGCCACTGATTTTTGTTATTGGACCGAATAAAATATCAAGGGCTAAGACTGGAGTTATAATATTCAGAATTGCTT
The DNA here is from genome assembly GCA_021292165.1 of Shinisaurus crocodilurus. NCBI lineage: Eukaryota > Metazoa > Chordata > Lepidosauria > Squamata > Shinisauridae > Shinisaurus > Shinisaurus crocodilurus. Next base: position 176,592,421 of record CM037877.1, on the reverse strand, counting down.
TTATATCACAATGATATTTCTCTGACATTTACTCATCCAGAACTATATTTTTCTGAGCTAACAATTTTAGAACAACTTAGTTTGATATTGGTTGTCATGCCTGACCAAGGCTCAGGCCACAATGACTCTTTGGATGAAGACCCTGACATTACAGAGCTTAAAGACCTTGTGGGACCCCTTGACCCTAGTGATACCCCAGATGCACCTCTGGCATCATTGCGGAAGCTACACTAGACCCTTCAACAGCGATGAACCTTGAAGGATCCCCAGACAGGACCCCTAAGGACCATACCATTTATTTATTTATTTATTAAATAAATAAATACATTTTTATACCGCCCAATAGCTGAAGCTCTCTTTTATACCTTTCCTGTGGGCTCAGAGGAGAAGGCTGAATATCCTCCCAGCCTTAGAATGTGCTGGCTCCAGAAGGCAAAGCATGCACCTCAAGAACTGCAGCAACTGGACTACTCAGGAGTAAAGGGCTCCTTCTGAGTAGGGCCCTCCTCAAGAGGAGGACTTCTTCCAAAAAGCTTTCATGTACCACAGCTGTCCTATATGGAGCTCTGGAAGCTCCAGTTCATAAGCTCTCAGTTGAAACCTGCTAGCTACTAGAACAACACCTTTATCTCAGCTTCCATTACTGTGAATACTTGCTTCCTTGACCTTGTTATTCCCTGGACTGATATCTTGTGCGGCTGACTCCTGATATGACCCTGTTTTTGGACTGCCCTATTACTGTACTGGTAATATTGTGCTCTTGACCCTTTGCTTGCTGACTTTGCTAAATGGATTTGTCCCTCGTTTGCCATAGGGCTGACACCAACCCAGCCATAGCAGGACATTGGGTTATAAAGTGAGCTTATGCTGGCTCAGCTTGTCTGAGTGTGGAAAGCTAAGCAGGGTCAGGCCTGGTTATTATTTGGATGGGAGACCCCTTCTCTAGTTTCCTGCATTGAGCAGGGGGTTGGACTCGATAGCCTTGTAGGCTCCTTCCAACTCTATGATCTATGAAATCTATGAAATCTGAATGGATTGCTTTTAATATGAACAATGACAATAATAATCATTTAGCTAATATAAATTGAATTCCCTTGAAAAATACATGAGTTAGATATTTGGGTGTGTAGTTCCAACAAGACTTGGAATCACTCACTGACTACAGAAGTAATACAGTGGGGCCTACTTCTCAGTAGATGTATCTAGGAATGAACTGTAAACTATAGTATATAGTATGGTTAGAATAACATAGCACTTTAGTCAAATCTTGGCCTTTTCTGGTTAAGTAGAACTTCAGCAGTTAAAATGAATACAGTGTAATGCTGACTAAAATATTGTTTTTATTTATTAATATGCTACTTTCCATAGGAGCAATTGTAATTATTAGTCAATGGCAAAAGGTGATTTTTGGTTAAATCCAGTGTTGCACAAGCAGGTGTCCACTAGTGTAACAGGGTTTTCTCCTTCACCCTGCAGCCCTCTGTGTTGCCCAAACGTTTCCCACAATTTCCCATTAAAAAGGTGTCAATTATGCTTGAATGTTGCAGTTCTGGAGCCAAAGGCACAAATTACTTATGCCAGATTACCTGGCTTTAGAGGTGTTTTTAAATGCAGCAATTAATACGGTTAAGTTCTATTAATAGGCCTTAATAGGCCTCTTGAAGTTGAATTAACTATTTCTGATGTTCAGACTGTTTTTATTTGTGTAGCCAAAACAGTACCACCCATGCACAAAAAGGAAGAGTAGAGAGCAACAACAAATATGGTGGGTCCCACTTATATTCAATTATTCATCAAAATCTTTTAGTGATGTACAGTTCCTTGCAAAATTATCTTTTTACTTTGATGTGCGCAAGAAAGTAACTACAGTAATACCTTGGATTGCAAGTAACTTGGTTTGAGAGCGTTTTGCAAGACAAGCAAATTTTTAAATATTTATTTAATTTTTTTTTACTTGATATACAAGCGACGTCTTGCAATACAAGTACTGTAGTATGGCTTAAATTAAAAATCTCTGTACAAATTTTTTTTGGGGGGGATTTCGTTTTGATATAAGAGTGTTTTGGATTACAAGCACATTTCTGGAACGAATTATGCTCTCAATCCAAGGCATGACTGCATTTAAATTTACTTTAAGCAATTTACCTCCCATTAACAGAAGTTCTCTAGTTAATTCTTCTTCTAGTTAATTTATTTGTATTTTTGCAAACTTTGGGGTTTCCCGAAGCCTCCTGCTACTTCCTTTTTGTGCATGGGTGGTACTGTTTTGGCTACACAAATAAAAACAGTCTGAACATCAGAAATAGAAGGAACAAGTGGGATCTTGCAAGAAAATGCTGTGATGTGGACTGCTTCTGTTCAGGGTTCTTGCCAGTCTTTTCCATTCCTCTCCCCCTTCTCCATTTTCCATTTTTTATTCCAACACTGAGCATGCTCCGTTATAATTGGGCTGTTTTTCTTATTTTGGGGGGTGGGGTGAACACACTGGTGCTCAGTCCTGGCTACATCTTAGATTTCTTCTCTCACTTCCATCTCTTTCAGACATTTTGGAAATATATTTTCAAGATTATTTCAGAAATAGTGCAACAACCCATTCAATAAGACTCCCTTTTAGCACTCCTCTCTATCTCTAAAGACTCCTGGGGGAAGATTTTCCATGAGAAACGTATCCAGTTATTGGCAGCCAGGAAGGAAATTGCCAAAAACTGGAAAACATCCAGAAAACATACAGTTCATGATTGGTTCTCAAGGGCTTGGCAGATCGCTCTTTCAGAGAAATTGAGACATCACAATAGATTAATAGGTATTACTAAACAAGTTTTATTTTTAGAAACATGGTCCCCATTTATATCATATGTAAACAAAGGAATTCTTGGACAGCCCACTCTCCTTTTTGGAGAGATGACTATCTGAAAAAAACAATTGATAATTTCCTCTTAAAATATGCTGACAAATGACAACTATGCTTGATTCTCCTAGCATATAGATATTATAACTTTATTGTTATTCATAATTTTTGTAGAAATTCATTTTTTCAGTGTGAACAAGGAAATGACTTATCCAGACAATGAGTTGCTTTTCTCTACACTTTTTATATCTGTATATCTCCTTCCTTTGTTCTCCTTATCTACCCACCTCCTGGTTTTAGTTCTTTTCTTCTCTATAGGCTGTCTGTATTCTGTGTGTACAGAGTGTGTTAATTTGTCATTGGTCTGCTTTGAGTTTCCCCTCACCTTACAGGGTTTTTTTTAATTACTAGTTCTGCAAACCTTAGAGTTACCCGAGTCTGCTGTCACCTCCCTCTTATGCATGTGTGAGTGTGTTGTGGTTTTGGCTACATGATCTCAAGCACTCTATGGCTTCAATCAATATTATAATATATTATGATTTAATACCTAGGAAGGGGAAATTGAAAATTTGATTGCACGGTTGCACATTGCTACCAAAAATAAAACAGATGCAAGGAAGTATAAAACTCTTGTATAATAATACCATGCAAATGATGAGGGTGCTTCAAGAAGAAGAGACTCCATAAAGATGAATCACTTGGATAAAATTACAGAACACATGTAATTCCAAGTTTGTACTGCAAAATACTTGACATTTTCTTAGAATAATTTAAAGACCATATGAGTTTTATATTTAGTTCATTATGGAGACATCATGTCTCAATTTCAATAGTATGTTCACTCAGCTACTACTTTGTGAATTTTTTGTGATAATACCATTCTATTAATAGAAAAGGACCTTTAGCCTGGAATCTTGATTTCTGTTGCTGAACTTGGTACTTGCTGGCTACAGCCCTATAAAATCTTTTTGTGTTTGGGGTTTTGCCTTTGCAGGAAGAATATTAACAGATAAGAAGGAAGAAAATGCTGTTATGAAAGAAAAAAATAGTCTTAAGGAAAATAGGATGCAGGAGATAGGTTATGCGAGTGCAGCAGCAGAGAATTCAAGCACATTTATTTATTTATTTTGAAAATGTATTTATTTATTTATTTATTTAATATATTTATTCACCGCCCATCAGCCAAAAGGCTCGCTGGGCGGTTTACAAAACAAAACAACACAAAAATATCAACAAAAATAATATAAAAGCACAAACATATTAAAATATAACATGATAAAAACAAGTAGCCAAAATTAATTGAATCCAGAGGTACAGTGGTGATAATAAAAGGAATAAAATCAACCATTAAAATATTGGGCAAATAAAAAGGTCTTTACCTGGTGCCTGAAAGAATAGAGGGTAGGCTCCAGGTGCACCTCCTTGAAGAACAGATTTCATAGATGGGGTGCCACAACTGAGAAGGCCCTTCTCAGCCCTCCTTTCTGGGCAGGCGCCCCCCCAGATGGCGTACAACATTAAAAAGCATATAATAAAATTCATAATAAAAAATGCAATAATAAAAGCTGCAAGAGTTCCACAAAATAGGAAATGTCAGCAGAGTAAGGCAGAACCTACAACACAAGAACCTACAGCCAGTCTGATAAAACATAATCAGGAAAAGGCCAGAGTAAAGAAGTAAGTCTTCATGGCTGCCTTAAAAGCCGGCAGTGATGGGGTCTGGCAGATCCCCGAGGGCCACTTATTCCAGTGGTATGGGGCCACTGCGGAAAAGGCCCCCTCTCGCGTACTCACCCACTTAACTGCCCTCACGGGTGAGCAAGTGAGAAGGGCTTCTCTTGCTGATTTTAAATGCAGGCAGGCTGATAAGGGTGAAGGCTGTCATTCAAGTAATTTGGTCCCGAACCATTTAAGGCTTTAAAGGTCAGAACCAGCACTTAAAATTGGGCTTGGAAACACACTGGTAACAAGTGCAGCTGGCGCAGTATAGGCGTTATATGATCTGATCACCTTGCCCCCACCAACACTTGGGCAGCCTCATTCTGAACCAGCTGAAGTTTCTGGACCGTCTTCAAAGACAGCTCCATATACAATGCATTACAAAAGTCCAGCCTGGATGTCACTAGTGCATGGATAACTGATGCAAGGTCCATCCTCTCCAGATAGGGCCACAGCTAACATACCAGCCTAAGCTGGTAAAATGCACTCCTGGACACTGCAGTGCTTCCCCAGTTAGCACAGAATCCAGGAAGACTCCCCAACTATGCACTTTTAGGGAGGTGCTATCCCATCCAAGACAGTTGTAAACCTTCACCAGTTTAGTTGATTTCCCAACCTCTGTCTTGCCTGAATTAAGTTTCAGCTTGTTTACCCTCATCAATCCCAAAACAGCTTCTAGACACTAGTTCAAGAATTCCACAGCATCCCTTGGATGTATAGATGGAAATGAGAGAGAGCTGAGTATCACCTGCATACTGATGAACCTCAGCCTAAACCTCCAGATGACTTCCCCCCAGTGGTTTTATGTAGACGTTAAAAAGCATGGGGGACAAAATGGAACTCTGCAGCATCCCACAGGCTAGTAGCCATGGGGTGGAACAGAATTCCCCCAGCACCCCCTTCTGAGACCACTACTCCAGGAAAGATGGGAACAACTTTAACATTGTGCCTCCTAAGCCCAATCCAGACAAACAATCCAGAAGGACACCATGGTTGATGGTATTGAAAGCTGGTGAGAGGTCTAGAAGAACCAACAGGGTTGCGCTCCCCTCATCCATTGCCTGTTGTAAGTCATCAACCAGGGCAACCAAGGCAGTTTCCATCCCATAACCAGGTCTGAATCCTGATTGGAATGGAAACACTGCTAAAAAAAAATTAAAAATAGAGAAAACTGGTTTGCAAAAGCTCAAAATGTTTGCAGTTTTCATCCTGTCTGAATAGTTAGGGTTAAATCATAAGATCTGCCCCATCTTCCCATTATTTTAAACTTTGTACTCCACCAAAGTGTTGAGTCTATCTGTGTATATGGATCAGTTGAGTACCCACCACATGCTAGGCCAGCCTGTATATCTGGGGACACTTTATATGGTGGAGCTCTTGGCTGCCCATTTATATAATGGGTATAGTTACTCCCTTTCCAAATGAGTCCATCCAGTTTCAGAAATTGATGTATGTTAGGAATGTTAATTCATTTGTCTAATCTGCATTTGACTTTGTACTTTTGCAACCCAATGGGTCAGGGGCTAAAATATGACCAATGTAAAAAACCACAGACTTAAGATTTTAACTGAAATAAATCAATTTGTTTATTGATACATAATGCCTGAAAATAATATGATCTTCATATAAAAGATAATACAGATGTGTATTATTGTGAATGATTATGAATGGCTTAAGGAAGCAATCAAAACTATAAATGGTTTTAAAAATGGCATAAGAATGGTTTTAGGATGCCGTTGACAAAACAATCAATACATGATAAAGTAATCAACCATAGTAGCTCTAACCTTTTAATTCTAACTGAGGGGGTTGATTCTTTCTTCTTACTTCCTCCTGCCCATCTAGTTTTTAGAAAATATTTCTAAGTTTCCTGGAAAAATTTGTACAAAGCCCTATTTACCCAGCCAGTGTAGTGAAGCAAAGGATCCAGATGTCTCCAGCCCAGCTGTCACAGAGAAGAGCTGGATGGAAGCAGCAGCAGTGGAAGTAGTGATGGCAAAACCCACACACTCCAAAAATATGTATCCCAAAGTAACTTTATATAGTGATTAGGATAGGACCAACATCAGTCTTATGTACTACTACTACTACTACTACTACTATTATTATTATTATATTTATACCCCGCCTTTTTTCCTACAAGGAACCCAAGGCGGCTTACATAGTCAGCTTACTATGCAAGTTGGCATAAATATAGATCACAGATGTCTATCTGTTTGCTGTGAGAATGCAATCAGAATGCCGCTGCCTGACAAATATTTACGCAGGTCATTTAAACATACTTCAACACATTCACCCAAATGATTCAATAATGTTTATGATTCTGCATTCTCTGTGAATCTATTGTGGTGCCTGTTGTCCTGATATCTCACTTCAACAAGTAATAGGCTCTCGCTATCAAATCACAATGCCAAGGTCTAACTTTTGCTGGCACTTAAGATTCAGCAAAACTCCAACCTGCTTACACAAAGCTGAATTTTTCCAGAATGGGCATCCACCTTAACCCATCATGGCTGCTCTAGAACCTGCAGTATCCATTGGTCCCTTGGGCCTAGCAGGATCAAACCAGCAAGGTAGATTAAAGTCCCCTGTTTCAATTCCATCATTAACTGATCAGCGATCCTTGACTCACCTGTTGGTTCTCATACACATTTTCTAAATAAGGAATCTAGTTTAGCAAAAATGTTAAGTGTTATATTTATTGGAAGCCCCCTCAAAAGGTAAATGATGTATGAGACCACATTCATCTCAAGTATTGATTCCCAGAGACTCAGTGTCAAGGAATAACCTTCACATTAACCTGAATGATGAAGCAAATATTTCTTGGAATAATGAGGCCTACATATTTAATGAATTCAGCACTGAAATTGAGAGATAGTTGGCTTTGTATTTCAGGTGATGTTGACCCACTTAGAATGGATTTGTCTTGCACCATTTAATACAATACTATGAGACCACCCCAAGTTCATAATTGGAGGCACAGAATGTCCAGGCCCTGAAAGTAACGCCACCTAAATCATCAGCAAATAACAAAAGTTTATTTTTACGGTTCCGTATTAAATAATATTTGTAGCTTTCCTGATAGCACACACCAGGATTTTTAAAGCCATATTGAGATAATAGGTAAAGAAAGGCATATACTTGGGATATGCCACAGACCACACGGAAGCTATTGGACCAAAGGCCATTACTGGTTAATCTAAAGTGAGGTTTTCTATGAAGGCCCTTTATCCAAAAATTGAATTCTGATGGGATACTAAAGCACTGCACTATGCAGTGTAAGGATTCCATGTCTATCAAGAGTTTTGTTCATGTCTAAAGACAAGGCAAACAAGGGATCATGCTTATGCTTTATAGCAGCAAGAGGGAGTTGCAATATACTATCAAGGGTTTATACGACTCCATGAGATATTTATTATTTATTTGAAGTATTTTTCTGCCACTCCTCAGCCAAAAAGGCTCCAAGAGCGGCTTACAAATAGTAAGTTAAACTAGACAGTCCCTGCCAGCAACTTACAATCTAAAAAGAAACAACACACAAGGAAAAAGGGATGGGGAGGGAAGAGGGAAATAAAATTAATTCTTTCAGCAGGGCTAGTGGAATGGCCCATTATTATTATTATTTAAAAAAAATATTTCTTACCCGCCTCTCCATCTAGATCGAGGCGGGGAACAGGAGAAAATATAAAATACATAAACTAATCAAACAATGCATACTATTAAAAACATCTTTAAAACATCTTAAAAACATCTTAAAGGCATTCTAAAATTCCTCTGGATAGGCCTGCCGGAAGAGATCAGTCTTTATGGCTTTTTTAAATTCCAAGAGACTGGTGAGTTGATGAATCTCCTCTGGCAGGCCATTCCATAATCTGGGAGCAGCAGAAGAAAAGGTCCTCTGGGTAATACTTGTCAGCCTAGTTTTGGCTGACTGAAGTAGATTCTTCTCAGAGGACCTGAGTGTGTGGGGTGGATTGTATGGGAGAAAGCGATCCCGTAGGTAGCCTGGACCCAAACCATGTAGGGCTTTAAAGGTAATAACCAACACTTTATACTTTGCCCGTAAATTGATTGGCAGCCAGCGGAGTGCTTTTAAAACTGGTGTGATGTGGGCACCCCTAAGTGTACCAGTAACCAGTCTGGCTGCCATATTTTGCACTAGTTGAAGTTTCTGGACTAGTTATAAAGGTATCCCTATGTACAGCGCATTGCAGAAGTCGAGCCTTGAAGTTACCAGTGCGTGCACTACTGTCTTTAGGTCTTCCAACTCTAGGAAGGGGCGCAGCTGGCGTATCAGCCGAAGCTGATAATAGGCACTCCTAGCCGTTGCATCTATCTGGGATGTCATTTGGAGCGACGGATCCAGAAGCACCCCCAAGCTGCGAACACAGTCTTTCAGGGGGAGTGTAACCCCATCCAGAACTGGTTGACACACCTCCAAACCCAGGTTGTGGCCTTTGACAGCAAGCACTTCCCTCTTTCATCTCCCTCAGTACAGTTTGCTGGTGGTAACAGTTGAGCGAGGAGGAGCCTTTATGAGAGAGGCCTTTCAGCAGGGCTGGTGGAATGGCCCTGCTCTCCCTTTCATGTCCAAATGGGCCTGCAGCCTTACTATTTTTCATAAATTGCCAGTTCAATTTCAGAATGGGGCTGCCAAAAATTATTTGTGCTGGTTATCTGATAGTTACTGGTTTCCTGCATCTGTTGGAATGTGCCTCTTTTTATGTCCAGCAAGGATCTATATTCATATTTAATAAAACAGGTTTGTTAATTTAAATGATTTATTTCACGTGTTACTCTTCAAGGGCCTAATTCCTAATTTACTGGTAGATTTACTTAATTTCTTATTGAATGAAAGGAATGTAATTTTAATTTAAGCTAAACAACTGACAGTTCAATAATTGTCAACAAAAAGTAATACATATTAATGTGAATGTATTTTCTATGTGCTGTAGCTTCCCATAATTTAAAAAGGCTTTTACTGTGATTAATTGATTCAGGATGGCTACTGTTGAAGAATTACTTTCAATAAAGAGCTGTCAATACAATTTGCTACTATTCTTCAGTATGCTTCATACTGCAGTCCAGGTGGACGAATGGCATATGAGCAGGCTACTATAGAAAATATATTCTTTTGGTTTAGTGAAGGAAATAATAACCATTATTCGAGTTCATTACAAAACCAGACTGCATATAATAAGTAATATATTATAGAAAAAGAAAAAGTTTTGTAAAACAAATTTACCCTGATCATTTCTCTTATCGCTCTAATTTAAAATGTTCCATTAAATAACACTTTAAAGAGTACTTCTGGATAAATTCAACAAAGCAATTAAAAAAACAGCAACAGCACTAGGCTAACCCTCTTCTGCGACACTTGTACATTATTTAGTTCCCATGCATTAACAAGAACAAAAATAATATTTATTGTTGTTAGGTAGAAGCATCCTGATAAATGATGTTGGCCACCCCTATGTGAATGGGATCCTCACTTCTTCAGCCTGGAATAATTGAGTCCAATCTTGGCCAAGGAGAACAAACTGTCAGGAGCCCAGGGGCAGCCCTGTAGCCTGGCATGAGGCAGCCAGAGCAGGAAGAGCTGCATCTCCAGTCACTGCTGCTCTTGCCATTGACGGTATCCTGAAGCTGGGACATATCAAGGAACACTCCAAGATGGAAGAAAAGGGGCTACTGAATGAGCAAGAGCCCTGCAAGAACTCCCGTCCCGAGTCTGGATGAAGAGGATAGGCACACTCTAGTTAAATCCTTGCTTCGCTTCCCAGCCACTGCAGATTGAACCGATATACCATGAACAGCCTCCTTCACTCATCTCCCCCTTGTCCCAGATGCTACCTCAGTACACTGAGGAGGATTTGGGGTTTTTTTCCCTTCAGAGGGCATGTGGAATGAGAAACAGTGGTGAGGCTTCAGATGCTAGAAGGAGTCATCTTTGGGTAGTTTGCACCACTGTTGTCGCAGGGGTGAGGATAAGTGGTCCTTCTTGCCTAGGGTGGCCTACTTTACACAGGACAGTCTTCTATTTGAAGGTGTCCTTTATTTGAAGGGCTGTCCAGTCCACGTTCGGCTTAAAGATTAAAAAAAAAAAACACCACCCTGTAAGAAGGGTCAGTAGGGGTCTTGTAACTGCCCATCAACAGTTAGCTCCTGGATGGCTGACTGAGCAGGCACACAGGCCACCTGGCCTCAAGCCTTCCCCATTATGGTGAGATGTATTGTATCTCTATTTAAATTATGGTTATTTATAAATGCACATCTATATGTATACATCAGCGTATGCAAATTTGTATGTGAATTTGCAACTTCATTTGTTTTCTCTCTCTTTTGTTTTTAGTGAAGCATTCCTATTTTTTGGTAGTGCATAAGTGGCCACCCTATTCCCGCCCCAGCAAGAGCAGCCTCCTCCCTTGTTGACTTCTTGTGGCTATTTGTCATTTCTAGTGGTGTTGAAGGAAGTGGCTTGGCTGTTCAGTCACTGAGCCCTGCGCTGTGGTGGTGATGGAGGCTCTTGCTAAACTCTGGTGCTTAGAGGCTGCCCCTAGCACAGCTTTGCATTTGGATACTGCTGCCTTCTTTCTGCCCCCCTCCCCCAGCCCATTCTACCTCCCCAATAGAATCAGAGCCATAGAATAGGCTGTTCTATTATATTAAGGGCTGTTGGTGCAAGTAGAGGACATCTCTTAGCCTCCTCCTCCCTCACTGTTTAAAAATCCAGCTTCCAAAATCCACCCACTGACTCCCTCCCTCCCAACTTCCCTTCCACTAGACCACCCTCCAAATTATCTTAGGAATTCTGCCTTCCGCCATCCATGCCTTTCTGCATATGCAAAAAGAGAAAGTTGTAAGCAAACGTCTACTTAGAGGGTTGTATCCAATGTTAGTCCTACTTGGAGTAGACCCACTGAAATGAATGGGACTTAAGTTAGACTAACATTGGATACAACCGTAAGTTCCCACAATTCACAAATGTAATAAAATAAATAAATAAATAAATAGATTCAGATTTGAACAGGGCAGGAAGCAGTAGGCAGTCAATTGCAATCCAAAAGTCAAGTAGAACAGTATCTGGACTATCTGGTTTGAATGAAATGGGACAGACAGCTAATGAAAAGTGGGGTTACACACTCTACTTGCACCAACAGCCCTTAATATAATAGAACAGCCTATTCTATGGCTCTGATTCTATTGGGGAGGTAGAATGGGCTGGGGGAGGGGGGCAGAAAGAAGGCAGCAGTATCCAAATGCAAAGCTGTGCTAGGGGCAGCCTCTAAGCACCAGAGTTTAGCAAGAGCCTCCATCACCACCACAGCGCAGGGCTCAGTGACTGAACAGCCAAGCCACTTCCTTCAACACCTCTAGAAATGACAAATAGCCACAAGAAGTCAACAGGGGAGGAGGCTGCTCTTGCTGGGGCGGGAATAGGGTGGCCACTTATGCACTACCAAAAAATAGGAATGCTTCACTAAAAACAAAAGAGAGAGAAAACAAATGAAGTTGCAAATTCACATACAAATTTGCATACGCTGATGTATACATATAGATGTGCATTTATAAATAATAACCATAATTTAAATAGAGATACATCTCACCATAATGGGGAAGGCTTGAGGCCAGGTGGCCTGTGTGCCTGCTCAGTCAGCCATCCAGGAGCTAACTGTTGATGGGCAGTTACAAGACCCCTACTGACCAACCTCATCAAATACCCTACCCCTACATCAGTTGATACAATAGTACAGTGTGCTTTTCTAGTTCACACTGAAAGGGTGTGCTGCATTTCTGATTGAAGCACCTTATTTTATTTATTACATATATGGTTCACAGCCATTTAAAACAATAAAATCATAAAGCAATAAAACAGGACATCAAAAACATTAAAAACTATTGCAATGTTTAGAAAGTTAAATTATTAATATGCTTATAAATAGGTATATAAATCTATATTATAATAATGATTTAAAGAACAACATCTTCACACCCTTTCTAAAAGCCAAGACAGTGGGGGCAAGGGTAACTCTTGAGGTAGTGCATTCCGCAGTTTGGGAGCAGCATGCCTGATGAATTTGCCTCTGTGGGTAATGGTGGTATCCTGAAGAGGGCCTCTCCTGCAGATATTAATAGACAGGTTCATAACAAGACAGGCGGTCCCTTAGATAACCAGGCCCTAAACTGTTCAGGGCTTTAAGCACTTTGAATTGAGCCCAGAAAGCAATTTGCAAGCAGTGTCGGTCTTTCAGAACAAGTGTAGTATGGTCTCGATACCATGTACTGGTTAGCAGCCTAGCTGCCACATTGCACATTACTGTAGTCTAAGTGTGATGTAACCAAGGCATGGATAACTATGCAAAGTCAGACCGATTCAGGGAGGGTCACAATTGGCACATTAAACACAGTTGTGCAAACACACACCTTGCACCACTGCCACCTGAAGATCTAGGGACAGTGTACATCAAGGAGCACTCCTAAGGTACTGACCTGATCCCCAGGTTGAATCTCAATCCCCAAGTCAGGCATTCTGCTGAACATCAGCACCTCCACCTTGTCTGGATTTAACACGGCTCGTTCACCCTCATCCAGACCATTACTGAACTCGGGCAATGTTCAATGGTATCTACTGTTTCTTTGGTGTTAAGAACCAACCAGAACAACACCAGCGAAAGTATGGGAATGCAAAGGTCCTTTCCTCAGCCATTCTCACATGTTTGTCTATGTATACAACAGGAATCATGAAATAATTCCATACGGGAGTTGTCAATATTAAGGGCTGTTGGTGCAAGTATAAACCAACTGAGCCCATAAAATGAATAACTCTGTTCTTACCGTCTGTACTTCCTAAAACTAAACATGCAATACCTTTCTGTAGAATCTCTGGTGGGTTTTCCTAGGGAAGAATTAGGTATGCATTTTAATTGATGGAACTATCCCTGGAAGGGGAGGGGAGTGTCCCCCCAAAAAAATCTTGATCCTGCAACTGGGCCAGCATTTCTAATATGACATTTAGCTAAGTGGAAGAGATTTTGGAAGGTAGGAATGTTTCAGTTTTGGCTAGGAACAGTGGCAAGGTGGAGATGTAACACTTTTGTTGTATTCAGATTTGAATTATGGTATGCAGAATATCCCATGCAGTGTACATATCTGGGCATTGTTTGCTGTGTTATGGGACTTTCTTAATAGTCACTGCAAATGGTACACAAAGATCACACCTTCATTATTTTTTTCACACCTGATGTAATCCAAGTCCCCATTGAAATTAATGCAATTGCCATAAATATTTGATCCATTACTCATTATCAGTGCAATTTAGGGCACACTAGCTCTTGTATTGGCTTGTATTATATTGGGAACCTGGCTGGCACTGGGCAGTATCCAACACTGCCCCTGCACCTCCGCTGATTGTATTGCACCAGCAGCACTTAGACCAACCTCGGAAATGAGCCAGAATCTCATTTCTGGAATGGACAGGTCCTGCTGGCACATGGGCAGTGTTGGATACTGCTCACTGTTTCTTAGTCTTAATCAAGCGAAACACCAGAAGAACTCAAGAAGAAGTTTAGATCTCCCTGACAACTGCCTGCTTCTTTCTGTGGAGCCCTTTGTTCTTTTTTGAGGTCTTCCGCGATACAGCAGGGTATTGCTACTTCATTTAAAAATACAAAAAGTAAGAGCAAAGCATATTCAAGACTACAGAATAAGGAGAGTTGAGTCTTAGTAAATATGTTAAAATATACAACAATAACCATTTTCTTAATTTCACCTCATATTTATAAGAAAACAAAAGTACCGGTATTTATTTTATCATTTGTATAACCTATTTCCTCCCTTCAAATGGAGATGTCCAGAGCAGCTAACAGCAAAAAAAAAAATATAGCATGAAAAACAACAAATCAACAACAATCAAAAAGCAATATCCAAAAAATACAAAAAGCAGCAATAAAACATAAAAAACTAATAAACAAAAAGAGAGTCAGATTTTTAAACAACTAAGATGCAGATAAATCAAAGGGTGACATCTAATGCTGCATGAATTGTCTTCTGCTCACACCACTGAGCATACCCTTTCCTCTCCCTGGGGCCTCCTCAATCTGCTCCAGAGCAGATTTGTGGGACAGCTGTGGGTTGGGGAATCCATGCCACCCAAAAGCTTGCCAAAAACCAAAACTTTTCAGACGATGATAAGCCACTGGTAAAGAAGGGGATAACTGAATCTTATGCAGCAGGGAGTTTCGCATTCTCGGTGCTGCTAGTGAAAAGGCTCTCTTCTGTGTTGTCATCAGCTACACCTCAGAATGGGCCTCCTCAAATGGTTTTAGAGAGCTGGCAGATTTACACAGGAGAAAGTGGTTCTTTAGGTAACTTGTTCCCAAGACATTTAGGGCTTTAAAGCAGCCTTGTATTTAACAAGTCACCTAGAACCCATAGGTGATAGGGAATTCCATGCAGGTGAGTGCATAGAATTCCATGTAGGTGAATGGGTGGGCTACCAGAGGATAGGTGGATCACTCCATTCCTCCCCCACCAGCCTGTTTGGTAGAAAGATTTTATTATTATTTTTAGCCTGCTAATAGGCTAGTATACTATATTTCCATGCTGGATGCAAATAATCTCCTGTAGCCAGCATGAGCATAGATATACATACTACTAGCCTCTTAGGTTAGTCAAATCAATTGCAGGCTAGCAGCTTTTGTGTGCTTTAAAGGTAATCACTAACATCTTGAATTGTGCTCAGAAATGGACCAGCACCGAGTGCAGCTGGTATAACAAAGGGGTCACATGATCCCAATATTTAGAACTAGCCAAGATTTTTAGTGGCAGCATTCTGCACTAACTTAAATTTTTGAACAGACTTCAAGGACAGCTCCACATAGAGCTTGTTACAGTAATCCAATCTAGATGTAGCAAGTTTATCTGTGACTGTGGCCAAGTTGATTGCCCCAAGAATAGTCTCAGTTGGTACACTAGCCAAACCTGAGCAAAGGCACTCCCGGCCACAGCAGTCATTTCAGCATCCAGGAGCAAATCTGGATCCAGGAGCACTTTCAGATTGTGAACCTGAACCTTCAAGGGGAGTACAATCCCATCCAGAACAGGCTGACACTAGCCCTACTGTCAGAGCACCACTGTTTTGTCCAAAATTTAATTTATTTTCTGCCATCAAGTCCTTCACTGGCCTCAGACACCAGTTCAAAACCACTATAGCTTCTCTAGACCAGGGATGGGGACTCGGACTCGGGGACTCAACTCGTGAGTCGGACTGAGTCCCCCCTCTGACTCGAGGCAGACTCGAGTCCCAATATTTTTAATGGGACTCGAGACTCGAGTCGGGACTCGAGCCCAAGGACTCCGCCACCACCGCCCACCGCACCTCACCTTGCTGCTGACGCACGCCACACGCTGTCGCTGCTGCCGACCTCACCTCCACCGCCGCCACCGTTGCACGCCGCCACCATTGCACTTCGCCAGCGTCGCACGCCACCTCACGCCGACGCAGCACGGCGCCGGCGCTCTGTTTTTGGCGGGGGGAACCAGGGCAATGGCTTAAACAGCCCTGTTGCCATGGTCCCCCCCGCCAAAAACAGAGCGCCGGCGGCGGCGTGCGACAGCGAGGTGAGTCGAGGTGCCATGGGACCGAGGCAGCATGCGACAGTGGCGGAGGTGAGTTGAGGTGGCGGCGTGCGACGGTGGCGGCGGCGGCGGCGAGGTAAGGGCGCAGCGGCGGCGTGCAGGCGGTGGTGAGGTGGCAAGGTGAGGTGAGGCGGCAGCGAGGCAGCAGCGACTCGAGCGGCACGGAGAACGCTCCGCGCCGCTCAGAAGAGAGAGTTCGGGCCGCTCCGCCATGGAGAACTACGAGCCCAGGGAGGGCTCGTAATACATCCCTGGGGCGGCAGCGGCGGCGGCAGGAGCAGGGACAAGGGAAGGACCCGCCGACGGTAAGTGGCGGCGGCGGCCCATGGAGGGAGCGGGAGGGTCTCCGTGGGAGGAAGGGCAGCTCTTCTTCCTCTCACGGAGACCCTCCCTCTCCCTCCATGGGCCGCCGCTTTGGGAGTGACTCAGGACTTGGGACTCGAGTCACCATTTTGGACCTTGGACTCGAGACTCAGGTCCAAAGACTCGTGACTCGACTCGTGACTCGGGACCAAGGACTCTTCAACATCCCTGCTCTAGACTAAGATGATGATGAGATATAGAGCTGCATGCCATTCAGATATCATATTATATAATATTTATTTATTATTATATTTATACCCCGCCTTTTTTCCTCCAAGGAACCAAGGCGGCTTACATAATCCTGCTCCTCCTCTCCATTTTATCCTCACAACAACCCTGTGAGGTAGGTTAGGCTGGCAGTGACTGGCCCAAAGTCACCCAGTGAGCTTCATGGCCGAGTGGGGATTAGAACCCGGATCTCCCGAGTCCCCAGTCCAACACTCTCACCACTACACCACACTGGCTCTCATATTTAAACTGTAGGTGTGCCTGGCCAAGAAGATGTGTAAAAAAGAAATATGAGTTTCACATGTTTTATACAGAATAGTTTCCTCTGAGGTGTTTTTTTTTAATTACTCATTTTAATAAAGATGGTACATGTATTCAGAAAGAAGAATGAAAATAAAGGGGGAAATCTAGGCTCTTAAAGGAGAAATGAAATACTATTGTTATGAGAATATGCAACTGAGTTCTTATCTGTTTATAGTGCAATCCTAAACATGTATATTATAAGTAAGCTCCACTGAGTTCAGTGGGACTTACTCCCAAATAAGTGTGTATAGGATTGCAGTCTCAGTGTTGGTAGACATATACAGGCCTGTGGCTTACGCTGGCTCAGCTTGTCTGAGCGTGGAAAGCTAAGCAGGGTCAGCCTGGTTATTACTTGGATGGGAGACCCCTCCTCTAGTTTCCTGCATTGAGCAGGGGGGTTGGACTAAATAGCCTTGTAGGCTCCTTCCAACTCTATATGAAATCTATGCAAGTTAAACAGCTATGGGTCTCAAATGAAATGTAGAAATCAACTCTTCTTTTACTTCCTATTGGTGATGGACCAAGCAGATAAGAAAGAGACCTAAAATATTGATACATTAGATTTTTCTCACAAAAGAATCTGTTTTTGTACTCTTTGTATTTTGAACGTATTTGATTTAATATCCCCTCATGTGATGAAATCTGGTATTTTGAACGTAAGGGGGGAAATCAGTTTCAGTGGGCATCTGTAACAACTCAGATTTAGATACAGTGAATGTGAGGAAACCCAGTGATGAAGCATCTCAGCCCCAATGACAAAGCATCAAGGTAAAAAGTATTTTAGCACACACGTGAGATAAGCACCCGTGAGAGTTTAGCAACAGGATGAGGTGGTCAGGAAAGTTGACTGTTCCCCACCTTCTCCTAATAACTATAAATAAATAACTATAAATAATTTCCTCACTTTCTCCTAGTAAATAACTTAGTTTTCCAGGTAAACAAACCCAATAATAACAAGGAAAACTAGTTATGAAGACAGAAAGCCAGCAGGGATGTGGGGACTACCCAGTGTATTGCACTGAGTGCCACATGTATGATTATCTGCCCGCTAGAAATAAGTCATGGGTATGTGCTTGGTGTCATCAGCTCCTGGCTCTCAGGGAACACGTTCATTCCTTGAAGCCAAGGTTGCTGACCAGGAGAAGCTGAGAGAGGCAGAGAGGTTGGTGGATGAAGCCTTTGGGGACCTAATAGTGGTATCCCAATTCCTTGGGGACAGCTCCTCTGCTGTCACAGAGAATAGGGATCTTGGGGAAGAAGGGCGCCATTCAAGGAGAGGGAAATGATCCCTTAAAAAGGACCCATTCCTCAGAAGATGAACAAATATCCTCTCATGCCAAGGATGTGCCTCCAGGGGTGGGGGCTCATGGTAGTGGGAAATCCAATCATTAGACATCTGGGCTTGTGATGGCCATGTATACTGCATGGTAAATTGCCTGCCTGGTGTGAAGTTGCAGATATCACGCACTGTCTAGATAGCTTTGTAGATAGTGCTGGGGTGGAGTCAGTGGTTGTGGTCCAACAACATGGGGAAATGTAGTTGTGAGGTCCTGGAAGCCAAATTTAGGTTGCTAAGTAGGAAGTTGAAATCCAGGACCACCAAGGTGGCTTTCTCTGAAATGCTACCTGTTCCACATGCTGGACCAGCTAGACAGGCGAACTAAGGAGTCTCAATGTGTAGATGAGATGGTGCTGTAGGGAGGAGGGGTTCAGATTTGTTAGGTACTGGGGAACATTTTGGGACAAGTCAAACCTGTGCAAGAGGGACAAGCTCCACTTGAACAAAAATGAAACCAGGCTGCTGGTGCTTAACATAAAAAGGGTGGCAGAGCAGCTTTTAAACTGAACCCTGAGGGAAAGCTGACAGGAGCTGGGAAGCATCCGGTATGCATTATCATCCCTAGGGCATGCCAGTAAAATATTTCCAATTGCCCAAATGGAGATAGGGAGGGAATAGACGATGAATATATGGTGAAACAATAGCCAGTCAAATAGGCCTAAGGGCCATAGCAGAAGATGCACTTGTCGGAGACATCTGGGGATAGACATTGTGCATAGGTGTTTCTATGCTAAAACTAGAAGCTTCTGAGCCAAGATGGGAGAGTCGGAGTGCTTGGTTATAAAGAGAACTTATATATAGGCATAATGGAAACCTGGTGGAACAGACAGAACCAGTGGGATATGGTCATCTCTGGATATAAACTCTATAGGAAGGACAGGGAAGGCTGTACTAGAGGAAGTGTTGCTCTGTACATCAAAGATGGCATATCAAGCAGACTAGAAAACCTAAAAGGAGCAGACTCCTCCACAGAAGTGCTGTGGGTGACAATACCAGGCTCCAAAAGTAATTTGGTACTAGGGACATGCTATCGTCCCCCAGACCAGAATGCTAGAGTGATCTTGAGATGGAAAATTAAATCAGGGAGCCATCCAAATGAGGAAATGTAATAATGGGTGACTTCAATTACCCCCACATTGACTAGATAAATGCATGTTCCAGTCACAATGAAAAGGTTAAATTTCTTGATGGCCTAAATCAGTGATGGCGAACCTTTTTGAGCCCGAGTGCCCAAACTGCAACACAAAACCAACTTATTTATTTCAAAGTGCCAACACTGCAATTAAACCTGAATACCGAGGTTTTAGTTTTAGAAAAACAACTCATACAGTTGTCCAAACTAATTAACATCTTTTGTCTTAAAAGAAAAACACAATAACAGAGCTTTCAATGATACAAACTGTTTTTTGTTGGGAAAAAAATCAACTCAAAAAATTATTATAGTACTACATTGTACACATAGCCTGAAGGGAATTTATACAAACTTTTTAAACAATTAGGCACATGTATTTTTGGATAAGGGATTCTCAACTTGTAATATGATTATATGCCAGACTGAAATTGTATGGGGCAAGCTTTACCCCGGGTCCTTTCCCTGCTTCTACAGGTGTCGGATTAGTAAAAATAAAAGTCAACCTGTACTAGGCTGAGCAAGATAAACAAGAAAACTAAACGTGCTTAACACATTTTAAACACTTTATGTCTTGGACTGCAAACACTGCATTAGGTAAAAGTTTGCATTGGGCATGCTTTTGCACAATTAATGTGATTTTTGCTATTGCATGCATGCTGATAATTTGTCAAACCTTGGCTCATACTCCGTTAGTTTGAGAGCAACACATGCAGCACTCAGGTCAACTGTTAGGGCTTTACATCCAAGCCATGCTCTGTGCATCATTCTTCAAAATCTTTTAAATGTGATAACAATGTAGAAAAGAATTCTGTAACAGGAATTCTAGAATAAAATCATTCTGTTCCACACTGTGAGAAAGAACAAGATCGTTAGTGTTTTGCAGAAGGGGACAGTCTTTTCGCGATCTGGTGACCAATGGCTCGAGTGCCCACAGAGAGGTCCCTGCGTGCCAGCTGTGGCACCCGTGCCATAGGTTCGCCATCACTGCCCTAAATGAATGTGCCTAGAACAGTTCGTCATGCAACCAACTAGAGGAGAGGCAACCCTGGATTTAATCCTATGTAAGTGGTTTTGTCCAGGAGCTAGTGTGAGATGTGAGTGTTGTAGAACTAATTGGAAACAGTGAACACAGTGCTATCAGATTTAATATATATTTAGGTGGAAAATTGCCAAGGAAGTCCAACGTAGTTACATATCACTTAAAAAGAGGAAAACTCTCTAAAATGAGGGAACTAGTAAAAAGGAAGGTGAAAGGGGGAGGCAAGAGGGGTTAAATCCCTACAAAATGCTTGGAGGTTATTCAAAACCGCAATAATAAAAGTTCAGCTAGAATGTATACTACAGATTAGGAAAGGTGACAAGTCCAAAAGATCACCAGCATGGTTAATAAGCAGGGTCAAGGAAGCTATGAGAGAGAGAGAAAAGGCTTCCTTTAGAAAATGGAAGTCTTGCCCCAATGAGAAGACAAAGCAGCACAAATATGTACAAAGGAAATGCAAGCAGACAATAAGAGATGCAAAAAAGCGTTTTGAGGAGCATATTGCCAACAACATCAAGGCCAACAATAAACAATTATTTAAATATATCAGAAGCAGGAAATCAGCTAAGAAGCCAGTTGGACCATTGGATGACAACAGAATTGAAAGAGTACTAAAGGAGGATAAGGAGATTGTGGAGAAGCTGAATGAATGCTTTTCATCTGTCTTCACTGCAGAAGATGTAGGACAGGTGCCTGTGCCTGAACTGATGCTTTCAATATGGGAGTCTGAGGAATTGAGGAAAATAGTAGTGACAAAAGATGAAGTTCTAAACCTTATTGATGGTATCTATTCTAGAGTTCTTAAAGAACTCAATGTGAACCTGCTGATCTTCTAACAAAAATATGTAACACATCCCTAAGATCAGCCTCCATACCAGAGTATTGGAGAATGGTCAATGCAACGCCAAGTTTTCAAAAGGGATCCAAGGGGGATCCAGGAAATTACAGGCTGGTTAGCTTAACATCTGTTCTGGGTAAATTGGTTGAAAGCATTATTAAAGATAAATTAGTAAGCTTGGAGAAGGACAAGCCCTGCTGAAAAAAAATCAACATGGCTTCCGCAAAGGTAAGTCCTGTCTCACTAACCTTTTAGGGTTCTATGAAAGTCTCAATAAACATGAGGATGGGATTATCCAGTAGACATTGTTTACTTGGACTTTCAAAAGGCTTTTGTTAAAGTCCCTCACCAAAGACTCCTGATCAAACTTAGCAGGCATGAAATAATGGATCAGTAACTGGTTAAAGAACAGGAAGCAGAGAGTAGGAATAAATGGTAAATTCTCCCAATGGAAGGATGTAAACAGTGGGGTTTCACAGGGATTTATTGGGATCAATGCCTTTCAACTTATTCATAAATGATTTGGAATTAGGAGTGAGGTGGCAAACTTTGCTGATGATACCAAATTATTTAGGATGGTTAAAACAAAAAGGATTGCAAAGAGCTCCAAAAGTATCTCTCCATACTGGGAGAATGGGTATCACAATGGCAAATGTGGTTCAGTGTAAGCAAGTGTAAAGTGATGCACATTGGGGCAAAAAAAATCCCAATTTCACATATTAGTTGATGAGATCTGAGCTAGCAGTGACTGACCAAGAAAGAGATCTTGGGGTTGTGGTGGACAGCTCGATGAAAATGTCAACCCAGCATGTGGCAGCTGTGAAAAAAAGGCAAATTCCATGTTAGGCATAATTAGGAAAGCAATCAAAAATAAGCTGCCAATATCATACTGCCCTTATTATATAAATCTATGGTGCAATCACACTGTAATACTATGTACAGGTTCTGGTTACCACAACTAACAAAGGATATTATAGAGTTGGAAAAAAAGTGCAGCAAATGGCAACTACAATGATCGAGGGGCTGGATCAGCTCTCTATGAAGAAAGGTTACAACATCTGGAACTATTTAGCTTAGAGAAAAGGCGACTGAGGGGAGACATGATAGAGGTGTACAGAATTATTCATGGTGTGGCAAAAGTGGATATGGAAACATTTTTATCCCACTCTCACAATACTAGAAACTCAGGTCATCCCATGAAGCTGATTGGTGGGAGATTCAAGGCAGATAAAAGGAAGTACTTCTTCACATAGTGCATCTTTAAATTATGCAATTTGCTACCACAAGATGTAATGATGGCCACCAATTTGGATGGCTTTAAAAGGGATTAGACAAATTCATGGAGGATAAGGCTATTAATGGCTACTAGTCCTCATGGCTATATGCTACCTCCAGTATCAGAGGCAGTGCCTATGTACACCAGTAGCTGGCAAACATGAGTGGGAGGGTGCTATTGCATTCATGTCCTGCTTGTGTGTTTCCCACAAGCAGTTGGTTGGCCAATGTGTTAACAGAATGCTGAACTAGATGGACCTTTGGTCTGATCCTGCAAAGCTCTTCTTATGTTCTTAGATTTTACCAGGTAAGGGTTCATTAAAAAGGAAGGTTCACCATATGATTGTCAACTGGTGGTGGGTCTCATCAAGTCAAACATTAAACATGAGAAATTGGGTTTAGGACTCTGAACTAAACTAAGATCCTATATTTTTTTTGTAGCTCTTTAGGTTGATTTATTTCATGACCAAATGATTTTATACTACCATTAATTGGATTATTTTGAAGAAGCTGAAACATTCTAAAAACAGTATTTCCCTGCAAATAATACTGCTCTTCTTCTATTTCCTGCCCTTGTCCTTGGGCCGGTGTGTCTTTATTCCAGCCTAAACAAGGGGGAAATTCCTAAATCTCTTTCAGTCTCCAAATACAAAATTTTGTTTACAGTGGCTTAGAAAAGCAGAATATTTAGTTTCAAATCCTTTCCTAATGTTATAAGTTAGCTCTCAAGTGCCATAATCCTTTGGTAGTTTTAGTCACCTCTTCTGCTCTAGCAGTTCCATCTTTTGGGCATTGAAATTGATTTTTCTCATCTTAGCATTTGAAGATCCAGAGTGTGCCCCTTGCCCCATCGCCTGGGAGAGTACAATGGCACCAACAGCAGAGGATGTGAAGGCAGCACCTTTTCGAGCACCTGAAATGGCAGCATCAGGAGCATCAGCACGAATAGACTGTGTTGAGGTAGTTCTCCCATGCTATACTATGAAACCAAAACAGTTTGGGGATACTACATGCTGATGGAGGCTGCCTCTTACTATATTGACCTTTGTGCAAAATGTTTGCTGTGTTTTCTTTGAGAAGAGAATCTGCCCTTTCCATGCTTGAACCTCTATTTAGACATACACTGGGCCAGTTCCCAGAGATCTTATCCATTCACAGCCACACATTTTGAAGATCAATATTATGTACTAATATGTAAGGTAGCCAGAGCAGCCGCTATGCCTCGTGTAATTCTAAACATTATTAGAATCATCAGAACCAGCAAATTTAAAGTTACTCATGTTAGTTTAAATATAGGAAAACATATAGGTAAGTTTTCAAGTTCCTATTAAAGCCTGCATTCGTCTCTCTTAAAGTTTCTTCCAAAAGTACCTTTTGTTTATATAAGAGATTGCAGGTCATTCCTGTAACAGACATTAATGACATAACATCAGAAGGATTTAGACCAATGTACACTTGCAAGTCAGTCAGACATGGACATGTGTCTGAGAGGCTGGTTTGGCATCCCGGAGAAGAAACGAGAGAGGAAGCATGAGTCACTTGACTTGTGCTTCATATTCCCATTTTCTGAGCCTCATCTAAAGGTAACGATATTCCTACCTCCCATGGGAAGGTGTGCATTCTGTCTCTAAATGAGGAGCAGTTGAGGAGCTCTTATTTGCACAGGTATGTGGGGATAAGTCCTGCTGATGTTACTATTTCTCAACACGAGTGGCTTTTTGGTACATTCCTATAAGCTATAAAGCAGTCAGTTATTTAGGCATCTTGTTCGGGTCTCTGATCACATTTATTCTAATGAGTGGATAATATTGTGCAGTGCAGAAATTTGAAGTTTCTAAGTATTTAAAATTTAAAGTAGTTAGGTTGGCCCTACTCTTTAGTTTGTATTAGTCATATTGTTTTGTGAGGCATTTATATATGGTACTGAAACAGAGATGTGATTTATTAGTTACGTACATCTAGAGGTGTGTGCGTACGTGTATGTGTTTTACAGATGTACACTTTCATTGGCACCATCTAAAATATGTGTTCCAGCATTAAGAAATAACTTTAGATATGTGTTGGAAAAGAATGAAAAAAGCAATATACTGGTTTTGATAGTTAAAGATGGGAATGGAATGTACGGTATACATTTAATGTGATTGGTGCATATCATTAATAAACAGAACTGTAAGCAGACTGTGTGTACAATTATGTGAACAACTTTATGAAACTTGGTAATGGTAGGATTTTCCAGTAATAAAGGGATCCCCATATTACATTTTGTTTTTAATTTAAGAAAATGATAAGTTATTGTGTGCTAGCACCTTGTAAATAGAGAAAAAAAAAGAAAGAAAATATGTTATTTCCTAATTTTAAAGAATAAAAATGCATAATAACTACTGCAGTTGTCAAAACTGAAGTGAAAGGGGTATTTCATATGTTCTCTAGAGGACCTTTGCCACCCCCACCCCCCACGATTGCCTCTGTATATTGCTGAGTGCCCTGCAAAGTCACACCAGTTGCTGGGGAACATAACTGGGAGGGTGCTTTTGTGCTCATGTCCTACTTGTGGGTTTCCCACAGGCAGCTGGTTGGCCATTGTGAACAGAATGCTGGACTAGCTGGACCTTGGTCTTATCAGCATGGCTCTTCTTTTGTTCTTACGGTTCTACTTATTTTCTTCCAGCTTGATTCAAGTTTAATGTTCCATTAGGAAGACATTACGCTCAAGTTCTGTTTTAGGGATAACTTCCTAGACTCTAATTGCAATATTGTTACTTGGAAAATACAGTTCTTTCCCTAGCTAAAGAGGTCATTGCAATTTGGGGTGCTCTCCAGAAAATGGTTGCACTTGAGACTTAGGTGTAACTAACTATTAACAATATAAAGTGTGAACACAACAAACAGATGCTTAGAAGCACATGCATCATAGAGGCAAACTAATCAGAGAGCTGGTATTGATTATAGTTCCCTGCCAAATCCATGTCATTGGAAATCTAAGCTTGATGCAGTGCAGTGTGTGAAGTGGCCAGCACATGAGAGCTGCATCTGATTAACTTCAGAACAAAATGTGAAGACGCTTCTTGCTAGTTTCATCTTCAGCAATGAGTCTGTTACGTACATTTTTACCTAAAATTCAATTTGATTCCAGTGTTGGATCAAACTGTTTGTTATTTGTAGTGTACTATCAAGGATAGAGCAATTTCAAGAATGCCTGCTTTATAACTACGGTATATCATTTACATTTGCATGTAGATGTTGTTACATTTTTCTATCTTATACTAATGTGTATGTAGAGAGTTCTTGACTTAAGTTGTTCATGATTAATATAATGTGTACATAAGGTTTCCCAAGTTCTTCTGTTGTAGACTCTCTAGTATTTTGTAGAATTCTGATTTAAATATTGTATTGAAGTGGAAGTTTTGCGAAACCAGTCAGCCTTTAAAGATGGATCACTTTTTTATATGCATGTTTGAATAACAGCTTGATGACAGCAGAGCAGTTCATTCTATACCTTCCACAGAATGTGACTTTGCCCTTAATCTAAAGAATGAAGCCTGATTTTTCTCTGATCACCTTTGGGATTGATGGTAATTGCAGCAGCGAGTCCTTCCTGGGTGGGTGGGTGTGAGAGAGGGGGAGGGGAACAAGTTTTAACAGGCTCATTGCCTCCCAAGATCCTTCCTGGCTTTCTTTAAAGCATGTTGAAATCTTATTCCTGCCTCTGCGAAGAGGTAAAATGGAGTCTGCCGGATGCCTGAGTTGTACTTGAGGATTTGGCAGGCCTCATGACTTTAGGAAACCTAATTCAGCCTCATAATTTCTAGTTCAGTCAGTCTAGTTTCATAGGGGGTAGTTCACACAAATTCCAGTTTGGACAAGATTCTCTCTTGCTGGAAACCTCCAGGTGACTGTACCAGCAATTGGTTATGACAGTTGCCTGAAGACACCCATGGAGAGCTCCCTTTCCAGACTTTTCAGTAGCACTACTGCTACCATCTGCTTAGCCTCCAGTAGCACATGGTTTCTTCAGTAAGCACCAAGCAGCAAGAAAGTAATGGTGAAACTAGCAACAACTTCCTTGTTGCTTGCTTCTGCCAAAAGAAGCCAGCCATTGTCCAATTGTGAGTAGATGTGTTGTGATCCATTCACAGACCTTTCTGATGATGACTTCTCATGGTCCCTGAATCCACTAAGCATATCATTGGATAGTGCGTATGGAAACCTCTCTGAGGTAGAAGGCTAGTTACCAAAACTCCAGACCTGGGAGAAGTAGCTCAGATGTGTTTTTTGAGAGGAATATCTGACTTGGACCATAAACCACTAAAGGCTGGCCTGAATCTAATCAAGGGCTCCCTTGGAGAAGGCAACAACACAGTTGGTGGACATTTAACTGAGAGCCAGTGTGGTGTTTGCGGTTAGAGTGTTGGACTGGGACTTGGGAGATCCAGGTTCTAGTCCACACTCGGCCATGAAGCTCAATGGGTGACTTTGGGCCAGTCACTGACTCTCAGCCTAACCTACCTTCACAGGGTTGTTGTGAGGATAAATGGAGACGAGAAGAATTGTGTAAGCTGCCTTGGGTTCCTCGTATGAGGAAAAACGGCAGGATGTAATAATGATGATGATGTAGCAAGGGCACAGTGCATGGCTTCAAGCCTTGACCTGTCTCTCCAGCTCCAGTAGGATTGCTATTGTAAATGATTGACATAAAGATTGCCATGTGATATAATAATCCTAAAAACCAGATTCCTGATAGTCATATTTGGATTAAAATTCAGTAGCTTGCACTTTAATAGAATCATGGAGTTGGAGGGGGCCTTGTCGGCCATCTAGTCCAACTTCCTTCTGATGCAGGAAATCTAGAGCTAGAAACATCCCTGGCAAATGGCAGTCCACCCTCTGCTGGAAGACCTCCAGTGAGGAAGTACCTACTGCCTTCCCTAAGTAATTGGTTTTTTATTTATTTATTTATTGTATTTCTAGATCGCCCATCTAGCTGAACCCGGTTCCATTATCAAACTGCTCTTACCATTAAGGTGTTTTTCCTAATGTTCAACCAAAGTCTACTCTCATGTAATGCAATCCCACAGATTGAAATTAGAGAACATTTAAGTAGATCCTGGCCTGAGCAAGTGATAGGGCTTAGTTAATTGACCCGAATTTCTTTGGGAAAGCTTGTTGGGAAAAGTTTGGGGTTTCCTGTTATAGGCTAACAAATAATATAATACCATGGGATATACATATGATCATAAATATTGATTCAAATGGGTTTAAGCATGGCTGAATATGTAAGGTTATAGCCCATGTGTAGAAAGACATTAGCAGTGAAATGTTAGATCTGGCCACTGAGGAATTATGAAAGTGTGAAGGAAATGTGGTGTGATTATTTGATTTGGCAGTAGAAGAAACAGAGAACAGATAACTATGGCAACCACATCACAAATGCCCAGGTGTAGCATGTATGTTTTCTTTAAGAAATAAGCAGATTTAACACTGCAAGGTCTTATTAATTTGGGAAACAATGGAAGATATATTTGATGTTAGAACAAATGTAATTATATCATATCTCTCTCACTCACTCCATGTACATATACAGGCCGTACACATACATACATATATATGAAATAAGAATATTGTCATAACCCATGGTGGATTGCTTTAAATCAAGATGATTTAAATGAGCAAGAAAGCTATCATTATTTAAATCAAGTTTCTCATTGATTCTTCTCATATATTTCCTAAACAATGGTGCAAATCTGACCACTAAAACATGTTAATTTACAACTAGAGTATGTTTCCTCTGCTAGTTTTATGCTCACAAGGCCTAGCATCTTGTTTGTCGTACTGTATACATTTTGCTTTCCCTTTTATCATCACCCATGACAAATTTGTGAGGTTAGTATGGCAATATAGGAATCTGCACACTGGACAACTTTGCTATCTTCTCTTCTTTCCAGTGTTACTCCTTACTCTGCCTTGGCCCAGCACCATACTCACAAAAATAAAGTACCAAGAAAAACAAAATGTGCATCCCAGATAGGCTGAAGTAAGGTATGATAGTTATTGGTCAGCCGCAGCTGCTGTTATATACCGAACTCCCTGAAAATAGTCATGTCAGTGGTAATATCTTCGCCTGCAGACATGACCTTCCAACTTAAAAAAACACACACAAACATTAATGTAGCTAATTATACGTCATGCCTTGGATTGAGAGCATAATTCGTTCCGGAAACGTGCTTGTAATCCAAACACTCTTATATCAAAACGAAATCCCCCCAAAAAATTTGTACAGAGATTTTAATTTAAGCCATACTACAGTACTTGTATTGCAAGACGTCGCTTGTATATCAAGTTAAAAAAAATATTAAAAAAATGCTGAGATCCGGGTTCTAGTCCCCACTCGGCCATGAAACTCACTGGGTGACTTTGGGCCAGTCACAGACTCTCAGCCTAACCTACCTCACAGGGTTGTTGTGAGGATAAAACGGAGAGGAGGAGGAGGACTATGTAAGCCGCCTTGGGTTCCTTGCAGGAAAAAAGGTGTGGTATAAATATAATAAATAAATAAAATAAAATAAATAAACCAAGTTACTTGCAATCCAAGGTATTACTGTACTCTGATTTTGATCAGAGCTGTGACATGGGGAATGATGTTATCCATTCCCCTTTAATGCTTTCACAATCTAAATTGCTCTCTCTTGGAGTTGCTGCTAGACCCACTGGAGAAAATACAGAGGTACCTGTCATTTTTAATTTTTGCCCCCTAGCATATGAACATATTAAGAGTATTTTCTTATCTGAGTAATGCAGACAACATCCTCAACATGAACATTTGCATGCCTCTTTTTCTTGTATCAAATTTTTGTGGGTAAAATAATGTTCTATTATTTTTGCATATTGATGTTATTTTCTATCATGGCAGCAGTTCTAGAAAGTTTCCAGGTTGGTTACTAAAATAGAAGACCTTATTTACCTTAATAGGTTTGAAGTATAAAATATATATCTGCTTAGGAAATTAACGTAGAGTTTGCCATTTTATGCGGTAGCCGGTAAATTTCAGTCAACCAGTTAATCTTGCATAAGTTTTCCTTTGATATCAATATTTTATTTTCAGTAGTTAACCTGGGCTGATGTGGCATATTTTTAAGATGCTTTACCTATACTCAGGACTTAATCCATCCTGTAGTATTGACAGTCTCAGAAAGCTCATATAGGTGATTCCTGTTCATTCAGCCTTCCTGACTTCAATGAACTGCATGACCTTTTTTAAAATTACAATCCTGTCTACACTTACCAGGGGGTAAAGTGTGGCGTAGTGGTGAGAATGTTGGACTGGGACTCAGGAGATCCGGGTTTCTAGTCCCCGCTCGGCCATGAAACTCACTGGGTGACTTTGGTCCAGTCACTGCCTCTCAGCCTAACCTACCTCACAGGGTTGTTGTGAGGATAAAATGGAGAGGAGAAGGAGGATTATGTAAGCCACCTTGAGTTCCTTGCAGGTACTGGAGGTTGGGTCCAAAGGGCAGTCTGGGGATTCTGCTCGTGTACTGTCCACCCCGCTGCACGACAGACTCCCTGGCCAAGTTGCTGGAGGTGGTCTCTGATGTGCGTGTGTTGTCCCCCAGGCTATTGGTGCTGGGGGACTTCAACGTGCATTCGGGGGCTGCCCTCATGGGGGCACCTCGGGACTTCATGGAGACCATGGCTTCCTGGGAGCTGCACCCTGTATTAATTGGGCCTACCCATGTAGCCGGTCCACTGGACTTGGTTTTTGTTTCTGGAGAGGGGGGAAATGATCTGGAAATCGGGGGTATATCCACCACCCCTTGTCATGGTCAGATCACTATCTGGTGGGGATCTGGATTTCTCTGTGCCACAACCCCTCTGCAGGGGTGAGGGACCTATTAGGATGGTCCACCCCAGGCAGCTTATGGATCCGGATGGATTCCTGAACGCGCTTGGGGAATTGGAGCACACAAACAGTAGCTCGGTCGAGACCCTGGTGGACGACTGGAATGCTGCAATCACCAGGGCATTAGACTGAGTTGCCCCGAAGCGCCCTCTTCGCCTAAACAGAGCACACGCGGCGCCATGGTTCACTCCTTCGCTGCAAGCTCTGAAACAAGAAGTGAGAAGGCTAGAGCGCCGATGGCGAAATTCCCGCTCCGAAGACGATCGAACACGGGTTAGAGCTGCATCTTCAGCCTACCGGGTGGCGGTGAAGGCAGCAAAAAAGAATTTCTATGAAGCCTCCATTGCGTCTGCAGAGTACTGCCCCAGGAGGCTTTTCCAAGTGGTCCGGAGTCTGGTCGGTCCAGTCGCTCCAGACCCACTGGAACAGTCAAAAGCCTCCTGTGAGGCTTTAGCGAAGCACTTAGCAGATAAAATCGATCGGATTAGGAGTGGGATATCGTACGTCGTGGACACAGGGAGTGAGCAGGAGGAGGCCAATGGCAGACTGGTTTTGTGGGATCGGTTCCGGCTTCTTCCTTCTGATGAAGTTGACAAGGTGCTTTCATCTGTGAGGCCGACCACCTGCTTGTTTGATCCTTGCCCGTCCTGGCTCATCATGAGCTGTATGGAGAGACTGGGTGAGGGGATCAAGGCGGTGGTGAATGCCTCCCTCGAGGAGGGAGTGATGCCATCAGCCCTCAAGGAGGCAGTAATAAGACCGCTTCTAAAGAAGCCCTCCTTGGATCCCAGGATTTAAACAACTTTCGCCCAGTCTCCAATTTACCATTTCTGGGCAAGGTGATCGAGGGGTGGTGGGTGCTCAGTTGAAGGCACACTTGGATGAAGCCGATTATTTAGATCCGTGCCAGTCGGGCTTCAGGTCTGGACATGGGACGGAGAGGCGCTGGTCTGGTGGATGATATGAGGAGGGCTTTGGATAGGGGCGAATGCTCCTTTCTAGTCGTCCTCGATCTCTCAGCGGCTTTTGATACCGTTGACCACAGTATCCTCCTGGATACTGGAGGGCT